>OZ018337.1:34688186-35888186 GCA_963969495.1 Ceratothoa steindachneri
CGGGGTAAGTACAAATGGACCTTCAAGGGACAGCAAAGGAAATCGAAGGACTAATAGAGGAAGGAGTCGTCTATATCCCGCCATAAAGCGGCCACATAGTTAATATGCAGACGTATAAGTTTAATTAAAAGTGGTTAAAAAAACCTCTGAAATTCCAAAGTGAAGCCAAAAAGTGTAATAATAAATTAGTAAAAGCGACTAAACTCAAAAGAAAGTGAATAAATACATAACTAATCAAATAATTATGAATAGAAATTTGTCATTCTTTTTGTGTACTAGAATTATTATGACCTTTGGTTATTCCACGAGAATTTTTCTTTGTTGATGCTCGGAAAAAAGGTACTCTAATTTATTTACAACCGTTTCTCTAACACCGTTGAGGAGATCATAGATGATATTGTTGTGCCCTGGAGATTGTGTTCCTTCATTTGTTTGGGTTCAGCTTCAATTTCTAATTTGAGAACAAGATGAACATTGCTGAATCTTGCATATTGTTTATAGTATCCCTTTTGTAGAAGAATCGTAACTGCCCCGTTCTCTCGCGGTGGAGTTACGAGGTGATTACCGCAAAGACATCCGGCCCCAGGCACCGTCGGGTCAAGCGCGTAACCGCAGCGCCGCACCACTCGTCGCTATGAAAGACCTAAAGGTTAAAATGCAAGATCTCCCCCAGGAGAGTGAGATTCAATTTCACGTCAAGTAAGAAATTGGAGACGTGTTTCTCCCAAGCTCGAAGGCTAACGAGGAGCCGATGTAAGACTTGGTGAGAAAAAACGTTTGGCATAAGAACCCTCTTAGGCCCATCATCAAGCCTCCCCCCCCTCTCAGCACTCCCCCAGTAGGGTGACAACGTATAAATAGGAAACACTGAGGAAAATCGGGGTAGAATACATCAGTCTCCATATGACGAAGTCCCCGGATTAAGACCGGGCTACCTAGACTGGATTGGTAGTTTACTTGGCTCGCCAGACCAAGAAGTACCCTGCAAGAGAGGCAGGGCTACCTACCTTAAGGGGCTAAGAAGCAGCTCATCCTCGAGCTAGTCCCTGGTTATCAAACCAAACGTTGTTAACTTTGTTAAGTTTAACTTACTCTCGTCAGAGAGACTTCTCATATCCTAATGCATCTTAAACACCAGAGGTATTCCTCGTCCTTGAGGAATTAAGGAAATAAGAAGGAAAAGGCTTCCCCTCGAGCCCGTTACTCGGTCGGTGGCCACACTAAACTCATAAGTTAACTTGGTTGAGGAACCAAGTTCAACTAATTCTCGTCAGAGAAACCCCCCTCCGTTATACTCGCCCTTGAGGAAGACTGGAACTAAGAAGAAGCTCATCCTCGAGCTAGTTTCTGGTTACCAAACCGACCTTCAAGTTCAACTTATTCTCGCCAGAGAAACCCCCTTCCGTTATCCTCGCCCTTGAAGAAGACCCTCCTCGAGTTCAGTCCTCGCCCATGAGGAATTAAGTAACGAAGGAGAAAAGCTCCTCCTCGAGCTCGTTACTCGGTGATCACACCGCACTCCAAGTTAACTTGATTTAAGAACCAAGTTCGACTCACTCTCGCCAGAGAGACCACGACTGCCTAGGTGTTGCATAAAGCACCGTAATAGTTCTCATCCTTGAAGAACCCCCCCTCCTCCCGGAATACCGCGTGGACCCCCAGCTGCTACCCTCGCCAAAACGACCGTGTAATTTCGCCCATCTACATCTGGACAGACGGCACGCGTCGTGAGTCAATAACATTTCTGAGGCTTTTAAACTCCAGTAGAGTCCGTAAGCCTAATTCTTATATTATTGTTGTGTGTAGAGAAATTAACCAATTTTTGTGGGTAAACTAATTTAATTAATTCTTGTTTAAGATAATATTCAGAGTACTGCTGTAATTAATGTTTAGATGTTGTGTATTCAATGGTTAAAGTTAAAATATAAGTTTATTTTGGGATTATTTTGCGTTTTTCTTATATATCCTTACGTGTTTCGGAACGGCTCTGTTAATTAAGATATTCAGATATCAATATATATTAGACACTCTTAGCACTCTTAGAATAGAACAAAAAGGATGGGGGGAACCATACGACATAAATAAAAGTGGTGTCAGGTTTTTAGGTTGTTATTAGAAAGAACCCAGCAGTGTCTAATTAAGAAAGAGCCAACACGTAAAGGAATATCAGGAATAAGAGAATAATTGACGAGAGGAAAATTGGTAGAGTTAGGGGTGGTAACAATCTAAAGGTAATTGGTAGGCCAAGTGGTAAATTTGTTGTCGGGAGTGGTATTTCAATCAGCACAGTAGTGGGATTAAGGGTAAGTTATGCTGAGCGCAACCTGGTAAGTGGTGGCATAATTACCTGAGAGTATAGTGAGGAAAATTCGACGTACCAACACAAAATGGATCCGGTCGAAAGATTTTACCAACAAGCCTAAATTCTGGGATTTGAAGGCAAGGATATGGATGCCTACATCCTTGAAGAATTGAGAATACAAAGAGAAGAAGAAGAAGAAATAATAGAGTTTGATAGAAAGAGGGAAAATATAAAAAGAAAGGATAAAAGAAAACGGGAAGCAATGGAAATATGGATGAACCGAAAAAGGGAAGAAGCCCGAACACAGCGGAAAATAGAAAAAGAGGAAAGAAGATTCTCAAGAGGAAGTAAGACAAACGAAAGAATAAGACAGTTGAAAAGAGAAGCACAAGAATTCGGAATAAGGATAGAAAGGGAAGATGAGGAAAGGAGAATAAAGATAAACCGGGAAGATGAAGAAAGAAGAACCCGACGGGAAAATGAAATAGCGAAAGCAGAAAAAGAGGCAGAGGAAAGGAGAATGAAGAGGGAAAAAGAACGTGCTCAAGCTGAAAGAGAAGAGAGAGAAGAAAAGGAAAGATTGCTCGCACTCGAAAGAGCACCTATCGAGAATCTCATAGAGGCCGAGGAAGTTGTAGCCTGGCCTGGACCTAAGAAAGGACCATTGAGGGAAACCCAGCCAAATCGGGGAACGATGGAAGAAGTAGAAAGTAGGGATGAGGTACCAGCATGTGTACATAAGGAAGAACCTACGAGGAGAACCCAGCCAAATGGGGTTATTAGGGAAGAAGTAGAAGGTAGAGTAGAGGTACGAGCAGGTGTACCTGAGGAACTACCTACTAAGAGAAGTGAGTCAAATGAGTTGACAAGGAAGGAGGAACGAGGTGCTATTGCGATACACCCAGGTAAGACTAATCAAATGGTAGACGCGGATGAGTATCCCCTACCCCTAGTAGTCTCCTCCCCGAACGGAACATCCACGGAGTTACCGCTAAATCGCCAAGTCGTAGTGAGCGCCACGCCCATTAACGACTACGCAGGAAAAAGTTTTCTCGATCCCCAAAGATCGAACCCAGACACGATCTTCCCGTGCACCTGGTTAAAGGAGAGCTATGGGACTCAAGTTCTCATCAATTATGCCCCGCTGCAACAGGCCGCTCTAGCCATAATGTTCAATTTAAAGGTAGTCAAGTACCATAATATGGGTAAGTCGAGTAGGTTGAAATACCGCTACCATTTAGTAACATACTGGGGTAGACTCAATAACCCAAACGGCCGAGTCAGGCGCGGTAAAGTATTGGTATTAGAGCACCATTTTAGGATCAGCTACATCAAAGGAGCCGATAAAGTACAGCTGCTCTATAGGCGTAGACGAAATACCATTGAAGGTTATTTCAGTACCTAATGAGCGTGAAACCATGTTTTCATTTGTTGTACGTGTTAAAATTTATCGGTAGGATTTAAGTTCTCAAAAACTTAGAAATGTAAGGAAGTAGCTCGTTTTTTTGGTATTTTTTGTGGGTAATCGACGAATTAAGGTTTTTTAATTTTATGTAAAATTGTATTGCGAGTAGGTCTAGTTCGACACATTGCCTGTGTAAACGCGCGCGAGGGCACTCATGTGTAAGGAAACTTAATGTAAGAGAGGGCTCAAAGAAATACAACTTTGCTAATCTCGACTAGGTTGAGTAAGTTGTTTTGAGTTCCCGGGAGTCCCCCCTCCCCCATTAAGTTCTTCGATGGGAGGTGTGTAGGGGAATCGTCACTTTCCCTCCCCCTTCCCCCGTTCACTCTTGGTGCAGTCACAAGGTGGTTACCACAAAGGCATCCCCCCAGGCATCGGTGGGCCAAGAGCGTGACCACAGCGTCGCTCAACTCGGTGCCATGAAAGACCTAAAGTTCAAAATGTAAGATCTCCCCCAGGAGAGTGAGATCCAGTTTCACGTCAAATAAGAAATTCGAGACGTGTTTCTCCCAATCTCGAAGGCTAACGAGGAGCCGATGTTTGACTTCGTGGGAAAAACCGTTTGTAAAAAGAACTCTCCTGGGGCCGTCCTCAAGCCCCCCGTCCCCCTCTTACCACTCCCCCAGTGGGGTGACGAGGTATAAATGAGGAACTCTGAGGAAAATCGTGGTATTATACGTCAGTCTCTAGGTGACGAAGTCTTCGGATCAAACCAAACTACCGAGACTGGAGAGGTAGTGTACTTGGCTCGCCAGACCAAGATGTACCCTGCAAGAGAGGCAGGGCTACCTACCTTAAGGGGCTAAGAAGAAGCTCGTCCTTGAGCTAAGTCCCTGGTTATCAAACCAAACGATAAGTTAACTTTGTTAAGTTCAACTTACTCTCGCCAGAGAGACTCCTCATATCCTGGTGCACCTTAAACACCAGGGGTATTCCTCGTCCTTGAGGAATTAAGAAAAGAAGAAGGAAAAGGCTCCACCCCCCGAGCCCGTTATTCGATGGCCACACCGAACTCCTAAGTTAACTTGGTAAGGAACTAAGTTCAAATTATTCTCGTCAGAGGAAACCCCCCCCCCTCCCTTATCCTCGCCCTTGAAGAAGACCCTCCCGGAGTTCAATCCTCGTCCATGAGGAAATAAGTAACGAAGGAGAAAAGCTCCTCCTCGAGCTCGTTACTCGGTGATCACACCGCACTCCAAGTTAACTTGATTTAAGAACCAAGTTAGACTCACTCTCGCCAGAGAGACCACGACTGCCTAGGTGTTGCATAAAGCACCGTAATAGTTCTCATCCTTGAAGAACCCCCCCACCCTCCTCCCGGAATACCGCGTGGACCCCCAGCTGCTACCCTCGCCAAAACGACCGTGTAATTTCGCCCATCTACATCTGGACAGACGGCACGCGTCGTGAGTCAATAACATTTCTGAGGCCTTTAAACTCCACATGAGTCCGTAAGCCTGATTCTTATATTATTGTTGTGTGTAGAGAAATTAACCAATTTTTGTGGGTAAACTAATTTAATTAATTCTTGTTTAGGATAATATTCAGAGTACTGCTGTAATTAATGTTTAGATGTTGTGTATTCAATATTTAAAGTTAAAATATAAGTTTATTTTGGGATTATTTTGCGTTTTTCTTATATATCCTTACGTGTTTCGGAACGGCCCTGTTCGTTAAGATATTCAGATATCAATATATATTAGACACTCTTAGCACTCTTAGAATAGAACAAAAAGGGGGGGAATTCAACGACAGTTTCACATAAGCGCACTAATTTTATAATTTTAGAGATAGGTAAAGGAAGGTTAATATCTAGATTGGGAAGAATTCTCGATAAAACATCAAGCGCTTCATCGACCGGGACTTTAGTGAACAAACTATTTACGTCAAAGCTTAACAGTTTCTTTCGACTTAGGGCGAGATTTTTAATTTTGGAAATAAGATCAGGTTGAGTGGAGAATGTGTGAGTGAGCGATTCTACCCACCGCATTTGGGGTTGAATTGCAGAATCTATCATCTTTGTCGATAATTTCAATTCATCCGAAGGGCAATACAAATTCAACAAATACAGTGTCACCCCCCCCCCAAAAAAAAAACAGTCCCCAACTTTCGATAGGCCTCATTTCTTAATTTTCTGCAAAGATTAAATGAAACTTTGGTGATAACTAGTTTATTGTGTTTATAAACATCATATCAAAACATGAGAATCTTTGGACTTTTCTTCTTTATTCTAGAACACGTGTTCGAGATGATCTCCATTTAGTTCTGTACATTTCTTGAGGCGCAGCACAAAGTTGTCCATGACGTCCTTACAAACCGACCGATTAATGGCTCTGATCTCCTCCCTGATGGCTTCCTTGAATTCCGTTATGGTCCTGGGTCTCCCTGCGTACACTCTGTCTTTAAAGTAGCCTCAGAGAAAGAAATCTCGGGGGCTAAGGTCTGGGCTGTGAGGTGCCCACTCAAAATGAGTCTTGAGACTGATCACACGGCCACCAAAGTTCTCTTTCAGCCAATCTCGGGACAGGTTTGAGGTGTGAGAGCTTGCTCCATCTTGCTGGAACCAGAACTTCCCCATATCGACGGGAAAATGTTCTGCAACTCCCTCTTGATGGTTTTGAGGACCTCAGCATACTACTCCTTGCTGACTGTCACTGTCGTGCCAAATTCCTCGAAGAAGAATGTTCCGATGATGCCTCTGGCTGAGACTGCAGTCCATACCGTGCACTTGGGCTTGGTGGCTACCTCATTTGGTCTGGAGGTCCCCCAGAAGACATTTGCCTCCAAATTTACCTTTCCTTTAAGATGGAAGTGAGCTTCATCTGAGGTCCAAAGGTGGTTAAGGAAAGTTGGGTTGTCCTGAATCTTCTCTACTATCTTGACTGTCACAGCCTTTCTCTTCTCCTTGTCTTAGGCTGTAAGGGCCCGCTTAGTTTGTATTATGTATGGGTAGGCCTTTACTTCTAATAATAGCACTCTTCTGCAAGTTTCACGCGATATACCAAGGGACTGACTTTGCTTACGCAAAGAGCGTTTTCAACTCTGATGAACTGACTCTCTAACGCTCTCGACCAGCTCAGCTGTACGCTTCCTGGGGCATCCTGAATGGCTTGAACTGTTGTCACTGGCTGCATTAAGGTTCTCCACTGTCCCCTAGTTCTCGAAGTAGTCCACCCAGTCCTGAATACTGCTCTTGGAGGGGACTTTTTCACACTCGAACTAATGCACGAAAGTGTCTTGCACTTTTTTGAACGAGCCTGTCTTTTAGTAATATTTGACGTAGTATATTTTTTGCTGGAGATCCCATTGAGATCTAGTTGTGTTCACATGCGTTGCTTCTGTTATGCCCTGCAAACTAAGGGTGATTAGTAGGGTGAATCGAAAAAGGGGGGTTTTACAAAAAAATTGAAATTCATATTCCCACCCTGCTTTTTTATGGACCCAACATCAATAACCATTGTGTTGAAATTTCAGACTTCTAAATTAATATTTTCAGGTTCCTCAACGCAATTGAAACTTTGATAAATTTGCAAAAAGTCAGAAAATTCTATTTGTCTTCAAACTTCAAGTTGTTACATAAACATTTATGTCCTTTACTGGGTATATTATTTGCATAAAACTTTAAAAAAATATATTTCCTTCAAACTTTAAATCAATACTTCTACTTCCATTTTATTGAATAAAAATAATATATTAACTACTCGATAAGTTTTCCTTCCTTTTCTTCCGTTTGTTTCCATGCAACCTGTAAATTTTTATCATCACTCTGAAATAGAAGAAATTGAACAAGTAACAGTCGAATATTTAAATTTTCACTATTATTCAATATTCATTTATTCAATGCAGTTAGATTTTTGTAGTTATTACCTTTCATTACGAAGTCCTTTTTGATATTAAATGAGGGTATTTTTTCCTCGACTCAATTCTACTCCTTATATAGCCGAACCGTTTGTCTTCTCCCCAAACTGCTAGTGGCGCTTCTGTGAGCAGTTTGATGCATCTCTCAACCACTTGTGTGTGACAAGGAAACTTCGAAATATCCTATTTAGATGGTTGACGGATAACTTCTTCAAATTGATCATCAGAGAGCGTCCTCGTCAGCGGAGGTTCGGTCACAATGGTCTGCTGCCAATTAATTAGGTGGATGTAGTCGTCAGCTTCAAAGTTTATGTATGGGATCTTGAAAGTGCGTATTGATTTTCCTTTATAATCTTTTCGTGCTTTCATAATTCTTCTCCAGGCGAGTTCCAGGATATGATTTCTTTCATCTTCAGCATACAAAGAAAAATGTTTTCCGTATTTACAAAGTAAGCATTCCTCTGAATAACTGGGTAACTATATCTTTAATATGTTTGTTCATCCCTTGCAGTGATTGCACTGTCTTGAAGAGGTTAAGTGCTCCATCTTGCGAAGAAGAGTTAGCTTTTATTTCAAACCAGCATGGTGTATACACCTTCATGATGAACAAGACAATGGATATCAGCGTGTCAGAAGGGCCGAGAGTCGTAAGCGATCGTGCATGCGACATTTTTCCATGACCCTTACGAGCCATTTCAGCAGAACATTTACCTTGTTAGATCAATAGAAGAATATCGAATAGATACTTTTGATCGGTGAACAGATCTCCTCCTTCAGCAGACAGCAAGTTAATCAGAATTGGCTCGAATTCAACAACACATATAGTCTCACATTTATCCAGTTGTTTCCCTATAGGTCCGACAAATCCACGAGGCCCTGTTGTTTTCCCATCCAAATTGTTGATGAGATGGCACAATGGGAGCTCATTTGCATGGAGCTGGCAAATAAACTTTTGCAGTGGTATATTAAGTTTTTCTTCTAACATTCTGATCACATCTCCTTTTGTTCCTGTATTCACTACCGTTCAATCGCATCCCGCAGCAACGAGTTCATCAGTTGCGATGGTATTTGCTTCTAGATACGAGAATATTGCGTCGCATATAGCTTTTGCAGAACCAACCTTCACTGTCAGGTGTACAAGATATTCTGAATCAGGTTCTTCTATCATAGAGATGCGCTCTTCCATTATATTCTTCTTGTGGTGAGTTCCCTCCATCGTCTCAACAAGAAATGTGCTATCTTTTCTACCATCAAAATGAATAGAATATAATGGCTTATCCGATCTATTTTTTGCTGTAATGTAGTACATTCTTTGGCACTCTCTCTCTCTCTCTCTTGTAGCTTTTAACCCGTTAACAACTACAGAAGTTTCTTTGCTTTCAATTGACGAAAAGTCCTTAAGGATTGAACTTGTTATTAAAGCTGCAGCTCGATCAGACACACCAGTGCTGCCACATGCTAACGCAAGTTCTGACAATTTTATTCGTTTAGATGGAGTCCTGGATGTAAATATTTTGTTTACTTCTTTGCGTTTCACAGATGAAAGAAGCTCATAGTCGCTACCTTCATCAGCAGATTCTGTTTCTGTGCTGGATGAAGGAAGAATCACTTCGATATTATCTGCCGAAGTAGATGGTTGATTTAAGAGACAATGCTCGCGATTCTTTCTAACTGCACCCTGAATATTCTTCTTTGATTGAATTTGATCGATATTACCTATTGCCATTTTCCTAGTTGTTCATTGGTCTTCCAGAAACGTTGGCTCCAACGGCGTCACCCTCTTTACTTTGCTACAAGAACAGTTTTCAAAGCTATCGCATTTACAGCACGAAGTTTCAAGCAATTGTCCTGCATTCTTTGTAAAATCGTCACATTTCTGTTTGAATAATGTTCATTTTTCGTGCTAATATTTCTCATTGAATCCTGATATTTTGAATAATAATTTAAATTTTTTTTCTAACTACCTCTATGACACACAAGGGATTTATGCCGTTTTCCAAATAGAAATTTACATCTCCGCTACTAATGTTATAATTTGTTTAATTGGCGGGTCTTTTCTATTGCAGTTCTTACCCTATTCTCGCTCAAACAAGACTTATTTTATAACATCTAATAAATCTTGTATAAATATTTATTGTACATTATAAATAACTGTTCTTAAATACAAAGAGAAGATTGTGATCAAAACAATAGACAGTGTCACACATACACATACACATCCACTCTCAACAAGATCCTCCGCGCTACTGAAACATAATTGTCCCGTACGCCGCTATAATAACTCATTGAGGAACTTCTAAATATCAATCGATTACTTTCAAATTTCGTTTACTTGTTCTTTCAAATACAATAATGATTTGTTTGGGGGTATAAATTCAAAATTCGAATTAAATTTTCACATATAATCCACGAAAATCAAAATTTAGTTGAAAATCGCATTATTTTCAATTTTCAATGGCGTTGAGGAACCTACAAGAAATTATTATATTAAAAAAATCCTTTAGAAGGTTTAATTTGACAGATAACTCCATAACAAATCGTGGTGGGAAAATAAATTTCATAAAAAATGTTTTTCGCTCCACCCTAGTGATTAGTGAATGAATGAATAAATGAATGATAATCACAAAAAGTGTGTGCAGGGCCGGTTTTTTGGGGGGGTGGGGGGGGCGCCATTCGTCTTTATAAACTCCCGGAATCAATTGTTCTAGGAGATTATTAACTTCCCCCTGAATCCACCCAAATATTTATGTTTTTCCAGTGGGTTTTCTCCGTTTTTATTTTGTTCACTATTTTGTTCGCCTTTATATACGGGAGCTGCTTGCTTTGCTTTTTCATTACTCAGTTCTGTTGTTATAAATAAATTTGATTCAAATATTGTGGTATATTTATATATATATATATATATATATATATATATATATATATATATATATATATATATATATATATATATATATATATATATATATATATATATATATATATATATATACTTCTATGAAAAATTATTGCAGTAACGCAATTAATTAGGCGGTTAAAAGTCTATTTTTGGCAAGCACAGTCTTCCTCAAAGCCCTCAAAAATGGGGCATAATAAATTTTCCATTCTCTTCGACAAGCAGGGGTGACACTTGAAAAGGCCAATCGAAAGATACTTTTACTTGTTATCTGAGATAACGCTTATTTTAAGTGTTACCTTCTTGTGTATGTAAGAAGAGCTCCATGCGAGGGCTTTGAGGAAAACTGTGTTTCCGACGAATAGCCTTTTAACCGCATATATACTTCTCTCTCTCTTTCTCTCTCTCTCTCTCTCTCTCTCTCTCTCTCTCTCTCTCTCTGTCTCTCTCTCTCTCTCTCTCTCTCTCTCTCTCTCTCTCTCTCTCTCTCTCTCCCTCTCTCTCTCTCTTTCCCTCTCAGTCGGAATGGCTACGGGTAGTTCAGTTCAGTGAGGCACCTTGAGGATGGATGATGGAAGGTCACAATATATGATAGCAGGTGCATTTTTGCAAGCCCACGTTTGTAAGGGTTCATCATGCAAAAGTAACTATTGTTTATGTGGTCGGTGGGCTCCCATCACATTCTTGGTAGAGTGAACTTATGGCTCTCTTTCTTCCTCTGCGCAATACTTCAAAATGTCATTGTCGCAGCATGCGTTAGACACAAATTAAAATAAACTTCCCAGAATTTAACCTCAAATTTGACCTTCAGTAAAAGTCTATAGCGCCAAACCTCCAAATCAAATAGGAGAACTACAGGGGCTAATATTCAAACATTAAGATAAACCGATGAATTTTGCTATCCTTCAGATCTAAAAGAAAAAAGATTAAGAAAACTATATACACAGGCGTCATAAATGAAATTTCTCACACATGATATGTCTTCCAACCCCCAGTAATCTCATCTCAAATTGAAACTTATTAGATTACAAGAAACCTTATTAACTCATGGGAATTTACATACACTCGTGAGCTAACATACGAACAAAACCATACTTTAGATGTTTATCAGACACCATCTAATCAACACGCCTGAATGCGTTTAGCTCCTTGCACATAATAATCTCTCTTTCCGATTGGTGGAAAATGTCCATAGAGCAAAATATTGGAGGACCCAGCTTAACGGCTCTCTAACCAATGCTAACCATATAAAAATCGAACTTAAAAAATTATTATTCCTTCATTATCTCACATCATCATCTCGCTCTGCCCTGTCACTGTGTGTCCACGCAGGTCCTTTGTTACTACGTCGCTTCGCTGACCAACCTGTGGTACTCACAGATGATCCCCTGGAAGAGGCTTACGCCTGTGACTCCAGATCTACATTAGTACTAACATTTGGTGGTGGTGCCTATTTGATTATCTGATCTTTATAATTATATACCACCTGAGTCAATATTTAACCAAAGAGGTCACCCCCCCCCCATTTCGCCCCATGCGTCGATCTCGCCAGATTGAGTTAGGCTTATGGGCATATAAGGTATGTTCTCAGGCGCGGCTGGGAATTCCCTCGAAGCCCCCACTTCATTGTCCCCTACGCCAAGGGAATGGCTCGACTATTTATATGGAAACTTTACCGATTAGAGCAGATCAGATCCAAATTATCTTCGCGAGACATCACGCCGATCCGGTCTCGCATGGTGCACCAGGGGCCCTCTACCTCGAGATCCACTATTTTTGTCCAGAAGAAGACAATATCCCTTGAATGCCAAGGTCCGAGCCTCCAAGACGCCAAGCCAACAAGGCCCCCCTGTTGTTCAGAAAGAGAACAACGCTAGAACAGCTATTGTTCTTTGAGCCCGTTGACAAGAAACGGTTCTCACCCTCCCCCCATGTTGTTCAGAAAGAGAACAACGTTAGAACAGTCATTGTTTTTTTGAGCCCGTTTACAAGAGACGGTTCTCACCCTATCCCCCCCTGTTGTTCAGAAAGAGAACAACATTAAAACAGCCATTGTTCTTTGAGCCCGTTTACAAGAAACGGTTCTCAACCCCCCCCCCTGTTGTTCAGAAGAGAACAACGTAGAACAGCCATTGTTCTTCAAGCCTGTTCGTCAAGAAACGGTTCTCATTCCCAAGGCGTCACGTCAGGATCATTTAATCCCCTCCCCCTTCGGCTGGAACTCGCCAGCGGACCGAAGATTCCTTCGCGTCGACTTTCTCTGCACAATAACTTGTAATTACGTAAGCTGAACATTACCTTTGAGTATTTAACCTTTTCGTCAACCCTACCCTGTGCTTTAAATGGTTTTGCGAACCATCCCATCCCTTTAATTTTTTATTTGTTTACCTTTTTAAATCTCTCCCAAATCTTAATCCTCGGATTAGCCAGATATTCCCACGACCCTTTCCATTCTCTGTTTATGTAAACATTTTCCGTTTTGGGTGTTGTTGATAGTTTAATTAATAAAACTTTATTTCATTAATGATAGCCATATTATTATCCTTGAGCTCAGTTCCACTTCTTAAGCATATTGAAGATAAATAACATCGGTCAACCAGATAACCACGCACTCGAAATATAATTGAATTATTCCCACAACAATTAGTTATATATGGTATATCGTCGAGAGTCCATTCTTACACACACACACACATATATATATATATATATATATATATATATATATATATATATATATATATATATATATATATATATATATATACTATTTAAATTTGGTATCAAGTGTGTAAGGTTTAACGCTATATCTTTGCAAACACTGATCTCAGTCGAGTGAAGCATAGTGTTATTCGTTATAAGAATTGAGTATAGTAGTTCCCTTTTGTTTTTACGATTGCTATCCCCTTTTTTGAAACTTAAGAAGCTGGAGTAGCTCAAGGAACTGTTATAATAATTTGTTCGTGTTTTTTTGTGTTTTTTTTAATAATTGGTTATCTAGGTCAAGAAACCAATCACGAATAGGTCAGTGCCCATATTTATGTAGGCTAATTCTCTAGAAGGCATAATTCTTATTGCAAGGAATTTAGTTGGTTGACTACTGCGCCCCCAAGTGCAAATATGACTCAGTTCGAAATCTTCAAAGCGCAAGGAGAATCCTTGGGACTTTCCGGAAGAGAATTGATTAAGTACGTTCAAGAGGAGCAAAGAACGGAAAGAGAAAAGTTAAGAAAAGAAAGAGAAAGAGAAATACAACGAGCAAAAAGAGAAAGAGAGGAACGGAAACGACAAGCTGAGCTTCACCATCAGATTGAAATGGCTCGTCTAGAAGCTGAAATACAATAAGCCAGTTCACGTTCAGAAGCCCCTTCCAATCTCCCACTTAAGCTCCCCAATTTAAGGGATGGAGAGGATTTCGGAGCATTTTTAGCCCATTTTGAAAAGATCCTCGATCAATAACATGGATCTGGAGGCTGAAGGTGTAGCAAGATTACTTCCCTTGTTGAATTGTAAATTGCGTGAGATTTTCATATTTTTACCATCTGAATGTACAATTAACTACAGCACCTTAAAAGCTGAGTTATTGGCCGGTCATAATATGACTCCCGATTTCTACCGCCAAGAATTTCGAGGAGGTCGTATTAAACCTGGACAGACGTTCCGTCAATTTGGATAAATTCTCCAGAGGAATTTTAAATTCTGGTTAGAATCCTCAAAGGTTGATCCTAACTACGAATCCTTAACAGACTTCGTGTTGCGGGATCAATTTTTGGCGTCTCTCCCGACAGAGATCCGCGCGTTCGTCAAGGATCGTCGGTGCCAGACCTTTAAAGAGTGTACCGAAGAAGCGGATGTCTATGCCGCAATCATAATTTATACCCAAAGAAGAATCGAACTTCTCACCAACCCCCCAACCAGGAAAGAAGGAAGGATTCCGCCTCTTCCCAGGAAAGCTGACGAAGTTTCTGGGCCCCGTAAAACCCCCAAACTTCTTTCCCCAAAGCCAACAACGAGACACCAAACCTCCCGTTAAGATTTCTCCTCCATCACTCTTCCCGAAGCGACCAATCATATGCTTCACTTGCGGTGTAGAAAACCACATGGGGTGGAATTGCCCCCAAAATTCTCGGCTTAAAAGCGGACCAGCCCACCAAGTTCACCAGATTAATGCCACCCCGGCTTTCCCGGTGGTGCAGACCCAAACAGCAACTTCTCCCCCTCCGTCAGGCCACCAGGTAAATTTTATTTTTGATAAAAGTTTATCGGGAACTTTGAAATTTGAGGAGGGAAGTGTGAACGGCTGCCGTGTATCGACTCTCGTCAGGGACACAGGGTGCACATGTTTCATCGTGTCCGACGAGCTCCTCTCTCCAGTGGACGTTAACCACGAAAAATTTGCGGTGGTACATGACTACCTTGGGCGGGCAAACAAATTCCTTGTCGTTAGATGTTACCTGCAGTGTCAGTATTATGATGGCTGGGCTGAAGTCATCTCAGCACCCATACAATTCTGTTCCGTACCTATAGGACAGAGCCCTCAAGTAAGTCATGACCCTGAGTCCCAGGCCGCCCTTCCTCGAGGCCGAGCTAAGAATGAAACCCAGGAGCCCGTCCCCCTCAGAACCCCGATACCGTCCGAATTCTCGGAGACCCTTAACCAGGACTTTAGGTCGGCACAAAAGAAGTGTGAAGTACTAACATCCTTATGGGTTAAGGCACAAAACAAGGACACGAAGACTGTGCGTGAACCCCAAGAAAAAAAGTACCCCCAACGCGCCCATAGAGATACGTTCGTAGCACTGGACGAAACATCGGCGCTTGAAGAGGATTACCCAGCGGAGTCCCTTAATGTAATACAGACAGTGTGCATACAACCTGAAGCCGATTACCCTCTTCCTTCCCTAGCAGGCGAGTCTTTTGAACCCTCTGACCTGGATATCGACGCGCAGCTGACACCACAACAAAAGAGTCAGCTACAAGAATTATTATGTGAGTTCGACGACGTTATTTCAGAGAAGCCTGGATGCGCTACTAGTTTCGAGCATGATATTAAATTGACGACCTTAGAACCCGTCTGTTCAAAACCCTATCCCATGCCGATTCATTTACGCCAAGCTTTTAACGCCGAAGTTGATAATTTGATTAGTTTAGACATAATAGAACCTTCTACCTCTAGTTATTGTTCCCCAATCGTCATGGTCAAGAAACCTGATGGCTCTTATCGGATATGCATCGACTTCCAGAAGTTAAATTCGGTAACTGTGTTCGAAGCCGAGCCCATCCCGTTGGTAGAACAAAACCTCCACCTTTTTGAAAACGCCAAGTTCATCTCAGAACTCGATTTGTGCAAGGCGTATTACCAAATTCCCCTCCGGCCCAATGTGAAAGCATATACCACCTTTGCAACTGAGAAAGGCTTAATGCAATTTAAGCGCCTTCCTTTTGGCCTCGTGACTGCTTGTAGCAACTATAACCGTCTAATGAGAAGGTTGTTAGATGGAATTTTGAATGTATCCTTTTACTTCGATAACGTCTACGTCACTACTCGTGAATGGAGTCACCATTTAACCACCCTATTAGCTCTCTTCGAGCGACTGCGCGAAAATGGCCTCACCATTGGCCCCAGCAAATGCCATTTTGCCCACGAAACCATAAAATACTTGGGTTTCAAAATAGGACAAAGCCAGTTAAGTCCCCAAGAGGATAAGATTAAGGCAATCGCCGACATGCCCCTCCCGAATACTAAGAAGCAATTGAGATCATTCCTAAGATCAGCTTCTTACTATCGGCGATTTGTCCCGAATTTCGCTGCAATTTCGGAACCCCTCAGCCCCCTTTTAAAAAAAAATTCCCCCGATCGTCTACGTTGGAATGATGTCGTTGTTTCCCATTTTAATCAGCTCAAGAGTAAGCTCATTTCTTTTCCCATTTTAAAGTTGCCCAACCCGGAAAAATCCTTTGGGATTAAGACCAACGTGAGCAACGAGGGCATTGGAGGTGTACTCCTTCAATATGAGGATGACGGAACGAGTCATCCAGTTGCATATGCTAGTCGCCAATTATTACCACGCGAAAAGAGATATGCCACTATAGAGAAGGAAACTCTAGCAATTATCTGGGTTATAGACAAATTTAAAATGTACTTGCCAGGAAAAGAATTTCAGATAGGAACTGACCACCGCCCATTGGCCTATATTTGGAATGTATGACACTCCAACGGCCGAATTATGCGCTGGAGTTTACTCTTGCAAGAGTACCAATTTAAGATAAATTATATAAAAGGTTCCGATAGCCAGGTCGCTGACGCACTCTGTAGGAATGTGTTACCAAATAGTGTAGATTAATTGTATTCGTAGGATTGGGATCTCCATGTATGTATATACCGTCTTGTACGACTTAAATTAGATTCTCTTGTAATATAATTAGTTAATGTATATGTCTGAATTTTGTAGCTCAATGTCTTTTTTTTTCTTGCATGTATATATATTTGTACCCATTAAATTACGTATAAATTATTTTGTCATATATGTACTAATTTTATATCATTTCATTGCTCCTTGTCCCTTTTATGATTAAGTTTGTATTAAAGGTTAGTTTGCCCTATAATCAAAAGATCAAAATAATCATATGTATTGAGGTAATACTAGCTTGGTGCATGAAGGTACGGTCGGTACAAGAAAACGAGTTCCCCACAACGGAGATCTATCGTTGTCCCTTCTCTCTTTTTTTTCGAAGTGACAACTTTCCCTGGAATGGAGGGGTGTGATAGAACGGTCTGAGGCCGCTTAATTTCAACCACTATCACATGTTGTTTAGAAACACGTTGCTACCCACGTGCATCTTCGCGTCAAAGCAGGGTGCCCTATTGCCACCTGAGTCAATATTTAACCAAGCAGGTCATCCCCTCCCCTTCCCCCGTTTCACCCCATGCGTCGATCTCGCCAGATTGAGTTAGGCTTATGGGCAGATAAGGCATGTTCTCAGGCGCGGCTGGGCATTCCCTCGAAGCCCCCACTCCATTGTCCCTTACGCCAAGGGGATGGCTCGACTATTCATATGGAAACTTTACCGATTAGAGCAGATCAGATCCAGATTATCTTTGCGAGACATCACGCCGATCCGGTCTCACCTTGTGCACCAGGGGCCCTCTACCTCGAGATCCACTATTTTTGTCCAGAAGAGGACAATATCCCTTGAATGCCAAGGTCCAAGCCTTCAAGACGCCAAGCCCACTAGGCCCCCCTGTTGTTCAGAAAGTGAACAACGTTAGAACTGCCATTGTTCTTTGAGCCCTTTGCAAGAAACGGTTCTCACCCTTCTCCCCATTTGTTCAGAAAGAGAACAACGTTAGAACAGCTATTGTTCTTTGAGCCCGTTGACAAGAGACGGTTATCACCCTCCCCCCTGTTGTTTAGAAAGAGAACAACATTAGAACAGCCATTGTTCTTTGAGCCCGTTTACAAGAAACGGTTCTCACCCTCCCCCCCTGTTGTTCAGAAAGAGAACAACGTTAGAACAGCCATTGTTCTTTGAGCCCGTAGACAAGAGACGGTTCTCACCCCCCCCGTTGTTCAGAAGAGAACAACGTAGAACAGCCATTGTTCTTCAAGAAACGGTTCTCATTCCCAAGACGTCACGTCAGGATCATTTAATCCCCCCCCCCCCGCCTCTTCGGCTGGAACTTGCCAGCGGACCGAAGATTCCTTCGCGTCGCCTTTCTCTGCACAACAACTTGTAATTACGTAAGCTGAACATTACCTTTGAGTATTTAACCTTTTCGTCAACCCTACCCTGTGCTTTAAATGGTTTTGCGAACCATCCCATCCCTTTAATTTTTATTTGTTCACCTTTTTAAATCTCTCCTAAATCTTAATCCTCGGATTAGCCAGATATTTCCATGGCCCTTTCCATTCTCTGTTTATGTAAACATTTTCCGTTTGGTGTGTTGTTGATAGTTTAATTAATAAAACTCTATTTTATTAATAATAGCCATATTATTATCCTTGAGCTCAGTTCCACTTCTTAAGAGTATTTAAGATATATAACATCGGTCAACCAGATAACCACGCACTCGAAATATAATTGAATCATTCCCACAACGAATAGTTATATATGGTATATCGTCGAGAGTCCAAGGGTACGTCAAAAAGGAAGAGCAACCAAATAAACACACGTACAAAAATAAACTTTACTTTACAACAAAATAATAATTAGTAGCAATAGTTAAACGGGCATTTAGGTAAATAAGGATTAAATATTAAACACGGATTAGTCTGGGTTGACAGCAATTCTAAATAATAATATCAGGGAATGACTCACTTGATTCTCCTTAATAAAGGGAGGATAACAATGACGTTAAGCGCCTAGGTTTATAATGACTCAATGGGAATATCAATCACTGTTAATTAAATAGGTAATTTAAGAATAGAGGGACACTGGGTTTACAGATTACCATTAATTGAGATGGATTGGAGAGACGGCTACTCAAGTCCAGATGGGGTGATTCGGGTGGCGTTAACACGAGTTCTCGGGGAGAGGGGGGATAAGACCACGTGTTCGGGGCTTCTGACTGCAGTTCCGGTTAGCTCACTCCTAACTCGATGTGACACTAACAAATAGTTACCTCCAGTAACTATTTGGATGTTCCTTTTTCTTTCTCAAGTTACGTTGAGCAACAGAGCGTATTATTCTAGTCACAGACTCTGCGGGGCGAGATTTGCCTCAGGAACTCTTGGAGACAGCGATCAGGTTGACTCAGTGGGCGCGCGTTGGCAGTCGATACGTTACGGCAACGACTCTCGCTCAACGTGAGGATTACGCGAGTAGGTCCAGAACACTTCTGCTGAGGGATGAACGGCGTTGCCATTTATACCGCCGACTGTGTGAAATCGAGAGAGAGATTCCCTATACGACAATTCGCTTATCGCGGCGCCTTTTGGACAATCTCCTTGATATCATAAAGAAGGCAAATAGAACTTAGGCTTCTCTGTGATATAAGCCTTCCTCCGTCAAACTTCCTGTCGCCTGTTGGGGCAGGGAGGGGGGGGGGGATGACTTAGGTCAGGGGAAAGGCGGAGTAGAGAGGTAGAATTTTAGGGGAGGGGGGGGGGAGAGGAGACGAAGGTCAACTCAGAGGACAAATCTCTTTCGTTCCCACGATCGCCTGGCGGCATGTGAGTGTGTACGTTCCATACTTTAACAATGAGAGGCTTGGGCCCCAAAGAGGTGACAGGGCCCGTTTACAAAGAATTAAAGATGAACTGATACAAACAATAGCTAGAGAAAGGAACAGTAGGTGGGACCACTTCATCGAGGAAATAGATTCAGAGCTAATTCCAACAAATTTCTGGAATAAAATTAACATTGCCAGAGGCAAAAGAAGTCTAACGCAACCGCGTAGCAGTAAATGAACCCCGCGAGATCAAAGCTGTGTTCCGAGAACACTGGAGGGGAGTGTTGGATATCTCACCAGAGGAGAATATGGACTTCAACCGGGAGCATGAGCTGAAAGTGGTTGTGAAATTAGAACAAAACCGTCACGAGATCGTCCCCGACATTTGTGCATCTCACATGGCGCTAGAAGAACAGGAAATCGGACCAATAACCTTCCGGGAATTTAAATGCATTCTAACAGCACAAAACAGAAGGCCCCAGGGGAATCCGGAATTACCAGACAGAACCTAATTCGCGCAAAGGATTCATTCCTCGAAAAATAGTCGCTCTAATTCAATGCTACTATAAGCGCAGGCTATTTCCCGGATTCCTTGAAGAAAGGAAAAAATATATTGCTACCTAAACCTGGTAAACCTCCAAATAGACCAGGAAACTTCAGACCGATAACGCTTCTGGAGACGGTGGCGAAATTGTTTGAAAGGGCAATAAATAATAGACTAAGTATAGATATAGGGCCATCGTAGTATGAACCTAGATAGATACTTCACAACAAACCTATATCTATATGTTTTTGAGGAGAGTTATTGAATCATAAAAAAGGGCTCTAGCGGCTAAGCTTATGGCGAAGTTAGGCTTAATGGTTGGACACAAAATCGTTAAGGAATGGATGAAATCAACGAGGATACAACAAAATATATATTATTATAGATTAACAAGAATGGAACATATTTGAAATTATATTGGTTGAATTTGAATTTAATTATATAACATGAACATGAGTTTAATAATGAATTTTCGTCATTACTAAACTTGGTGTAAGGTAGATAGGTAATGGTAAATAATTAAAATGTATTTGTAACAAATTGAAATATAATTGAAATAATTGAAATCACAAATTGTGGGTAAATGTAATTGAAATCACGATGGTTAAAAGGGAAAATGTATGAGAATCTGGAAAAGGAAATATAAGGAATTAGACAATATTTTTGTTTGTAAATTCTAAGGATTATACGGAGAAAGAATTCAACTGACTTGAGTTGGAGATGGCGACGGCACCAGTGAAAATTTTTGTCTCGCAAGCGGAATATTTGGAAGCATTAATCGTGCGTGTAAATGTTGCCAAAAATGTTGCCAATTGTTTTTGAAGACTTTTTTGCAAATATATAATATTTAGGAAAAATGATATAAAATTATATATATATATATATATATATATATATATATATATATATATATATATATATATATATATATATATATATATATATATATATATATATATATATGAATAACGTTACAGCCACGAGGAAAATGAAACAACGGAGAACTGCGAGGCCTTTCGACTAATGGTCGAAAGGCCTCGCAGTTCTCCGCTGTTTCATTTTCCTCGTGGCTGTAACGTTATTCATAAATCCCTCACGTTCCTTATTTTCGTGATTCAGTTATACATATATATATATATATATATATATATATATATATATATATATATATATATATATTAGCTGCAGCTACAAATTTTTCAATGATCTTGAAATTTGTGTAAGAGAACCTGTAGAGTTTTGCTGATTTTGCGCGTTTGAGGTTTCTGAAATTAGGGTATGTGAAGAAGTTGTAGTTGAAAAACGAACATGATGTTGGTACGTGCACGGGTGTAAGCATTTTCTGTCTTTGCACCAAACCTGCAATGATACCAGCACCAAATTGAAAGTTGGGGAAAAGAAACTTGAGCAGCATGATTTGACGGAGGGTGAAAATTTTGCGAATAAAGATTAGGTGAAGAACGAGGGTTAGATGCGTGGTAGAAGCTACACGGCTGTACACAATGTACGGAGTTAGTACCATATTTAGAATAATATCAGCAGACCCTGAGAATTATTATCAGGATAGGCAGAATTGGGTCGAGAATGAAAATGATTCTACCATGCCTCACCTCTTTTGCTGAAGTTCCCTCGTTGGTTTCTTTTTCGGGAGGAAGAATGGCCTCGGACTTCCCCCATACCCTGCTCACGACTATACTCTCGCTGCACCTTTTGTCGCACCCTTAGGGCACGAAGATTGCTCTCTATCCTCTCTAACACAGGAGCAAGATCCTGTCCGGAGGGTTGCGGATGACTTACGTGCCAGTTTTGCTAACACGGAACTCCACTGCTAAAACAGTAATCTAATTCTTTTCTGTTCTGGCTCCACACAGTTATATATATATATATATATATATATATATATATATATATATATATATATTCAATTTAAGCCAAGCCCTACAAGTTCCTCGTCTAACTAAGCCACACCTCCCTCTTATGTACTGGCCTGTTGATTTGTCGGTATTAACATAACTCAACTTTTGAGAGACTACTGCCCAACATATTGACAAGAAAAGCACTCCGACCTAGGAAATAGACACATTTGATCATGGTTCGTGAGAGATTGAAATTGATCCCTACCTTACGTATGTATTATTGAACAACTCATCGGCTGCCTTTGCCATTTTCTCCACATTAGTGGGTGATGTCATTAGGATGAGTGGCCTAATATTTTTTAGGAATCCCACGCATAAATATTTCTGTGAGCAGAGATTCGAAAAATTCTAACTGAGCTCCCTTAGTTCGAATTAAGTCTTTTAGATGCTCCAGAAATCGCGTGGGACGCCGGTCACCCATCTCCTGAGTATTTAACAGCATCCTTAGATCTTCGACTTGCGATCTACCAAGCTCCTCCCTAAAAGCCTCTTTTAATTTGTCCCAAGCTCTAATTCTACCACTTTCTACAAGATGTTTTTAAAAAGCGAAAAGATACTTAATGGTAAATTCTGAGTGATACAGAAAATCCGGTTTTGTTCAGAGATAACGTGATGCATCATTATAATTTCTACCATTTCTAACCAGGCAATGAGGTTCCCCGAATCATATTTTGGGAGGGCAACTCCTGCCAATCACCCCCCTCCCACTTATTCAAGACGTATGACGACGACGACGAGTGCTATTAAAAATATTGAATCCTCAATAGTAGAGTGATTCCCTCCGGAATTACACTACATATATAACTCGTCAGTTTAAAAGGGTTAAGAACCCTGTATATATATATATATTACGAATATATTAGTTGAAAGTCCTAGGAAATTTTAGATGGCTCATGAAAGTTCTATAAAATCATCTTTCATCCAATTAGCGCTGAATCCATCTGGAATGTTTACGAAAGTAGTTACATTTCAAAATATTATCACTTAGGTCTCAGAAGCAAAGTAGGAAGCGAATAATACATTTTAGGCATAAATAATTAGAAAATAATACTTGTTGCCAAGATACACAAATTTTTATTAGCTTACTGAAAATATCAGTGGATACAGGCAAGATAATGATGACTTCTTGGAGTTTTCTTTCCAGATATGATAAGGTTCCATCTGCGAGTATTTTTGTGAATATGGACTGGACATCTAAAGAAAGTAATTTACATTTGTCATGTCTGTGATTGCTGGCTTTACCTTATTGATGAAACCGCCTAAGTTAATAAGTTGTGGGTCTCTGCTTAGAAAGGAAGATAAATTTATTAGTTTGTATGGTGGGATAGAATATAATATAACAGGTAATATAAACCATCAGATGAGAAAATTAATCTTTCACGAATTTATATATGAGCAGAAAATGAAAATATTGGTATTTTTTTAAAAACTCTGAACTCACTTTATTCATCAATCAAATAGAAATTTGAATTAGAAAATATTCTCTGTGTCCCGTTCCTAGACATTCTCGATCATGCAATAACGTCACTGAATCCTTCCAATTTCTCATTTACTGCAACCCCACAATTTTTACATCAACCGGAAACATTTCATCAATGACTCTGCCTTTGAAACAAGATAAATGTCTACTTCTGTCCCCCAAAGAAAACTAATATAAATTTCAATATATCCCACTGCAGCTATATCACCTTGCCATATAACCTCAAATTAAAAAACCTAAATAAATAGGTAAAAAATGACCAAAAATAAAATAGCATTTAGTTTTCTGTCACTTAAATAATAATAATAATAATAACAGCAATCCCTCCTCGAGAAATTTAAAGGCTTCTTTCTATCAAATGCCTTGCAAAATTTCAACTAATCTCATATTGCCTCACGATTTTCCACTAAGCTCTATGCACCTTGAAACACCTCCAGTGGCCTCTTTAATCACATTTAAAAAAAAACAAACATTAAAAAGATTAGTATCAAGCCCAATTTTTGTATCGCTCAAATGAGTATATCAATCTCGACTCTGCTCTACAAATTAGTGGAAGAGTGTGTATGTGTGTGCAGGCGATAAAAGCATGCGTGGATAGATCGAAAGAAATAAAAGTGGTTAAAAGAGAAAGTAGTGTGAGAGATTTGCAAAGGGATGCAAGGCACCTAGTGATTAGGCCTATCGCTTTCATTATTTCTTGTGAGTTTTTTGAGTTGACTTACCATCCCTGCCTGGGGATGCAATCACACCACAGGCGGAGAGGTTGAGGACTGGGACAGAAAGCCTTCTCTGGCTCTTGAGTTGCCCTCTCCCCCCATATGCCTAGTTTTTCTAATTTATTCTTATAACCGTTCGTTGTTGTTGCCAATACCGCCTCCTCCGGCAGGTTGTTCCACCTGTCGACTAGGCGCTGGGTAAAGAAGTATTTTCTGATGATTAGCCTGCACCTCTGCTTATATATCTTGATATTATGTCCCCTAGTCGGTCCTCTGTTCATAATGAACTCTTCAATCTTCAGCCCTTCACTGCCATGTATAATTTTGTGGATTTCAATCAAGTCACTCCTAAACCTTCGCATTTCGAGAGACATTAGTCCCGTTATCCTCAGTCTATCTTCATATGGGTACATGGATATGGCTGGAATCATCTTGGTCAGCCTCCTCTGTACACCCTCCAACAAGTTCAATTCTTGTTGATTGTAGTGATGGGACGAGTACTTAGTATCAGTATCGAATATCGGTAGTATCGGCTGTTGTTAGTGGTATCGGAACTCGTATTGGTATCGGGACTTTTATTTCTCATTTCCGATATTAAAATCGGATACTTGCCCATTAATTTCCAAGACACTGCATGCGATCATTTTACAACATATATCCATTCTATTTAATGATTATATTCTTGTGTCCCGTACGTGAAAAATTCACATAATATGCATCCTATTTATTTACACAAAATTTAACATTTTATAACACTTTCAAACCTTTAGTTTTTCAGGGAACCAAAAGGAACAAACACAGGCCAAACTACTAGTTTACGCGTACGTGAAAAATTCACGTAATTGCAATCAATCAAATGACTGCAGTTAGTTTGGTATAAATAATATAACTTTATTTAAGTGTTTAACTCAATATTCGTGAATTTCGATAATTTTATCCCGTTCAAAAATAGTGTACACGTGCCGTCATATATGACGGAAAATTTACATTATTTTCATCTCCATTATTATTGGGCGAATCTTGAACAAAAGATTAGAATTTCTAAAGCGTTACTTCCGTCACAATGGAAATTATTATTACACAAAAAATACATGCAATTAGTTTGAAATAAAAGCCGTTCCATATATTCATATTGTATATATTATACCAAACCAATTATTTTCTATCTTTGTTCCATCGTTTTTTACGACAAATTTTATTTTGTTTAAAACAGCTGAAAGTTAAGCTTTCAATAGAGTCTTTAATCTTTAGGTACAACTTTTATCTATAAATGTTATTTGTTTTATATTCCTTCGATATTCATATTCAATTTTCACCCATTGCAGAATGAATATGAACAGTTACATGAAATAAACGGTAGTATTAGAGAGTAACCATATCGAACATGTTCAAACAGCCTTCATTCAAACGAAAAAACACGAAACATAGGACTCAAGATTTGTTATTGTATTACTATTCTTTCAATCTATAATCAAATAGGTAGAAATTTCTTTTAATTGAAAAATGATTTAGAATATTGGGTTTGGAGTACGACTAATATTCAAGTTTACACCTATATTGTATGTTGTTTTTATTTGGTTGCTAAAGGAATTAGTTGTATAATTGGATGCCTAAGTATTCTATTTTGGGGTAAACATTACTGTCGGCGGCGCGAACGATGGTACGTAAACTATTTCGTCCGTGTTCCAATATGTTTCACCTTTTTGGAGTAAATTCAAGGGGACTGCTCGTGGGGGATTTATCACTGCGGAGGAAACCCCTACGATGATACTGAGTTTCAATCCTTTGGGGGGTCTGGGGGGCACAGCCCACCAATACATAGTCATAATTGTATATAAAATAATGTTCTAACGTTTTTATTTAACCAAACGCGCATGAATATGCATGCGCGGGTGAACGAAACATACACCCCCCACACTTTTTTGGGCGCGCCGCCGATCTTGATGTTTACCCTATTTTGCAATAGCTTGAAGAATTCAACAAAGCCCATTGTTCAATAGGGTAAACATGTAGACGAGCGGCCCGGCCGGAAAAAAAATATTTTGGTGTAAATATTATCGTTCACCCGTGACTGAATATTCATGCGCGTTTGAGTTTTCTTCGAATGATAGCTGCCGCCATTTTTTGTATTAAAAAAATGCCCGAAAGTAAACAAACCGAAAACGCTGTTTACGTAGACCCTTTCTTTTTAAAAAAATGTGTAAACATGTAGACGAGCGGCCCGGCCGGAAAAAATATTTTGTGTAAATATTATCATTCACCCGTGTCGGAATATTCATGCGCGTTTGGGCCCTTAACATAACATAACATAACATAATTTAACGGATGACAAAAGCCACAAGGGCCTATCAAAGGTCATCCGTATCCATCAAATCCCACCCATATAATGCATCCATAGGATTTTGTCAGATCATGCAGCTACAATATACAATTTAACAATCCATAGGAATGTCCAACCATGCATCTACAATATATAATTTAAAGCCTCCATAGGAGTCTGTCAAAAACAAAATCAAAATCCCCCAAAATATACAATAAAAAGAAACTGCATCCACAGGAATGAGTCAAGAAACATATCCACATACTAAAAAGTAAGAAATTAACCCTCCATCCCCATATAATCATCCAATCTGCGCTTGAAAACATTCAAGTTTGGGCTGTCTACAGTCTCAGGTGGCAAACTATTCCAATAATCCACCACTCTGTTAGTGAAAAAATATTTTCTAACATCCAGTCTGCACCTCTGTTTTTTAATCTTTAAGTGGTGGCCTCTAGTTCTATTACTACCTTCTAACTCAAATAACTTGCTGAAATCTAATTTATCCATCCCAGAAAAGATTTTAAAAAGCTCAATCATATCTCCCCTCACACACCTTCTTTCAAATGAAAACATATTTAATACCCTCAGTCTATCTTCATATTCAAGGTGCTTCAGGGATGGTATTATTTTTGTTGCCCTCCTTTGTACTGACTCTAATAAGTTTATATCATGTCTAAAATGTGGTGACCATGCCTGTATACAGTACTCTAAATGTGGCCTGACATAAGAGTTGTATAGTTTAAGGATGACCTCCTTACTCTTGTAGCTAACATTTCTTTTAATGTAACCTAGCACCCTATTTGCTCTATTTTTTGCCTCAATACACTGCTTTGAAAATTTCAGTGACCTATCTACTACCACTCCTAAGTCTTTCTCATCTTCAACTGAATTAAGCCAATATCCATCCATCTCATAGCTAAATTCCCTATTATCTCTCCCCATGTTAATAACTTTGCATTTATTAAGGTTAAAAGTCATCTGCCACTTCTGAGCCCAAGCTAACAGCTTATCTAAGTCACCCTGCACTTTAAAGCTACCCTCAACCTCTTTGACTACAGCTGCCAATTTAGTGTCATCAGCAAAAATTGACACTTTGCTATTTACACCTTGCCCAAGATCATTTACATAGATTATAAATAATAAAGGGCCTAAAACTGATCCCTGAGGTACGCCACTAATAACATTCCTCCACTCTGACCTCACTCCATTCAGTACAACTCTCTGTTTCCTATTTTTCAGCCATTCAGTTATCCAATTTAAAACGTTTCCACATATCCCATGCAGCTTTAATTTATGAACTAGTCTTCTATGTGGAACCTTATCAAAAGCTTTGCTGAAATCTAAGTAGATCACATCAACTTTCTCACCCCTATCTAATTCTTTAGTTACATAATCCATAAAATCCAGTAAATTAGTTAAACACGATCTATCTTTTCTAAAACCATGCTGAGCATCATTAATTAACCTGCTACTCTCTAGATGATCAGAAATTCCCTTCTTAACCATCTTCTCAAGAATTTTACAGACTATAGAAGTTAAGCTTACTGGTCTAAAGTTATTTGGATCCTCTTTGCTTCCCTTTTTAAAAATTGGCACTACATTTGCCAATTTCCAATCATTTGGTATTTCTCCAGACTCTAGTGATCTAATAAATATCTTCTCGAGAGCTACTGCAATACTTTCTACACCTTCTTTGAGTATCCTAGAATGAATGTTGTCAGGGCCAGATGCCTTACTAGTATTTAACTGAATTATAAGCCCTTTAATTTCTTCTCTGTCTATATTAATAGAATTTATCACTACTTCCCTTGACCTAGAATTATCATCAATTAATCTAACTGGTTTCTCTTCTGTGAATACTGAAGCAAAATGATCATTAAGGACCTCTACTATTTCCTCATCAGATTCTTTCAAAACCCCTTCATATTTAATAGGCCCTATTTTATCACTGTTAGATTGATTATTGATTCTATAATAGCTAAAGAATTTTTTAGGATCCTTATTATTATTTTTAGCTAAATTAATTTCTGCTGTCCTTTTGGTCTTCTTAATAATCTTATTTAGTTCATTTCTGGTTGACCTATAATGGTTTAAATTATCTAAACTACTCTCACTTTGTAATCTCTGGTATGCCCTTTTTTTCTCTGAAACTTTATTAGCTATTTCTTGGTTCCACCATAATGGTTTCCTACATTTCTTCCTAATAGACTTCATCGGAATACATTGTTACTGAACCATGTTTAATATAGTCTTAAAAATATCCCACATCTCATAAGTATTCTTTCCATGGAATTCTATATCCCACCTAATCTGATTTAGCATGCTGCGTAATTTATCGTAATCTCCCCTATAAAAATTTGGAATTTTCGTGGAGTTTGTCGTTGTTCTACCCTTAACTATTTGCAAATTAAACCGAACCATCTGATGATCACTGTTTCCCAATGATTCCCCTACACTCAATCCTTGAACTAAGTGATCATCATTTGAAAGAATTAGATCTAATATATTGGCACCCCTTGTTGGCTTATTAACAAATTGGATCAAAAAGTTATCCTCAAAACACTCCATAAACTTACAACTTGCTCTATCTCTTCCTATCATATTTTCCCAGTCTACAGAAGTTAAATTAAAGTCACCAAGAATAACTGTATCTTCTTTGCATCCTTTACTTATTTCCCTAATCATTAACTCATCGATACAATCAGTCTGTCCTGGTGGTCTATAAAAAGCTCCCAAGTGTATTTTCCTATTTTTACCAACCTTAATATCTATCCATAATGATTCACCTTCTCCTTGCTTTATAGAGTTATTTAGATTTGAAGAAATGCTATTTCTGATATAAATAATCAACCCACCACCAGTCCTATCTCTCCTTTGACTAATGTACATAGTATAACCCTCTAGTTCAAATTCACTGACATTATCATTAAATATATTTTCATTAACCCATGATTCAACTATACATATTATATCTATATCTTCATGAATGATATAACTAAATAATTCATCCTTCTTATTTCTAAGACTACGAGCATTTGTGTAAAGACCTATCCCTGAAGCACCTGAGGGCCTATCTCCTCTGCATCTCCTTTCTCTCTTTCCCCGACCCTGTACTCTTGTATTTCCCTGACCACTATCACTACTCAAGTAGTTTAACCCTAAAGCACTTCCATTAGCCTGCCTACCTTCTACAAATCTGTGTTTGCTTCCTTTCCCTGCCTCACTTTGAGCCATTAAATTTCCCTGACCACTATCAAAACCTAGTTTCCCGCCTCTAAAGACCTAATAACACTATCTAATTCCCGCCACAAAACCTCAACCCCATCTCGGCTCAGATGGAGTCCATCCATCGCATACAAACCCTTATTCCCATAAAACCCACTCCAAACATCTACAAATACCAATCCTGACTCCTCGCACAAACCTTTCACATATTCATTCAACCCCATTGCACGAGACAACCATTCCATCCCTACATCCATTCTGGGAAGCACACCTGAAACAACGCCTTTTACTCTACTTTCACACATCCTTTCAATCAGCCTTTTATACCGCTGTCGTAACTCACAAGTACCCACCTTCTTTACATCGTTTACTCCGACATGTGTAATCACAACTGCTTCCCTCTCACACCCAGACACCAACCTATCATACCTCTCACACACATCATTTACACCAGCACCCGGCAGACAAACTCTCACTCCCTTCCATTTACTTTCATTCAACTTCCTATCTAAATACCTAATCTGAGAGTCACCCATCACAATCACCTCAGTCATTCTCCTATTCTCTCTAGGCCTAGTATTACCCTCCCTCCTGCTCTCACTCACTCGACCTCCTATTCTACTTTCAAGCACGGCCACACCAGACAAATCTCTTTCAAATTCTTCCTCTCTCAGGGCATCAAATCTGTTAGTTAGCCTAACAGGTTCCATGTCCCTCTCATTCACACACCTAACCTGTCCTAACTTATCTATTCTGTTCACTTTCACCCACCACTCATCATCACTTACTTCACTTACTGCTTTCTCTCCAGTCCCTGTTCTAGGCCTAACTTCCTCCCTCCTGGTCCCAATCTGACTCTTCAAACGTACACTTGCATCTCTTCTCACTTCAGACACTAAATCGTTCAGTCTCAAGCATTCCGCACGTAATCGACTCACCTCCTCAGTCAAAGCACATACACGGCACTCAGACACATTCACTCTCCTCTCTACACCACAGACATCGCACACTACATACACACTACTTTCAAAAGGCATACTCTCTACATCCAAACAGTCAGCCATACTTAAACAAGAACAATAATAGAAACAAAAACTTACAAACAACAAGAATTTGACCCCAATTTGTGCGTGCAAGTTTAAAAACTGCTAATCAAGATGGCCCCGAAGTAAACAAAAGTCACTTTCTCACCAAAACAAAATAACCACAATTTATACAAAATAACCACAATTTAACTTTGTTATATTAACCAAATATATGATCTTATAACTTAATATTTATGTTTATGTCACACACCAAATTATATCAAATAATCAAAATATTCTGAGAGCTCTACGAAACACGTGCTACCTGTTCGAATTATAGCTGGCGCAAATTTTTATAAAAAAAATGCCCGAAAGTAAACAAACGGAAAACGCTGTTTACGCAGGCCATTTTTTTTTTTTTTTTACAAAATTGCCCGAAAAAAACAAACGAAACACGCTGTTTGAGGCCTATTCGAAATATAGCTTGCAAGATAGGCGTCGAACTGTTCGTTTTTTCTTCCGTATGTAGGGATTGAACTACTGACGAAATAGTACGTCACTAATCCATATATTTACCACATCTAATGCCCGGCCACAAATCTCGCAATCGCTTTTAATTTTAACTAAATTATGAACGTCCAAAAAGGTTACAAATTTTTCTCTATCAGAAACTAGAGTTAATAATTCGGAAATAAACGACGGACACACTTTCGCCAACCGATACGATTTTGAAACTACGTATAAACATCTCTGATACGCAAACGGCTAAGAAAAAAGTAGTTCCTTAAAACGAGCTAGCTAATTAGATTTAAATGTATAAAAGAAGGTAATACAAATAGTAAAATGGGGAAAAATATATTGACAAATAAAAATTACTCCGAATGAGGATAATAAAAGCTATTAAGTGAAAAAAAAAATGAAATCAAGCATTTCTGACGTCATACCCCACCCCTAACCCCTATTATAATTTCCGAAACGATTAAAGGCGCTGACATGATGTAGTTAAAGCATTCACCTCTGTAAACGTTAGAACATTATTCTATAAACAATTAGGATTATATACTGGGGGCTGTGCCCCCCAGACCACCCCCAATTCAATGAAACTCAGGATATTCATAGTGTGGTTCCCCCTTGTGTTTACCCCCACACGAGCCGTCCCCTTAAATGTACTCCAAAAACGTGAAACATTTGGGAACACGGACGAAAATAGTACGTCTTGTCGGCCGGGCCTCTCGTCTACATATTTACCCCAAATTGCCCGAAAAAAACAAACGAAACACGCTGTTTCCGTACATAATTGCAGTGGTTATACTTCCGAAATAACGAATAGGAAAGCCTATTTATTTTGCGCGTCTGCGTCCTATTCGAAATCTAGCTGACTTTAATCACGTTTTATTTTAGGGCATCTAAATTCAAACTGAGGGGTCACATCTCTTGCCCAGCCACAAATGTTGCATTCGCTTTTAACTAAATTATGAACATCCAAAAAGGGGAACAATTTATCTTTATCAGAAACTAGAGTTAATAATTGCGAAATGGAGGACGGCCAAAACAAACAATTAGGTGAGGGGTATACATGTGTTATATGTGGGCTGCGTGTATGCATTGTAGATTTAGAGGGGATGAGAAGGCAGGATTTATAGACAGGATATGTAGGCTGGAGGGGTTAGTTGCTGAGCTCAGTAGGGAACTTAGTGTTAGGCCTAGAGCTGGGAATAGGTTAGGTGGTGAGGTAGGCCAGTTAGATGTTTCAGGTGAAGGTAGAGGGCCGGTGGAGGAGGTAGGATATGATAGTTCTAGGGATAAACAGGCCCCTTAGATTAGTTAGAAATAGGCCTAGTGAGGATGGGGGACAGTGGAGAGTAGTTAGGAAACGTGAAGCTAGGGAGGCTTCTCCTGTTCTTTGTGAGAATAGGGTTGCCTCTGTTGAGGTTTTTAGCCAGGTGGAGAATATAGCCAGGTGGAGAATAGGTGTGTGAGTCAGAGGGACACAGAACCTATTAGCTTGACTAATAGATTCAGTGCCCTAAGAGAGGAAGTAACTGACTCTTCTCCTTTCCAATGTATGTAGATTTAGTTTTCTGAGCCTTTCACCATAAGATAAGTTCCTTAGCCCACCAATCATCTTTGTCATCCTTCTCTGCACAGACTCAAGCAAATCAATATCCTTCCTATAATATGGTGACCAAAATTGTACTGCATAGTCTAGATGAGGCCTAACTACCGCCAGATACAGTTTTAGAATGACTTCAGCACTCTTATTGCTTACACTCCTCCAATCATAAAATATGATAGTTGAGTCACTTTGGATAGATATTAGGTTCAGTAAAAATAGAATGGTGCATTTGGGAGCTTTTTACAGGCCACCTGGGCAGACTGATGATATGGATGAACTAATGATAAGGGAAATAAGTAAGGGATGTGAAACAGATGCAGTTATTATTGGGGACTTCAACTTAAACTCTGTGGACTGGGAAAATATGATAGGTAGGGATAGAACAAGTGGCAGGTTCATAGAATGCTTTGAGGATAATTTTTTGAATCAATTTGTTAATGAGCCAACGAGGGGGGACAATATATTAGATTTAGTACTTTCTAACAGTGATTATTTAGTTCAAGAATTGACGTTTGGGAAAGCATTGAGAAATAGTGACCATCATCTTTTTTCATCTTTTTCTAGTTGTTTTAGGTGACATTCGTTTATGTCAAATACACAAAGTGCCAACTCTCATTCTAATTTCCTGATTCTAATGTCATTTAAAGCAGTCCTCTTAACTTTCTGTAGCTTGCTCTGGATTCTCTTCTTTTTTCTTCTTAAGGCATGAGCTTTTTTGGGCTTTCCACTTCTTGGTTTCTTTCTGGGGATATATTTCATAGCCAACTCAAGCAGAATTATTGTGACTAGGATAGGAAACTCTTTGAAGCAACACATATTGCGAAATGCCTGTCAATCAGTTTCATAGATGGCAGTGTTGAGCTTTTCATAGTCACCCTGGGGATATATTCCATAGCCAACTCAAGCAGAATTATTGTGACTAGGATAGGAAACTCTTTGAAGCAACACATATTGCGAAATGCCTGTCAATCAGTTTCATAGATGGCAGTGTTGAGCTTTTCATAGTCACCCCTGGAAAAATCAAGTCCTCTGAAATCATCACAGGACCTGGCTGACATGTCTGGTCTAGGATTTACATACTGTGCTTGGATTTGTATTTTAACAAGGGAATGGTCAGATATCATTGTATCAACAGTCACGGTGGATAAAACTAAGTTTGGATTGTTAGTGCAAAAGATGTCAAGGACGTTATTACCTCTTGTTGGGATGTGAATGTATTGGTTCATCATCTTTTCAGAGAGAAATTGAAGCAGGAAACCACCCATCACTTGATTTAGTGACGTAGTTCCTGGTTTGAAGGATTCATCAGACCAGTCAATAAACAGAAGGTTTGTGTCACCAGCTAGATAAACTTGGTAAGATGAATCAGTATTATCTTTGATTGACTGGGATATAAAGTTTAGCATATTTGAAAAACTAGTCATCTCATCTCCAGGAGGGCGAAATATTACTACTACACATGTTTTTATAGTGGAGAAGAATGTTGTGATACATCCACATGTGCCATCATCATACGAATTCATAGAAGTAATGGGCAGGCTCTCATGGGAGTATAGGAGGACCCCTTCACCTCTACCATTACAGTCACATCTTGTGATGTTAAACTGGTTTATACATAACTGGGCATCAGTTATGTACTGATCCAGCCAGGACTCAGTTATGGCAATGAAGGGTACAAAGTTGCCATTTTCATTCTCATCACCAACTAGTGCTTCGATCTCCTTGATTTTGTATTTACATTGGCTGGAAGCACTAGGGTTGATGGATCTGGTATTTAGTAGTAGGAAGCAGGCTCGGTTGCTTTCATACTTTGCACACCGATCCTTCGCCCATAGGAATTGGGTGGAATTTGATTTGTCATCTCTAGTGACTGGTCCCCGTAAGGGGTGCGGCGATTTGCCATCCTGGCCGCCGTGCTGACGGGACTCAGCACCCCGTCCGGCCCCAGCTTAGCCTCTCTTCCTTCCTTCAAAACACTTGTTTCCTCTCTTTTCATTCAACCTCTCCCACAACTTTCTCTGGTCAGCCTCCTTGATTTTGTATTTACATTGGCTGGAAGCACTAGGGTTGATGGATCTGGTATTTAGTAGTAGGAAGCAGGCTCGGTTGCTTTCATACTTTGCACACCGATCCTTCGCCCGTAGGAATTGGGTGGAATTTGATTTGTCATCTCTAGTGACTGGTCCCCGTAAGGGGTGCGGCGATTTGCCATCCTGGCTGCCGTGCTGACGGGACTCAGCACCCTGTCCGGCCCCAGCTTAGCCTCTCTTCCTTCCTTCAAAACACTTGTTTCCTCTCTTTTCATACAACCTCTCCCACAACTTTCTCTGGTCAGCCTCTAATTTCACAGGGACAAAGTTCCCTAACCCCTCAGCTCCGGTTCGGGATGTTTTTTTTTTAACAACCTGCTTCATCCCCACCCATACCTTTCCTAACATCCCTTTTCCTCTCCTCTTCACATTCTATCAATTTTACGCCGTGTCTAAGGTGAAGCCGCCATGCCGATGGACTGCCAGGCCACCAGGCGGGAGGGGTGGTCCCAAATGGCGGCGCCTGGCTCTGCCGGGCCTGCAAGCACCTCTTGCAGTGCAGGCAACTGTGAGAGGTGGTGAGCTATCGCGTCCTGTGTAAATAAGAGGGTCACCATGCCCAATGATGAGTATCAAAAAAACCCCCAACTTCCCCTATAACATCGATGGAACCGCCCTTGGGCAGCTCCAGCAAAAAAAAATGGAGGTCCCCTCCCCTGTGCTTGCGCAGGGGACCCTCCATATTTCTCTAACCGGAGAGGAGGCTTACTCCTCTCCTTCGCCTACGGGTGCAGGGGACAACCTCTCACCCCCTTCTCTGGAGGTCCCCTCTTTTCTTTCCAAGGGGACTGCCAAGAAAGCCAGCAGGCAGCCCTTAGCCAGCCACTCCCCATCGAAGTGGCTCGGTAGGGCAAACCCCCTTAGGGGGGAGAGGGAAGCCAGGCCCCTTCGGTTGCTTCCCTCAAAAGACCTGCTGGCAAGGATATTAAACCTTGCCGGGGTTAAGGCCTGTGCCTCCACACAAAAGACTCTTGATGCTGCCAAGGGGACCTGCGATGTCCTGGGAGGGGATGGCCAACTGGAGGCCCCTCCTGTGATAAACATGGTCCTTGAGGAGACCCAGCCTCAGATGGTAGGGCCTTCCATGGGGGGGAATCCGGGCTCGGCTGAGGGCCCTGAGGCAGTACAAGGAGGGGAGGGATCTCCTCTGACAGGTGCCCCTACGACTACCAGGACCTGGCTGAGGCTGGCCCATCTGGCATGGGGCTTCTGCCGGCGGAGGTGAGAAGTGGGTTCATTCCCCGCCCTCTCCAAGACTAAAAAGACAAAGAAGACTCGGGGCTTCTCTCCATCCGCAGGGGCTGCAGGGATGGATGGGTCTGCTGCCACTTTGGTAGGCGACCAAGCCAAGATCGGCACATCTGGCCCCTCTACCCCCCCGTGTGCGGAGCCCCTGACAGACTAAGACCAAGAGTGCACAGGCCGGAGCCTCGATGACATCAGGGCCCCTCATTCAGAGGTTACCTGGCATTTTAGAGCCCGCTGGCTTCAAGCGCTTCCTCATTATTCGCTCCACTGATGGCACCACATTGTCCAAGGGCAACATGATCCATCAGAGGAGAGGATTAGCTAGTGCAATTGGTAGAGAGCCGAAGGTAATCCGTTTCTCGGATGGGAGCCTTCTGGCGAATGCGGCGAATCCCACCGAGGCAGCCAAGATAAGTGCTCTTCGGACACTTGATGGCACCCCGGTGAGTGTGATGCCACACTCTACCATGAACTTTGTGAAAGGAGTAGTTTATGCGAGGGAACTCGTTGACTACTCCATTGAGGACATCACCCTAGAGCTGGCCGACCATGGGGCGGTCAAGGTCGAACGTGTGATGAGAAAACAGGGAGGGGGCCTCGAGTCCCACCCCTACACTCTTCGTCACGTTCGACTGTGACAAGCTCCCTGAGTCGGTGCGTGCCGGTTGGTACTGCTACCATGTGAAGGCATTCGTGCCACTTCCGCCGCGGTGCTATTACTGTCACTGCTTCCGCCATGCGAATCACTCATGTAGACGTGCAAAGTCAGGGTCACCCGAAGTATGTGTAAATTGCTCTAAGGTCACACACGATAAGTCCAAATCGTGTGTGGCCAAGTGTGTCAATCGTGGAGAGCCGCACCCCGCTTCTTTGAAGCAATGTGGTGCATATCTCCTTGAGAAAGAAATCCTGGCTGTTCAGGCCCAGGATCAACTCTCATTCCGCGAGGCTAAGGACTTGGTCCTGGCGTGGCCCGGCTCTGCCTGGGACTTCATATGCCTCAATAGTTAGAAAGGCACCCTCTTCTCCTGGCCCATCCAGGCCAACGAGCATGGTTGTTTCCGCGCCCATTCGGAGCCCTTCTGCGGGCTCTACCCAACCTGGGCGCTCCCCTGGCAAAGCTGGCGGCAAAAAGGGTTCATACCTCCCCCTTCTTCCCCCAGCGTGACCGTTTCCCGTAAGGCGAAACGGCCATGTGCCTCCACTGAGTCGTTAGACTCACAGGAGGCAACACCCCCGAAAGTAGGACAGCAACAAAGGAGCTTCGGCTCCTTCGCCCACGCCCCGAGGTGGAGCGAGTGACTCGGAGACAGTGGTTCCTCGAAAAGAGGGCCCCCCCCCGCCTCCGAAGCCGCAACGCCTGCCTAAGGTTTCGAGGCGGAGGGAGGAAAAGACTTGCATGGCAAGCCCAACCTCCCCCAATAAGTCCTCGAAGGCGACAGCGCCTTCAGCGCTTTTTTCGGCCAACAACGCCCGGGGGTCTGCCCCTGGGAAGCTTACGGCCATTCCTGTGAGGGTCTTTAGTTCGAGGAGAGCCCCCGCGTCTCCTCCGAGCTAGGCCTGGAGGGCATATTCCTTCAAAGAGCTGCGGAGGCTCGTCTCTTCCTGTTCCCCGTTAGCTATCTTTTTGCAGGAGACCATGCTAGGCGTGTGCCCCCTGCCCGCCCTCCCGGGGTATAAGGGTCTTGCGACCCCACCACCGCAGGATGGCCGGGCTGGGGGATGCGCAGTTTACACCCGGCATGATGCCTCCGTTCTTCCTTTCTCTTTAGATACCTCCTTTCAGGCAGTGGCTGTGCAGCTGCACCTGGATTGGAGGTATACTATCATTTCTGTGTACATTCCACCATCAGCTGACTTCGACGCATGGGACTTCCGCCGCGTCGTGGCACGGTTGCCGAGGCCCTATCTCTTGCTTGGAGATCTGAATGGCAGGCATCCTCTCTGGGGAGATTACTCCATAAATCCCAGGGGACAAGTCCTTGCCGATCTGATCAAAGAGCTTGAGATGGGTGTCCTAAACGTGTATGAGTTTACGCATCACTGTCCGAGAACCGCTTCATTTTCTTGCCTTGACCTATCTTTGTGCTCTTCGGATGCACAGCCTGATTTTAATTGGGGGGTGGTCGATGACCTCCATGGTAGTGATCACTTTCCCATTCAAATATCATTTTCATGGCAACTGCCGCCTGAGAGACCACCTCGGTGGTGCTTGGCGCGGGCGCCTGCATTTCAGGAAATGATTGAATTCTCTATCTCAGTCCAGGAGTTTAGGTCGGTAGATGATGCCGTTGAGTTCTTCTCCGGCAACCTCATCGCCGTGGGCCTGACTACTATTCCTAGGACATCTGGCCGTTTTGCACGCCGACCACTCCCATGGTGGTCGGCCGAGTGAGAGACGGCCCTCAAACAGAAGCGTTATGCCTACATGTGCTATAAGCGCCGCCTGAACGATTTCACTGTCGCTGAATTTCGTAGGGCTAGGGCTAGGTTCCGGTATATTTCGAAGCACGCCCGCCGCTCTTCTTGGCGGGCATACGTGTCTTCACTTAACGGGAAGACCCCTTTAGCTGAGGTGTGGAAGTGAGTCAAAAGGATTCGGGGCAAGTTCTCCAGGAGAATGGGACTGCAATCTCGGACCCCGCGTCTGTGGCGGAATCCTTAGCGACCGCTTTTTCCGCATTCTCTAGCCGTGATGCTGCTCCGTCAGCATTCAATGCACGTCGTGATGTCGCGGAAGGCCGCCATCTGGACTTTACCTCCAGAGGCAGAGAACCCTTCAACGACAAGTTCACTGTAAGTGAGTTGCGTTCCGCTCTCGCTTCGTGCGCGGACACCGCCCATGGTCCGGACGATGTCCCGTACGCTATGCTTCGACACCTGGGTGAGGTAGGCATGGCCTTTCTCTTAGATTTGTTCAACAGAATCTGGGTGGAAGGTCTTCTCCCAGACTCCTGGCGAATCGCTACTGTGCTCTCCTTTCGCAAACCGGGGAGAGATCACTCTACTCCGACCGGTTTCCGCCCAATCTCTCTAACCTCTTGCGTGTGCAAGTTGATGGAGAAATTGGTCAATGTTAGATTAGCCTTTTTCCTCGACAGCGGAGGCCATCTGTCTTCCCCACAGTGCGGCTTCCGCAAGTTCCACTCCACGTCGGATGCTCTGCTCCGAGTGGAAAATGCTGTCTGCGAGGCTTTCCTTCTTAGACAGCACTACGCCTCGGTGTTTTTCGATCAGGAGAAGGCCTATGATACCGCATGGCGATACGGTATCATGGAGACTCTCCACACGATGGGGGCGAGGGGACGCCTCCCAATGTTTATATCTGAATTTTTGCGAGATCGTCGATTCCGCGTACGGGTGCTGGGAGCCCTCTCCAGCCCAAAGGAGCAGGAAGAGGGTGTCCCGCAGGGAAGTGTCCTCAGTGTCACACTATTTGCCCTGAGCATCAACGGCATCACCTCAGTGCTGCCGGAAGATATTCTCGCTGCGCTCTACGTGGACGACCTTTCGATCTCTTTTGGCGCGGCCCAGATGCCAACTCTGGAGCGTCGACTCCAACAGGCATTGAACCGCGTTCTCGCTATGCCGAAGCGCACAGGTTTCGCTTTTCTTTGGCCAAGACTAAGGTGGTGCACTTCTGCCGCCATCCACGGCTTCACCCCGACCCAGATTTGTTTCTTAATGGGGTGCGCCTGGATGTGGTTGAGTCGCACCGTTTCCTTGGTCTTGTATTCGACCGATGCCTCACCTGGGAGGCTCATATTCGCAGCCTTAGGGTCTCTTGTACCCGCGCCATGGACATTATCCGTTCCGTAACGTTCAGCGCTTGGGGCGCTGATAGGGCTACTGCCTTACTTTTTTATCGATCCTTTGTTAGCTCGAAGCTCGACTACAGATGCGAGTTTTATGCATCCGCAGCTTAGCGTTTATTGCGGAAGGTGGATTCGATCCACCACACCGGCCTCCGCCTTGCGACCGGTACCTTGCGCACTTTCCCCATTGAGAGCCTGTTGGTCGATGCTGGAGAGATGCCACTCGCTCTGCGCCGCGTGCAGTGCATCACTCGCCTGTACGCGCGAGCCCGGCCCCTCCCTCAGTCGATGGTGCCTATGCCGCCGAGAGACGCCAGTCATACCCTAAGCCCTTTGGGTTTAGGGCCAGGAAACTCCTTCGAGAGGTAGATATAGCTCTTGGGCCGGTGACGCCCCTGGTTCTACCCAGGATGCCACCCTGGAGGGTACCACATTTGGCTATTTGTCGCCACGCCTCTGCTCCCAAAGCTTGTACTGCGCAAGGAGTATTGCGTTCGACCTTTTTGGAGCACACATCGTGTCACGCTGGTACCGTGCCAGTGTATACGGATGGCTCCAAGTCCCAAGAGGGGGTCGGCTTCCACGCCGTATCCCCTCTGTTTTAAGTCAGCGGGGCTCTACCAGGCGCTGCGTCTGTCTTCACGGCCGAGCTGGTGGCAATACACCACTCGGTACGGGAGATTACGCGACGTACCCGGTTCGGAGACTGGATTGTAATCTATAGCGACTCACAAAGCGCCCTGAGTGCTCTCGGGGCATTGGAATCTCCGCATCCCCTGGTTCGGCATATCCGTGATGCCACGGTTTTTGCGAGCCGGGCAGATGTCGAGATTATCTTCTGCTGGGTTCCTGGACATGTAGGAATTGCGGGGAATGAGGGTGCCAAAGAGTCCGCGAGGACTCTGCGACCGGACCAGCGTTTCGCTCGTCCTCACACCGACTACATGGCAGGAATACGGGCAGCTCTTCAGACTGCTTGGCAAAGAAGATGGGAGACGGTCGAAGGGAACTTAAAGTTGCATGCCATTGCGCCGCGAGTGTTCCCATGGACCTATCCCCCAATGCCGTGGCAGCTTCAGATTGCTTTCTGTCATCTCTGAATCGGGCACACTCGTGTGACGCATCGCTATCTGATGGAGCGCTCGCCTGCGCCCTATTGCAACGACTGCGTTGTCCCCCACACTGTTCGGCACATTCTTGTCGAATCTCCCAGTCTGGGTGATCTTCGTGCACGATACCTGTCCCAGTACCGGGATGGGCGGGGTCGCTACCGCCTGTCCCTTGTGCTTGGGACAGATTCGTGCACATTGACTTGTGGACTTGTTGACTTCTTGGGGGAGGCCGGCCTTCTCCCTATTATTTAAGCAAGGTTTGTTTGTTTTTTTTTCCTTTAGTTGCACGCTCCTGCGCCGGGGGGACCTCTCCCCGACGCACCAGCTTGCTTCCTTTTTTCCTTTTGGGGTGTTTTTTTTTTTTTTTCTCTCTTTAATTTTATTTTAAAGTAGCCTAGAACTAGGCCAGTTTTAATACGGCGACTAATGCCCAAGTAGGCAGTCGCCAGATGAGCTCTTAAAAAAAAAAAAAAAAAAAAAATCTTCTTGAACATCTTGCAACTAAATCCCCTCAATTTTATAAGAGAACTTTCTATTGTTTTTACATTCTTAGCATTGGGAAATAATATAAGTGCAAATCAAGTTCTAGTTTGTGGAGACTTTAATTTTAAGGAAATTGATTGGGAACCTCACTCTGTGGAGGGTGGAGAGGACAGTGAACAGGCCAAGTTTCATGTAGCAAGCCAAGATGCCTACTTCCACCAGCACATCAAAGAATTCACCCTAGCAAGAGGGAGTAATGCCCCACTGCTGTTTCAGCTCATCTTTACCAAAGGCAAACTAGATATAGAGGATTTAGAATATAAGGCCCCAATTGGAAGCAGTGACCATTATGTGTTAACCTATAATCACTTGATGGAGGAAATACCTACAGAACCACAACAGAATCCCAAGAGAAGCTATTATAGAGGTGACTATACAAGAGCCAGCAGCATGTTTAGTGATGTCAACTGGGAAGAGGAATTTGCCGAGAGAATTGTCAAAGACATGTGGCAAGTATTTATACACCAGTACAACCTAGTTATAGAGAACTGTGTACTACTTCAGAGAACCTACCCACCTGGAACAAAACCCAAGCCCAAATGGATGACAGAAAGAGTTATCAGTAAAACCATTGAGAAAGAGGCTTGGATAAGATGCCGACAAAGAATATCAAGAGCAAGATACGCTAACTACTATAGGCAAAGAAATTGTGCCATGCAAGCAGTCAGAGAAGCAAAGTTTAGGTATGAGAAGAAACACTCCACTGAGGTCAAATCAAACCCTCAAGTTTTCTATGCGCAAAGTAAATCCAGGATCAAGGAAGCAGTACTACAGCATAAATATTCTGATGGCTCAATGACCTTCATGCTACCAGAATAATGTTCCCAACTTAATAGAGAATTTCAAAGGTATTTACCAGGAAAACTGGAAGTGATAATCCAGAATTAAACAACATGCAGGGAGGTTTGCTGAATTGTAACTTCACTGTTGAACATGTGAAGCTTTATGATATGTTGCCTCAAGCCAGAATTGGCATCTGAACCTGACAGAGTACACCCAACTGTGTTGAAGGAATGCATTGCAGAACTATCATAACCACTTTCGAGGATATACCATGCTTTAATAGATATAGGGGAACTACCAGAAGAATAGTCCAGAGTCACATCAGCCCCATCTTCAAGAAAGGGAGCAGGATCAATCCTCTGAACTACAGATCTGTAAGCCTCACCTCTACCTTGTAAGATAATGGAAAAGCTGTTGAGAAAGGAGATAAGTAGATCATCTAGAGAATAACCACCTGCTCAAAAGTTATCATCATGGGTTCAGAACTGGAAGATCTTGCCTAACCCAAATGCTGGTATATCTAGGAGACCTAGAAAATGTGGTGGATGAAGGAGACACTGTTGATGTGCAATAGGACCTGCATAAATTACAGGAATGGAGCCAGAAATGGCTACTCCAGCTTAATGGAGATAAATGCAAGGTCATGCATATTGGAAGGAATAACTCAGGATATGAATATTATCTAGGACCAACCACTTTGGAACAAGCAAATGAGGAAAAGGATCTTGGGATCATCATCACCAATGACCAAAAACCCTCAAGGTAGGTACCCCGTAAGGGGCGCGGCGATTTGCCATCCTGGCCGCCGTGCTGACGGGATCCAGCGCTCCGTCCGGCCCCAGCTTAGCCTCTCTTCCTTCCTTCAGATAGCCCGATTTCTCCCCTACCTCGTCGCTTTTCATACAACCTCTCCCACAACTTTCTCTGGTCAGCCTCTAATTTCACAGGGTAGAATGCTGACCTTCTTCTCAAGCCAACCACCCCGGATAGGGGCTGAGGGGGGAGGGGACATTGTTCCCTAACCCCTCAGCTCCGGTTCGGGATGTTTTTTTTTAACAACCTGCTTCATCCCCACCCATACCTTCCTCACATCCCTTTTCCTCTCCTCTTCACATTCTATCTGTTTTACGCCGTGTCTAAGGTGGAGCTGCCATGCCGAAGGACTGCCAGGCCACCAGGCGGGAGGGGTGGTCCCAAATGGCGGCGCCTGGCTCTGCCGGGCCTGTAAGCACCTCTTGCAGTGCGGGCTACTGCAAGAGGTGGTGAGCGATTGCGTCCCGTAAAACAAAGAGGGTCACCATGCCCAATGATGAAAAAAAAACCATCTCCCCTTAATTCCCCCTAAAACAACAGAGCCGCCCTCGTGCAGCTCCACAGAAAAGATGGAGGTCCCCCCCCCCTGTGCTTGCGCAGGGGACCCTCCATACCTCTTTAACCGGAGAGGAGGCTTACTCCTCTCTTACGCCTACGGGTGTAGGGGACTCCCCCTCACCCCCTTCTCTGGAGGTGCTTTCGGGCACCTCCCTATCTCCAGCGGCAGTCCCTCCTTTGCTTTCTAAGGGGACTGCCAAGAAAGCCAGCAGGCAGCCCATTGCCGACCGCCCCTCGTACAAGCGGCTCGGTAGGGCAAACCCCCTTAGGGGGGAGAGGGAAGCCAGGCCCCTTCGGTCGCTTCCCTCAAAAGACCTGCTGGCAAAAATATTAAACCTTGCCGGGGTCAAGGCCTGTGCCTCCCCACTAAAGACTTATGACGCTGCCAAGGGGACCTGCGATGTCCTGGGAGGGGATGGCAACTGGAGGCCCCTCCTGTGATAGACATGGTCCTTGAGGAAAACCAGCCTCAGAAGGTAGGGCCTTCCATGGGGGGGAATCCGGGCTCGGCGCCAAGCACCGAACCCGAATCCGCCCCTATGCAAGGTCCTCATCAAACGGCTGTGGATTCTCAGGCAGTACAAGGAGGGGAGGGATCTCCTCCGGATGATGCCCCTGCGACCACCAGGACCTTCTCCATTTCGGAGAAGTACCTGGCTGAGGCCGGTCCATCTGGCCTGGGGGCTTCTACCGGCGGGGGTGAGAAGCGGGTTCATTCCCCGCCCTCCTCTCCAAAAAAGAAAAGGACCAAAAAGACGAAGAAGACTCGGGGCTCCTCTCAATCCGCGGGGGCTACGGGTACGGATGGGTCTGCTGCCACTTTGGCAAGCGACCAAGCCAAGATCGGCACATCCGGGCCCTTTGCTTCCCCGGGTACGGAGCTCCTGACGATGACAAAGACCAAAAGTGCACAGGGCGGAGCCTCGATGACATCGGGGCCCCTGATTCAGAGGTTACCTGGCGTTTTCGAGCCCGCTGGCTTCAAACGCTTCCTCGTTATTCGCTCCACTGATGGCAGCATGTTGTCCAAGGGCAACATGATCCATCAGAGGAGAGGATTAGCTAGTGCAATTGGTAGAGAGCCGAAGGTAACCCGTTTCTCGGACGGGAGCCTTCTGGCGAATGCGGCGAATCCGGCCGAGGCGGCCAAGATAAGTGCTCTTCGGACACTTCATGGCACCCCAGTGAGTGTGACGCCGCACTCTACCATGAACTTTGTAAAAGGAGTAGTTTATGCGAGGGAACTCGTTGACTACTCCATAGAAGACATCACCCTAGAGCTGGCTGACCATGGGGCGGTCAAGGTCGAACGTCTGATGAGAAAACAGGGAGGGGCCTCGAGACCCACCCCTACACTCTTCGTCACGTTCGACTGTGACAAGCTCCCTGAGTCGGTGCGTGCCGGTTGGTACCGCTACCGCGTGAAGGCATTCGTGCCACTGCCGCGGCGGTGCTATTACTGTCACCGCTTCGGCCACACGAATCGATCATGTAGACGTGCAAAATCGGGGTCACCCGAAGTCTGTGTAAATTGCTCCAAGGTCGCACACGATAAGTCCAAATCGTGTGTGGCCAAGTGTGTCAATTGCGGAGAGCCGCACCCTGCTTCTTCGAAGCAATGTGGTGCATATCTCCTTGAGAAAGAAATCCTGGCCGTTCAGGCCCAGGATCGACTCTCATTCCGCGAGGCTAAGGACTTGGTCCTGGCGTGCCCGGCTCTGCCTGGGACGTCATATGCCTCAATAGTTAGAAAAGCACCCTCTGCTCCTGGCCCATCCAGGCCAACGAGCACGGTTGTTTCCGCGCCCATTCGGAGCCCTTCTGCGGGCTCTACTACACCCGGGCGCTCCCCTGGTAGAGCTGGCGGCAAAAAGGGTGCAGACCCAGCCCCGGCTAAAACCAGGGCTCCCCCCTCTTCCCCCAGCGTGACCGTTTCCCGTAAGGCGAAACGGCCACGCGCCTCCACAGAGTCGTTAGACTCACAGGAGGCAAAACCCCTGAAGATGGTCGCTAGGCCATCTTCCGGGGTTCCTAAAGCTGTTCCCCGAAAGGAGGACAGCAACAAAGGAGCTTCGGCCCCTTCGCCCACGCCCCGAGGTGGAGCGAGTGGCTCGGAGACGGTGGTTCCTCGAAAAGAGGGCCCCCCGCCTCCCAAGCCGCAACGCCCGCCTAAGGTTTCGAGGCGGAGGGAGGAAAAGACTCGCATGGCGAGCCCAACCTCCTCCAATAAGTCCTCGAAGGCGACAGCGCCTTCAGCGCTTTGTCCGGCCAACAGCGCCCGGGGTTCTGCCCCCGGGAAGCGTACGGCCATTCCCGTGAGGGTCTTCAATTCGAGGAGGGCCCCCGCGTCTCCTCCGAGCTAGGCCTGGAGGGCATATTCCTTCAATGGAATTGGCGTGGACTACGGGCCAACTGGGAGGAGCTGCGGAGGCTCGTCTCGTCCCGTTCCCCGTTAGCTATTTTTTTGCAGGAGACCATGCTAGGCGCGTGCCCGCTGCCTGCCCTCCCGGGGTATAAGGGTCTTGCGACCCCACCACCGCGGGATGGCCGGGCTGGGGGATGCGCGGTTTACTCCCGGCATGATGTCTCCGTTCTTCCTTTCTCTTTAGATACCTCCTTTCAGGCAGTGGCTGCGCAGCTGCACCTGGATAGGAGGTATACTATCATTTCTGCGTACATTCCACCGTCAGCTGACTTCGACGCGGGGGACTTCCGCCGCGTCGTGGCACGGTTGCCGAGGCCCTATCTCTTGCTTGGAGATCTGAACGGCAGGCATCCTCTCTGGGGAGATTACTCCATAAATCCCAGGGGACAAGTTCTTGCCGATCTGATCGAAGAGCTTGAGATGGGTGTCCTAAACGTGGATGAGTTTACGCATCACTGTCCGAGAACCGCTTCATTTTCTTGCCTTGACCTATCTTTGTGCTCTTCGGATGCACAGCCTGATTTTGATTGGGGGGTGGTCGATGACCTCCATGGTAGTGATCACTTTCCCATTCAAATATCCTTTTCAGGGCAACTGCCGCCTGAGAGACCACCTCGGTGGTGCTTGGCGCGGGCGCGGTGGCCTGCATTTCAGAAAATGACTGAATTCTCTATCTCAGTCGAGGAGTTTAGGTCGGTAGATGAGGCCGTTGAGTTCTTCTCCGGCAACCTCATCGCCGTGGGCCTGACTACTATTCCTAGGACGTCTGGCCGTTTTGCACACCGACCACTCCCATGGTGGTCGGCCGAGTGTGAGACGGCCCTCAAACAGAAGCGTTATGCCTACATGCGCTATAAGCGCCGCCCGAACGATTTCACTGTCGCTGAATTTCGTCGGGCTAGGGCTAGGTTCCGGTATGTTTCGAAGCACGCCCGCCGCTCTTCTTGGCGGGCATACGTGTCTTCACTTAACGGGAAGACCCCTTTAGCTGAGGTGTGGAAGCGAGTCAAAAGGATTCGGGGCAAGTTCTCGCAGGACCCCCCTCCTGTTTTCCAGGAGAATGGGACCGCAATCTCGGACCCCGCGTCCGTGGCGGAATCCTCAGCGACCGCTTTTTCCGCATTCTCTAGCCGTGATGCTGCTCCGCCAGCATTCAATGCACGTCGTGATGTCGCGGAAGGCCACCGGCTGGACTTTACCTCCAGAGGCGGAGAACCCTTCAACGACAAGTTTACTGTGAGTGAGTTGCGTTCCGCTCTCACTTCGTGCGCGGACACCGCCCATGGTCCGGACGATGTCCCGTACGCCATGCTTCGACACCTGGGTGAGCGAGGCATGGCCTTTCTGTTAGATTTGTTCAACAGGATCTGGGTGGAGGGTCTTCTCCCAGACTCCTGGCGAATCGCTACTGTGCTCGCCTTTTGCAAGCCGGGGAGAGTTCACTCTACTCCGACCGGTTTCCGCCCAATCTCTCTAACCTCTTGCGTGTGCAAGTTGATGGAGAAATTGGTAAATGTTAGATTAGCCTATTTCCTGGACAGCGGAGGCCATCTGTCTTCTGCACAGTGCGGCTTCCGTAAGTTCCACTCCACGTCGGATGCTCTGCTCCGACTGGAAAATGCCGTCTGCGAGGCTTTCCTTCGTAGACAGCACTACGCCATGGTGTTTTTTGATCTGGAGAAGGCCTATGATACCGCATGGCGATACGGTATCATGGAGACTCTCCACACGATGGGGGCGAGGGGACGCCTCCCAATGTTTATATCTGAATTTTTGCGAGATCGTTGATTCCGCGTACGGGTGGGGGGAGCCCTCACTGCCCCAAAGGAGCAGGAAGAGGGTGTCCCGCAGGGAAGTGTCCTCAGTGTCACACTCTTTGCCCTGAGCATCAACGGCATCACCTCGGTTCTGCCAGAAGATGTTCTCGCTACGCTCTACGTGGACGACCTTTCGATCTCTTTTGGCGCGGCCCAGATGCCAACTCTGGAGCGTCGACTCCAACAGGCATTGTACCGCATCTCTCGCTATGCCGAAGCGCACAGGTTTCGCTTTTCTTTGGCCAAGACTAAGGTGGTGCACTTCTGCCGCCATCCACGGCTTCACCCCGACCCAGATTTGTTTCTTAATGGGGTGCGCCTGGATGTGGTTGAGTCGCACCGTTTCCTTGGTCTTGTATTCGACCGACGCCTCACCTGGGAGGCTCATATTCGCAGCCTTAGGGTCTCTTGTACCCGCGCCATGGACATTCTCCGTTCCGTGACGTTTAGCGCTTGGGGCGCTGATAGGGCTACCGCCTTACTTTTTTATCGATCCTTTGTTCGCTCGAAGCTCGACTACGGATGCGAGTTTTATGCATCCGCAGCCGAGCGTTTATTGCGGAAGGTGGATTCAATCCACCACACCGGCCTTCGCCTTGCGACCGGTGCCTTCCGCACTTTCCCCATTGAGAGCCTGTTGGTCGATGCTGGGGAGATGCCACTCGCTCTGCGCCGCGTGCAGTGCATCACTCGCCTGTACGCGCGAGCCCGGCGCCTCCCTCAGTCGCCAACAGCTCTCACTGCATCCGCAGCTGATCTCGTTGGTGCCTATGCCGCCGAGAGACGCCAGTCATACCCTAAGTCCTTTGGGTTTAGGGCCAGGAAACTCCTTCGAGAGGTAGATATAGCTCTCGGGCCGGTGGCGCCCCTGGTTCTGCCCAGGACGCCACCCTGGAGGGTACCACATTTGGCTATTTGTCGCCACGCCTCTGCTCCCAAAGCTTGTACTGCGCCGGGAGTATTGCGTTCGACCTTTTTGGAGCACACATCGTGTCACGCTGGTACCGTGCCAGTGTATACGGATGGCTCCAAGTCCCAAGAGGGGGTCGGCTTCCACGCCGTATCCCCTCTGTTTTAAGTCAGCGGGGCTCTATCAGGCGCTGCGTCTGTCTTCACGGCCGAGCTGGTGGCAATACACCACTCGGTACGGGAGATTACGCGACGTGCCCGGTTCGGAGACCGGATTGTGATCTATAGCGACTCACAAAGCGCCCTGAGTGCTCTCGGGGCATTGGAATCTCCGCATCCCCTGGTTCGCGATATCCGTGACGCCACGGTTTTTGCGAGCCGGGCAGATGTCGAGATTATCTTCTCTGGGTTCCTGGACATGTAGGAATTGCGGGGAATGAGGGAGCTAAAGAGTCCGCGAGGAGTCTGCGACCGGACCAGCGTTTCGCTCTTCCTCACACCGACTACATGGCAGGAATACGGGCAGCTCTTCGGACTGCTTGGCAAAGAAGATGGGAGACGGTCGAAGGGAACTTAAAGTTGCGTGCCATTGCGCCGCGACTGTTCCCATGGACCTATCCCCCAATGCCGCGGCGGCTTCAGGTTGCTTTCTGTCGTCTCCGAATCGGACACACTCGTGTGACGCATCGCTATCTGATGGAGCGCTCGCCTGCGCCCTATTGCAAGGACTGCGTCGTCCCCCAGACTGTTCGGCACATTCTTGTCGAATGTCCCAGTCTGGGTGATCTTCGCGCACGATACCTGTCCCAGTACCGGGATGGGCGGGGTCGCTACCGCCTGTCCCTTGGGCTCGGGACGAGTGCGTCTACTTTGACTGGTGGACTTATTGACTTTTTGGGGGAGGCCGGCCTTCTCCCTTTTATTTAACCCGATTTAATTGTTGTTGTTTTTGTAATTGTTTTGTTATTGCTTTGTTATTGTTATTGTTTTTTCTTTTTATTGTTTTCTGTTTAATTTTTTAAAGTAGCCTAAAACTAGGCTGTTTGTTTACGGCAACTTATGCCTTAGTCGGCAGTCGCCAGATAGCCCCTTAATTAAAAAAAAAAAAAAAATCAAGGTAGGTAACTAAGGCTGCAGCGAATGCGAATTCAATGCTTGGACTCCTGAAAAAAAAAACTATGACTTGTCTAGATTCAGAGATGTTGCTGGTTTTATACAAGGAGCCTGGTTAGACCACACCTTGAATATTATATTCAGGCATGGTCCCCATACACCAGAGGTGATATACAGAAACTGGAGTAAGTTGAACGGAGAGCCACCAGGCTAATCTCAGAGCTAGTGGGATACACATATGAACAGAGACTAACCCAACTAGGTCTCATTACCCTTGAAGAACTGAGAACCAAAGGTGATATGATTGAAGCCTTTAAGATCCTAAAGGGCTTTGACAAGATTAGTGAAGATAACTATCTACAGTTAGCTCAAGAGACCAGCACCTTTAAACCAGGAAACACTGCCTGAAGCTGATGAAACTGCATCACAGGACATCAAAGAGGAACCAGTTTTTCAGCTTCAGGGGGGTAAACGAATGTAACACTCACTGAGTATGTAGTCAGTAGTACAATTGTCAACATGTTTAAAAGTAGATATGACCAGTTTGAGACTGAACATAAACTTAGAAGAGGCACCCCTATGAGCCTTGACACGCTTGCCTCTTTACTTTCACTAAGTTAAGGTAAGCAACAATTTTAACTATCCATAGGATTGTGTTCTGTAGCGCCCATTGCAAGGTGGATTAGGATCAATAATGAAGCCTCACAAATGAGTGTCATATAAATCCTATGAAGTCTTGACATGGGCATGCAATAATCATGCACATGCAAAGTGCACTACACTGTTTCAAGGAATAGGATAAATGCGGCATTTTTATAAAGATAGACAAAAAAGTGTAATTTTTTTACATTAGCAGCTCTGGAATTTTTCCTGTTATCCCATAATGATTCATCCTGTTGTTTTACTACTTGTTCCTGAGGTTGAGTGGAGTCGGGGAGGCGTATGCCAGGGTGGAACACCCCTCCCCCTAATATGTCAATTTGTAGCATGGCTCAAAACCACCTAAGTTAATTGTTTACTTTATGGGCAGATGAATTTGGGCGTGAATTTTTTGTGCATTTTTTTTAGCTACTGTTTTTACAGACAACAATAGCACTGTGTACTTTAAGCTATTTCCACCAAAATGTAAATTTATTTTAGGTACTTTAGAAATGGGAGGCTTCGCCCCTATACCGCAACTTAAAACTCCCTTATAATATTCCTATTTCAAAAGACTAACATCAGATTTGAATGCAAAAAGCGATTGCTAAAGGTCGTTAAGCCTCTAGTTTTTCATCACGTTCCTTGAATAAATGCTTATGATTGGTCAATGATGGTGTTTAATACAGATTGCTGATGATTGGCCAGTGGGATAGCTGACAAACACATAAAAATAACAAAATAGCTCCAAAATTATGTGCAAAATCATCTGCCCATAAAGTAAAAAATTACTTTGGATTTAGCATTTCAATGCTAAAAAATTGTGTGAGAATAATCAACCGGCGAAAGCACCAGTTTGGCTGTCAAAGGAACTTTTTGTACAAAACTGGCGCCTTCAAATTTGAATGGATATTCATGTGCGGATGAACAAAAAAAAAGAAACACAATATAATTTAATTTGGAAGGAAACACACAAAAAACACCTGAGTCGTTAATTTAAAAGCTTACTCAAAAGCTCATTGCAAGGCGAAATAAGGTTGACAATGAAGCCTCAAAGAATTAATATCATGTGAATCCTATAAAGGTTTGTAACAGGCACACAAATAATTATGCATATACAAATAATCTAGGTTGGTCAAACTTCAGAAAACCTACACTGCATTTTTAACATTAAAAAAAGTTGTCAGAGATGCTTGCAGTTTGATGCAGAAAGTACATATTTTTTAGATAATATACATTGCTGGGGTTAATTTTGAAATTAAAGTAAGTCTGCCTTAGCTTCTCCTAATGTGACTAGAAACCATGAATTTCACACATTGGCATCATTTAATTCAAACTTAATTCAGTGATCTTTCATTCATCTGCGCTTTAAATACAAAAGTTTTAAGTATTTAAAAAGGAAAGAAGGGGAAAAAAGACTAAAAAAGTCCTGGGAAAAAGGAAACGTATAAAAAAAAAGTTAAACCACCCCAAAAATATTTAGTTATTTTGGTATTAATGATGTCACAATAGGCAAGCCAGCTTATTTTGATGTGCATATTTACCTAATAAAACATTAATTGTAGTGGTCACTAAATTTGGCTAATTTTTACTTTTAGATTATTTGTATATGCTTTTAGTCTTTCATATATGTGTTTGGTTACTGGAAGCTGATTTCGAGCTGTACTATGAGTTGCTATATGGGAAGGTGTCCCCTCCCCCCCCATTCCCCCACTCATCCTCAGGAACAAGTAGTAAAATGAAATATTTTGAAATAAAGGACAAATCATTATGGGATAACAGGAAAAAAAATGGCCTGAGTCGCTAATGTAAAAAATTACCCCTAATTCACACATTTGCAACCCTGTCTGCAAGCATTTATAAGAGCGCTGATTACATGCCAAAACCCATTTCTCAAACGTTTGTGATGACAGTGTTGTATGCTTTTGTATATTTAGTTTTGCTCGGCTTTCAAATTGTATACTACTTGTTCCTCCGATGTGAGCGAAGTGGGTATGGTGGGTGCGAAGGGAAGGAGGCAAACCCTTCCCCCCTAATGATAACCCATAGCACTGCTGGATAACTGCTTCCAGTAACTAAATGACATGTTTTTAGTAGTAAAAACCAGTACTACTGATCGTTTTAGTCATTTCAGATATCATTTATGCTGTAAATTTTACTGCTTTCCTCACATAAATGAAGCTGTAAACTTTACTGCTATACTCACCCAAATGGAGCTGTAAATTTTACCACTTCATTTTGGCGAGGAAAGCAGTTATTTTTAAGATAGTATCACTGCAAATAGAACTGTACTCAGTACTTGTATCTTTAAAATAAGTGCTTTCTGCACCTAACCAAAGCCGTAAATGATAACTAGAATTCCTATAAATACCATTAGTACTGTTTTTACTACTAACTCACAGTGTAGGTCTTCTGAAGTTTAACCATAATCTAAAATATGTATAGCAGTTTTCATAAATAGACTCACCAATAAGTTCCACCGCTCACTGATGATCTATACCTATAAATCCTATTGTCTGCCTCCATTTGCATCTGTACCATATAATTGTCATATTAAATTTTCAAATTATTCACTGTTGAAGCAGCCACAACATACTCAGGTAAACTGTTCCATTAATTCACAATTCTATGAGAGAATGTGTTTCCTGTTTGTCATTTCATGTATCTTTTCTTGAATAGTTGTTTTGAATGGCTTCTTGTATGTATGTTTGCCTCTTGAAAAAAGTCAGCTGAATTTTTATACTTTCAGGCCATCGCTAATTTTAAAAGTTTCAATCATATCTCCACAGTTACGGCTGTCTTCTAACTTGGGCATGTCCAGTCTCCGTAGTAGTTTCTCATAACTCAGATCCTTCAGGCTGGGCACTATCTTAGTTGCTCGGGTTGTACTTTCTCCTTATTTTCAATGTACCTTTGTAATTGGGGCAACCACACCTGAACTGCATATTTCAAATGTGGCCGGATAAATGTTTTTGTAGATAGTGGCAAAACAATCTTCAGTCCAGTATTTGAAGGTTCTTCTAAAAAGGCCCAAGACACTGTTCGGTAATTGTTAAGTTTAGCGGTGGATGATTTTGCACACAATTTTTAGGACTATTTTGCTAGCTATTTTTTTGCCTCCCTTTTTATGTACATAAAAATACAGTAAAGTGAAGCAAAAGTGGTTCCCATAGCCACAATAAAAGGTCAGCTATTCAAACAAGCTTAGCAGCAGGTGCAGAGTCAAAAACAATTGTAGTGGACTGTATTTAGTAACACAGAAGTGCAAAACACAGAGTTGCATCTTTGGTATTTGAGGCAAAAACTAATCTCTATCTCCATGGAGATGAATTAATACAGAGTGGAATAATAATAATAAGCTGAGCCCACTGCTTCCAACACAAATATATACCTGCCACACTCAGACACTCGGCGAGGGAAAAAATCAATCAGAAACAGAAGAGGCCAGAAAGAGTCAGAGAGACATCATAGAGTAATAGGCCAGCCTGAACACACTACATTCCCATTTTGAATTCTTCTTACGTAGAAGCTCAATTTGTGATTTCCTTGCTACCCGTAATCTATATCGATCCTCTAACACAGACTACCTAATCTCAAGCCTCTGTAAAGTGAATTTCTCTCTTCTCCATAGCCTACCAAATTCTCTGCTGCCTAAAATTAATGGTCTTGAATCCTCTACCACAAGAAGGCAAGAATGTTAGGACATTTATTAACATCGAGCACCCCAGATGTTGTTTTAGCAACATCTGGTAGCTTTTATATAATGCTCTGATATGACAGCTTTCCAATGCAATCTTAAGTTAGTATTGTATGGACGTGCGTCAAATTTGTCCGATTTTATTTTTTTGCCATTTCATTATTATTTTTGGATTTTTTACAGAAAGTGGTCTAAATAAAATTTATTTCTAATGTGTGCTAAGAAACAATTTGAGGGTGATTGTTGAGCTACTATCGTTGCTCTTCTTAAATGTGGGGAATCTCAGAGACAGCTAACTAATGAATTAAACATAGATAATGAACACAAAATTCTTGTGTTTATAGCTTTATTTATGGCTTTCACGTGCTAAAAACAATATTAACCTATCTGGCAGGCCGAGAAAACAAATTTGCAAACAGACATGCTTATGAAATGTTTAGTAGTGAATAATCCAATAATAACTGTGAAAGAACTAAAATTTAATATGAATAATTTATTATCTGATATTTCTGAATGAACTATCCAGGAGTGGCTACAAAAAACCCTCAGATTACCATCTCACCATGCTGCAAAGAAACCATTCATTAAACGCAAAATGCATAATGCATCTAATCCATGCCAGAGCATCTACAGCAAGTCATCAAATCCAAAGGAAAGATGCCAAAATACTAATATAAGGTTAGTCAATATTAAACATGTTTTTTATGTTAAAAATAGGTTCTACTGTATTTATATATTATTCGCATATGCGTTTGGTTACTGGAAGCTGTTATTGAGCTGGGTTGCTATTATGGCCCCCCCCCCACCCTGGTCACTCTGTTAACACCTCAGGAACAATTAGTAGATGCAAGAAAACCTAATCTAAAACACCTAGTAGTATTAACAATTTGAAGCCTAGCATTAGGTTTGAATACAAAGACAAAACAAACTTACTATTTAGAACTGGGACATAATCAAGCCGTACCTCATTCCCACACCTGTCGCATTGCTTTGAATTCAAAATGAGTTGATAAGCTCTACAAAAGTCTATAAAATTAACAGGAATTATCAAAAGTCTTATTAAAGCTTAAAAATGAAATATACAAAAGCCACATGACTCCTGTATGATTATTAGACACTCAGGGTTTTGACGTTATAATCGAATGCAGTGTTCTTATAAACTGTCCAGGGTTTCCAATATGTGAATTAAGTTCAAATTAAATGTTGCAATGTGTAAAATTCAAAATTCAGGTTTCTGGTCACATCTGTACAACTTAAGGCAGATTTGAATTTCAATATTAACCCTATCAGTGTAAAGTATATAAAAACTATGTACTTTCCGCACCAAAACGCAACCCTATATGATAACTGGGATGCCTAAAAAGATAATTATTACTTTTATAATAACTAAAAATATGGCGTAGGTTTTCTGAAGTTTGACCAAAGCATCATCATAAAGGCTCATCAAAATCACCCATAATATACAAAAAATAAAAAGTGCATCCACAGAAATGAGTCCAGAATACCTCTCCCTACTCCACCCCACAAAGAAGTTAACCCTCTCTATATAATCATCTAATCTGCATTTGAAAACATTCAAGTTTGGACTGTCTACTGTTTCACCTGGCAAACTATTCCAGTAATCTATCAGTCTTGGTGAAAAAATATTTTCTAACATCCAACCTGCAGCTCTAATTTTTTAAATTTTCAAGTGGTGACTTAGTCTTATCTATTACTACCTTCCAACTCAAATAACGCTAAAATCCAACTTATTCATCCCAGAAAAGATTTTTAAAAGCTCAATCATATCTCCCCTCACATCACCTTCTCTCAAATGAGAATATATTTAGTACCCTCAGACTATCTTCATATTTAAGGTGCTTCAAGGAAGGTATTCTTTTTGTTGCCCTCCTTTGTACCGACTCTAGCACGTTGATATCATGTCTAAAATGTGGTGACTATGCTTCTATACAGTGCTCTTAATGTGGCTTGACATATGAATTGTAGAGTTTAAGTATAACCTATTTACTCTTGTAGCTAACATTCCTTTTAATGTATCCTAGCCCCCTATTTGCTCTATTTTTTGCCTCAATGTACCGCTATAGGGGGTTTCACTCCCTGGGGTAAAAAAAATTAAATGTGTTGAAAATTTTCAGCACGAGTGTCCCCTTGTTTCTTATGATCTATAAATACTTTATTCAAAAATTTGGTTTGATTTGTCAATATTTACTGGTCACACAGATTAACAAGATTCCACATTTCAAGTGAAACTTCCAAAAAATCAATTCAAGACAAAAAATTGCAACAAAGGAATTCAATTGAAAATTACCCAACAAAGTTATGAAAAATTCCAAGGGGGCACCAGAAATGCAGAACAATTCTGTAAGTAGAGCAGGATAGTCAAGTCGGTGGATGGGGCTAAAGGAGCAGGAGGGAACTTAGCGACCACTCCACCCTTTGTTCTTGTGATGGTCTTGCGGTCATGATGAACAACTTTGAGGAGGAACTGCTTATGTTGCTTGTCTTTGGTTCGGACTTGGAGTCTCTGCTGCATCATTGGCGACATGCAGGCCTCAGATGGTAGCTCGAGTTTTTGGATCTTGCAGAACATGTTGCATGTTCTGAGTAGTGACCATCCTCCAAGCGAAGACCTCACTGGCCTCCAAAGTTTGCCTTGTCACCAATTCGAGAAGGCTGTCAGGGAGAGTGAAGTTCTTCTTTTCAAATCTCTTGAGTGCTTTTGGGGTTGCTGGACAGCCTAGGTTCTTGACCATGGCCGCCCAATCATCGGGAGTCACTCTTTCATTGAAGAATGCTAGGGCCGCTCCTTGCTCCGAGAGGTACCATAGGTACCTTCCGAGGGCCTTCTCTGCCATTGATGCGAGTTCTCTATCCTAAACACATAGAGTCGGCAAGAACTCCAGGTCATTCTTCGGTGCATGGTTCGAGACGGCTGCCTCATTACAGAATCTGACGAAACAGGCCAGTCATCAGACTCCACGTTTTTCCGACCTCATCAGCTCCAGTTGTTGCGAAAACAGGACAATCTTGAAGATGTAAATAGCCTTTGCCATCCATCTTGCTTGATGGTAGGCTCCAGGGGCCCTGAATCGAGGCAGATCACCGATCCATCCTCCCAGGTAGATGAGAGAGAGCTGAAGGAGTTTGAGATCTAGTCCTCCCATGGGTGGGCTCTGTCACGGATGACTCACCTGAGGAAGTCTATCGTCTTCAGGTCCTGTGATTCGCTCGACTCATCCAGGGATTCTTCATCATTGAGGGGAATCTCGGGCCTTGGGGGAGGGCTGAAGAGGACTTCATAGGTGTCCTTCAGTACCACCTTGTGAATGTGATGCCGGCATGCTAGCCAAAGAAAAGGTTTCCCAAGGGACTGTTCAATTATGGTGCAGGCTCTGCTCATCATGCCACTGTTGGATGCAGTCATATCAAAGGAGAGAACGATGATCTTGTCAGCAATGTGATACATTTCCAGCAGCCAAAGGACAGTAGCCGCTACTTTTCTCCCAGTCTCATCAATGGCGATAGGTACTTCAAGAAGCTCCTCGAAGTTGGTCCCAGTAAGCACAACAGCGATACTCTCCTCTGAGATCTGAGATGTGGCAGCACTTTGAATCAGTTTCGTCACCCCAGTGGAGAACAAGGGGAGGTGGATCATGGAAGGCTTCTTTTTCAATGCGCTTTGCTTCAGTTTCTCAGTTCTTTCTCCTCATCGGATGCACTGTGGAGGCAGAGGAGGAGATCTCCAAGACACCATGGCCCAAGCTTGAGGCTGCAGCAATGAAGGACGCAGCAGCCTGATGACATGAAAGGTTTTCCTGGCCCCAAATCATGGTCAGGGCTGAGGTCATTGGGTTCTTGAATGGCCTTCTCCATGAGCTTTTTGTGGGAAAAGGGCACCCTTGGAAGTCCTCATCCGACACAAATGATCCAGAAGAAACAGAGAATGAATCGGAAGTGTCTTCCAGGGCAACCTTCTTCAACAACTTCTCCACTTCACCCTCTTGCTTCCTCTTCTTCATCTGCCCCTTCTTCATTTCATCAGTCTTCTTGGCGACAGCAGATGCATGGAGTTTATTGACACCCCATTGAACACGACTGTCTCTCCTCCCTCTGCAGTTCCCGAAAGGCCAAATCTTCTTCTGGGACATTGGCCTCTGCGATCTTACCGCTCACAATATCGAAGACATACTGTAGGTTGCCCTTCCTAACCTCCGTCTTTGTCACGGCAGCAGGTGTCTCCCGCTTGGCCTCCTTCTTGAGGCTCACATACTCGTTTTGAAGGTTCCTGATGTTAGATGGATCACATGCTCTTCCTTGACAGTGAGGTTTGCTTTCTTCCATACTTCTTGCAGCTTGAGAGAGGTGCTCTTGATCACCGGAGGGTCTCCCTCTGCACCTGATGGTGGTGGAGGAAGCCCAGGAGGACATCTTCCTGCGAGGGCAGGCGGGTTCCCAAGAAACCTGGATTTGGTGACTTTTCCAGGAGCCAGAGAAGGTTCTTGCTTCTTGTGGAATCCATAATCTGAAAAAAATACCATCAACATGTCATTCAGAAGGGAAAGTTAATACCTTCACCATGAAACTCCCCTCACTCTCACTGGACACCATAGAAAAGAAAAAAAGTGTGTGACCTGTTAACATGGTTCGATTTCACTAAGATTTTGCATGAGGCACTTTTTATAGGAAAGGTCCAAAGGCAAACCTGTGCTGAGAAAATTATTGCACTTCGAAAATATGAAGTACCCCAATCTACTACTACGCCTAAGTCCTTCTCATCCTCAACTGAATTCAGCCAATGCCCATCCATTTCATAGCTAAATTCCCTATTATCCCTTCCCATGTTAAGAACTTTGCATTTTTTAAGGTTAAAAGTCAATTGCCACTTCTGAGCCCAAGCTAATAACTTATTTAAGTCACTCTGCACTTTAAAGCTACCCTCAACCTCTTTGACTACAGCTGCCAATTTAGTGTCATCAGCAAAAATTGACACTTTGCTATTTACAGCCTCCCCAAGATCATTTATATAAACTATGAATAATAAAGAGTCTAAGACTGATCCCTGAGTTACGCCACTGATAACATCCCTCCACTGTGACCTCACCCCATTCAGTACAACTCTCTGTTTCCTGTCTTTCCTATCCAATTTAAAACTTTACCACATATCCCATTCATTTTTAATTTGTGAACTAGTCTCCTATGTGGAACCTTATCAAAAGCTTTGCTAAAATCTAAGTAAATTACATCAACATTCAGACATTTGTAAACTCTTATATGTTGCACTTATTTATATTTATTGCATTTATATGTTGCAATTATTCATTTATATATGTTCATATATATTCATGTTACTAATATTTTGTTTTGTTTCTTTTCTAGATGTATTAATTATGAATATAGTTGATAAACCCTATAAAAATATAAAAAGAGACAGTTTGAATATACCTTACTACTCATTACTATCATTACAATTAAATCTTGTAAGGCAGCTATGCTCACCGCTACTCATAACTATCATTGCAATTTAATCAACTATTATTGATAACGTCATATGACTTGAGAAGTTTGATGCACCTACTTCGGATCCTCACGCTGGCAAATTATGGAAGCTTTGGTATAGAAATTTCTGTTACTTCCTTTCTATAATATCTCACCATTTTTGAGACAAGTTAGAGGTGCTCTAATTGTACATTGATCCTCATGCTAATTATTTGAAGGCTATCGAATTGTTGCAAGCTGCCTATATTAAGGCTGCCAGTGAAATTCATGCCAAACATTTGCTTTCTACTTGAATTCAACTTCCAGAAGAATTGATTGACCAGTAACTTCAAGCTCTCAATTGGCTTGCTGGATATTGCATATTTCAGGATGTTGCTGCTGCAGTCTACCGTGATGTGAGTATCAGGGATTCCTTCATACAAGGGTTAAAATCTTTGAATATTTGTGCATGACTCCTTGAAAATCAAAAGCTTAAATTATCGATGTTACTCAACAAGTTTGAGCATTACTGAGATCTGAATCATACTTACTCCTGATCATATACCTGCTGGTGTGGCAGCTGTTCCTGGTATATCTATGATCACTAGTAAAGAAGAAGAATGTGAAGAAGTTAGCCTTCCACTTACAGCAGCTGTTTCAAAATATATTTAAAAAATGAAGCAAACATACTACAATTGTGGTGGTCGTAGCCATCCTGAGGATGACTGAACACTTTGTCCAGCTCACAATGTAATTTGTTGTAAATGTTTCTGGGAAGCTTGGGCATTTTGCAAAAGTTTGTAAGGCAAAATCCAAACATCCTGTTTCACTATCATCTGCCACACTTGCTTCCACCTACACTATCAGTGGCTTGCTATTGCCTACAGTTCCTGTTCACCCAGTAAGGAGCGTGGTGATTTGCCTTCCTCGCTGTCATGCTGACAGGACTCAGCTCCCCGTCCGCCTCCTGCTTAGCCTCTTCTCAGTCTTTCTTACAGCCTGTGTTTTTACCCTACAACTTTCTCTGCTCAGCCTCTAATTTCACAGGTTCGACACCAACCAGCTTCCTCTCACCCAACTATCCCAAATCCCCCACCCCTGAGCTTCGTCCTAGGGGTGTGGGTTTGTAACAACCTGCTTCATCCTCACCCACACCTTCCCCACATACCCTTTCTTTCTCCTGTCCTTGCCTATCAATTTTACGCTGCTCTCAATGGTGTAGCCATCACACTGATGGGCGGCCAGGTGACTAGACGAGAGGAGTGGCCTCAAATGGCAGCTGGTTTTGCCGGCCCCATGTTCGCCCCTCACAGAGTGGGCTACTGCATGGGGTGATGAGTGTTTGCGGCCCATGGTTATTATAGGGTCACCATGCCTAATGATGGGAACCTAATAAAAAAAAACCTCTCCCATTCCCCTTTACCAGTGTCGGAGCCACCCTCGGGTAGCTCTAAAGTAGAACAAGAGCCCCTTTCCCCTGTGCTTTCACAGGGGACCCTTAAACTTCTCTGAATGGAGAGGATGCTTACTCCTCTCATATGCCTTTGGGTGTAGGAGACTCCCCATCACCCCCTTCTTTCGAGTCACCCTTTCTTCAGTGTCAGCCCCCCCCCCCTATATTCTAAGGGGACTGCCAAGAAAGCACACAGGCAAGTGGCCCCAAAATTGGCCACTCCCACCCGAGAGTGGTTTGATAGGGCACACCCCCTTAAAGGGGCAAGGGATGGCAGGGCCCTCTGGCCCATGTCCGCTAATGTCCTGCGTGTGTGTGCGACCAGCTTGCAGGGGGTCAGTATACCCGCCCCCTCTCTTTCCTGATGGATGCCGGTTCGCTGGCCCCCCGTAAGGGGCGCGGCGATTTACCATCCTGGCCGCCGTGCTGACGGGATCCATGGCTCCTTCTGGCCCCAGCTTAGCCTCTCTTCCTTCCTTCAGATAGCCTGTATTTCTCTCCTACCTCGTCGCTTTTCATAAAACCTCTCCCACAACTTTCTCTGGTCAGCCTCTATTTTCATAGGGTAAAAGCTGTCCTTCTTCTCAGCCAATCGTCCCGAATCGGGGCTGAGGGGGAAGGGGACAATGTCCCCTAACCCCTGAGCTCCGGTCTGGGGTGGTTGGCTTTTAACAACCTGCTTTATCCCCACACATACCTTCCTCACATCCCTTTTCCTCTCGTCTTCAAAATCTATCTTTTTTACGCCGTGTTCAAGGTGGAGCCACCATGCCGAAGGACTGCCAGGCCACCAGGCGGGAGGGGTGGTCCCAAATGGCGACGCCTGGCTCTGCCGGGCCTGTAAGCACCTCTTGCAGTGTGGGCTACTGCAAGAGGTGGTGAGCGATTGCATCCCGTAAAACAAAGAGGGTCACCATGCCCAATGATGCAAAAAAAACCATCTCCCCTTAATTCCCCCTAAAACAACGGAGCTGCCCTTGTGCAGCTCCACAGAAAAGATGGAGGTCCCTCCACCTGTGCTTACGCAGGGGACCCTCCATTCCTCTTTAACCGGAGAGGAGGCTTACTCCTCTCCTATGTCTACGGGTGTAGGGGACTCCCCCTCACCCCCTTCTCTGGAGGTGCTTTCGGGCACCTCCCTATCTCCAGCGGCAGTCCCTCCTTTGCTTTCTAAGGGGACTGCCAAGAAAGCCAGCAGGCAGCCCATTGCCGACCGCCCCTCGTGCAAGCGGCTCGGTAGGGCAAACCCCCTTAGGGGGGAGAGGGAAGCCAGGCCCCTTCGGTCGCTTCCCTCAAAAGACCTGCTGGCAAGAATATTAAACCTTTTCGGGGTCAAGGCCTGTGCCTCCCCACTAAAGACTTATGACGCTGCCAAGGGGACCTGCGATGTCCTGGGATTGGGATTGTCAACTGGAGGCCCCTCCTGTGATAGACATGGTCCTTGAGGAAAACCAGCCTCAGACAGTAGGGCCTTCCATGGGGGAGAATCCGGGCTCGGCGCCAAGCACTGAACCTGAATCCGCCCCTATGCAAGGTCCTCCTCAAATGGCTGGGGATTCTCAGGCAGTACAAGGAGGGGAGGGATCTCCTCCGGATGATGCCCCTGTGACAGGGGCCACCAGGACCTTCTCCATTTCGGAGAAGGACCTGGCTGAGGCCGGTCCATCTGGCCTGGGGGCTTCTACAGGCGGGGGTGAGAAGCGGGTTCATTCCCCGCCCTCCTCTCCAAAAAAGAAAAGGACCAAAAAGACCAAAAAGATGAAGAAGACTCGGGGCTCCTCTCCATCCGCGGGGGCTATGGGGACGGATGGGTCTGCTGCCACTTTGGCAAGCGACCAAACCAAGATCGGCTCATACGACCCCTCTGCCCCCCCGGGTACGGAGCTCCTGACCATGACAAAGACCAAAAGTGCACAGAGCGGAGCTCGATGACATCGGGGCCCCTCATTCAGAGGTTACCTGGCGTTTTCGAGCCCGCTGGCTTCAAACGCTTCCTCGTTATTCGCTCCACTGATGGCAGCATGTTGTCCAAGGGCAACATGATGCATCAGAGGAGAGGATTAGCTAGTGCAATTGGTAGAGAGCCGAAGGTAACCCGTTTCTCGGACGGGAACCTTCTGGCGAATGCGGTGAATCCCACCGAGGCGGCCAAGATAAGTGCTCTTCGAACACTTGATGGCACCCCGGTGAGTGTGACGCCGCACTCTACCATGAACTTTGTGAAAGGAGTAGTTTATGCGAAGGAACTCATTGACTACTCCATTGAAGACATCACCCTGGAGCTGGCTGACCATGGGGCGGTCAAGATCGAACGTCTGATGAGAAAACAGGGAGGGGACTCGAGACCCACCCCTACACTCTTCGTCACGTTCGACTGTGACAAGCTCCCTGAGTCGCTGCGTGCTGGTTGGTACCGCTACCGCGTGAAGGCATTCGTGCCACTGCCGCGGCGGTGCTATTACTGTCACCGCTTCGGCCATACGAATCGCTCATGTAGACGTGCAAAGTCGGGGTCACCCAAAGTCTGTGTAAATTGCTCCAAGGTTGCACACGATAAGTCCAAATCGTGTGTGGCCAAGTGTGTCAATTGCGGAGAGCCGCACCCTGCTTCTTCGGAGCAATGTGGTGCATATCTCTTTGAGAAAGAAATCCTGGCCGTTCAGGCCCAGGATCGACTCTCATTCCGCGAGGCAAAGGACTTGGTCCTGGCGCGCCCGGCTCTGCCTGGGACGTCATATGCCTCAATAGTTAGAAAGGCACCCTCTGCTCCTGGCCCATCCATGCCAACGAGCACGGTTGTTTCCGCGCCCATTCGGAGCCCTTCTGCGGGCTCTACCCAACCCGGGCGCTCCCCTGGTAAAGCTGGCGGCAAAAAGGGTTCATACCCTGCGCTGACTAAAACCAGGGCTCCCCCCTCTTCCCCCAGCGTGACCGTTTCCCGTAAGGCGAAACGGCCACGCCCCTCCACCGAGTCGTTAGAATCACAGGAGGCAACACCCCTGAAGATGGTCGCTAGGCCATCTTCCGGGGTTCCTAAAGCTGTTCCCCGAAAGGAGGACAGCAACAAAGGAGCTTTGGCCCCTTCGCCCACGCGCCGAGGTGGAGCGAGTGGCTCGGAGACGGTGGTTCCTCGAAAAGAGGGCCCCCCCGCCTCCCAAGCCGCAACGCCCACCTAAGGTTTCGAGGCGGAGGCAGGAAAAGACTCGCATGGCGAGCCCAACCTCCCCCAATAAGTCCTCGAAGGCGACAGCGCCTTCAGCGCTTTGTCCGGCCAACAGCGCCTTCAGCGCTTTGTCCGGCCAACAGCGTCGGGGTTCTGCCCCCGGGAAGCGTACGGTCATTCCCGTGAGGGTCTTCAGTTCGAGGAGGGCCCCCGCGTCTCCTCCTAGCTAGGCCTGGAGGGCATATTCCTTCAATGGAATTGCCGTGGACTCCGGGCCAACTGGGAGGAACTGCGGAGGCTCGTCTCGTCCCGTTCCCCGTTAGCTATCATTTTGCAGGAGACCATGCTAGGCGCGTGCCCCCTGCTCGCCCTTCCGGAGTATAAGGGTCCTGCGACCCCACCACCGCGGGATGACCGGGCTGAGGGATGCGCGGTTTACACCCGGCATGATGTCTCTGTTCTTCCTTTCTCTTTAGATACCTCCTTTCAGGCAGTGGCTGTGCAGCTGCATCTGGATAGGAGGTATACTCTGATTTCTGCGTACATTCCACCGTCAGCTGACTTCGACGTGGGGGACTTCCGCCGCGTCGTGGCACGGTTGCCGAGGCCCTATCTCTTGCTTGGAGATCTGAATGGCAGGCATCCTCTCTGGGGAGATTACTCCATAAATCCCAGGGGACAAGTCCTTGCCGATCTGATCGAAGAGCTTGAGATGGGTGTCCTAAACGTGGATGAGTTTACGCATCACTGTCCGAGAACCGCTTCATTTTCTTGCCTTGACCTATCTTTGTGCTCTTCGGATGCACAGCCTGATTTTGATTGGGAGGTGCTCGATGACCTCCATGGTAGTGATCACTTTCCCATTCAAATATCCTTTTCAGGGCAACTGCCGCCTGAGAGACCACCTCGGTGGTGCTTGGCGCGGGCGTGGTGGCCTGCATTTCAGGAAATGACTGAATTCTCTATCTCAGTCGAGGAGTTTAGGTCGGTAGATGAGGCCGTTGAGTTCTTCTCCGGCAACCTCATCGCCGTGGGCCTGACTACTATTCCTAGGACGTCTGGCCGTTTTGCACGCCGACCACTCCCATGGTGGTCGGCCGAGTGTGAGACAGCCCTCAAACAGAAGCGTTATGCCTACATGCGCTATAAGCGCCGCCCGAACGATTTCACTGTCGCTGAATTTCGTCGGGCTAGGATTAGGTTCCGGTATATTTCGAAGCACGCCCGCCGCTCTTCTTGGCGGGCATACGTGTCTTCACTTAACGGGAAGACCCCTTTAGCTGAGGTGTGGAAGCGAGTCAAAAGGATTCGGGGCAAGTTCTCGCAGGACCTCCCTCCCGTTCTCCAGGAGAATGGGACCGCAATCTCGGACCCCGCGTCCGTGGCGGAATCCTTAGCGACCGCTTTTTCCGCATTCTCTAGCCGTGATGCTGCTCCGCAGGCAGTCAATGCACCTCGTGATTTCGCGGAAGGCTGCCGGCTGGACTTTACCTCCAGAGGCGAAGAACCCTTCAACGACAAGTTTACTGTGAGTGAGTTGCGTTCCGCTCTCGCTTCGTGCGCGGACACCGCTAATGGTCCGGACGATGTCCCGTACGCCATGCTTCGACACCTGGGTGAGCGAGGCATGGCCTTTCTGTTAGATTTGTTCAACAGGATCTGGGTGGAAGGTCTTCTCCCAGACTCCTGGCGAATCGCTACTGTGCTCGCCTTTCGCAAGCCGGGAAGAGATCACTCTACTCCGACCGGTTTCCGCCCAATCTCTCTAACCTCTTGCGTGTGCAAGTTGATGGAGAAATTGGTAAATGTTAGATTAGCCTATTTCCTGGACAGCGGAGGCCATCTGTCTTCTGCACAGTGCAGCTTCCGTAAGTTCCACTCCACGTCGGATGCTCTGCTCCGACTGGAAAATGCCGTCTGCGAGGCTTTCCTTCGTAGACAGCACTACGCCATGGTGTTTTTTGATCTGGAGAAGGCCTATGATACCGCATGGCGATACGGTATCATGGAGACTCTCCACACGATGGGGGCGAGGGGACGCCTCCCAATGTTTATATCTGAATTTTTGCGAGATCGTCGATTCCGCGTACGGGTGGGAGGAGCTCTCTCCGGCCCAAAGGAGCAGGAAGAGGGTGTCCCGCAGGGAAGTGTCCTCAGTGTCACACTCTTTGCCCTGAGTATCAACAGCATCACCTCGGTGCTGCCGGAAGATGTTCTCGCTACGCTCTACGTGGACGACCTTTCGATCCCTTTTAGTGCGGCCCAGATGCCAACTCTGGAGCGTCGACTCCAACAGGCATTGAACCGCGTCTCTCGTTTTCTTTGGCCAAGACTAAGGTGGTGCACTTCTGCCGCCATCCACGGCTTCACCCCGACCCAGATTTGTTTCTTAATGGGGTGCGCCTGGATGTGGTTAAGTCGGACCGTTTCCTTGGTCTTGTATTCGACCGACGCCTCACCTGGGAGGCTCATATTCGCAGCCTTAGGGTCTCTTGTACCCGCGCCATGGACATTCTCCGTTCCGTGACGTTCAGCGCTTGGGGTGCTGATAGGGCTACTGCCTTACTTTTTTATTGATCCTTTGTTCGCTCGAAGCTCGACTACGGATGCGAGTTTTAGGCATCCGCAGCCGAGCGTTTATTGCGGAAGGTGGATTCGATCCACCACACCGGCCTTCGCCTTGCGACCGGTGCCTTCCGCACTTCCCCCATTGAGAGCCTGTTGGTCGATGCTGGGGAGATGCCACTCGCTCTGCGCCGCATGCAGCTCATCACTCGCCTGTACGCGCGAGCCCGGCGCCTCCCCCAGTCGCCAACAGCTCTCACTGCATCCGCAGCTGATCTCGATGGTGCCTATGCCGCCGAGAGACGCCAGTCATAACCTAAGCCCTTTGGGTTTAGGACCAGGAAACTCCTTCGAGAGGTAGATATAGCTCTCGGGCCGGTGGTGCCCTTGGTACCACATTTGGCTATTTGTCGCCACGCCTCTGCTCCCAAAGCTTGTACTGCGCAAGGAGTATTGCGTTCGACCTTTTTGGAGCACACATCGTGTCACGCTGGTACCGTGCCAGTGTATACGGATGGCTCCAAGTCCCAAGAGGGGGTCGGCTTCCACGCCGTATCCCCTCTGTTTTAAGTCAGCGGGGCTCTACCAGGCGCTGCGTCTGTCTTCACGGCCGAGCTGGTGGCAATACACCACTCGGTACGGGAGATTACACGACGTGCCCGGTTCGGAGACCGGATTGTGATCTATAGCGACTCACAAAGCGCCCTGAGTTCTCTCGGGGCATTGGAATCTCCGCATCCCCTGGTTCGCGAAATCCGTGACGCCACGGTTTTGGCGAGCCGGGCAGATGTCGAGATTATCTTCTACTGCGTTCCTGGACATGTAGGAATTGCGGGGAATGAGCGCGCCGATGAGGGCGCCAAAGAGTCCGCGAGGACCAGCGTTTCGCTCTTCCTCACACTGACTACATGGCATGAATACGGGCAGCTCTTCGGACTGCTTGGCAAAGAAGATGGGAGACGGTCGAAGGGAACTTAAAGTTGCGTGCCATTGCGCCGCGACTGTTCCCATGGACCTATCCCCCAATGCCGCGGTGGCTTCAGGTCGCTTTCTGTCGTCTCCGAATCGGACACACTCGTGTGACGCATCGATATTTGATGGAGCGCGCGCCTGCGCCCTATTGCAACGACTGCGTCGTCCCCCAGACTGTTCGGCACATTCTTGTCGAATGTTCCAGTCTGGGTGATCTTCGCGCACGATACCTGTCCCGGTACCGGGATGGGCGGGGTCGCTACCGCCTGTCCCTTGTACTCGGGACGAGTGCGTGGACTTGCTAACTTTTTGGGGGAGGCCGGCCTTCTCCCTTTTTTTTAACCAGGCTTAATTTTTGTTTTTGTTGTTGTTGTTGTTTTTGTTATTGTTTTGTTATTGTTATTTCTTTTTTTGTTGTTCCCTGTTCCATTTTTTAAAGTAGCCTAGAACTAGGCTGTTTGTTTACGGCGACTTATGCCTAAGTCGGCTGTCGCCAGATAGCCCCTTAAATAAAAAAAAACAAAAACGGTTCGCTGGCCCAGGACAGAATGAAAGGTACCTCGAAGGGGACCTGTGATGTCTTAGGGGGGGGCGGGGGCGATGGCCCCATGGAGGCCCCCTGAGATGGACATGGTCCCTGAGGTGATCTAGCCCTAGATGATAGGATCTTCCATGGAGTTGAACCCAGGCTCATTGCCAAGCACAAAACCCGTGTCCGCCCCTATGTAAGATCCTCCTCAGACGGCTCGGGTCCCCGAGGCCTCATAAGGAGAGGAGGGCCCCTGTGACAGCCAAGAGCCATTTCAGAAAAGGATCTTTGCTGAGGCTGGTCCATCTGGCTTAAGGGCTTCTGCTGGCAGAGAGGAGAAGTGGGTTCATTCCCCGCCTTCCTCTCGTAAAAAGAAAAAAGACTTGGGGTACGGGCTCCTGTCTCTCCATGGGAGCTCTGGGGATGGACGGGGCCACTATTGTTTCAGTATGCGACCAAGCCAAGATCAGCACATCCAGCTCCAGGTGGGGAGTTCCGACTAAGAACAAAAGTGCGCAGAGCGGAGCCTCGATTACGTCGGGGGCCGTCATTCAGAGGTTACCTGAGTTTTTGAGCCTGCTGGCTTAAAATCTTCCTCGTTATTCGCCCCACTGATGGCAACATGTTGGCTAATGGCAACATGATCCATCAGAGGAGAGCTTTAGCTAGCGTGATTGGTAGAGAGCCAAAGGTGACCCGTTTTTCGGATGTAAGCCTTCTGGCAAATGCGTTGAATCCCTCCGAGGCTGCCAAGATTAGTGCCCTTCGGACACTTGATGACATGCCGGTTAGTGTGTCGCTGCACTCTACAATACACTTTGTGAAAGGAGTAGTTTATGCGGGGTAACTCGGTGACTACTCCATAGATGACATGCCCTTAGAGCTGGCTGTCCATGGAGCGGTCAAGGTCGAGCGTGTGATGAGAAAACAGGAAAGGGCCTCGAAACCCTCCCCTACACTCTTCAAGTTCGACTCTGATAAACTTCCTGAGTCGGTGCGTGCCGTTTGGTACCGCTAAGGTTTCGAGGCGGGGGAGGAAAATACTTGCCAGATTATTTTCTGCTGGGTTCCTGGACATGTAGGAATTGCAGGGAATAAGCGCGCCAATGAGGGCGCCAAAGAATCCGCGATGACTCTGCGACCGGACCAGCGTTTCGCTCTTCCTCACACCGACTACATGGCAGGAATATGGGGAGCTCTTCGAGCTGCTTGGCAAAGAGATGGGAGACGGTCGAAGGGAACTTAAAGTTGCGTGCCATTGCGCCGCGACTGTTCCCATGGACCTACCCCACAATGCCACGAAGGCTTCAGGTTGCTTTATGTCGTCTCCTAATTGGGCACACTCGCGGGACGCACTGCGAGTGTGCATTACATCACTGCGTATTCTCCCAGACTGTTCGACACATTCTTGTTGAATGTCCCAGTCTGGACGATCTTCGCTCACGTTACCTGTCCCGGTACAGAGATGGGCGGGGTCGCTACCGCCTGTCCCTTGTACTCGGGACTAGTGCGTGCACATTGACTGGTGGACTTGTAGACTTTTTTGGGGAGGCCGGCCTTCTCCTTTTTATTTAACTAGGTTTTGTTTTTGTTTTTTGTTATTGTTGTTTTCTTTGTAGGTCGCACGTTCCTGCGCTGGGGGGAGGGTGACTTCCCCCCGACGCCGGAGCTTGCTTCCTAAGTGTTGTCATCTTTCCTTTTTATCGTTATTTTGTTTTCATATTCTTATTTTAAAGTAGCCTAGAGCTAGGCTGTGTGATTGCGGCGACTTATGCCCAAGTGGGCAGTCGCCAGATAGCCTCATAAAAAAATTAATAAATAAATGTCCCGTACGCCATGCTTCGACACCTGGGTGAGCGAGGCATGGCTTTTTTCTTAGATTTGTTCAACAGGATCTCGGTGGAGGGTCTCCTCCCAGATTCCTGGTGAATTGCTACTGTGCTCGCCTTTCGCAAACGGGGGAGAGATCACTCAACTCTGGCCGGTTTCCGCCCAATCTCTCTAACCTCTTGCGTGTGCAAGTTGATGGAGAAATTGGCAAATGTTAGATTAGCCTTTTTTATGGACAGCGGAGGCCATCTGTCTTCTGCACATTGCGGCTTCCGCAAGTTCCACTCCACGTCAGATGCTCTGATCCGACTGGAAAATGCCGTCTGCGAGGCCTTCCTTCGTAGACAGCACTACCCCACGGTGTTTTTCGATCTGGAGAAGGCCTATTATACCGCATGGCGATACGGTATCATGGAGACTCTCCATACGAGGGGGGTGAGGGGACGCCTCCCAATGTTTATATCTGAATTTTTGCGAGATCGTCGATTCCGCGTCCGGGGGGGGGGGACCATCTCCGGCCCAAAGGAGCAGGAAGAGGGTGTCCCGCGGGGAAGTGTCCTCAGTGTCACACTCTTTGCACTGAGCATCAACGGCATCACTTCGGTGCTGCCAGAAGATGTTCTCACTATGCTCTACGTGGACGACCTTTCGATCTTTTTTGGCGTGGCCCAGAGGCCAACTCTGGAGCATCGACTCCAACAGGCATTAAACCCCGTCTCTCGCTATGACGAAGCGCACAGGTTTCGGTTTTCTTTAGCCAAGACTAAAGTGATGCACTTCTGCCGCCATCCACGGCTCCACCCTGACCCAGACTTGTTTCTTAATGGGGTACGCCTGAAAGCAGTTTAATCGCACCGTTTCCTTGGTCTTGTATTTGACCGACCCCTCACCTGGGAGGCTCATATTCGCGGCCTTTGGGTCTCTTGTACCCACGCCATGGATATTCTCCGTTCCGTGACGTTCAGCGCTTGGGGTGCTGATAGGGCGTTACTTTTTTATCGGTCCTTTGTTCGTTCGAAGCTCGACTACGGATGCGAGTTTTATGCATCCGCAGCCGAGCGTTTATTGCGGAAGGTGGACTCGATCCACCACACCGGCTTTCGCCTGGCCACCGGTGCTTTCCACCCTACTTGTCGATGCTGGGGTGATGCCACTCGCTCTGCACCGTGCACAGTACATTATTCGCCTGTACACGCGAGCCCGGCGCTTCCCTCCGTCGCCAACAGCTCTCACTGCATTTTTAGCTGATCTCGACGGTGCCTATGCTGCCGAGAGATGTCCGTCATACCCTAAGCCCTTCGGGTTTATGGCCAGGAAACTCCTTCGATAGCTTCCTTGCTGGTGGTGACCCTGGTTCGGCCCCGGATGCCAACCTGGAGGGTACCACCTTTGACCATTTCTCCCAAAGTTTCTACAACGCTGGGAGTATTGCGTTCAGCCTTTTTGGAGCACACTTTGTGTCACACTTGAACCATGCCAGTGTATACAGATGGCTCCAAGTCCGAATATGGGGTCGGTTTCCACGCCGTATCCCCTCTGTTTGAAATCAGCTGGGCACTGCCAGGCACTGCACCGGTCTTCACGGCCGAGTGGTTTCAATATACCGCCAGGTACGGGAGATTATCGCGACATGCCCGGTTCGGAGACTGGATTGTGATTTATAGTGACTCACAAAGCTTCCTGAGTGCTATCGGGGAATTGGTATCTCTGCATCCACTGGTTCGCAATATCCGTGAGCCTGGCGGATGTAGAGATAATCTTCTACTGGGTTCCTGGACATAGAATTGCGTGGAATGAGGGCGCCAAAGGGTCCGCGAGGACTGGGCGACCAGACCAGCGTTTCGCTCTTCCTCACACCGATTGCATGGTAGGCATATGGGCACCTCTCTAGGCTGCTTGGCAAAGAAGATGGGAGACAGTCGAGAGGAACTTAAAGCTACGTGCCATTGCGCCGCGACTGTTCCCATGGACCTACCCCACAATGCCACGAAGGCTTCAGGTTGCTTTCTGTCGTCTCCCTTAATTGGGCACACTCGCGGGACGCACCGCCATTTCATGCAGCCCTCACCAGCGAGGACTGTGTTGTCCCCCACACTGTTCGACACATTCTTGTTGAATGTTCCAGTCTGGGCGATCTTCGCGCATGTTACCTGTCCCGGTATTGGTATGTGCGGGATCGCTACCGCATGTTCCTTGTACTCGGGAGGAGTTCGTGCACATTGACTGGTGGACTTATCTACTTTTTGGAGGAGGCTGGCCTCCACTTTATTTGATTGTTTGTTGTGGGCCGAATGCTCCTACACCTGATTCCGGAGCACACTTCATTTTTGTTTGCTTTTTCCTTTTTGTTTTTGTTAGTAGTCTATGATCTTTTTATCCTTGTTATTTCTTATTTACTTATTTGTTTTTTAATATAGCCTAGTCGTAGGTTGTAGTGACTATGGCAAGTTATGCCCCAGAGGGCAGTTGCCAGAGAGGCTCCTAAAATAAAATGCTTTCCCTCACTGAGGGACCCCAAGTTTTTTGAAAGTTTGTGCAAAGAATATTTGTGCTGTAAAAGAATACAAACTGTCAATTAGCGAGTTCTATTGTGCATAGGTGGGCGCAATAATAAAAAAATCTATCAGGATAACCGATACATTGATAACAATAACCTTATTGGCGATAAATTTATCGCCCGATAAGGTGATAACTGATAAAACGATATATCCAAAATTATAATACAATATTGATTATTGACTATATATAGCTTTATTTTATAATACAATAGTAAGAATATTTGAATACTGTTTCTTAGCTTCTTACCTGGTGAAGCTCTGCTTGATCTCCTCATAGGTTTTGAGGATCCTCCTCCCAGCTCGGACCTACCTATTTCTGACTCCAAGGCACGTGCGGATCGCCCCTGTGCTAAACTGCAACAAAAAACTGAAATTATCGATTATCGCTAGTTTGGAACCAAAAGTATCGACGATACCGATGAATCGATAACGCAGGGGAAAAATATCGGATAACTGATAACCTGATATCGTTATCGCGATAATGCCCACCTATGCCATTGTGTTACACATGTCAGCTTGAACTGGCAAACAAGCATGGACTAATTATTTCAACATATTTTTCCCATCCTAAAGAATCCCAAATATGAATCCATTGTGGAATTGTAAAATTGGGAAGTAGCTTCTAATATCCTTTATGCACACTAGATGCAGAGTGTGAGAGCAGCCCCTTAAATAGAAGGGGAAAATCATTTCTGGTTCTTGTGAATCTAGGTGCACAGGTATTAAAAATAATTCTTCATTTTTCTAATCATTATTGTCATTCTTTGTTTCATCTTCCAAATATTCTCTGCAGTCACCTTGTAGTAGAGTGGTTGTCTCCCCCCCCCTTCCTCCCCTGTCTCTAATCCCTTTCTTCCTTTTTAGGTGGGGGGCTAACAAATTGAGACATTGTCGCTTCAGGTGGGGGGGACTTGATAGATTTCTATTATGCCCTCCCATTCATTTCATCTCCCTCCACAAACGAAATTTGAATTAAGGATTATTTTGAGGCAAAGGCTTGTAATTGTGAATAATTTAGTGATAAATAATTTAAGTAAAATTTAGTGATAAATATTTTGATAAAATTGCTTGTGGTGGAAGCTAGAAAGAAGCTGAATAGTCATTCAGGTGAGACTTATTGTGAATGGGTGTGTGTGTATGTATGACAGTGTAAGAATGTTTAAGTGTGGCAGTGAGTGTGTGACTGAAAATGCCTTCTCCTTTCCATCTTCTTGGTGCTGGCTAGTCAAGCGTCTTGTGGCTTTGAGAGGCAGCGGTAGTCAGCCTTGACTCTCAGTCTTTCTTGTGATGAGAAAGGGACTGCCTACAAGTGTGAGCCTTGGAGAGAGCCTCCAAGTCTCCAGGCAATAATTGGAACTTGCATCCCAGAGACTCCGACACAGAGGTTGGAACTGAGAGTGTCCCAGGTCACTGAAGCCAAGACCTCACAGGTCCCTCAGAAAGCTGGCCCGCTTTCCCATACCCTTCCGTTTCTCTCCTTCCCAACCGGTTAACAGTTAGATTAAGTGTGCACCCATTATTTTGGACACTTTGCGGTCTCTGATTCACTTTGGCCAATATATTTGTAAGTCCTTCTTTATACTCGTGAGTATATGTGTGGTGGTTGGCCAATAAACTTGTATAAGGCCACATACATATTTGATTAGTATATATAGATATTTTTGATTATTTTGAACTTAGGATATAAGGTTATAATTTTTTTTTTTGAGGGGGGGCTGTGATTGCCTAAAGTTTTGTAGTTTTATTATTTACTGGCGTTTGCTGAATAAAATTGATTAGACTCTCTCCTCAATATCCTCTCCTTGAACCACTGAGTGGGCCTTGTCAGAGTGGCAGGGATATTTGGTGTGGAAGTCACGAACCTGCCGCCACAACTTTTTTATCCCAAACTCTTTAAATGCCTTCATGAAATTTAACCCATTATCTGTTACAGTAGCCACAATCTTATTCTCAGTGAGTGAAAATTCTTGCCAGAAAATTATCCATTTTTTTCTGCTATTCTAGTGTGTGTGTATGCGATCCTTTGATTCTTGTAAAGCTCAGAGTTCTATTTCTTCTTCCCAAATTCTTTCCATCGATCTAATGGTAAAAATATAAACCATTAATATCTCAAAAAAGTGTTCCATAAGTCCTTACACAAATCTCTCTTGCATACCAGAGCATGATTATAGCCTTTTATAAATAATGATGTGCTTCATTTTATAGATTGCTAAAAAGAAATCTGAGAATCTTGACAAAAAGGTCCATTCTTTTTCCCTTAATTGTTGTCTAAATTCATCCTTTATTCCTTTTATGAACCTTTGTCTAAGATAACTTCTGGTACCATAGTATGATTATCGTGTATATTAAATTTTATTTCTATTAACTGCAGTCTGCACGTAACTAATATTCTGTGTAAATTCAAATCAGTAATCATCCACCAATTATTAATTATCAATAATTGAAGTTACACATCATAATATGTAAATGTGTGATGGGTGGGCATATTAATGAAATAAATATTTCACCCAATGAAGCTAGGATGCTTAGTGGACCAAATGTCAGCCCATAGACAGACATGTTTTTTGAGCTATCTAGTTTTAAATTTGGATGAATTGCATCTGTTCTGGAAGCTATTTGGTGGTTCAGTGAATGGCTGGATGGTCTTTGATGTCTGGGTAAACCTGAATGGAATTTTAATTGATATCAACAAATTAATGTGAAATATTAAACCATCATAAAATTTTCTAAAAAAACAAATATACCATCTCCAATTCCTCAGTATTGTTGTTTTCAAAAATGAAAGGTGAAATCTATAACTGAACGCAATGAATATTGTTTTATGGTAAAATACGCTAATAACCATATAGCATCAGCTCAGTTACTATGCATATAATATAAATGAAACAATATTCAATTAAAATAAAATAGTAGTTTAAAAATAATTAATCAAAGAAATTTAAGCTAACCTATTGAGCAACATACCTGAAAATAGATCTTTAAATTTTTCATTATCCACTTTGGACAGAGGGTGCATGCTGTTAACAATGAAAGCAACTAACTTAACAAATTGGCTTTGAGTAATTGCAAGTGCAAGCTTCCTCAACTGGAGAATTGGCTACACATATTTGACTGTCTGATTTGGTGGTAGTAGCATCTGACATGGTTCTTTTCTCCTGATGGTTCTTAACTTAATTGTCAAAACTCTCTAACCTATCTGGATGTCATCTCTGTTGATAGATTTATTTTTTTAATAAAAAAATACAACTTTATCAGAATTGATATATCTAATATAATACAAATTAATAATCTGATGTGTTGACACATAAGTTGATTGTTATATATGATCAATAAACAATCAATAAACAACTGAGACAAACCCTGGGCACCTCAGTTTGCTTGTGAACACTGCAAGAAAACTTTGAAAGTTAAGAAAATTGTTTGTTGTAAAGAGTAAAATATTAAATGTTACAACTATTTAAGCTATTATTTTTGTTTGTAAGCCAAAAGAATAATAAAGTATAATTTTTTTTACAGGATGATATAGAAGAGAAAGAAGAGCCATGAAGTTGGCCACTCAGAGGATTTGGTGTGAACCCACTGACCAACCACGCAAGCAACTGCTACTTCTGCATGGAGGACCCTTCGAAACATTGAAGAGGCAAAATGAATCCGTTATTCCCATCCCGATCTTCCATCTTCTATTGCACCAGTACCACACAGTGCTGATCTTCCTGTTCCTACCCCTCTAAAAAGGAATATGCCACCTTCAGAAGTTGAAAAGATGAGAGAAAATGTAGATTGCAGTGTTGGAAATATGGCTAACAGGATTTAGGGCTCCATCCGGCCCCAGCTTAGTCACTCTTCCTTCCTTTGCTAACATCTTTCTGCCTTGTATCGCTTTGTATCCCTTCAAGTATATGGTTTGACTGAATGAAACTACTCCATCTGGGTTCGGGCCTGGGCTGGTATTTAGTCATGATGGGGTTATTTCTTTGAGACTGGCTCTGGTTTGGTTCCCCCTGACAACCACAGCGAATATTTGCTGCCCAACCCGCCCCTTTCCCTTCCCCACTTTTTTTGGCTGTGACCGAGTTTGAACCAAGAAGGGACTTGACAAAGGATGACAACTCACCAGGATGCTTCCTGCATGGTCCTCATGGGTTAACTCCTGTGCGGGGATCCCCATGGCCTTCTACATAGAGCTTTATGCCTGCGCCTACATGCCATATGTGTTGTTTGGAACCGCGCCAATGGGCATCCGCAACCGTTGCTGGAAACCAAACATCCGGTGCCTTTTGGGGGAAAGGCTCCCTCGCTGATCGAATCCTGCCAAACGGTATGTCCCTGGACTGAGCATGCTTCTTTTTGTCCTGGCAAGGCTTTTCTCTCTTAAAAAAAACAAAAACCCTATGAACACAACAATAAATTAAAAAAAAGAAGAAAAAAAGCTTCGCATATCCTACCTGCTCCCCTACCCCCCTGACTTCCCAGTTCGCCCAAAATGAAAATGAAAGTACTAGAACAGTAAACAGTGAGTTCAGACAAAGCTAACAAAACCTCCAAAAATAAAAGCTCTCCACAGAAACGAACTAAATCGGCACGTCACCTAGAAGATATTGTCTTTCCTTTGATCCAAGAAACTACCACTCGATCTACATGAACTACTAACACAAGAGATCCTCACATACCAATTTGTCAATCACTCCTTGTGAAGATTCTACATAATCAAACCAGAACACCAGCAAACTCCAAGACTTGGAAAGAATCCTCAATTTCCCTGACACAGCTTCCCTCCTCTGACTCCTCAGGGAGACGGAAGTATCCTGGTGGAGGCAAAAAACGAAAGAACGAGCGGAACGATTACTTGACTTAACATTACTAGCCAACGGCAAAGTCATTGTAACTACCCACCCATCTTTCCACATGAGCAAGGAAGTGATAACAACGAAACTCATCTAACCGAGGAAATGGCTGTTATATGTACATAGGGTACATAGGATGGTCGATGAAGACAAGGTATCAACTCACGCTTCTTGACCTTTGACCTGGAAACTCTGCCAAATTACATATACTTGGGTTGGCGACGCTTCCTCTGTAAGAGAGTTTAAACCAAGCCCAAGGAGATGTTACTATTACCACGCATATGGTCACTCCCTAAAAACATGCCGCCGCAAAGAGGAGGGGTTTGCACCCAACTGCATCAACTGTGCTTATCCATCTCACCCAGAATCGAGCCAAGGCTGCACACCAAGATGTACAAACTGCGGAGAAAGCCACCTAGCATCATATAAATTTGAAGAAGAAGTATCTATACGACTACACAATAGAAACTGACGCCCTGCCCCGCCCCCCATTACCTCCAAAACATACAACAGTAGTAAACACACCTTGTTAGCTTGAAGAAGGCGGTAAACGATCAACACTGTGGAAGGAGTGCTGTCACACCACACCAACCACGAAAACTACTACTAAAAATATTCCAGTCCCAGCCCATCCCCCCTCAGCAAATCACTAAACTCGAAAGCCCGATCCTTATAAAACCAAAATGTATCTCAATTTCTACAATCACTAACCCCCCTCCATCTCTGGGACCTTTTCTTTCTTCAGGGGGTTGGTCCTAGAGAGGCTCTTGCATTCTCGTGGCGAGGGGCTCAGCCACGGGCCCCTTAGGCCATTGTAGGCCTCCATAGTGGGGAGTCCCGAGGGAGAATGTGGAGTTATTTATATTTGCAATGGTTAGCCATAAACCTAAAACCCCTTCTCGTGCTGGTTCTCGTGCCAAACGTTTTTCAGCTCCCCTTTCACTCTTCCCTCGCTCGTTGGATCACTGCCAACGATGTGGACCTAGATTTAGATTATCCCCGCTTTCTGGTCATGAGTTCGTCATCTGACACCCCACTTGCTAAAGTGGATGTGTTTGACGTTAATGAATCTTTTGAGTCCGGATGTGGTCAATAGGTAGTGTTGATATCGTAGTCGAGAAGTCCTCTCACTCTCAACACAATCTTGTGCGAAATCTGTCTTCGATAGTTGAAGTTCCAGTTACCCTTTCGCCCCATCCACGTCTGAATTCAGAGCAAGCTTAGTACCCAACGTCTCACACATTTACACAGGGTGACTAAAACTGTAGGCTCTACTAAGAGTCCCAACTACCACATTGATTTTAACGTTCGAACATCATCAACTGCAACAGTTTAAGCCACTACGTCGAACTACCCAGACGTTGCTTCTCTTGTAATCAATTTGGATATGTTGGTCGTGTCTGTCGGCACTCCCGTTCCTGCGTGAATTGTTGGGCATCTCCACCGCTTTCGTCTGCCGATGCCCAAGAAGAAACTCATCATTGGCCCCATTTCTCCGAGTCGCACATGTAAACAGTGCGATTAAAACTAGGCTCTACTAGAGTACCAACTGCCATACTAATTTTAACTTTCGAAAGTCAAAAACTGCAGCAGTTTATTAAAGTTGGGTACCTTCTTGTCCTGGTAACCCCCTTACAGTCGTGGCCAATGATTTTGGCAAAGCAGATTATTATTTTTCACCAAATTTTGCAGGTGGAAAGCAAAGTTTTGATTTGGTTTAGTGCATACAAGTGTATTAAGGAGTAATGATAGAATATTGGAACTATATAGATAATTGTGTATTACACAGGAATTTATTTTCCTCTTCCCCTCCATCTCAGGCATCTTTTCTTCAGGGGTTGTTCCCAGAGAGGCTCTGGGCTTCTCTTGGTGAGGGGGGTCAGCCCTGGGCCCCTTAGGGGACCCATGGTGCTGCCAACAAGACTTTTAACATGCCCCTTTTTCTTTCCTCCTCTATTACGCTCTTCCACTGCCCTTTATTTCCCTCCTCTTCCTTCACCTATCTAGTGGTCCTTATCGATACCCGACCTCTGCTCGTTTAATGGATTGATTCAGAATTGTTCTTTCATGAATGTGAAAGAGGCTGGGCATCTCCACCGCCTTCGTCTACCGAATGCCCTAGGAGAAACCCATCGTTGGCCCCTTTTCTCCGTGCTTAGGAGAACTCGGGCAGCCTCTTAAGGTTATAAAGATGGTGTGGTGGATCCGTATCCATTCTCCAAGAGGACGTAACCGATTGTATAGTTGCAGTAGTGCCGGGCCCTTGTAGGCCTCTATGGTGGGGATCCCCGAGGGAGAATGCGAAGTATTTTTCTTTTTGCAATGGCTAGCCATAAACCCAAAACCTCCCCTTCTCGTAAGGGTTCTCGTGCCAAACGTTCCTTAGCTCCGCTTTAAGCCTTCCCTCGCTCGTTGGACCCCTATTCCAACGAAGTAGACCCAGATCTTGATTATCCTCGCTTTCTTGTCATGAATTCATCATCTGACATCCCACTTGCAAAAGTCGATGTGTTTGACGTCAATGAATCTTTTGACTCCCGCTGTGGTGAACCCCGCCGGATGTGGTCAAGAGGAAGTGGTGATGTCGAGGTGTCGTCCCACTCTCAACACAACCTTGTGCGAAATCTATTTTCGATAGCTGAAATTCCAATAACTGTCTCGCCCCATCCGCGTCTGAATTTCGTCAAAGGTGTCGTCCGTTCAAACGAACTAAAGGACTACGACCTCACCCGCCTTCAGAGTAAGCTCAGTACCCAACGTGTCACACACGTACACAGGGTAACTAAAACATTAAGCTCCACTAAAGTCCCAATCCTCACACTGATTTTAACATTTGAACAAGAACTGCCGTAGTATATAAAGCTGGGTACCTTCGTGTCCCGGTAAGTCCCTACATCGAACTACCCAGACGCTGCTTCAATTGCAATCAATTTGGACATGTGGGCCGTGCCTGTCGGCACCCTCGCTCCTGCGTGAATTGTAGCTCTTGACTACCATGGCCCCGAATGCACCAAAACACCCCGCTGTGCCAACTGCGGAGGTACCCACAGTGCTGCGTAAAACTCTGCTCTATATTTTTATATGAAAAGGAAGTTATCGCTTTGCGCCACTCCCTACGTCTAGATATAAGAGAGGCCCGCCAGCGTGCCCGAGCACAAACCTCGGCCGGCTCTTTGACTTTTTACGTAACGCTGGACGAAACCGACCATCACGCGGGAGTTATGACCAGCCTGAAGCACGTCACCCTAGATCTACTCGCAGCGTCGAAAACATTCAGAATATGCAGTCGAAGCATCGCTCTCACACCGAGATAACCAATGTAGCCCCCCTCTCTTCAGCAGCTCTAGCTGGGAGAGACGCTCAGGGTGAGACACTTGAAGACATCAGACGCTATTTGAAAGAATCCTCAACATCGACCAGTGAAGGTTCATTCACCCGGCCTCAAGACCCAAAGCCCACTGGTAAGAGGAAGGATTCCTCACCTGGGTCATCGACCACCAATAAGCGGGCAACCTCTGGAGCTGACTCGGCCGAACCCCGAGAATCTTCAATGAACTCCCCTATAGTTGAACATTCTATGCCCTTCACAGGACTTAGGCCCAATCCTGATCCAAACGATGGCAGATATACACCCAGCCCCACACACCTCGCTCAGATCACCTGTTCTTTCCGCTCACCCTTCAACCCAAGATCCGATGGAAGCAGTTGATACTCCATCATCACCAATCGCGGCGGTTGGACCAACTCCTCAGATACCGAAAATACCCTCGACCCATGAATCCAGATCTACCGGCCGAAAATCCCTTCTTGATCTTCCTTTTCCGCCACGTTGCGTGCCCGATAATCCATCAAGGGCCTCGGCCGGTTCTCCAAAACCCACGAAAAAAAAAACAGTTACTGCTCCATCTAGGATCTCTTCCCCTGCAAAAGCAGGCTCCTCAAAATCAGCTCTCCGTCTCCCAAGCTCTTTGGGACAAACCTCAAATACATTATCGGCCTCAAAAGAGAAAAAGATATCCACAGTGGTATCTAATCGTCACACATAATGTCTTCCATTTTACAATGGAATTGTCAAGCAGTTCTTCCAAAGTGGGAGGAACTCAAAATTCTTTTGGCGACTATCCACCCCGCTGTTATTTGTCTTCAGGAGAATAAACTGGGTATACGGCCCTTTTCGCCGGTACCAGGCTTTCTCACTTTCAATTCTATTGCTCCTGCTGGAAGCCCCTCTCATGGAGGGGTGTCAATCATGGCATCTTCATCCTACCATGTTTCTCCCATCTCCCTACATACTACCCTCCATGCTGTTGCCGTGAGGGTTTTTCTTACCAAGCTTTTTATCGTTTGCTTTATTTACCTACCCCCTAGTTTATCATTGTCAAGACCCGAACTTTTAGAACTTATAGACCAGTTGCCCTCCCCATTTTTATTACTAGGAGATTTTAACGCCCGTCACCCATACTGGGGTGACATCACTCGAAATGCCAAAGGCAGTGTTTTAGAGTATCTTTTATTATCTGACCTGCTTTGTGTTTTAAATACTGGCGATTTTGCCCTCTTATCATGTCCAAACGGACTATTTTAGCTGTGTTGACCTGTTGTTTGTTCCCCTGACTGCTTCACGTAATTTCGATGGTCAATTCTTGACGATCTCCATGGGAGTGACCACTTCCCTATTGTCTTGTTGGCCCTTCAAGTTTGCCCTCATATAACCATGCCCCTTAAGTGGGACTTAGGTCATGCAGATTAGGAAGGTTTCCAAGAGGCGTCCTTCACAAATGCATCCTTGGGGACCTTCAATGGAGTGGACGCGGCAGTACAATACTTTACATCGACTATCTACAATGCAGCAACACAGACCATCCCACGGAGGCGACCTGCCACGGGCCGCTCAACCGTGCTCTGGTGGACCTCGTCGTGTGCAACAGTTATCAAAAATTACAAGTTAGCCCATGCCCGATTCCGAAAGAACCCAACTTTGTGCAACAAGGTGGACCGAAACCGAGCTCGTGCGCTTCGCCAAAGAATCGTTCGTCAGGCTCGCCGAAATTCATGGCGCCGTTACGTTTCATCGATTTCCTTCAATGACACCTACTGCTAAGATCTGGAAGAGGATTGATAAGATCAGGGGCCGTTATGCTAATCGTCATACCCCCACACTCAACTTAGACGGTTCCTTGGAGAATGACGGCCTGGCGGTCAGCAATGCTTTTGCTGACCATTTCCGTGCCGTCAGCAGTGTCAGCCGTTACGATAAGGCTTTTCAATCCTACAAATCAAAGGAATAATCTCATTCACAACAAAATCTAACCTTTCATATAACGCTCTATTCAGCATTCATGAGCTGCAAAGCACTTTGTCCCTAAACAAATCTACTTCCCCTGGCCTTGATGAGATCCATTTCGATATGATTCGGCACCTACATCCACATTCTACTCTCTTACTTGATTTGTACTGTAGGGGTGCGAAGATGTATAAGAGAGAAAAACAAACTTCCTTCCAAAGCGAGAATATAAATAGCCCATTAAATTACCAAGTCAGAACGGGCTTGGCCTCTGGATTCAAAGACCCGAGATCGATCCCAAAGTCCAGAAATTTTTACGGAGAAGATCCCAGAAGAAAACGGAAAACGCCTTATGGACAACTCAAGAAATCGATATCAAGAAAAAAAACGGAAAGAAAACGACTTCAAGGGCTAACTTTTCTCAACTCACCAAGAAATCATCACCATCAAGAAACAAGAAGAACTCATCCCGTCATCAAGAATTAAGAAGAAAACATCACTTTGATCAAGAATTTGGAAGGAATCATCATATCAAGATAAATGCAAGTTAATGTGAAGATACATCAAGAATTAACCCAGCCAACTTAAAGCCTACGAGAATACCATGAGTCAGATAAATGGAGTCAATGTTTCAAGGGGCAACCTCATACGAGAAGAAATAAATAGATTCGAATATAGAAAATCACAAGATGAAGCATAATACTGATACGGATAAATAAGAAAAGGTTTATAATAAAGAGCCCCCCCCCCATAGTACAACCTTATATGGGTGAAGGGTTTTTACCCGTCATCATGGCGCATTGGGATCATCCTTCCCTTTGTCAAACCGGGCAGAGACGGGTAGGATGCGGATCACTACCGACCTAAACAACCTACCAGCTGTTTGAGTAAGTTGCTGGAAAAAATGATATTGGAGCGCCTAAACTGGTTCCTAGAAACCAATCACCTTCTCTCTCCTTCTACTAGTACGTTTCGAGGGATCGGTCCAGAAAGCTTTCTCATTAAAGCACCGAGTCCTGGCTATATTTTTTTTATATTGAGAAAGCCTACGACACAACATTGAGATACGGCATCTTGAAGCAGCTATACGTCTGGGAGATGAGAGGCCTTTTACCTTCATTTATTCAAAGTCTTTTAGCATTCGATCCTTCAAGGTACGTGTTGGAGAAGCATACTCTGACCTGCAACCCCAAGAGGAGGCATTTCCTTAGGACAGTGTTTTAAGTGTGTTATGTTTTATAATTGGCATCAATGATAGTATTTCGTCTCTCCCAGAGGGTGTATCGGCAACTCTGTTTGTCGATGATTTAGCACTATACTGTTCCTCACCTCGCCTTCCATCAGCAGCGTGTCGGCTACAACTGGCGGTCGATGCTGTATCCAAAAGAGCACAACTTAAGGGATTCCGCTTTTCCACGAACAAAACAAAAGCAATGTATTTCCACCGAGGCAGATGGGTTCTTGTTCCGCCATCTATCTCCCTACAAGGCGAAGATATAGAGTTTGTCTCCGAGTTTCGATTCCTTGTCGTAACTCTCAATCCAAAGTTATCCTGGTTACCACACCTACGCCGACTTCTAACAGGCTGTCTGCGGGCTCTAGACATTTTGAAAGTCCTCTCACACACTTCGTGGGGCAGTGACCGACAAACATTGTGGACATTATACACAAGCCTCGTCCAATCCAAATTGGATTATGGCTCTCAAATTTACTCATCGGCTTCCCCTTCAGCCCTTAAAATGCTGAACCTCATTCGAAACCTCGGAATTCGCTTTTCTAGTGGAGCCTTCCGTACTTCTGTCAACATCCTTTACTGCGAGAGTGGGGTACTCCCTTTGCCCTACCATATACTTCAAATCTGCATGCGATACCTCTGCCGAGTACAGCAAGCCCCTGTATCAAAGGTCTACAGATGCCTGTATGCTGCCGAATCAACGGCGGCATATGATAAGTTGCCATTTTTACCCCGCCCTTTGAACCTTCGCATAGGAGATCATCTCTCTAACCTGGGTGCTCAGAGGGTCCTTACCCTCCCATCCTTACTGACCCCTAGTTGGCGTGCTCCTCTCTCCACAGTGTGTACCAACATGTGGAGCCTGAAGAAGTCCTCCCTGGACCCTCGCATCATTAAGAGCATGTTCTTAGAGCATTCAACCTCTCACAAACAATGCTGCCCACTATACACGGATGGCTCTAAGTCGGACGGTGGCGTAGGCACCGCAGCCATCTACCCAGGAGGAGAATTCCTAACTCTATCCCCCGTAAGGGGCGCGGCGATTTGCCATCCTGGCCACCGTGCTGACGGGATCCAGCACTCCGTCCGGCCCCAGCTTAGCCTCTCTTCCTTCCTTCAGATAGCCCGATTTCTCCCCTACCTCGTCGCTTTTCATACAACCTCTCCCACAACTTTCTCTGGTCAGCCTCTAATTTCACAGGGTAGAATGCTGACCTTCTCAAGCCAACCACCCCGGATCGGGGCTGAGGGGGGAGGGGACATTGTTTCCTAACCCCTGAGCTCCGGTTCGGGATGGGGGTTTTTTAACAACCTGCTTCATCCCCACCCACATCTTCCTCACATCCCTTTTCCTCTCCTCTTCACAACCTATATTTTTTACGCCGTGTCCAAGGTGGAGCCGCCATGCCGAAGGACTGCCAGGCCACCAGGCGGGAGGGGTGGTCCCGAATGGCGGCGCCTGGCTCTGCCGGGCTTGTAAGCACCTCTCGCAGTGCGGGCAACTGCGAGAGGTGATGAGCTATTGCGTCCCGTAATCAAAAGAGGGTCACCATGCCCATGAATGAAAAAAAACAACAAAAAACCCAACCCCCAACTTCCCCAAGAAAATCGACGGAGCCGCCCTCGGGCAGCTCCACCGAGAAAATGGAGGTCCCCCCCCTTGTGCTTGCGCAAGGGACCCTCCATAATTCTTTAACCGGAGAGGAGGCTTACTCCTCTCCTACGCCTACGGGTGTAGGGGACTCCCCCTCACCCCCTTCTCTGGAGGTGCTTTCGGGCACCTCCCTATCTCCAGCGGCAGTCCCTCCTTTGCTTTCTAAGGGGACTGCCAAGAAAGCCAGCAGGCAGCCCATTGCCGACCGCCCCTCGTGCAAGCGGCTCGGTAGGGCAAACCCCCTTAGGGGGGAGAGGGAAGCCAGGCCCCTTCGGTCGCTTCCCTCAAAAGACCTGCTGGCAAGAATTTTAAACCTTGCTGGGGTCAAGGCCTGTGCCTCCCCACACCACCTGACTAGTGACAATACTGCCAAGGGGACCTGCGATGTCCTGGGAGGGGATGGCCAACTGGAGGCCCCTCCTGTGATAGACATGGTCCTTGAGGAGACCCAGCCTCAGACGGTAGGGCCTTCCATGGGGGGGAGTTCGGGCTCGGCGCCAAGCACCGAACCCGAATCTGCCCCTATGCAAGGTCCTCCTCAAATGGCTGAGGGCTCCGAGGCAATAAAAGGAGGGGAGGGATCTCCTCCGACAGATGCCCCTACGACAACCAGGACCTTCTCCATTTCGGAGAGGGACCTGGCTGAGGCTGGTCCATCTGGCCTGGGGACTTCTGCCGGCGGAGGTGAAAAGCGGGTTCATTCCCCGCCCTCCTCTCCGAAAAAGAAAAAGAAAAAGACTAAAAAGACAAAAAAGACTCGGGGCTCCTCTCCATCCGCGGGGGCTGCGGGGACGGATGGGTCTGCTGCCACTCTGGCAAGCGACCAAGCCAAGATCGGCACATCCGCCCCCTCTGCCCCCCCGGTTGCGGAGCCCCAGACAAAGATGACATCGGGGCCCCTCATTCAGAGGTTACCTGGCGTTTTCGAGCCCGCTGGCTTCAAACGCTTCCTCGTTATTCGCTCCACTGATGGCACCATGTTGTCCAAGGGCAACATGATCCATCAGAGGAGAGGATTAGCTAGTGCAATTGGTAGAGAGCCGAAGGTAACCCGTTTCTCGGACGGGAGCCTTCTGGCGAATGCGGCGAATCCCGCCGAGGCGGCCAAGATTAGTGCTCTTCGGACACTTGATGGCACCCCGGTGAGTGTGACGCCGCACTCTACCATGAACTTTGTGAAAGGAGTAGTTTATGCGAGGGAACTCGTTGACTACTCCATTGAGGACATCACCTTAGAGCTGGCCGACCATGGGGCGGTCAGGGTCGAACGTGTGATGAGAAAACAGGGAGGGGCCTCGAGACCCACCCCTACACTCTTCGTCACGTTCGACTGTGACAAGCTTCCTGAGTCGGTGCGTGCCGGTTGGTACCGCTACCGCGTGAAGGCATTCGTGCCACTGCCGCGGCGGTGCTATTACTGTCACCGCTTCGGCCATACGAATCGCTCATGTAGACGTGCAAAGTCGGGGCCACCCGAAGTCTGTGTAAATTGCTCCAAGGTCGCACACGATAAGTCCAAATCGTGTGTGGCCAAGTGTGTCAATTGCGGAGAGCCGCACCCTGCTTCTTCGAAGCAATGTGGTGCATATCTCCTTGAGAAAGAAATCCTGGCCGTTCAGGCCCAGGATCGACTCTCATTCCGCGAGGCAAAGGACTTGGTCCTGGCGCGCCCGGCTCTGCCTGGGACGTCATATGCCTCAATAGTTAGGAAGGCACCCTCTGCTCCTGGCCCATCCAGGCCAACGAGCACGGTTGTTTCCGCGCCCATTCGGAGCCCTTCTGCGGGCTCTACCCAACCCGGGCGCTCCCCTGGTAAAGCTGGCGGCAAAAAGGGTTCATACCCTGCTCCGGCTAAAACCAGGGCTCCCCCCTCCTCCCCCAGCGTGACCGTTTCCCGTAAGGCGAAACGGCCACGCGCCTCCACCGAGTCGTTAGACTCACAGGAGGCAACACCCCTGAAGATGGTCGCTAGGCCATCTTCCGGGGTTCCTAAAGCTGTCCCCCGAAAGTAGGACAGCAACAAAGGAGCTTCGGCTCCTTCGCCCACGCCCCGAGGTGGAGCGAGTTGCTCGGAGACGGTGGTTCCTCGAAAAGAGGGCCCCCCGCCTCCGAAGCCGCAACGCCCGCCTAAGGTTTCGAGGCGGAGGGAGGAAAAGACTCGCATGGCGAGCCCAACCTCCCCCAATAAGTCCTCGAAGGCGACAGCGCCTTCAGCGCTTTGTCCGGCCAACAGCGCCCGGGGTTCTGCCCCCGGGAAGCGTACGGCCATTCCCGTGAGGGTCTTCAATTCGAGGAGGGCCCCCGCGTCTCCTCCGAGCTAGGCCTGGAGGGCATATTCCTTCAATGGAATTGCCGTGGACTCCGGGCCAACTGGGAGGAGCTGCGGAGGCTCGTCTCGTCCCGTTCCCCGTTAGCTATTTTTTTGCAGGAGACCATGCTAGGTGCGTGCCCCCTCCCTGCCCTCCCGGGGTATAAGGGTCTTGCGACCCCACCACCGCGGGATGGCCGGGCTGGGGGATGCGCAGTTTACACCTGGCATGAGGTCTCCGTTCTTCCTTTCTCTTTAGATACCTCCCTTCAGGCAGTGGCTGTGCAGCTGCACCTGGATAGGAGGTATACTATCATTTCTGCGTACATTCCACCGTCAGCTGACTTCGACGCGGGGGACTTCCGCCGCGTCGTGGCACGGTTACCGAGGCCCTATCTCTTGCTTGGAGATCTGAACGGCAGGCATCCTCTCTGGGGAGATTACTCCATAAATCCCAGGGGACAAGTCCTTGCCGATCTGATCGAAGAGCTTGAGATGGGCGTCCTAAACGTGGATGAGTTTACGCATCACTGTCCGAGAACCGCTTCATTTTCTTGCCTTGACCTATCTTTGTGCTCTTCGGATGCACAGCCTGATTTTGATTGGGGGGTGGTCGATGACCTCCATGGTAGTGATCACTTTCCCATTCAAATATCATTTTCAGGGCAACTGCCGCCTGAGAGACCACCTCGGTGGTGCTTGGCGCGGGCGCGGTGGCCTGCATTTCAGGAAATGACTGAATTCTCTATCTCAGTCGAGGAGTTTAGGTCGGTAGATGAGGCCGTTGAGTTCTTCTCCGGCAACCTCATCGCCGTGGGCCTGACTACTATTCCTAGGACGTCTGGCCGTTTTGCACGCCGACCACTCCCATGGTGGTCGGCCGAGTGTGAGACGGCCCTCAAACAGAAGCGTTATGCCTACATGCGCTATAAGCGCCGCCCGAACGATTTCACTGTCGCTGAATTTCGTCGGGCTAGGGCTAGGTTCCGGTATATTTCGAAGCACGCCCGCCGCTCTTCTTGGCGGGCATACGTGTCTTCACTTAACGGGAAGACCCCTTTAGCTGAGGTGTGGAAGCGAGTCAAAAGGATTCGGGGCAAGTTCTCGCAGGACCCCCCTCCCGTTCTCCAGGAGAATGGGACCGCAATCTCAGACCCCGCGTCCGTGGCGGAATCCTTAGCGACCGCTTTTTCCGCATTCTCTAGCCGTGATGCTGCTCCGCCAGCATTCAATGCACGTCGTGATGTCGCGGAAGGCCGCCGGCTGGACTTTACCTCCAGTGGCGGAGAACCCTTCAACGACAAGTTTACTGTGAGTGAGTTGCGTTCCGCTCTCGCTTCGTGCGCGGACACCGCCCATGGTCCGGACGATGTCCCGTACGCCATGCTTCGACACCTGGGTGAGCGAGGCATGGCCTTTCTGTTAGATCTGTTCAACAGGATCTGGGTGGAAGGTCTTCTCCCAGACTCCTGGCGAATCGCTACTGTGCTCGCCTTTCGCAAACCGGGGAGAGATCACTCTACTCCGACCGGTTTCCGCCCAATCTCTCTAACCTCTTGCGTGTGCAAGTTGATGGAGAGATTGGTAAACGTTAGATTAGCTTTTTTCCTGGACAGCGGAGGCCATGTGTCTTCCGCACAGTGCGGCTTCCGCAAGTTCCACTCCACGTCGGATGCTCTGCTCCGACTGGAAAATGCCGTCTGCGAGGCTTTCCTTCGTAGACAGCACTACGCCACGGTGTTTTTCGATCTGGAGAAGGCCTATGATACCGCATGGCGATACGGTATCATGGAGACTCTCTACACGATGGGGGCGAGGGGACGCCTCCCAATGTTTATATCTGAATTTTTGCGAGATCGTCGATTCCGCGTACGGGTGGGGGGAGCTCTCTCCGGCCCAAAGGAGCAGGAAGAGGGTGTCCCGCAGGGAAGTGTCCTCAGTGTCACACTCTTTGCCCTGAGCATCAACGGCATCACCTCGGTGCTGCCGGAAGATGTTCTCGCTACGCTCTACGTGGACGACCTTTCGATCTCTTTTGGCGCGGCCCAGATGCCAACTCTGGAGCGTCGACTCCAACAGGCATTGAACCGCGTCTCTCGCTATGCCGAAGCGCACAGGTTTCGGTTTTCTTTGGCCAAGACTAAGGTGGTGCACTTCTGCCGCCATCCACGGCTTCACCCCGACCCAGATTTGTTTCTTAATGGGGTGCGCCTGGATGTGGTTGAGTCGCACCGTTTCCTTGGTCTTGTATTCGACCGACGCCTCACCTGGGAGGCTCATATTCGCAGCCTTAGGGTCTCTTGTACCCGCGCCATGGACATTCTCCGTTCCGTGACGTTCAGCGCTTGGGGCGCTGATAGGGCTACCGCCTTACTTTTTTATCGATCCTTTGTTCGCTCGAAGCTCGACTACGGATGCGAATTTTATGCATCCGCAGCCGAGCGTTTATTGCGGAAGGTGGATTCGATCCACCACACCGGCCTTCGCTTTGCGACCGGTGCCTTCCGCACTTCCCCCATTGCGCCGCGTGCAGTGCATCACTCGCCTGTACGCGCGAGCCCGGCGCCTCCCTCAGTCGCCAACAGCTCTCACTGCATCCGCAGCTGATCTCGATGGTGCCTATGCCGCCGAGAGACGCCAGTCATACCCTAAGCCCTTTGGGTTTAGGGCCAGGAAACTCCTTCGAGAGCTAGATATAGCTCTCGGGCCGGTGGCGCCCCTGGTTCTGCCCAGGACGCCACCCTGGAGGGTACCACATTTGGCTATTTGTCGCCACGCCTCTGCTCCCAAAGCTTGTACTGCGCCGGGAGTATTGCGTTCGACCTTTTTGGAGCACACATCGTGTCACGCTGGAACCGTGCCAGTGTATACGGATGGCTCCAAGTCCCAAGAGGGGGTCGGCTTCCACGCCGTATCCCCTCTGTTTGAAGTGAGCGGGGCTCTACCAGGCGCTGCGTCTGTCTTCACGGCCGAGCTGGTGGCAATACACCACTCTGTACGGGAGATTACGCGACGTGCCCGGTTCGGAGACCGGATTGTGATCTATAGCGACTCACAAAGCGCCCTGAGTGCTCTCGGGGCATTGGAATCTCCGCATCCCCTGGTTCGCGATATCCGTGACGCCACGGTTTTGGCGAGCCGGGCAGATGTCGAGATTATCTTCTGCTGGGTTCCTGGACATGTGGGAATTGCGGGGAATGAGCGCGCCGATGAGGGCGCCAAAGAGTCCGCGAGGACTCTGCGACCGGACCAGCGTTTCGCTCTTCCTCACACCGACTACATGGCAGGAATACGGGCAGCTCTTCGGACTGCTTGGCAAAGAAGATGGGAGACGGTCGAAGGGAACTTAAAGTTGCGTGCCATTGCGCCGCGACTGTTCCCATGGACCTATCCCCCAATGCCGCGGCGGCTTCAGGTTGCTTTCTGTCGTCTCCGAATCGGACACACTCGTGTGACGCATCGCTATCTGGTGGAGCGCTCGCCTGCGCCCTATTGCAACGACTGCGTCGTCCCCCAGACTGTTCGGCACATTCTTGTCGAATGTCCCAGTCTGGGTGATCTTCGCGCACGACACCTGTCCCGGTACCGGGATGGGCGGGGTCGCTACCGCCTGTCCCTTGTACTCGGGACGAGTGCGTGCACTTTGACTGGTGGACTTGCTAACTTTTTGGGGGAGGCCGGCCTTCTCCCTTTTTTTTAACCAGGCTTAATTTTGTTGTTGTTTTTGTTGTTGTTTTTGTTATTGTTTTGTTATTGTTATTTCTTTTTTGTTGTTCCCTGTTCCATTTTTTGAAGTAGCCTAGAACTAGGCTGTTTGTTTACGGCGACTTATGCCTAAGTCGGCAGTCGCCAGATAGCCCCTTAAATAAAAAAAAAAAAAAATCCTAACTCTATCTTTGCCGCCTGCAGCATCCATTTTTACCGCTGAACTTTCAGCAATCCTTTTAGCTTTTAGATTCATCCAAATTTTACCTTTTAATGATTTTGTCATTTTTTTCCGACTCAAGGAGTGTCTTACAGTCAATTAGATCTTTTAATGCGTCCCATTCCCTAGTCACAGAAATTTGCAACTGGCTGATCCAAAATGCATCCCGATATAGAATTATTTTTTGCTGTGTCCTGGGCAACGAGAAGGCTGATCGGCTGGCCCGCTCAGCACATTCTGCGCCCCTGAGAACTCGGCTCTGCCTTTTAGGGACTACTTTCCTTCAATAAGAGAGTATATTTTTCAACTGTGGCAGAATGAATGGGATGACTGTTCAACATCCAAACTATACAAAATTAAAAATTCTATTCGCTCTTGGCCCTTGAGTCGTCATAGAATGCGATCGTTGGAGGTGGCCCTTGGCCGAGTTCGTATTGGCCACACGAGACTTACTCACGGCCATCTTGTTTCGGGTGATGCTCATATCAGCCCTTGCTGTCGTTTTTGCGGTGGGGACCAATCGGTTGCCCACCTTTTATTGGATTGTAGCCATTTTGCCATTCTCCGGTTGTCCTGTTTCCCGACCCTTCTAACTATTCCTCAACACACCCGTCTGCGATTCATATTGGCGGAGGAATCTTTTAACCTGTCTTTTTTTAAATCTTTGTCACAATTTGGTCTCCTCCACCTTTTATAGATGATTTGTCTTGTTTCACCCTAGCTGCCATATATAATCCACTTGGATTGGGCTGCAACCCACTGGTAGCTTACCTTAAACTTTAACCATATTTTCCTCTCAATATTTGGAATGATGACCCCTATTTTTTAAAACCACCTCGATTCGGCTGGGCATGCTGGAAACCAATGATTTGCCCGTTTCTATGTTTACAGACGTCCATTCTTGCTGAATGAACACTTTCAACTGTTCTCTATCAACCCGTTTTTTTGAGGATGGACCCCAATTTTTCGATAAGATTGAGATCTGGGGCATTAATTACCCGGGCAGGGCTCCAAAAGTTTCGATCCCTTTACCTCCAACGTACTCTTTAATCCTCTTAGCAGTGTGGCAAGGTGCCCCATCTTGGAAAATGCAATTATCCCCGTCAAACTGCCTTCCAATGGTTGGAAGAAGATGATCATTATGGACATTATGATACCATGTTGAATTCATACAAGTGTCTTTTGGCAAAATTGAGAGAGAACCAACTTCCCTTGAAGAAAAGCATCCCCACACATGAATAGTTTCAGAATGTTTTACCGTGGGGACAATGCGAGCCTCTTTATAGCGTTCACCTTTTCTTCTGACAAGCCTTTTTCCAGATGTGCCAAACAGGCGGAATAGTGCCTTATCAGAAAAAATAACTACCCCATTCCTCACGTGACCAATTATTATATTTCTTGCAAAAGGCAATTCTGTCCTTAACGTTTTTCTTGGCAGCACTCGGTGAAACGAGACCATTTATAAGAAGCTGACGAACTGTTCGAGTTGAAGCGCTAACACCATATGATTTCCATTCATTAGCAATCTGTTGGCTACTGGCACTTCAATTCTTCAAAGAATTTCGCACTAAAACTCTGTTTGGCGATCAGATGACAAACATTGACGACCAGGTGCCTTTTTCACAGTTACTGAACGTGTCTTTTTGGAAGTTTTGATGATCCTGTATACAGTTCTTTCACATGCCTTGGATTGAGGTCATTTCGGTGTAAAGAAACTATTAATTGGCGTTTTTCTTTTGGCAAAACCATCACTGATAATAATAAAAAATAATTATTTTGTAACAAAAGATTATTTATTAATTCAAAATTAATCATTGATGTTTCTTGGCATCATACATAACTATATTTACTGTTCTGGTTATTCAATTACTATTTTTTATACGATTCCAGCTTGAAATCACGAGGAGGCGTGTGATCTCCACTAGTAAAGAAATGTCAACAAACCAAAATGTTAACAAAAAACTATTAATTTGCTGCAAAGTTATACTGAATAATTAGTCTTCACACAAATCATCTACAATATTAATACCGAATAAATGATATTCAAGGTATTTTACCCGTAATAGGCAAAGAACAGTTTTTGCCAAAATCATTGGCCACGACTATACGTCGAACTACCCAGACGATGCTTCAATTGTAATTAATTTGGACATTTTGGTCGTGCCTGTCGTCACTCCCGTTAATCTGTGAATTGTAGTTCTGATTACCATAGCCCTGAATGCACCAAAACAGTGCTGCGTCAAAAATATGCCCAATATTCTTATATGAAAAGGAGGTCCTCGTTTTACGCGACTACGTCCGGACGTGAGAGAGGCTCACCACCGTGCTCGAGCACAAACCTCACTTTGCCGTCTCTTCTCAAACGTTTTACGCGACGCTGGATAAAACCTACCATCACGTTTGAGTTTTGACACTTCTGAAGATTATTGCCCATCTACCGTTAGTGTCAGAAGCATTGACGATATATCGTCGAATCATCGATCTCACACCGAGATACACAATATTGTTTCCCACTCTACAGCAGCTCTAGCCGGGAGCGACGCTCAGGCAGGGACACTTGAAGAGGTCAGACGTTATTTGAAAGAATCTTTTATATCGATCAGTGAAGGTCGATAGAGGAAGTACTCCTTGCCTGTCATCGGCCACCAATAAGCGGGCAGCCTCTGGAGCCGACTCGGCCGAGCCTCGAGAATCTTCAATGGACTCTTCTGTTGCCGAATATTCTCTACCCTTCACACGACTTAGCCCCTTACATGTCCAAACGGTAGTAGAAATCTACCCACTTTCCTGTACTTTGTCCAGATCGCCTGCTCCATCCACTCACCGTCTTCCGATTTACCATCCTGGCCACGGTGCTGACGGGACTCGGCACCCTGTCCGACCCCAGCTTAGCCTCTTCTCCTTCCTTCAGAACACTAGTGTCAGCCCCCCTGTTTCCTCGCTTTTCATACATCCTCTCGCACAACTTTCTCTGGTCAGCCTCTAATTTCATAGGGTAGATGCTGCTGACCTTCTCGGCCAACTATCCCAGATCGGGGCTGGAGGGGGGAGGGGATAATGTTCCTTAACCCCTGAGCTCCGGTTCGGGATGGTGGGTTTTTTAAAACCTGCTTCATCCCAACCCATACCTTCCTCACCCTTTTTCTTCTCTCGTCACACACTATCAATTTTACGCCGCGTCCAAAGTGGAGTCGCCATGCTGAAGGACTGCCAGGCCACCAGGTGGGAGAAGTGGTCCAAAATAGCGGCACCTGTCTCTGCCAGGTCTGTACTCACCCTTCGCAGAGCGGGCCACTGCGCGGGGGGGGGGGGGGTGATTAGCGTTTGCATCTCATAAAAAAGGGGGTCACCATGCCCAATGATGAAAACTCTAAAATTAAAATCTATCCCCATCTCCCCCTTAAAAACAACGGAGCCGCCCTCAGGCAGCTCCACAGAAAAAATGGAGGTCCCACCCCTCCTGTGGTTTCCCAGGGGACCCTCCATTACTCTTCAACCGGAGAGGAGGCTTACTCCTCTTCAGTGTCTACGGGTGCAGTGGGCTCCCCCTCACCCCCTTCCTTGGAGTCACCACGTGACCAGCTCAAATCTGGCATTCCGCATTTGTTTTCACAGGGGACTGCCAGTAAAGCCAGCAGGCAGCCCATAACCGGCCGCTCCACGTTGAAGTGGCTCGGTAGGGCAAACCCCCTTAGGGGAGGAGAGGCCTCATCGGCCGCTTCCCTCTAAAGACCTGCTGGCCCAAATATTGTAATCTAGCGGGGGTGTAGGCCTATGCCTCCCCAAAGAACATGGACGAGACAGACATCACCTGTGATGGCCAAATGTAGCTTCCCTCCCTGAGATAATCATGCTCCCTGACGCAGCCCAGCCTCAGAAGGGGAGGCCAGATTCGGGCTCGGCATCAAACACTGAGCCCGATTCTGCTCCTGTGCGCGGCCCTCACCAGAAAGGTCGGGCTGGTAAGACATCACAAGCAGTGGAGGGATCTCCTCCTCCGGTCGGTGCCACAACGACTGCTGGGACCTTCACCATCTTGGCCTAAGGACCTTGCAGAGGCCGGCCCATCTGGCCTGGCGGTTCCTGCTGGGGGAGGGGAGAAGAGGGACCATTCCTCGCCCTCTCTTAAAAAGAAAAGGACAAATTAAAAAGACGGGGGGGATAGGGCTCTTCTCCCTCCACGGGACCGCGGGGATGGACGAGGCCACTAACATCCTTGAACGCGACCAAGGCAAGATCGGCACGTCCGGCACTGGTGCTCGCCTGGGCGGGGAATCTCCAAAAAAGACCAAAAGTGCGCAGAGCGGAGCCTCGAATACGTCGGGGCACCTCATTTAGAGATTGCCTGGCGTTTTCGAGCCCATGGCTTCAAACGCTTCTTAGTTATTCGCTCCACTGATGGTAGCATGTTTGCCAAGAGCAATATGATCCATCAGAGAAGAGCATTGCCTAGTGTAATTGGTAGAGAGCCGAAGGTGACCCGTTTCTCGGACAGGAGCCTTCTGGCGAATGCGGTGGGTCCCTCCGAGGCGGCGAAGATAAGTGCTCTTCGGACACTTTATGGCACTCCGGTGAGTGTGCGCCACACTCTACCATGAACTTCGTGAAAATAGTAGTTTATGCGAGGGAACTCGTGGACTACTCCATAGAAGATATCACTAGAGCTGGCTGATCACGGGGCAGTCAAGGTCGAGCGTGTGATGAGAAAACGGGGAAGGGCCTCGAGACCCACATGTACACTCTTAGTCACGTTCGAGTATGACGAGCTCCTTGAGTAGGAGCGTGCCGGTTAGTACCGCTACCGCGTGAAGGCATTCGTGCCACTGCCGCGGCGGTGCTATTAGTGTCACCGCTTCGGCCATACAAATCGCTCATGTAGACGTGCAAAGTTGGGGTCACCGGAAGTCTGTGTAAATTGCTCCAAGGCCGCCCATGATAAGTCCAAATCGTGTGTGGCCAAGTGCGTTAATTGCGGAGAGCCGCTCCCCGCTTCTTCGAAGCAATATGGTGCATATCTCCTTGAGAAAGAAATCATGGCTGTTCAGGCCCAGGAACGACTCTAATTCCGCGAGGCTAAGGACTTGGTCCTGGCGGGCGCGGCTCTGGCTGGACGTCTTATGCCTCTATGCTTAGAAAAACACCTTCTGATCCTGGCTCCTCCAGGCCTATGAGCACGTTCGTTTTTGCGCCATTTCAGAACACCGGGTTGCGGGTTCTACCTACCCTAGATGCTCCCCTGATAAAGCTGGCGGTACAAAGGGTTCACACCCAGCCCCGGCTAAAATCATGGCTCTCATTTCCCCTTCCCCCAGTGTGACCGTTTCCCGTAAGACAAAACGACCACGCGCCTCCACCGAATCGTTAGACTCACAGGAAGAAACACCCCTGAAGTTGGTCGCCAGGCCATCTCGTGAGCTTCCTAGAGCTCCCCCCTGGAAGGAGAACAGCAACAATAGAGCTTTGGGTCCTTCGCCCGCGCCTAGTGGTGAGTCCTCGAAAAGAGGTCCTCCACGCCTCCGAAGCCGCAACGCGCGCCTAAGGCTTCGAGGCGGAGGGAGGAAAAGATTCGCATGGCGAACCCAACCTTCCCCAATAAGTCTCTAAGGCGACAGCGCCCGGGGTTCTGTCTCCGGGAATCGTACGGCCATTCCCATGAGGGCCCCCGCGTCTCCTCCGAGCTAGGCCTGGAGGGCATATTAATTCAATGGAATTGCCGTGGACTCTGGGCCAACTGGGAGGAGCTGCGGTGGCTCGTCTCGTCCCGTTAGCTATTTTTCTGCAGGAGATCATGCTAGGCGCGTGCCCCCTGCCCGCTCTTCCGAGGTATAAGGGTATTGCGACCCCACTATAGCAATGCCTTCTGGGCATTCCTATAATACTTTATAGTATATGGTTATTAATGAGATTTAATTTTGGTTAATAAATCAGCCAAAATAGCGTTTCGAAAACCATTACCATAAATTTCTTTGATTAAGTTCGTTTGCTAGTTTTTAGTTCCAAGACGAAAGCGAAATAAATTTTGAAATAATGAACTAGGTTTTAAGAAAAACAATTAAACAAATATAAATATATTCATAGAATCAACGAATGTACAATGAGATAAGTTTGATTAGGCATACAATGTAAGATATGTAAAATATGATTTACAGTAACAAAATGTGAAGAGAAATGAAGTACGAGAAATAAATATGAAATAATATGGTGACTATGATGGACTGAATTAGGGGCTGCAAATATGAGAAGTAAATAGAATTAAGACCTACTCTCGTATGGCCACTTGCAGAGAATGTGGAATTAAACTAAGTACGATTTGTTTGGAGGTAAATGACTAATTGTAGAAGGAATGAATACTGACCTTTATGCGGAGAATAGCGAGAGTCGAATGGAAAATAATAATGTTCCATTTGGTCGAGCTGAAAGCGTGTGTTTGTTTGTTTGTGTGTGAAATTTTAGGAGCTGTTGTTTGAAACAGTAGTATGTTAAATGAATTGACAAGTTAAGTAAAATAAATTAAGTAATTAATCATTAAGTTGTACATAAAATATGATTTAATTTACAAAAGTTAAGTAAAATAATTGAACGATTTAATTGACAAAAGTAAAAGAATTGCATGATATGAATTTTACATAATAATTGATATATATATATATATATATATATATATATATATATATATATATATATATATATATATATATAAAATTAAGTTTCCCAGGAGTTTTTTATTATAGCAATGCCCAGAGGCATTGCTATAACACTCCCCCTCAAAAAAGGTTACCCCCCCTTTTTATTTTGAGATTACAAGTCCGAGGACCGACGAGGCCTCTTGACGACGTGACCTGAGCGTGTGACAGTGTCATTGGTTTGGCTGTGGGTACGGGGACACACCCACCACCACGAGATGGGGGCCCGGCTGGGGGATGCGCGGTTTACACCTGGCATGATGTCTCTGTTCTTCTTTTCACTTTAGATATTTCCTTTCAGGCAGTGGCTGTACAGCTTCACCTGGATAGGAGGTATACTGTTATTTCTGCGTACATTCCACCGTCAGCTGACTTCGACGCGGGAGACTTCCGGTGCGTCGTGGCACGATTGCCGAGGCCATTTCTCTTGCTTGGAGATCTGAACGACAGACATCATCTCCGGGAAAACTACTCAATAAATCCCAGGGGACAAGATCTTGCCGATCTGATCGAAGAGCTTGAGATGTGTGTCCTAAATTTGGATTAGTTTACGCATCAGTGCCCGAGAACCACTTCATTTTCTTGCCTTGATCTATCTCTGCTCTCCGGATGCACAGCCCAATTTAGATTGGGGGGTGGTCGATGACCTCCATGGTAGTGATCACTTTCCCATTCAAATATTATTTTCTGGGCCGCTGCCGCCTGAGAGCCCACCTCGGTGGTGCTTGGCGCGGTTGCCTACATTTCAGGAAATGACTGAATTCTCTTATCTCAGTCCAGGAGTTTAGGTCGGTAGATGAGGCCGTTGAGTTCTCCGGCAACCTCATCGCCGCGGGCCTGACTACTATTCCCAGAACGTTTGGCCATTTTCCACGCCGACCACTCCCGTCGTGGTCGGCCGAGTGAGAGACGGCCCTCAAACAGAAGCGTTATGCCTACATGCGCTATAAGCGCCCTCCGAACGATTTCACTGTCGCTGAATTTCGTCGGGCTAGGGCTAGGTTCCGGTATATTTCGAAGCTCGCCCGACCGCTTTCTCCGTATTCTCTAGCCGAGATGCTGCTCCACCAGCATTCAATGCACGTCGCGGAAGGCCACCGATTGGACTTTAACTCCAGAGGAGGAGAACCTTTCAACGACAGGTTTACTCTGAGTGAGTTGCGTTCCGCTCTTCCGCTCTTGCTTCGTGGGCGGACACCACCTATGGTCCGGACGATATCCCGTACGCCATGCCTCAACACCTGGGTGAGCGAGGCATGGCATTCCTCTTAGATTTGTTTAACAGGACCTGGGTTGAGGGTAATCCCCCAGACTCGTGCCGAATCGCTACCGTGCTAGCTTTTCGCAAACCGGGGAGAGATCACGCTACTCCGGCCGGTTTCCGCCCAATCTCTCTAACCTCTTGCGTGCGCAAGTTGATGGAGAAATTGGCAAATGTTAGATTAGCCTTTTTTCAAGATAACGGAGGCCATCTGTCTTCTGCCCATTGTGGCTTCCGCAAGTTCTACTCGACGTGGGATGCTCTGCTCCGATTGGAAAATGCCGTCTACGAGGCCTTCCTTCGTAGACAGCACTTCTCACGGTGTTTTTCGATTTGGAGAAGGCCTATGATACTGCATGGCGATACGGTATCATGGAGACTCTCCACACGATGAGGGCGAGTTTTTGTGAGATCGTCGATTCTGCGTACGGTTGGGCCATCTCCGGCCCAATGGAGCAGAAAGAGGCTGTCGCGCGGGGAAGTGTCCTCAGTGTCAAACTCTTTGCTATGAAATCCACGGCTCCACCCCGATCCAGATTTGTTTCTTAATGGGGTGCGCCTGGAAGTTGTTGAATCACATCGTTTCCTTGGTCTTGTATTTGACCAACGTATCACCTGGGAGGCCCATATTTGCAGCCTTAGGATCTCTTGTACCCGCACCATAGATATTCTTCATTCTGTGACTTTCAGCGCTTGGGGCGTTGATATTGTTACTGCCTTACTTTTTTATCGATCCTTTGTCCGTTCGAAGCTCCAATACGGATCTGATTTTGATGCATCCGCAGCCGAACCGGCCTTCTGTTGGCGACCGGTTCCTTCCGCACTTTCCCTATTTAGCGCCTGCTTGTCGATGCTGGAGAGATGCCATTATCTATGCGCCGTGCACAGTGCATTACTCGCCTGTACGCTCGAGCGCAGCGTCTCCCTTTGTCACCAACGGCTCTCAAAGCATCCGCAGCTTATCTCGAGAGACCCAAGTTATACCCTAAGCCCTTTGGGTTTAGTTCTAGGAAACTCCTTCGAGAGCTAGATATAGCTCTAGGGCCGGTGGCGCCCCTGGTTCTGCCCAAAACGTCCCCCTGGAGGGTACCACCGTTGGCTATTTGTTGCCACTCCTCTGCTCCCTAAGCTTGTACAGCGCTGGGAGTATTGCTTTCGGCCTTTTTGGAGCACATCTTGCGTCCCGTGGGGACCGTGCCAGTGTATATGGATGGTTCCAAGTCCCAAGAGAGGGTCGGTTTCTACGCCGTATCCCCTCTGTTTGAAGTCAGCGCGACTCTGCCATGCGCTGCGTCTGTCTTCACGGCTGAGTGATTACGCGAAGTGCCCGGTTTGGAGACCGAATCGTGGTTTATAGCGACTCAGAAAGCGCCTTGAGTGCTCTCGGGGCATTGGAATTACCGCATCCTCTTGTTCGCGATATCCGTGATGCCACGGTTTTAGTGGCCTGGTTGGATGTCGAGATTATCTTCTGCTGGGTTCCTGGACATACAGGAATTGCGGGGAATGAATTCCCCAGAGTCAGCGAGGACCTGGCAACCGGACCAGCGTTTCGCTCTTCCACACACAGACTACATGGCCGGAATACGGGCAGCTCTTCGGACTGCTTGGTAAAGAAGATGGGAGACGGTCGAAGGGAACTTAAAGTTGCGTGCCATTCCACCGCGACTGTTCCCAGGGACCTATTTCCCAATGCCGCAACGGCTTCAGGTCGCTTTCTGTCGTCTCCGAATCGGGCACACTCGGGTGACGCATCGCCATTTGATGGAGCGCTTGCCTGGGCCCTATTGTGACGAATGCGCTGTCCCCCAGACTGTTCGGCACATTCTTGTCGAATATCCCAGTCTGGCTGATCTTCACGCACGTTACTTGTCCCGGTACCGAGATGAACGGGGGCGCTACCGCCTATCACTTTTACTCGAGACGAGTGTGTGCACATTGACTGGTGGACTGGGAACGGTAGGATATTTAAGTCACCGAAAACGAAAAATAGAATTATTATTGAACTATAACTTATTGAACTTTACAGATTGTTCTTTATTTAAGTTCTAAGTTATAACTGAATTAAGTTCGAGGTCAAGTGCGGGCAAAGTCTAAAGGAGGCCGAACGAATAGAACCTTTAAGCGTTACACCTTATTGTCTGCGTTATGTACACGACTCTATACTATACTACAAGGATGAATTACGTAAATCCGAGAGATCGGACTGAACGATATATATATATATATATATATATATATATATATATATATATATATATATATATATATATATATATATATATAACGCGATATAATAATAATAGTAATCATTTTTTACTGTTCTGGCTTCCCACAGTTTTATACTCAATTTAAACCACGCCCTACAGATTTCACGTCCAACTAAGCCACACTTCCCTCTTATGTGCTGGCCTGGTGATTGGTCAGCATCGACATAACTCGCCTCTTGATTGGCTACTGCGAAACATATTGATAAGGAAGGCACTCCGACTATTGGGTGAAATTCTCTGTGGGCGGTGGCATGTTGCCATGGAGACAGCTTTTTAATATCTCTTGTATTTGTTTGGGACGCACTTGAAACTTAACCTCAGCCACAAAGGAGAAAAACAATATCTACTGTGGTATCTAACCGTCCCACATAATATCCTCCATTTTAAAATGGACGACTCTCCACCCAGTTCTTATTTGCCTTGAAGAGAACAAACTGGGTACACGGACTTTTCCGACGGTACCTGGTTTTCGTATTTTCAACTCTATTTGCCCTGTCGGGGGCTCGTCCCATGTGGGACTTTAGGTTATGCTTTTGTCATCCTACCACGTATCTCCTCTTCCCCATCACACTACCCTCCAAGCTGTTGCCGTGAGGGTTTTTCTTAAAAGGCTTTTACTGTTTGCTCTATTTACCTCCCTCCTCTTTTACCATTGTCAAGAGCCGACTTCTTAGAACTTGTAGATCAGTTGCTCTCCCCGTTCCTATTAGTTGGAGATTTTAATGCCCGTCACCCATATTGGGGTGACATCACTCGGATTGCCAAAGGCAGTGTTTTAGAGCCTTTATTATCGTACTTTCTTTGCGTTTTTAACACTGGCGATTGTACCTCTTATGTCCAGACGTATTCTTTTAGTTGTGTTGAACTGTCTCTCTGTTCCCCGGATTGCCTCACTGATTTTCGATGGTCAGCCCTTGATGACCTCTATGAGAGTGACCACTTCCTAATTGTCTTCTCAGCCCTTCATCCTAGCCCTCATTTAATCATGCTTCTCAAGTGTGATTTAGGCCATGCCCATTGGGAAGGTGTCTTTCACAAGTGCGTCCTTGGAGACCTTCAATGGTGTCACCGTGGAAGTAGCGTACTTCACATCGATTATAATTTATAACGCGGCCACACAGACCATTGCGCGTGTTCGACCGTGCCCTGGGCATCTCAGAGTGTGCGACAGCCGTCAAAAACTACAAGTTAGCTCATGCCCGATTCCGGTGCAATAAGGATGACCGAAACCGAGCTCGGGCGCTTCGCCAAAGAACCCGTCGTCAGCCTCGCTGAACTTTATGGCGCCACTACGTTTCATCAATTTCCTCTATGTCCCCTACGGCAAAGACCTGGAAGATGATTAACAAGATCCGGGGTTGTTATGACGGCCATAATGCCCACACACTCAACTTACAGAGATACTTAGTGAATGACAGCCGGGTGGTCAGCAACGCATTGACCGACCATTTCCGTGCCGTCAGCAGTGCCAGCCGTTACAATATGGCTTTTCTAGCGGTCAGGGACGCGTTTGCCGCAGATCACTACCGCCCTATAGCTCTTACCAGCTGTCTTGAGTAAGTTGCTAGAGAAGATGGTGTTGGTGCGGTTTTTATAAGGTTCATAGTAACCTCGACGTCTTAGTATCTTTCGACGGATCGGGCCGGAAAGCTTTTTAGTTAAAGCACCGAGTTTTGCCAATATTTTCAGTCATTGAGAAAGCCTACGGTACAACATGGAGATACGGCGTCTTAAGCAGCTATACGTTTGGCGTATGAGACATCTTTTATTCAAAGTTTCTTAGCATCTTGATCCTTCATGTTACGTGTTGGAGACACCTAATCTGACCTGCAAGCCCGAGAGTAGTAGTTCCTCAGGGTAGCTTTTTAAGCGTTTTGTGTTTTTTAACTGCCATCAATGATATCATTTCCTCTCTGTTCGTCGATTCCTTAGCACTATGTTGTTCATCTCCTCGCCTTCCATCGGCTGCAACTAGCAGTCGATGCGGTCTCGAAAAGTGCACAACTTAGAGGATTCATTTTTTCCACGAGCAAAACTAATGCAATGTATTTCCAACGTGGTAGAGGGGTTCTTGTTCCATCACCTATCTCCCTACAGGGTGTAGAGATAGAGTTAGTCTCTGAGTTTCAGTTACTGGGCGTTACGGACTGTCTGCGGGCTCTAGATATTTTGAAATCTCCCTCCCATACGTCGCGAGGCAGTGATCGTCAAACATTGTGGTCACTATACACTGCCCGCCTCCAATCCAAATTGGACTATGGGTGCCAAATTTACTCCCCGGCTTCCTCTTCAGCCCTTAAAATGTTGAACTCGATTCACAACCTCGGAGTTCGTCTGTCCAGTGGAGCCCTCCGCACTTCTCCCGTCAACAGTCTTTACTGTGAGAGTGAGGTGCTCCCCTTGCCCTATCATCGACTCCAGATCTTCGACGATACTTCTGCCGTGTACAGCACGCCCCTGTATCAAAGGTTTACAGATGCCTGTATTCTGCCGAATCAACAGCAGCATTCGATAGGTTGCCGCCCTCACCTTGCCTCCTCAACCTCCGGATAGAAGATCATCTATCAAACCTGGGTGATATAAAGGTCCTTGCCCTTCAGTTGTCGCTGCCCTTTAGTTGGCGTGCTCCACCTCCCACAGTTTGTATCAGCATGTCGAACCTAGGCAAGTCGTTCGAGGACCCTTGCCCCTTTAAGAGCCTGTTCCTAGAGCATGCGACCTTACATATACAACACTGCCAGGTAACACGGATGGTACCAAGTCAGACAGTGGCGTCGGTGCGGACGCCACCTACGCAGGAGAGTTTTTAACTTTGTCTTTGCCACTGGCAGCTTCTATTTTTACCGCTGAACTTTCAGCCATTCTTTTAGGTTTTAGATTGATCCAAATTTTACATTATAAAGATTTAGTCATTTTCTCAGAATTTAGGCGTGTTTTACATCCCTTAGTCACAGAAATCTGCAACTGGCTGGTCCTGAATGCGTCTCGATATTGTTATATTTTGTTGGGTCCCCGGGCATGTAGGGGTTCTGGGCACGAGATTGCTCATCAGCCTGCCCGTTTAGCCTATTCTGTATCCCCAGACAACTCTGCCTTGCCTTTTCGAGATTTCTTTCGCTCTATAATAGAATATATATTTCAGTTGTGGCAGGACGAATGGGATAGATGTTAATCAATTAAATAATATAAAATCAAAAGGTGTTCGCTCTTGGCCCTCGATACTTCGGAGACTATGGTCTTTAGAGATGGCCCTTTGCCGCGTTTGCATTGGCCACGGTCATCTTGATTTGGCTGATGTTCGAATCACCCCTCGTTCCAATTTTTGTGGTGGGGACCAATCGGTCGCCCATCTTCCACTAAAATGTCCTCATTTCGTCACTCTCCGGTCGTCCTGTTTCCCAACCCTTTCAAGTCTCCCTCGCCTATCCCGCCGCCTTTTCATTCTAGCAGAGGAATCTTTTAAACCCTCATTTTTAATTTTTTAATCTCTTAGTGGTCTTCTCCCTCTTTTCTATGAATTTGCCTAGTTCTACTTGCGCTGCCACCTAGAATCCACTTGAATTGGGCAACTGCCTAACTGGTTACTTACCTTACACCTAAAATCCTAATTGGGGTAAAGAACGAATTCAATCTATTGAGAAACCATTCACCAAGGACCTATGGTCCGTCAGATATTGTCAAGAATTTAGATAAGCCTACACCATTTTAAAAATAAATTCTCTTGTTTTCCTGAAAAAAAATAATTAAGTATATTCTTTTCCAAACAAATTTATAGTATCAACAATCAAGAAAAAATTTTACTCCGGTAGATGAAAAAGAACTTCAAACTTTTTAGGAATCAATATTTTCATGGGAATTAAGGAGTATCCTAGTTATAAAGATCACTGGAGCTCACAACCAACTATAAGCAAGTCATTTACTGTAAATAGATTTGGGTGGCTACTATCAAACTTTCATTTGAATTTTTGAATTTTTTATTATATTTATAATGAATACAAAATTCTTGTGGGAAAAGCTTAGCGGCCATGAACTTGAAAACAAGCTCCCACAGAACACAGTGTCCAAATGTCAAGCAAGAAAGAATGAATGCTAGAAGAAAGAAATTGAAATGTGTAAATAAATAAATAAATAAGTTTAAAATTATTAAAATCGAATCAATATTAAAATTATGAGGCAGTAGCACCCACCCTTAATCTATAATTGCAACCTCGTTTGAAGATATTAAGATCTTCCTGCATAACTTCTGCAGGAAGATCATTCCACTGCTTTACCGCACTTGGCAAAAAGCAACTCTGAAACTGAGAAGTGCGGCAGCGGGAAATGCATAGTGCATGAGGATATTCCCCTGCAAACCTTGTTGCTCTAGCAAGAGGCAGGGGCTCAGGAATTCAATAAATCAATCAAATTTTGACTCTTTACAAAGTTAGACCTTATCTAGAAGAGTTACAGAAAATTTTTGAAAAGTGTTTTCTTCCAGTCAGTCACCAGGCAGTTGATGAATCGATGAGTGAACTTAAAAGTAGACTCTGCCAAGCAATATTTGCCAGAAAAATTATGGTTGCGACTAGGATATCTCTGATTTTTCCCTTTCTCTTCTAAATCTTTGTCGTAGAATGGACCCTCGACGATATACCATATATGACTATTCGTTGAGGGAATTATTCATTTATATTTAGAGTGCGTGGTGTCTGGTCGACCGAGGTTATTTATCTTCAATATGCTTGAGAAGTGGAACTGAGCTCAAGGATAATAATATGGCTATCATTAATAAAATAGTTTTATTAATAAAAACTATCAACAACACACAAAACGGAAAATATTGACATACACAGAGAATGTAAAGGGTCGTCGGAAATCTAGCTAATCCGAGGATTAAGATTTGGAAGAGATTTAAAAAGGTAAAACAAATAAAAATTAAAGGGATGGGATGGTTCGCTAAACCATTTAAAGCACAGGATAGGGTCGACATAGGGGGTTAAATACTCAAAGGTGAGGTTCAGCTTACGTAATTACACTTGTTGTGCAGAGAAAGGCGACGTGAAGGAATCTTCGGTCCGCTGGCGAGTTCCAGCCGAAGGTGGGCGGGGAATTAAATCATCCTGACGTGACGTCTTGGGAATGAGAACCGATTTTTGGCGAACGGGCTTAAAGAACAATGGCTGTTCTACGTTGTTCTCTTCTGAACAACAGGGGCGGTGAGAACCGTCTCTTGTATACGGGCTCAAAAAACAATGGCTGTTCTAAAGTTGTTCTCTTCTGAAGAACAGGGGGGGGGGGAGAACCGTTTCTTGTCAACGGGCTCAAAGAACAATGGCTGTTCTAATGTTCTCTTTCTGAACAACAGGGGGGAAGGATGAGAACCGTTTCTTGTCAACGGGCTCAAAGAACAATGGCTGTTCTAACGTTGTTCTCTTTCTGAACAACAGGGGGAAGAGTGAGAACCGTTTCTTGTCAACGGGCTCAAAGAACAATGGCTGTTCTAACGTTGTTCTCTTTCTGAACAACAGGGACAGCCTTGTGGACTTGGCGTCATGAAGGCTCGAACCTTGACACTCAAGGGATATTGTCCTCTTCTGGACAAATGATGGTGGATCTCGAGGTAGAGGGCCCTTCGGTGCACAAGGTGAGACTGGACCGTAGAGATGTCTCGCGAAGAAAATCTGGATCTCGAATCTGACATTAGTGGTAAAGTTTTCATATAAATAGTCGAGACATCCCCTTGGCGTACGGGACAATGGAGCGGGGGCTTCGAGGGAATGCACAGCCGCGCCTGAGAACAATACCATATCTGCCCATAAGCCTAACTCAATCTGGCGAGGCCACGCATGGGGCGAAACGGGGGAAGATAAACCTCCTTGGTTAAACATTGACTCAGGTGGCGGCTATAATGCGCCCGGCTTCAAGGCGAAGATGCACGTGGGTAGCATCGTGTTTCTAAAAACATGTGATAACGGTTGAAATTAATCGGCCTCAAACCGTTCTATCACACCCCTCCATTCCGGGGGAAGTTGTCACTTCTTAAAAAAAGAGAGAAGGGACAACGATAGAGCTCCGTTGTGGGGAACTCGTTTTCTTGTACCGACCGTACCTTCATGCACCTAACTAGTATTACCTCCATACATATGATTATTTTGATCTTTTGATTATAGGGGAAACTAACCTTTAATACAAACTTAATCAATAAAAGGAGAATGGAGCAATGAAATGATATAAATTAGTACATATGGGACAAAATAATTTATACGTAATATAATGGGTACAAATATATATACATACAAAAAAAAATAAACATTGAGCGTTACAAAATTCAGACATATACATTAACTAGTTCTACTACAAGAGAATCTAATTTAAGTCGTACAAGACGGTATATACATACATGGAGATCCTAATCCTACGAATAAAATTAATCTACGCTATTTGGTAACGCATTCCTACTGAGTGCGTCAGCGACCTGGTTATCGGAACCTTTTATATAATTTATTTTAAATTGATACTCTTGCAAGAGTAAACTCTAGCGCATAATTCGGCCGTTGGAGTGTCGTACATTCCGAATATAGGCTAACGGGCGGTGGTCGGTTCCTATCTGAAATTCTTTTCCTATCAAGTACATTTTGAATTTGTCTATAACCCAGATAATTGATAGAGCTTCCTTCTCTATAGTGGCATATCTCTTTTCGCGTGGTAATAATTGACGACTAGCATATGCAACTGGATGACTCGTTCCGTCATCCTCGTATTGAAGGAGTACACCTCCAATGCCCTCGTTGCTCGCGTCTGTCTTAATCCCAAAGGATTTTCCCGGGTTGGGCAACTTTAAAATGGGGGCAGAAATGAGCTTACTCTTGAGCTGATTAAAATTGGAAATAGCGACATCATTTCAACGTAGACGATCGGGGGAATTCTTTTTTAAAAGGGAGCTGAGGACCGCCGAAATTGCAGCGAAATTCGGGACAAATCGCCGATAGTAAGAAGCTGATCCTAGGAACGATCTTAATTGCTTCTTTGTAATCGGGAGGGGCATGTCGGCGATTGCCTTAATCTTGCCCTATTGGGGACCTAACTGGCTTTGTCCTATTTTGAAACCCAAGTATTTTATGGTTTCGTGGGCAAAATGGCATTTGCTGGGGCCAATGGTGAGGCTATTTTCGCGCAGTCGCTCGAAGAGAGCTAATAGGGTGGTTAAGTGTGACTCCATTCGAATAGTTCTTGTAGCTGACTCTTTTGATGTGGTGTCAGCTGCGCGTCAATATCCAGGTCAAAGGGTTCAAAAGACTCGCCTGGTAGGGAAGGAAGAGGGTATTCGGCATCAGGTTGGATGCACACTGTCTGTATTACATTAAGGGACTCTACAGGGTAATCTTATTCGAGCGCCGATGTTTCGTCAAGTGCTACGAACGTATCTCCATGGGCGCGTTGGGGGTACTTTTTTTCTTTGGGTCCACGGACAGTCTCCGTGTCCTTGTTTTGGGGTTTATCGCCTAAGGGTGTTAGTAATTCACATTCCTTTTGTGCCGTCCTAAAGTCCTGGTTAAGGGTCTCCGAGAAATCGGACGGTATCGGGGTTGTGATGAGGACGGGCTCCTGGGCTTCTTTCTTATCTCAGCCTCGAGTAAGGACGGCCTGAGACACAGGATCGAAACTTACTTGGGTGCTTTGTCCTATAAGTACGGAACAGAACTGTATGGGTGCTAAAATGACTTCAGCCCAGCCATTATTATATTGACACTGCAGGTAACATCTAACGATGGGGAATTGGTTCGCCCGCCCAAGGTAGTCATGTACCACCGCAAATTTTTCGTGGTTAGGGTCCACCGGGGGAAGGAGCTCGTCGGACACGATGACACACTTTACATCCTGTCTCCCTGACGAGAGTCGATAATAGGCAGCCGTTCACGCTGCCCTCCTCAAATTTCAAAGTTCCCGGGGAACTTTTGTCAAAAAAAAATTTACCTGGTGGCCTGACGGAGGGAGAGAAGTGCTGATTGGGACTGCACCACCGGGGAAGCCGGGGTAGCATTAATCTGGTGAACTTGGTGGGCTGGTCCGCTTTTAAGCCTAGAATTTTGGGGGCAATTCCAGCTCATGTGGGTTTCTACACCACAGGTGAAGCATATGATTGGTCGCTTCGGGAAGAGTGATGGAGGAGAAATCTTAACGGGAGGTTTGGAGTCCCGTTGTTGGTTTTGGGGAAAGAAGTTTTGCGGTTTTAAGGGGCCCGGAAACTTCGTCAGCTTTCCTGGGAGGGGCGCGAATCCTTCCTTCTTTCCTCATTGGGGTTTGGTGAGAAGTTCGATTCTCCTTTGGGTATACACTATGGCTTGCGGCATAGACATCTGCTTCTTCAGTACACTCTTTAAAGGTCTGGCACCGACGATCCTTGACGAACGCGCGGATCTCCGTCGGAAGAGGCGCCAAAAATTGATCCCGCAACACGAAGTCTGTTAAGGACTCGTAGTTAGGGTCAACCTTTGAGGATTCTAACCAGAATTTTAAATTCCTCTGAAGAATATATCCGAATTGACGGAACGTCTGTCCGGGTTTAATACGACCTCCTCGAAATTCTTGGCGGTAGAAATCGAGAGTCATATTATGAGCGGCCAATAACTCAGCTTTTAAGGTGCTGTAGTTAATTGTACATTCAGATGGTAAAGATATAAAAATTTCGCGCAATTTACAATTTAAAAAGGGAAGTAATCTGACTACACCTTCAGCCTCCAGATCCATGTTATTGATTTCGAGGATCTTTTCGAAGTGGGCTAAAAATGCTCCAAAATCCTCTCCGTCCTTGAAATTGGGGAGCTTAAGTGGGAGATTGGGGGGGGGGGAGGGCTTCTGAACGTGAACTGGCTGACTGTATTTCTGCTTCTACACGAGTTATTTCAATCTGATGGTGAAGCTCAGCTTGTCTTTTCCGTTCCTCTCTTTCTTCTCGTCCGATTTCTCTTTCTCTTTCTTTTTCTTCTCGTGGGATTTCTCTTTCTTCTTGTTGGATTTCTCTTTCTCTTTCTTTTTCTTCTCTTTCTCTTTCTGTTCTTTGCTCCTCTTGAACGTACTCAATTAATTCTTTTCCGGAAAGTCTCAAGGATTCTCCTTGCGCTTTAAAGATTTCGAACTGAGTCATCTTTCCCCTAGGGGGCGCAATAGTCAACCAACTAAAATTCTTTGCAACAAGAATTATGCCTTCTACAGAATTAGCCTACCTAAATATGGGCACTGAACTATTCGTACTTGGTTTCTCGATCTAAATAACCACTGACTAAAATCACACACAAAAAAAAACACAAACAAATTATTATAACAGTTCCTTGAGCTACTCCAGCTTCTTAAGTTTCAAAAAAGGGGATAGTAATCGTTAAAACAAAAGGGAACTACTATATTCTATTTTTATAACGAATAACACTATGCTTTACTCGACTGGGACCAGTGTTCGTAAAGATATAGCGTTAAACCTTACACACTTGATACCAAATTTAAATAGTATATATATATATGTCGTAGAATGGACTCTCGACGATATACCATATATGACTATTCGTTGAGGGAATTATTCATTTATATTTAGAATGCGTGGTGTCTGGTCGACCGAGGTTATTTATCTTCAATATGCTTAAGAAGTGGAACTGAGCTCAAGGATAATAATATGACTATCATTAATAAAATAGAGTTTTATTAATAATAACTATCAACAACACACAAAACGGAAAATATTGACATAAACAGAGAATGGAAAGGGTCGTGGGAAATCTAGCTAATCCGAGGATTAAGATTTGGAAGAGATTTAAAAAGGTAAAACAAATAAAAATTAAAGGGATGGGATGGTTCGCTCAACCATTTAAAGCACAGGATAGGGTTGACACAGGGGGTTAAATACTCAAAGGTAACGTTTAGCATACGTAATTACACTTGTTGTGCAGAGGAAGGCGACGTGAAGGGAATCTTCGGTCCGCTGGCGAGTTCCAGCCGAAGGGGGGGGGGGGGGAATTAAATGATCCTGACGTGGCGTCTTGGGAATGAGACCTTATTCTTGGCGAACGGGCTTAAAGAACAATGGGTGTTCTACGTTGTTCTCTTCTGAACAACAGGGGACGGGGGGGGGGGAGAACCGTCTCTTGTCTACGGGCTTAAAGAACAATTGCTGTTCTAAAGTTGTTCTCTTCTGAACAACAGGGGGAAGGGTGAGAACCGTTTCTTGTCAACGGGCTCAAAGAACAATGGCTGTTCTAATGTTGTTCTCTTTCTGAACAACAGGGGGAAAGGGTGAGAACCGTTTCTTGTCAACGGGCTCAAAGAACAATGGCTGTTCTAACGTTGTTCTCTTTCTGAACAACAGGGGGGAAGGGTGAGAACCGTTTCTTGTCAACGGGCTCAAAGAACAATGGCTGTTCTAACGAAGTTCTCTTTCTGAACAACAGGGGAAGCCTTGTGGACTTGGCGTCATGAAGGCTCGAACCTTAGCACTCAAGGGATATTGTCCTCTTCTGGACAAATGATGGTGGATCTCGAGGTAGAGGGCCCTTTGGTGCACAAGGTGAGACTGGACCGTAGAGATGTCTCGCGAAGAAAATCTGGATCTCGAATCTGACATTAGTGGTAAAGTTTTTATATAAATAGTCGAGACATCCCCTTGGCGTACGGGACAATGGAGTGGGGGCTTCGAGGGAATACACAGCCGCGCCTGAGAACAATACCTTATCTGCCCATAAGCCTAACTCAATCTGGCGAGGCCGGCGCATGGGGCGAAACGGGGGAAGATAAACCTCCTTGGTTAAACATTGACTCAGGTGGCGGCTATAATGCGCCTGGCTACAAGGCGAAGATGCACGTGGGTAGCATCGTATTTCTAAAAACATGTGATAACGGTTGAAATTAATCGGCCTCAAACCGTTCTATCACAATCCTCTACTGGTGCATTCATTAATTCATTCACATTCCCTCAAAATACCCTCTCCTCTTTTTATCTCCAGCTATCTTACAATAGTATGCAAGGGAAATGTGAGAGACCCCTCAAATAACTCTCCAGGCCCTCTCGGAGGGCCCCAAACCGGACAGAGGCAAGGTATTTGAGAAAGTTTCCGGGTCTCTGAATATCGCACTAGTATGATTTATCGATATCCATAATAATTACTGGGCCGTTTGTGCGAGGGAGGCTGACTGTGAAGTCTTAACCTCAAGCAAGGCCGTTGAATGCGTAAAAAACATAAACTTGAAACCCACCACACCGCCACAATACGATCCCACCGTAGTTTGATCCGCAGGTGCCTCGATTCCTGGGTCGGTTGCCACTCTGCTAACTAAATACAGATTGGAATTGAAAGGAACCACTTATGGGCAAAGGTATCTGAGGTTATCAAATTAAAAAACTACACGACGTGTTTAAGGTTGTTTTGGAAGGATACGGCTATGGCTCAACAAGCAAAGGAAAACGGTCTGCTTCTTTTCACCGTAAGATTCTGCTCAGAACAGATGTAACGTGAGGAGTTTATTGACTTACATATGTGCTTTCGGTGCTATAACTAGGTAAAGACACCATGTCCAACTGTCCTGAAAAAGAACTTACTTTGTGTTCCATCTGCGCCGGTTGCGACCATTTTGGGCGTGACTGCAAAAGTAACTCCTTAAAATGATTAAATTGCGAAGGCAACTACCGGACTATGTCTATGGCATGTCTGGTTAAAAAACAGGAAATTAAAAAACAAACACAGATAAAATGCGAATCCGAGGAAAAAAAAAGCCAACTCAACCTATGCAAAAGTAGCCAAAGCCGTTATTGTCAAGACTAACAACCAGAAGACATACTTGCACATAGAAAACGAAAATTCCACCAAAATAACTTGCCCTGGTACCTTTGCCACCGAAGTCAACCGCATGCTCGTGAAAAACGGAATGTAGGAGATGTGGTTTCTGGACAACCCACCTTCGGAGGAAGTTATGCGAATTAGCGTAGCTCCTTAGTGCGAAGATTCATGCCAAAAGGTTCCCACGCTCCAAAACACAGCCAATGCACGCGATCCGCGTCTAAATAAGCCAAAAAACGCGCAAACACCAAAACAGGCGCCCGCAACACCCAAGAAAAATACCATCACTACAAACCCACACACCCAACACGGAAACAGTGCGTCCCAATAAGATAAGGTCTCCACGATCAAGTAAAAGCTCAAAATCCGCCAGCCAAGGTCAACCTCCTCCTCTTCGTAGGGTAGAGAGCACCAGCTCAAATACCATGCGAGAGGATTCAACCTTAAAACCTTTACTCCCGAGTCGTCTCCCTTCCCAAAACAGGTGGATTCTCGCAAAGTAGCGGAAGGTGTCAAGACTGGAAGGTACAAGTGGGAATGTTCGGATGAGGTTCCCGAGCAGCAGGTCGAAGAGGCACTCGCTCAAAACATGGTAAAATTGACCACGGACTTCTTTTATACGATCACGGACACGGAATACAAGAAAAAAATAAACGGCAGGGAGCGCACCACGTCCAGTACACCACACGGGGCTAAAGTAGAAAGCGAATAAACGTCTACTTTAATCCCACACACTAAAGAACCAACACTACAACAAAATGGCTGACAGACTTAAGATACTATGTGATGCTGGAACCACATTATAGAATCGCATCTGATTCAAACCACCTCAAAAATGAGCTTTTTAAAATCTTATAAAATTCTCTAATTGGTTCACAGTAAATCAAGGTAACAGTTTATAAAATGGTAAATTAATGTCTTGTGAAGAGAGCTCAGTTTACAAACTGTACATACTTTTTGTTTTATATTATAATTAAAAATTAGACGGCTTAGTTATATTAATTTCTTTATTATTATGTATATATTACTTTATGCAGGAATTGATAAAATTTGTTAAAGTAAAGTGATTCAAAATATACCTCATAGATGAACTTTTCTATGTATTATGAAATTGTATAACCAGGTAGAACATTATCTGCACTATGAATTTATGTGAATAGGATTGGGTATTTTGTTACCGTTTATGTTTGAAAAATCAGCCATCATAATGCTAATGTCTGCTAGAATAAATTAAACATAAATGTTCTTTTAAAATTCGTATCAACGCTGATTGGTCAATTTGGTATTAGAGAATCAGCTAACGTAACGGCCTATGATCGCGAGAATAAATTAAACATAAATTTGTTGTAACAAATCTGTTTAACGCTGATTGGTTCATTTTGCACAACTTAAGTCCTAGTAGAAAATGCATATATATATATATATATATATATATATATATATATATATATATATATATATATATATATATATATATATATATAACAGCATTTTGGTGCAAGAGCGGGCCTCGCACAGGGAAGGTGCCTGTCCCCCAGTCTCTACTCGATTTATACCACTGACATCCCAAGTTCTGTGTAACAAACAGTAACAAGGAAAGGAAGTACCCTAGGAGACCTTACGCTCCATTCAAAGAGGGTACCTTTGGACTAGCAATCGAGCGGGCACATGGCTGCTTAATTGTTTTGGGTCCCTAAACGGCCACTTTTCAAGACTTTGTCTAGTCTTGACTTGAACTGGTCAACAGATTCACTGTTGACAACTTCCACTGGAAGTGCGTTCCACTTACCGCAGATACTGTAAGTGAAAAAAATTCTACACAGATTGCGGTTGTAACGCTTCAGTTCAAGTTTGAAGCCGTGGTTGCGCGTTCTGTTCTCACTCAGTATGAAAATATGCCGGTAGTCAACATTGTCGAACCCTCGAAGTATTTTGAAAAGTTCGATGAGCTGACCACGCAGTCTACGGGTTTCCAGCGAGAACAGATCTAATTCCCTTAGTCTATCCTCGTAACTTTTATGTCGGATAGAGGGAATCAGCTTGGTTGCCCTGGCTTGTACGCGTTCCAACCTTGCGATATCCTTTCGAAACGAAGGACTCCAAAATTGTACGGCATACTCCAGGTACGGCAGAACGAGGGAGTTGTACAGACAAAGTACTATCTCCCTGTTGCGGTATCCAAACTGGCGCTTTATTTAGCCTAAAATCCTTTGGGCGTTCTTCTTTGCCTCGATGCACTGTTTTGAGAACTTGAGGTCGCTAGTGATAGTTACACCCAAGTCCTTCTGTGTCACTAGATTCAAGAGCAGTGCCCTTAAGGATGTACTGAGATTTGGGGTTTCGGTGGCCGATATGCATTACTTTGCACTTCCCCACGTTGAAAGGCATTTGCCCTCTGTCTGACCACTCTCCAATCCCTTGAAGGTCCTCTTGGAGGCGGGCAGTGTTTCCCTCCTTTGCCACATTGATACCAAGCTTGGTGTCGTTGGCATATTTAGAGATTTTGACAACCATGTCACCGTCCATGTCGTTGACATAGATAATAAACAGTAGTGGTCCCAGGACGGAACCTTGAGCGACACCGCTAGATACGGGCGCTGATTCAAAGGCCTGTCCATTCACCACTACTCGTTGCCGTCTGTCACTTAGCCAGCTCTCTATCCAACCTGCTACCTTGCCGTATATGCCTTGCGCACGCACTTTTTGGAGAAGGCGGCGGTGTGGTTCCTTGTTAGTCCGGGTACACAACACCCACCGCTTTATCCCGATCATGCTCACTGAACACGAAGTGGAAGAATTCCACAAGGTTCGTCAGGCATGACCGTTGCCTTCGGAAGCCGTGCTGGGAACTCTTCAGTAGCAGATTTGACTCTAAATAAGACGTTATCTTGTCCACTATCATGCTTTCCATAAGTTTACCGACTATCGAAGTCAAAATGATGGGTCGGTAGTTTGACGGATGGCTGGGGTCTCCTTTCTTGAATATCGGAGTCACCTCCGCCTCACGCCAGTCTCTAGGAACGCATCCGGTCCAGATTAACATGTTAAAGATAGCGCACAGATGTCGTGATACTTCATCGCACACTTCCTCTAACACCTTGGATAGAAACTCGTCCGGTCCAGGGGACTTTTTCGTCTTTAGGTCAGCGATCTTTTTCTTTATTTCTTCTTCGGTGAAGTCCATTGCCTCCAGCTTTTTCTCCGAGTAGGAATCCATGGGCTGGGGGATGGGACCACACTCTTCAGTAAACACTGAAGAGAAGTAGTCATTGAGCAGGTTAGCATTTTCTGCATCTGAGTGAGTTAATGCACCCTCCTCGTCCACTAAGGGCCCAATCCTACTATGGATTGGTTTACAGCTACATATTTACATAGCCGAAGAACTCCTTGGGATTATCCTTGCAGAGTCTCGCCACTCGGAGTTCCTCAGTACGCTTAGCCGCCCTTATGCTGGACTTCACTCTTCCTGCTAGCTTCCGGTACTCGTCAAAAGCACCCGAGATATTCGATCACCGGTACGCATTTCTCTTCCCCCTAAGCAGTTGGCTGATTTCTCGATTAAACAACTTTGGTTAAACAGAAGACCGACAGAGAAATTTTAGAGGGATGTAACTTGATTGAAGACTCATGAACTTATTTTTGAAATTGTTCCACGAATCCTCAACATCTTCGCATACCGCTAGTCTTGCATCAGTCAGCCCAGCACGAAGGCTTGCAAAGTCTGCTCTTCTCAAGTCAAGTTTCCTTGATTGACTGGCAACAGACCTTACCTTCGGGATCTTGACGCTAAATCTAAGTAGCTGGTGATCACTGCCACCGAGCTCTTCGCCTACAGAGAGATCCTCAACGATATCATTCTCAGAGGTGAAGACCAAGTCGAGGATATTGTCTCCTCTCGTCGGTTCTCTGACCCATTGAGTGAGGAGCTCGTTGTTGGCGAACTCCAGGAGTAGCGCGCTCTCGCCACAGGCTGCTCTAGTTCCCAGTCAACTTGGATGTTGAAGTCGCCCATAGCGATGCCCACTCTGTCTTGAACAAGCTCACCCAGCAGCTGGTACAGTTCCTTGTCCTTCTCAACAGGTTGGGCAGGGGGTCTGTAAAGTAGCAGGACAGGACCTATCTCTAGGCCAACGCCTAGGAGCTCGTGGTCGGATTTAATGTTGGAGTTCGTAGATTCGATTGTATCCTTGACATACAACATTACACCGCCACTTTCTCTGTTTGGCCTATCTTTGTGGAAGAGTTGGTAGCCAGGAACCGTGAATTCGCCTTCAAAGTCTCGGTTTGAGGTTTTTATCCATGATTCTGTTATGGCTACCATTTCGGGTTCGTCAGTCGCTACTAGGCAACGGATCTCAGGAAACTTGTTCCTGATTGACCTCACATTAAACAGAAGAACTTTTAGGGAGTCCCCGACTGTAGGACTTCTTACGCTCTTCCGTTTCCCGGCTTGTTTGTTGGCGAGGAGGCACCCCTCTTTGTGACCTCTGAGAAGGTCGTTCCAGGAGTGACACGAGCATACTGGCGTCCGCCCGCCATCACTCTAGGCCCGATACTTTTTTGGGTCCTCTCTACGACATCCTGGGTTATGTTCGACAGAAAGGCATTTCCTTTAAAGGAAAGATGAACCCGATCCCTTTGTTAGAGATCATTTCTACCATAAAAGGTGCGGTACGGGTCCACAAAAAAGACCCACTCTGCCGTACATCGAGTGAACGGTCCGTGTTCGACCTCTCCTCGGGAGCATCCCGACTAAAACACGCTTGCGGGTTTTCAACCCCAATTGTGCCCCACTTGCCTCAACGTTTAATTCTTTGATGATTTCACCCAGATAATCACTTGTCCATGGAGGAATGCACCATGGCAAGCTCGTATGATAGCAGCAAAAATTGAGAACATTAACACTTACGAGGCCCAGTGGAAAATACGCACCAACCAAGAAAAGTTGAAAGTAGTGCCCATAGGCAGGAGACTACTATCTGATGTCAGGGTTGGGGATAAACGCTATCCCTACACTATGGAAAGAAACGTACTCGGAATGGAGATCACTTCAACCAGGTACAGGAAGCACGCAGCAGAAAGAATCTCCAAGGCCACAGCTGCAGTCAGAACTCTACACACGTTCAGAAATCTCCGTGAAAGCAATAAGGAAAAGATCTACAATACACTTGTAAGATTGACGCCTCTATACACCACTTCTGCCCTCTCGTGTGTCTCGGAGGCACAAAAGAGGGAACTACAAGTGATTCAGAACAAATGCGGGATAAACGCTATCCCTACACTATGGAAAGAAATGTACTCGGAATGGAGATCACTTCAACCAGGTACAGGAAGCACGCAGCAGAAAGAATCTCCAAGGCCACAGCTGCAGTCAGAACTCTACACACGTTCAGAAATCTCCGTGAAAGCAATAAGGAAAAGATCTACAATACACTTGTAAGATCGACGCCTCTATACACCACTTCTGCCCTCTCGTGTGTCTCAGAGGCACAAAAGAGGGAACTACAAGTGATTCAGAACAAATGCGTGTACCTGATTACAAGTACGCTCAGGCTAGAAAGAAGACGCTAGTAAGAGCTGCACCGGGAGGTGGTGTTAAGTTTCATTAATGTCATAGAAGAACCGACAAGGAATATGCAGGAACTGGTTAATTTAAGATTGAATGATGATATCATTCAAATTATTAACCAAAACAGAAGAGGTATAAGTCGCGCTAGATTTCCAGTGCCGCTGGGCTATTGACTGGCGGAGCCGAAGTGCCGCTCCACGCATGAGAATAATAATGTTTTTTACCCAAACTTTTGACCAAACCCAAACCGATCAAAAAAAGTAAAGCTAGTCATGAAAACTCACTCACTAATTCTACAAGAACTCACCAAATACCGACAGCAAATTCACCGATGAATACTCATCTCTAAAGAAGAAGACATCGAAAAAAAAACAAAAAGACACGATTTACACTCATTACAAAATATATAGGAAAACAAAGACACTAAGCACAATATTAAAGTAATTTATTACTATAACAGAAAATGCGCATAACACATCCGAGAACATTAATTCTATAGAAGATAAATGGCTTGAACGCCATAGTAATATAAACTATCTCAAAGACAACAAAGAAATCACATAACCAAGAAAATTTTTATAATAGCAGTAATAGTGCTTTAAAAATCCCAGTGCGAACTAAATCAAAAGTGTAGATTCAGTGTTAATTTTCAAGTGTAAATAGTAAAAATTCCTAAGACCAGTCCTAAAAATAATAATAGGAATATTGTGAGACTAAATTAGGTGTGTAAATTCGTGTATATATTAATATAAAGTTAACTTCTTTATGTGTAGTTTAAGAAAAATGGTGTGGTGAATATAGACAAAGAAATGTACATAAAAGAAAGGGGTTTAGTTTGCGATGAGGAACTGCGGCTACTACGTGCGGAACGCATTATTAATGTGTTGTGGGCGCGCACGCGAAGCTGTAGGTATGCATAAAAATGGTACAAAACCCTAAGGAGTGCCTAAGAAATTGATACTGCAGCCAATAATAAAAGTCACTGATGGGCATAATAAAGTTGTGACGCGCGCACACACAGACGCAGGCATGTTTTGTTCGCATTTAAGAGTGGAAGTTCCTGCTTCCGAACGCTCTAAATAAATTCTGAATAGTTAGTATACAGTGAAAATTTGTACGTTGATGTATTTATTATATTATGCTAACACACTCCGTGTTCTAACGGGGAACTTCTGTGGTGCTGGAACCACATTATAGAATCGCATCTGACTCAAACCACCTCAAAGATTAGCCTTTTGAAATCTTATTAAATTCTATAATTGGTTCACAGTAAACCAAGGTAACAATTCTATAAAATGGTAAATTAATAAGTCTTGTGAAGGGAACTCAGTTTACAAACTGTACATACTTCTTGTTTTATATTATAACCAGGCAATGGCTTCGCCACTCTTCCCTATGGGGGAACTTGCGCTTCGCTACTAAGATTAAAATTTAAAATCTAAAAAAAAGCAGCCATGTTTAAATTTTTATAAATTTTCTGAACTTCGGGAAATATAATCCTTAACTCTATAATTTAACTTGGAGAATTTTTAAAATTTTTGAAGATGTTTTTTATGCTTAATGGACAAGTAACCTTTCATGTTTTTGAGTTTAGGTTTATTTGAAACTTTTATTCGCAGGGCTGTTTTTTGTGTGTTTCGCGCTTTTATCAAAGTTCTTTCTAAGAGTTCAGAAAAAATAAGTATAATTATCGAATGATTTGGAATAAAAAAAATACAAATCTTAAAGTTCAAAAAATGTATAAAATTAGGGCTTTCGTATATGAAACAAATTTAGATGAAAAAAGAGATCTGACGAAGGTTTTTCTATATATCAAACCGGGTGAAATAACTTAAAAAAAAGGTTTCAGGGTGTCTATGTTGAAAAAAGTGTTTGGAAAATTCTCAACAATATATAAATCTTCAAGGGATAAAGACAATATAATAAAAGGCGAAATAACTTTATAAAAAAAATGTTTCAGGGTATCTATGTTGAAAAAGGTGTTCAGGGTGTTAAAATAAAGAGTCTATAAAGGGGATTAAAAGAAGTAGTTTAGAATAGCAAATAGGCCGTAGGCCACACGCCGAAGGAGTGGAGTGCTTGTGGAACCAAGTTCTTTCTGTAAAAGGAACTCTAAATTAAATTTGCCCCTTTCAAAATATCACGTTGCTAAAATATAGTTATAGAATAAAAGAAGATATATAAAAATATAATTTATGAACTTCATCATTTTTAATTCTTTGTGTTTTAAAAAATTCAGAAAATTTCGATACTTTATATTTATTTATGAACTTCACTATTTTGTTTTTTGATATTATAAAAGAATTATCAGAAATAACTTTGATAAAAAAATATAAGTCATAACTAAACTAAGAGGAAATTTTTATTCAAATACTCCCCAAAATCCCCTTCTTAAATTATAGAGTTAGTGATGATGATAAAAAATTAGACGGCTTAGTTATATTAATTTCTTGTATTGTTATATTTATGTATTACTTTATGCTTTTCTTTTTTTTAGGGAGAAAAAGGTACGGCTCGCGGTTTCTTCTCCCTTCTGTACACTTCCCAAGATGGGGAGAAGGAGGGGGGGGGGGCAGAAGAGAAGGAGGCCCGTGGCCGACTTGCTCCTGGAGAAATTCGCCACACTTCTAACTCTCAGTTCAAGTGAATCGATAGGAAATTGCTTAGTGGGAAGTCCGGAACAAGCTTTAGAGGAGGGTTTATAGCTGTGGGGGACGGAAAGTTTTGAGTTAAAAGAGGACAGATTAGTGAGGAGGCAGATTGAACAACCAAGAACACAAGAACACAAGAAAGGAAGGAGACTGCAAAAGACCATTCATGGCCTACACTTGGCAGCTCCTGTTCCAGTCAACACACAAAAGATTTCTTACCAGAGAAAAGTCATCAACATTGTCACCCTTTACAGGAGTTCGTCAGATCTAATCTACAATATACATAAAATGCATCCAGAGGATTATGTCTATTCATGCAACCGCAAAATATAATCTCCCCACTCCTTAGAAAAATATATACATATGTACATAAAAAAAGTCAGTCCCATCTAGCAGCTTCATTCATATATTTATCTAATCTATACTTAAAACTACCCAGAGAGGAGGCTTCTATCACATGTCTAGTGAGCCTATTCCATTCATCTACCACACGATTTGTAAACCAATTCCTCCCAATCTCCTTCCTAAACCTATACTTATCAAGCTTAAACCCATTGCTACGTGTCCTGTCATGTTCACTAAGTATAAGAACCTTACCCAGATCCCCTTTATTATATCCTTTTACCCATTTGAAGACTTCAATCAATTCCACTCTGACTCTTCTCCTTTCCAATGTATGTAGATTTAGTTTTCTGAGCCTTTCACCATAAGGTAAGTTCCTTAGCCCACCAATCATCTTTGTCATCCTTCTCTGCACAGACTCAAGCAAATCAATATCCTTCCTATAATATGGTGACCAAAATTGTACTGCATAATCTAGATGAGGCCTAACTAGCGCCAGATACAGTTTTAGAATGACTTCAGCATTCTTATTGCTTACACTCCTCCTAATGAATCCCAATATCCTATTAGCTTTATTCTTAGCATTTAGGCATTGCTTTCTAGGACGAAGGTCTGAACTTACCAAAATACCCAAGTCCCTCTCACAATCGGTCCTCCCTAAAATTCTCCCATTTAATTTATAACTATTCAATGGATTATTTCTACCTATACTAAGTACACTACATTTGTCTATGTTAAACTTCATTTGCCATTTCTCGGCCCAATTGGACAGAATGGTCAATTCCTCCTGCATTACAACAACATCAGAATCAGCCCTAATGGCCCTACCTAGCTTAGTATCATCAGCAAATTTACTCAGGTCACTACTTATACCTATGTCAAGATCATTAATATAAATTAAGAATAGCAAGGGACCCAAAACAGATCCTTGCGGAACTCCACTGCTAACACACCCCCACTCAGATTTAACTCCATCTATACTAACTCTTTGCTGTCTGTCACCAAGCCATGACTGAATCCACCTAAATATACTGCCATCGATCCCATGTGCTTTAACTTTGCTCAGAAGCCGTAAGTGTGGCACTCGATCAAAAGCCTTACTAAAGTCCAAGTATAAAATATCATAGCTTTCATCATTATCTGCTGCTTCATACACCTTACTATAAAAAGACAGCAAATTAGTCAGACAGGATTTACCCTTACTAAAGCCATGCTGTGATTCTTTTATCAACTTATGCTTATCCAAGTGATCTCTAATATTCCTTGCTATAATAGATTCCATCATTTTCCCTACCACTGATTTCAAACTTACTGGTCTGTAATTAGACATATTTGTTTTATCCCCTTTCTTAAATATAGGTATCACATTGGCTTTCTTCCATGCCACTGGCACAATGCCACTCTCCAATGATTTTCTAAAGATGCATGCTAGGGGCTCACTTAACACATCCTTACATTCTTTCAAAATTCTAGGAAAGAGCTCGGTAGTCAAAGGTGGAAAGGGTGGAATGCCCTTGCCCGGAGGACAAGGGGGACCTGCCGATTAACGTGGATTCCAAACCACCGTTATGCATTAACTCATCATTCTTACTTCCTTTCTCACACTTTTAGCTCCTATGTTCCTCATACAGAAGCGGAAAGACCGCCTAATATCAGTTTCCTTATTCTTTTCATCTTTCCTTCATGTGTTTATTGTAGCATTCATGCCGTTTTGAGTTATCTTAGCTGAGCTTTGTTTATGTATTGTTATGTTACTTGTTTGTTGTTTTTACTTTCCTTACTTTGTTTCACTTTTTACTCTCATGGGTCTTTTTTGTATTCATTTTGGTTTTTTGTTTTTTTTTTCCTTTCACTACTCTTGTTGTTATCACTTTTTTCTCTTTTTCACTTTAGTTTCAATTTGTTCACTTGTTTTACTATTAACTTTCACTTCACTATCATTTTAGTTCAATTTTTTTATACTATAGTTCACTTATTACACTTTTAGTTCATTTTGTTCGTATTATTTCTATTTACTCTTTTGATCTGTGTTGTCTTCTTAGTTGGTTGTTTCTTCCTATTTTAGTTGTTTAAATTCGGTTGTCTTATTAGGGTATCAATCTGGTGTCTTGGTTGGTTAACTTTATTGGTTGGGTTTGTATATAGTCGGGTAAATATCTTTATCGTTATGTTTGTTTCTTCTCTCTTTTTGAATTTTCTACTTAAGAAAATATGGGAACCTCCTCGATTCTCAGCTGTTGTCCGCCGCTGGGAAATCGAGAGTTAAAGGGGACTCCAACTCTGGTGTTCGTGTGCTCTGCAAATATCAGAAGTAGTTCGTCTATCTTCCTCCATATTTTCTCTGCTCTGTTACTGATGTTGATATTGAGCGTTTCTAATCCTGCTTCTTAGTGCAGATCTTGTAGTCTCCTCTTCTCTCTCCTACGTGTGTTGGTGATTAGGTAGAGAGCTTTATTTTGTATTCTCTGGAGTTCCAATTTTTTGGTCCTTGATTCACCGTTGATAGGGATTGGCATGTATAGAAGTACATCCCTTCCTAGTGAATGCTAGATTTTTCTTTCATTTTTCATGCTAACCCTCTTAGATTGTACAGTAGGTTAAGCATCGGAATCACTTTGTTCTTCCTCTCCGTTATATGTTGTTTGTAGCCTCTTGTTATTATTCTGAGTCCTAGCATTTTGCCCTGATATTCAACAACAATTTCTGCTGTTTTGTTACTGGAGATTGGGATATTTTAAATTTCCTCCTGTTCGTTCTTATCTTCCAATCTCTTTCGTAGTTGTTACTGTTGCTGATTTCTAAAAATATGTTTTCCTTGCCTGAAAGTGTACGTTCCTGTACGGAGTGAAGACGAGTTGGCATATTCGGTCCGCGAGCTGTAAGTTTAGGCAACCAGGCATTATTGGTGGTGGCAGGTCTGGTGGTATTAGAGAATCAGCTAACGTAAAGCCTATAATCGCTAGAATAAATTAAACATAAATGGGTAGTAAGAAATCTGTTTAACGCTGAGTGGTTCATTTTGCACAACTTAAGTCTTAGTAGAAAAGTATATATAGAACAGCATTTTTGTCGGATTTCTTGGGCATAAGTCAACAACCGGCAAAGGGGAAAAAGTTTTGGTAAAGCGGCAAAGGTCTGGCCAAAATCTGCCCGAAAACGCCTCCATAAGCGCTTCCTCTCGACGACGAGGAAGCTTCAAGAAATAGAAGAAGAAGAAAGAAAAAGAACAAGAGAGATTACACCGTATTACTCCTACACCATTTCACCCCTTTTCATTATCTCTTTTTCAGGCTATGCTCTCTAAGAAGATGACCGGGTAAAACCATCATTCCCTCCTCTCGCTCCTCAGCTGCCCAACGGAGGAAAATCGCCGTACACAGCCTCGCCCAACTATGTCCCTCACTAGAAAAGACATAATTAGGGGCATTGAAGGAAGCTGGTTTGAGGATTATCCCACAATGGATAACAATGTCAAGAGACTCGATGGACAAGAGATGGACTGCAACCTCCGTTGCTAATTACTGCGGAGGCCCATCCCAGGATCACATTGGGACACATAACCGTCTCTGTGTATGGTGGGAGCAGTCGAGATTCAAACACTCCAGGGGGGCGGCGTTGTCAATGAGTCCGTCAGTAGTCATCCCCCGGGACGACCCCACCCAGTCTCACACTTACTCACTCATCCTTCATCTCATCATAATGCGCCATTACCACATTCATCTCAACATTCACCAAGGCGGAACCTCTGGGGTGCAAGGTTGCTCATAAAATATGTGTGTTTATGGGGAGGGGGTGAGTCACCCTAAGAAAATAATACTTTCAATACACGCTCACTGCTAACCAAATTATACACCGCATAACATACTGTGAGTCTGCTTACCCTACGAGCTTGCCTCACAAGGACCACAAGTGGGTTACCATCGACAACATGGCAATAGATTTGGCAACACGAATACCCCTCAGGGTAATCAATCGCCAGGCCAAACCCGAAAGAGTCAAAGTTTTCGAAATGATCTTCGGAAAACTCAGCGTCGCAGTCCTTCATCTAATAGATACCCTAACCAGTTACTTGGCGATCTGCAAGAGGGAGAAAGACATCGAGACGATCACCAAAGAAGATGCATTCTCGCACTCCAGGAGATAAACCTCCAGCCCGCAGTACCACAAATCCAGGCCTGCCGCAGCGTGATTTGCCGTTGGCTCGATCCCTGGATAGGTGATCGCACGAATGAGGAAATAGCAGAAGAGATAGAAGCCAATCAGAGCTAGGCGAAAGTTTCAGAAATTATAAAGTTCAGAAACCGAAGAAAAAACCAAGAATACACTCATTTATTCGAGGTAACCTTCAAGAAGACGGAGATGGACCAGAAAGCAAAAGAAAAGGGTGTGCTACTCCTCCACGCAAAGATTAGTGGGGATCAGATCGAGCGTGAATAATTCACGCCGGTGCAGATGTGTTTCCGCTACTACAAAATGGAAAAGCACCCCACCAAAGATTGCCAAGAAGGAGAGGAGACATGCTTCAGGTGCAGTGAAAGGGTCATGTGTGGAAAAACTGCATGAAGAACGAGAAGTGTGTCAACTGCGGGCAGGGCCACAGAGCACTAGCCATGGCTTGCCCCATGAAATTAATCACAATCAAAAGAAAACAAGCGGCAAAGAAAGAGGAAGAACAGAGGAGGAGGAAAACTTCGTATACACAAACAGCAAAAATGTCCCACCCAACACATGCCCAGACAAAAACCTACATAAAACTTGAGAACGAGGAGTTAACGAAAATTATTACCTGCATACTTTATGCGCACGTAAGAAATCTCACGAATCCAGGCACGTTCTCATGTGAGCTTAACATGATGCTCAAGAAGAACAATCTGAGTAAGATGTGGTTACCAGAGAAAAAAAAGCGAGGAGAGCTACCGTGGCATTGAAAGGGGCCACAAACGAACCCCATAGAAGGAAACTTCAAACAACAACTGCTCCAGACTCGGACAGCGACAGTACCCAGGCGAACCCACAAGAGAAAATAATACTAAACGAACAAAAAGTAAGAAAAACAAGTACAGGTACGACGGTGGGGAACTAGGTCTGAAGGTTTACGCTTCTGACAAGAACCCCTTCCCTGAACAAATATCCATCGCGAACATTATCAAAGGCATTAAGAACCAGAAACTCAAATGAACAATAACATAATCGGAAGATGTAACTGAAGTTGTGGCAGCACTCTACGCAGGTAAAGTGAAACTCGACAATGCCCCCTTATTTATAATCCCGGCCATGGAATACAAGAAGACGTAGAACGGAAAGGTCTGAAAGCACAAGGAATAAACAGTACACTCTAAAAGTAAGCTTAAAACATGGATAACATAAACAACACCTTAAATTTTTAACAGTGTAGCGTACGAAAAGTGTAGGCAGGTGGCCTTAAAAAAAGCTTTGCTTGAATGAGTCTTTTTTCAGACTCAAGGTGGCCGAGTGGATTCGCCGCTAGCTAACAGTGGTCCAACGACGTGGTAAGCAGTTCGCAACTCGCATACGCTATTATTTTTTCTTTTCGCCTTTTCCTACTCTCCTCTGTCTACAAACAGTAAACATGAATGGATGGTTGGGAAAAGCGAATGAATATGGCAACATATTCAGAAGGAAGGACCCCGATATTATCTTAATATCTGAACACGGTGTCAACACTCGGATGAAAATCCCGAACTACCACGTCCTGGCAAAGAACTCTCAAGATAGATTCGATGGTGCTGCAATCGCCATAAGAAGAAACATCACCTTCACTAGTCTATCAGAACTAGATGAGTTATTCGTAGCTGTCAAAATCCCTACACTTGTTGGCGAACTCACGATTGCAGTAGCATACAAACCCCGCGCCGTCCATATTTGCCCATCAATAATCTACTAACCCTAACTAACCACCGCAGGAATGCTAGATTGAGGGCCTCGGGCTACACTAGAACAAACGAGAGGGGCAGAAACCTGCAGCTTGCCATTGACCAGGCTCGAGAGAGCCGGGCTAGAATTTCCGACCTACATCACTGAAAGATAAGCGACAGCCTCGGATATAATATTGACAAGCACCAACTTCCCTTTCAATCTGGTCAGTATGCCTAGCCCCACGGTTTCAAGTGACCATATCTCCATCATGACCACTATCTCCCTCGCACCTATTCTGCTTCCTATCTCACCCAGGAAACGCTTTGCAAAAGCAAACTGGGAGCTGTACAAGCGAATGCTCAACAGCTTTGAACCAGCCAATCTAAGCGAAGCTACCCTGGAAGATATTGACGAAGAAATAAACCGGATAGCACACTTGATCATGGAAGCGGATTAGAGATGTATTTCATATATCACGCATAAAAGCTATCCGCAACCCAGTTGGACCGAGGAGATGGGATATATGTATTGCCTCAGAACACAGAGAGATCTACGAGGAAGTCAAGCAATTTGGCCCAAACAGAGATCGTACCAGAAGACTCCGACAACTCAGAGAGGAACTCAAAGCGCGGATTAACGAACAGCAACGGGTAATATGCGACGGAATTATCGAGATGCTTGACACTGAGCAGAACCCCTAGAAATTCTGAAAGAATATAAAAAACTGAGAGGTATGCCCCCGAAGGAGAAAATGAGGCTGGAAGAACATGGGAAACCCATAGGAGATCCAGAGAGAGACTTGAAAGAAGGTTCAGGAGGTACTGACGACAAATATCCTCCATCACGCCAGAAGAGAATGAGGATTTCGACCGGGACTTCGAAGGCCAGGTGACTGAAAAATTAAATAATATAATCCACCACACGCATCCACACCCGCACGTTTCCGAAGAGAGGAGAATGGAGGTCCACGGCCGACCAATCACTGCTGAGGAGTTCCCGAGCACTCTCACATCCTTCAAACAGAGAGCTCCTGGCTGGAAAGGGATTACCTAAAATCATCTGGTAAACGCTTCTCCACGCCTGCTTCAGGGCATCACCAACGTAATGAATGCGGCCCTGAACACTTTACTTCCCAAAGGGAAAAAAGGTGCCAGAACAGCCGATGAACTACAGGCCCATCTCCTTCTTGGAAATCATCGGCGAGATTCTGGAAAAGATCCTTAGCCAATAGGCTTTAGAATAAACTTAACGAGAAGGGGACTCACAACTCACAACAACACGGGATCCGGAAAGCCCAGAACGGACGCCGTACTCGCGCTCTTAACCGAGAAAATCGCCAAGTGCCGAGCGGATGGAAAGTACATTGACATCGTACTAAGGGTTCTGCCAAAGGCCTTCGATAAGGTCTGGCTGAGGGGGCCTTCAACATAAGATCCTGAACCTTCAGCTAGACCCGATCCTAGAACAAACATCTGCGACTTAGTCATGGAGCGGCGCACCAGGACTATGATAGAGGGTCACCAAAGACTAGTTCCTCCTCGAGGCCGGAGTCCCACAGGAAAGTTGTCTGACCCCCTCCTTTATCTAATCTACACAATAGATTTACCAACTCTGGTTAAGGAGTACTCAGTATATCTCCAGTTTGCGGATGATATAACCCAGGTGATCCCTGGTACATTCAGGAATCCCAGGGATCAGGCTCTCGAGACTGCAAACGAAATTAGGAACGTAAATGAATACGAAAGAAAGTGGAAGATCTGCACGAATAGCCGAAAATTCAATATCCTCGCCCTCGGCCGCAGAAAAACAGCGGATGTAACAATAGGGCAGCTAATATTCCCTTATTACCAAGAAGGGAGTGTTCTGGGGCTCCACATCACCCACACCGGATATAGCCACCAATTCATAATGCGGGAAAATCTGGCGAAGTTAAAACTCAACAAGCTTCACAGATTTAGAAATCTGAGCTCTAACAAAATCAGAAGAATATATCTCGTCCATATTCGAGAAACTCTCATATACACCGCGGTGGTGAACCAAACCCTAAGTACGTCTTGCTTGAAGCGCCTGCAAAGAGTCCAAAACAAGGTGACTCTCTATATAAACAAATGAAGAAGGAGAGATCGAATACCCTAAAAAGAACTACACCGGAAAGTCGCCTTGACGCCAATCAATCTGGCGACCCAAAGTCTGGCTAAAAGAACATGGAAGAGGATCTTGAATGAAACGGCACCCGAACTAGCTGAGGATCTAAACATTCCAGCGAAGAAAAGGGAGACAGTGGTCAGAATAAGACAATTTCCCAGCTTGAGATAATGCTCCGAAGAACAGTTGACACCGTTGTTCACATAACGATCACACTGCACAAACAACTACACATACTATATATTAACAAATACACTCACAAACATTAATGAATGTGTTTGAATGAAAGCAAATAAATGTATATAAGTGTATATATGTCAATGAAACTAGTAATTAAGAAAATAAAGACAAAACAAAAACAAGTCCTTAAATTAATATAGAAGAATTAGATAGGCAATTAACTATAAATATGGTACTAAGGAGATAAATATATGAAATTATACAAAACAAATAAAAAAAAAAAGGAAGAGAAGATACTCTACACACAAAAAATAAATAAAAATGAAATAAAAGTAAAAAAATAATAAAAAATAAATAAATAAAAAATTAATAAAATAAAATAAATATAAATATATATAATAATTTTAAAAATAGTTCAAAGGAAAATAAAAATAAGGTTGCAAAATAAATATAAAAGAAAAGCTTGAATGCGTCATAACACAATCTCAGGTTCACACATCAATACAAATTACAGGACAAAGAAAACAAAATCTAAGAAAAAAGAAAAGAGTAGCCTTCACTACCAAGGCAAATCCTACACACTTTCTTCACCCACAATCTCTCATCTTATCTTCAACACCAATTTTTTCTTAACTAATATTCATCAATTCAATTCAATCAAGGCAGTTATTTTCCTGTAAATAATTCAAGACCAATCCACGCTCCCGCTAAATAAAGAAGTTGAATCTCGCTCCAAATTTCCTTTACCTTTAAAGGAAGCAACGATCACCTGACTACCCAGCCTACTCAACTACAAGAGGAATAATTTTCCAGACCCCATAACTGCACATGAACGTCAATGAGTGGGACGGAAAAGGTTTCACCTATGGCAATATAATACGACAGAGTGACCCTGATCTAATACTCATATCGGAACACGGACTGACTCAACAAAAGCACTTAAAATTTTTCATCACTACGCCATTAGCAAAAAACACAGTCAGGAACGATATAACGGATGTGCAATAGCCGTCAAAAAAGGACTAAAATATAAACATTTAGGAGACTTAAATGAATCTTACTTCGCTATTAAAGTGGGTAATGCCCCCGGGGGATTAGGCCTTGCCAAGGGGTACTAACCCCCGTGACGCAGCTATTTGCCAATACACAATATCTTCCAGATATTTGGCCACCAGAGAAACGTTCTCTTCGCTGACGACCTAAATGAAAGATGTGCAGCGACAGAATATACCTCCTACAATAACGCAGGTAGAAACATCGAGACACTGCTCGACCGACAATATATGACAAGAATCGGACTCGATTTCCCGACATTCTAACTGCGACGACAGCCACAAAACCTCACAGTTTTTCTAGCCTCAGGTTTTCTTTCAAAAAAAAGTGTGAGTCCTTTTCTATGTCAAGCCTGTCCCATAGTAGTGTTTGTTGGTCCGTGATTAGCGTCCGTAGTTCGTCTCTTATTTCTCTTAGTGTTCTGTAGGCATTGTGGTTGGGACTTATCAACGCTACTACTTTGAAAAAGTTTATATTCTTTGGCCAGGGCTCTCGTGGGAGAGGTGCAGGGGAGTGTTAGGAGAGTTTTATATTTAATACAGGGAATATTTAAATCGGCTTCTATTAGGTAATTGGTAAGTTTATGCAGCTCCTCATTTATTTATTCTAGGTTTGAGTCATACAACGGGTCGGAGATCTAATTTGAAAGGGAATTTCTGTAATCTTCCCAGTTCGCTTGCTTGTAGCTTTTGCGTTTTTGGATTGAAATTTGTATGGGATTTACTCTACCGGAATTTTAATAACCTAGCGGTCCTTGAGGCTAGAAAAACTGTGAGGTTTTGTGGCTGTCGTCGCAGTTAGAATGTTGGGAAATCGAGTCCGATTCTTGTCATATATTGACGGTCGAGCAGTGTCTCGATGTTTCTACCTGCGTTATTGTAGGAGGTATATTCTGTCGCTGCACATCTTTCATTTAGGTCGTCAGCGAAGAGAACGTTTCTCTGGTGGCCAAATATCTGGAAGATATTGTGTATTGGCAAATAGCTGCGTCACGGGGGTTAGTACCCCGTGGCAAGGACCAATCCCCCGAGTGCAGTACCCACTTTAATAGCGAAGTAAGATTCATCTAAGTCTCCTAAAGGTTTATATTTTAGTCCTTTTTTGACGGCTATTGCACATCCGTTATACCGTTCCTGACTGTGTTTCTTGCTAATGGCGTAGTGATGAAAAATTTTAAGTGCTTTTTCATTGAACCAGGCCCCATTATTCCGAGGGACCGCCAGGTTATTAAAATTCCGGTAGAGTAAATCCCATACAAATTCCAATCCAAAAACGCAAAAGCTACAAGCAAGCGAACTGGGAAGATTACAGAAATTCCCTTTCAAATTACATCCCCGACCCGTTGTATGACTCAAACCTAGAAGAAATAAATGAGGAGCTGGATAAACTTACCAATTACCTAATAAAAGCCGATTTAAATATTCCCTGTATTAAATACAAAACTCTCCCAAAACTCCCCTGGACCTCTCCCACGAGAGCCCTGGCCCAAGAATATAAACTTTTTCAAAGTAGTAGCGTTGATAGGTCCCAACCACAATGCCTACAGAACACTAAGAGAAATAAGAGACGAACTACGGACGCTAATCACGGACCAACAAGCACTACTATGGGACAGGCTTGACATAGAAAAGGACTCACACTTTTTGGCAGACGGTAAAACGTCTAAGAGGAAAACCTCCACGCACAAATTACAAGATCAAACATAACAACACGACACTTACCTCCAGAGACGGAAGAGATTGAAGAAAACTTTAGAATTTTCATGTCTTCAATCTTTAAAATTACCCCAGAAGAAAATGGCAACTACAACCTTGAATTTGAAGAAGTAAATCAACAACTAAACGCAGTAATACATAAAACCGCTCCTCATCATTGTGTACCGCAGAAAAGATTAATGAAGGACTATGGTAGAGAATTCACTGTCCTAGAACTCTCCGTTACTCTAAAATCCTTTCGTCAAAGAGCCTCGGGTTACACGGAACTGACACGCGAAAATTATATCCAGGCCCTGCCTAACGTTTAGAGTGGCCTACTAAATACCATGAACGCCGCTCTTAACACGGGCTGTTTCTCCGACCAGTGGAAATTGATCAAAATGATTTACATCCCAAAATGGAAAAAAACCCCGGATTGCTAAGACAGCTTTCGCCCAATATCTCTCTTAGAGTTTGGCGGCAAGGTCTTCGAGAAGATATTGGCTAACAGGGTTAACTCTTTTCTGGATGAAGCGAACATAAATAACAAGCAGCACGACGGCTTCAGACGGAAAAGAGGGACCAACACGGTACTAGCCGTTGTCACAGAAAAACTCGCAAAGATCAAGGCAGATAAAAGGCATGCCGACTTCGTCTTCCGCGATTTCACAAAGGCTTTTGACAAGGTTTAGAAGAGAGACCTACAATTTAAGATCCCTCAAGTAGGCCTCAACTCCATTCTTGAGAGGACTTTGTGTGACTACAAAATGGAGAGGAGAGCATACATACAAATCAGAGAACATAAAGGTCGCGAATTAGAACTCGAAACAGGGTGCCCTCAAGGGAGCTGTCTCAGTTCCCTTTTATACAACATTTATACACGTGACCTACCACAACCACTATCCGAAGGTTCGGTATATGTTTAGTTCGCTGACGATGCATCGCAAATTTGTACTGCTGTTATGTTCACAGGAAATTTATGGCGAGAAATACGACTAGGGAGATAGCTAACATTAACTCTTGAAAAATAATTCCCATGTTTCGCAAGACCTTTAACGATATACGTGTGGACGGGGAGCGAATCCCTTACTGCACAGAAGGGACGGTTCTGGGGCTCAAGATCAACACCAGGGGTTACACGAGTCATATCGAGCATACAGTTGCGAATACCAAGAGAGATTTGAGAGAATTCTATAGGTTCCATACCTTAAATCTGTCAAATAAAAGCTCAGAAAATATTCGATCCGTGCATACGCTTGAGACTCCTGTTCTCCCCCGTCCGTGCCACTGAACGCGAGCGCCGAAACCTACATTGCGAAACTACAAAAAATCCAGAACAAAGCGGTGCTTATTATCACCAAAGTTGAAATTCACTTAAAAAAAAAAATTCAAAAACCCACAGCGCGAACAAAAACCCCTCCCCAAATAAAGGCTTGAATGCCAATCAGATCAAATCTAGCGTAATTAAATTAACAGGCTTAATTAGAATTATTATAAGCTCTAAATTTTATAGTTTATAAAAACAAAAGAAACAAGTAAAAAAGAACCCCAAAACATAAAAACTTAATAAAAAGTTTCATAACAGAGATACCCTTTCACCAGGGACCTATTTATTCTGTCTCTCACACCACCTCTATTCTTTAACCTCACTCAATTTCACCACTTTACTCCCTTACTATCTCTCTCTCTCTCCATATCTAAATTTCACCAACTTTTAAGTCCAATTTTAAGTTTTACATAGAGGAGTAATTATTATCTTTTGAGACTAAGCTGTCATCATGCCTGGTGGTGGCAAAAGAGGAAAAGTTAAGGGGAAGTTCTGAGAACGTCTCCCGCCAGAGAAATTATTTTTCGCTCACGAGAGGAAGCAACTATTCATAATCAAGGAAAAGTCGAACTTAAGAAGAAGAAAAGTAGAATTAATTAAGGGGCCCCATGCCCCCCCTCCCCAATGAACCAGACGAGTCCCCCTCCGCACCCGAAGGGAGGAACTAAACCGGATCGGCCGACAGTCATAAATACGATATTTGGAATGCTCAACGTCTCCCTCAGTTGTCTCATCGAAATGCCTTCAGGTTACGCGAGCATTTGCGATAACATGCAGGACGTGGAGAAGCTCGTATCAGAAGAGGCCAAGAAACACCTGCAGAGTATTGGAGTGGAGGGCGATCATCCAACACGAGATCCTCGTTCAACGAACCATCATCCTTCGACGGCTTGACCCCTTCTTCACGGATAACTCCTGTGAAGAAATTAAGTCCGAGCTGTCCGACAAACAAAAATGGGCCACTATAACTAAAGTAGATATATTCGGGAAGGCCAACAATAGAGTAAAAGTGGTATTCTCCAACATCGAGATGGCGCGAAGGACATGGCGTGTTTTAACTGCGCCGGATTCGGTCACGGATGGAAAGAATGCAGAGCCTAAAAACGAGACGCATCAACTGCGGTGGTGAACACGATGAGATGCTCCATCCGAAAAAAGGCGATTCAAGAAAAGAAAGAGAAGCAGAAAAAGGAAAAGGGGGCAGGGGCAAAGTCCTACCTCGATGCAGCCACATCAAGGAACAAAGGAACCGAAATAATGGCCATTATAATGTTTGCCCACCTAGCAAACCTGGCTCGCCCCGGAACGTTTGATGAAGAGTTAAATCAGCTTCTGCAAAAGAATGGTGTAAAAATGAAACTATATTTCCCGCTGAGCCATGCCTCTAACGCCTAGATTCCCAAACTGGGGGCCATACAGTAAAATTTAGGGAGCCACAAGCTGAGGCTATGTACACATAAAAATCCCAAGCCCCACCACATTAGAATAGCCAGTCAGCAGCTGAGCCAGCCAAAGGAACAGGTGCGTCTGTACTTGGTATACGTTTGAACAATGTCTTGCTGCCAGACGCATGAGTAATATGCTTCATTGTTTCTTTATTCAGTGTAATTTAATTTTTATATATGACGAGTCCACTGACGTCCAGTCCTGTTCATAACTCATAGTTTTTGTTAGGTATGTTCATGGGGACGATATGAAGGAGGAATTCTTGTTTTGTGAAACTCTCGAGCAATCTACAAAAGGTGAAGATGTAATGCAGAAACTTCCAGAAATCTTTGAAGCAAATGGTCTTGACTGGGGCAATCTCTGTGGGATATGCACAGACGAGGCTCCAGCCATGTTAGGTTCTAAGTCAGGTTTTGTTTCAAGAGTTATACAAAAATTACCAAATGCTATACCTCTTCAATGCATGATCCACAGGCAAGCTCTTGCTTAAAAAATCCCACCATTAGAATTACAGAAAACCCTGAATACCATTATAAAGACAGTCAACTTTGCAAAAGGCAGTACTCTTAACACACGCTTTTTCAAGAAACTCTGCCGTGATATGAATGCAGCTCATGAAATCCTCTTATTTCATACAGCAGTTCGCTGGCCATCCAAAGGAAATGTAGTTCAGGGTGTATTAGATCTCAAAGAAGAGATCAGACTCTTCCTTGAGGTACAGGCCAAGCAAGATTTGTTGTCAGCATGGTCTGTATCTGGCTTCGAAATACAGCTAACCTACCTTGTTGACATATTTAAACAGTTGAACACACTCAACCTTGAACTCCAAGGGAAAGGAACTTTGATAATCGATTTTGTGGCAAAAATTAAAGCTTTCATTCGTAAGATGGAGAATTAGAGGCGGAAAGTTGGAATGGGAAACTTGGCAATGCTAGAAACACTGTCAAACATTGCAGAGAAGTGTGATACTGCTACAAAGAATATGATTGTTCAACATCTTAAAGCCTTAGTGAAGAGATTTAAAAGGTACTTCCCAGATATCCAAAGCCAAACCTCTTGGGTAGTAAGGTTCCCCTTCATTGCTCCAGTGACATGCATACCTGATGATAATGATGATGACTAGACTGAACTGCTGACACTTCAAGAAGGTACAGGAGCCAAAATGAAGTTTGAAACGGAATCTCTCACTGCATTTTGGTCATCAATGGAAGCTTCATACCCAAACTTATGTAACTTAGCTTTCCGCCAACTACTACCATTTGCATCAACTTATTCCTGTGAGGCTGCATTGTATCAACTTTTGTATATTAAATCGAAATATCGCAAGAGACTTGATGTGAAGCATGACCGACGATGTGCTTTGAGTGAAACAAAGCCAAGAATTGAGATGCTAGTCGATAGCTTTCAACATCACCCTTCACAATGAGTTTAATTGAGGTTTGAACAAACAAACTTGCACATTGAAGTTCTTGCTGGGAGAAGAGAAGGTGATGTTTCCGCTTTTGATTAGACTTTTTTTATGCAGTGAAATTTATTTTTTCTACTTTTGTATACTGGAGAAAGGTTTTTGGAAATTATTAGTTTTAATTACAAGTAGGCCTACTCTCAAATTCTAAAAATTATTTTATGTGCATCAAATTACTTCTTTAGTACCATTTTAATGTTTAATGGAGGTTTGGCAAAAAGTAAATTGCAAGTTTCCATGACTCAATATTTAAGAAAAGAAAAATATATTGAGTTGAATAAATAAAATTACAAGTGTCGCGGGATTTTTTTCATAATGGACCTAAATAAATGTAGGACTACAGACAGTCACTGTTGTCACGAGAAAAGGATTGGAGAAGGGGGCCATGGATAAGGATCATATATGAAAAGTGGGTAAAGATCAGAAAAAGTTTGGGAACCACTGCTCTAACGAAATACTCAAAATACAATTCGCCGACGAGTAGCAAGAAGAAAAGAAAAAAGGAAACGACAGAAAAAGAGGAATCGACAGAAGAAGAAAGTGCAAAAAATGAAAAACCAAAGAAGTCCCCGAAGAAGTAAAAACAGAGAAAGGGGAAGAAAAGAAAACCGAAGAAGACAAAGAAAAAGAAATCCCTACAGCAGAAGAAGAGGACGAGGACGAGGAAATCCTAAGTAGCCAGGAGTTCCCCTCATAGCCAAATAAGTGACCAATAAAAGTAAATAATAAACGAAAAGTGAAAATATGATAACTGAATAAAACATTGGGAATAAATTAAAGTGAAAGTGAATAATAAACGAAAAGTGAAAATATGATAACTGAATAAAACATTGGGAATAAATTAAAGTGAAAGTGAATAATAAACGAAAAGTGAAAATATGATAACTGAATAAAACATTGGGAATAAATTAAAGTGAAAGTGAATAATAAACGAAAAGTGAAAAAAGTGATAACTGAATAAAACATTGGGAATAAATTAAAGTGAAAGTGAATAATAAACGAAAAGTGAAAATATGATTACTGAATAAAACATTTGGAATAAATTAAAGTAAAGTGAATAATAAACGAAAAGTGAAAATATGATAACTGAATAAAACATTGGGAATAAATTAAAGTGAAAGTGAATAATAAACGAAAAGTGAAAATATGATAACTGAATAATACATTGGGAATAAATTAAAGTGAAAGTGAATAATAAACGAAAAGTGAAAATATGATAACTGAATAATACATTGGGAATAAATTAAAGTGAAAGTGAATAATAAACGAAAAGTGAAAATATGATAACTGAATAAAACATTGGGAATAAATTAAAGTGAAAGTGAATAATAAACGAAAAGTGAAAATATGATAACTGAATAAAACATTGGGAATAAATTAAAGTGAAAGTGAATAATAAACGAAAAGTGAAAATATGATAACTGAATAATACATTGGGAATAAATTAAAGTGAAAGTGAATAATAAACGAAAAGTGAAAATATGATAACTGAATAAAACATTGGGAATAAATTAAAGTGAAAGTGAATAATAAACGAAAAGTGAAAATATGATTACTGAATAAAACATTTGGAATAAATTAAAGTGAAAGTGAATAATAAACGAAAAGTGAAAATATGATTACTGAATAAAACATTTGGAATAAATTAAAGTGAAAGTGAATAATAAACGAAAAGTGAAAATATGATAACTGAATAAAACATTGGGAATAAATTAAAGTGAAAGTGAATAATAAACGAAAAGTGAAAATATGATTACTGAATAAAACATTTGGAATAAATTAAAGTAAAGTGAATAATAAACGAAAAGTGAAAATATGATAACTGAATAAAACATTGGGAATAAATTAAAGTGAAAGTGAATAATAAACGAAAAGTGAAAATATGATAACTGAATAATACATTGGGAATAAATTAAAGTGAAAGTGAATAATAAACGAAAAGTGAAAATATGATAACTGAATATAACATTGGGAATAAATTAAAGTGAAAGTGAATAATAAACGAAAAGTGAAAATATGATAACTGAATAAAACATTGGGAATAAATTAAAGTGAAAGTGAATAATAAACGAAAAGTGAAAATATGATAACTGAATAAAACATTGGGAATAAATTAAAGTGAAAGTGAATAATAAACGAAAAGTGAAAATATGATAACTGAATAATACATTGGGAATAAATTAAAGTGAAAGTGAATAATAAACGAAAAGTGAAAATATGATAACTGAATAAAACATTGGGAATAAATTAAAGTGAAAGTGAATAATAAACGAAAAGTGAAAATATGATAACTGAATAAAACATTGGGAATAAATTAAAGTGAAAGTGAATAATAAACGAAAAGTGAAAATATGATTACTGAATAAAACATTTGGAATAAATTAAAGTGAAAGTGAATAATAAACGAAAAGTGAAAATATGATTACTGAATAAAACATTTGGAATAAATTAAAGTAAAGTGAATAATAAACGAAAAGTGAAAATATGATAACTGAATAAAACATTGGGAATAAATTAAAGTGAAAGTGAATAATAAACGAAAAGTGAAAATATGATAACTGAATAATACATTGGGAATAAATTAAAGTGAAAGTGAATAATAAACGAAAAGTGAAAATATGATAACTGAATATAACATTGGGAATAAATTAAAGTGAAAGTGAATAATAAACGAAAAGTGAAAATATGATAACTGAATAAAACATTGGGAATAAATTAAAGTGAAAGTGAATAATAAACGAAAAGTGAAAATATGATAACTGAATAAAACATTGGGAATAAATTAAAGTGAAAGTGAATAATAAACGAAAGTGAAAATATGATAACTGAATAATACATTGGGAATAAATTAAAGTGAAAGTGAATAATAAACGAAAAGTGAAAATATGATAACTGAATAAAACATTGGGAATAAATTAAAGTGAAAGTGAATAATAAACGAAAAGTGAAAATATGATAACTGAATAAAACATTGGGAATAAATTAAAGTGAAAGTGAATAATAAACGAAAAGTGAAAATATGATTACTGAATAAAACATTTGGAATAAATTAAAGTAAAGTGAATAATAAACGAAAAGTGAAAATATGATTACTGAATAAAACATTTGGAATAAATTAAAGTGAAAGTGAATAATAAACGAAAAGTGAAAATATGATTACTGAATAAAACATTTGGAATAAATTAAAGTAAAGTGAATAATAAACGAAAAGTGAAAATATGATTACTGAATAAAACATTTGGAATAAATTAAAGTGAAAGTGAATAATAAACGAAAAGTGAAAATATGATAACTGAATAAAACATTGGGAATAAATTAAAGTGAAAGTGAATAATAAACGAAAAGTGAAAATATGATTACTGAATAAAACATTTGGAATAAATTAAAGTGAAAGTGAATAATAAACGAAAAGTGAAAATATGATAACTGAATAAAACATTTGGAATAAATTAAAGTGAAAGTGAATAATAAACGAAAAGTGAAAATATGATAACTGAATAAAACATTTGGAATAAATTAAAGTGAAAGTGAATAATAAACGAAAAGTGAAAATATGATAACTGAATAAAACATTGGGAATAAATTAAAGTGAAAGTGAATAATAAACGAAAAGTGAAAATATGATTACTGAATAAAACATTTGGAATAAATTAAAGTAAAGTGAATAATAAACGAAGGGAAAATATGATTACTGAATAAAACATTTGGAATAAATTAAAGTGAAAGTGAATAATAAACGAAAAGTGAAAATATGATTACTGAATAAAACATTTGGAATAAATTAAAGTAAAGTGAATAATAAACGAAAAGTGAAAATATGATTACTGAATAAAACATTTGGAATAAATTAAAGTGAAAGTGAATAATAAACGAAAAGTGAAAATATGATAACTGAATAAAACATTGGGAATAAATTAAAGTGAAAGTGAATAATAAACGAAAAGTGAAAATATGATTACTGAATAAAACATTTGGAATAAATTAAAGTGAAAGTGAATAATAAACGAAAAGTGAAAATATGATAACTGAATAAAACATTTGGAATAAATTAAAGTGAAAGTGAATAATAAACGAAAAGTGAAAATATGATTACTGAATAAAACATTTGGAATAAATTAAAGTAAAGTGAATAATAAACGAAAAGTGAAAATATGATTACTGAAAAAAACATTTGGAATAAATTAAAGTAAAGTGAATAATAAACGAAAAGTGAAAATATGATTACTGAATAAAACATTTGGAATAAATTAAAGTGAAAGTGAATAATAAACGAAAAGTGAAAATATGATAACTGAATAAAACATTGGGAATAAATTAAAGTGAAAGTGAATAATAAACGAAAAGTGAAAATATGATAACTGAATAAAACATTGGGAATAAATTAAAGTGAAAGTGAATAATAAATGAAAAATGAAAATATGATAACTGAATAATACATTGGGAATAAATTAAAGTGAAAGTGAATAATAAACGAAAAGTGAAAATATGATAACTGAATAAAACATTTGGAATAAATTAAAGTGAAAGTGAATAATAAACGAAAAGTGAAAATATCATAACTGAATAAAACATTGGGAATAAATTAAAGTGAAAGTGAATAATAAACGAAAAGTGAAAATATGATAACTGAATAAAACATTGGGAATAAATTAAAGTGAAAGTGAATAATAAACGAAAAGTGAAAATATGATAACTGAATAAAACATTGGGAATAAATTAAAGTGAAAGTGAATAATAAACGAAAAGTGAAAATATGATAACTGAATAAAACATTGGGAATAAATTAAAGTGAAAGTGAATAATAAACGAAAAGTGAAAATATGATAACTGAATATAACATTGGGAATAAATTAAAGTGAAAGTGAATAATAAACGAAAAGTGAAAATATGATAACTGAATAATACATTGGGAATAAATTAAAGTGAAAGTGAATAATAAACGAAAAGTGAAAATATGATAACTGAATAATACATTGGGAATAAATTAAAGTGAAAGTGAATAATAAACGAAAAGTGAAAATATGATAACTGAATAAAACATTGGGAATAAATTAAAGTGAAAGTGAATAATAAACGAAAAGTGAAAATATGATAACTGAATATAACATTGGGAATAAATTAAAGTGAAAGTGAATAATAAACGAAAAGTGAAAATATGATAACTGAATAAAACATTGGGAATAAATTAAAGTGAAAGTGAATAATAAACGAAAAGTGAAAATATGATAACTGAATATAACATTGGGAATAAATTAAAGTGAAAGTGAATAATAAACGAAAAGTGAAAATATGATAACTGAATATAACATTGGGAATAAATTAAAGTGAAAGTGAATAATAAACGAAAAGTGAAAATATGATTACTGAATAAAACATTTGGAATAAATTAAAGTGAAAGTGAATAATAAACGAAAAGTGAAAATATGATAACTGAATAAAACATTGGGAATAAATTAAAGTGAAAGTGAATAATAAACGAAAAGTGAAAATATGATAACTGAATAAAACATTGGGAATAAATTAAAGTGAAAGTGAATAATAAATGAAAAATGAAAATATGATAACTGAATAATACATTGGGAATAAATTAAAGTGAAAGTGAATAATAAACGAAAAGTGAAAATATGATAACTGAATAAAACATTGGGAATAAATTAAAGTGAAAGTGAATAATAAACGAAAAGTGAAAATATGATAACTGAATAAAACATTGGGAATAAATTAAAGTGAAAGTGAATAATAAACGAAAAGTGAAAATATGATAACTGAATAAAACATTGGGAATAAATTAAAGTGAAAGTGAATAATAAACGAAAAGTGAAAATATGATAACTGAATAAAACATTGGGAATAAATTAAAGTGAAAGTGAATAATAAACGAAAAGTGAAAATATGATAACTGAATAAAACATTGGGAATAAATTAAAGTGAAAGTGAATAATAAACGAAAAGTGAAAATATGATAACTGAATATAACATTGGGAATAAATTAAAGTGAAAGTGAATAATAAACGAAAAGTGAAAATATGATAACTGAATAATACATTGGGAATAAATTAAAGTGAAAGTGAATAATAAACGAAAAGTGAAAATATGATAACTGAATAATACATTGGGAATAAATTAAAGTGAAAGTGAATAATAAACGAAAAGTGAAAATATGATAACTGAATAAAACATTGGGAATAAATTAAAGTGAAAGTGAATAATAAACGAAAAGTGAAAATATGATAACTGAATATAACATTGGGAATAAATTAAAGTGAAAGTGAATAATAAACGAAAAGTGAAAATATGATAACTGAATAAAACATTGGGAATAAATTAAAGTGAAAGTGAATAATAAACGAAAAGTGAAAATATGATAACTGAATAAAACATTGGGAATAAATTAAAGTGAAAGTGAATAATAAACGAAAAGTGAAAATATGATAACTGAATATAACATTGGGAATAAATTAAAGTGAAAGTGAATAATAAACGAAAAGTGAAAATATGATAACTGAATAATACATTGGGAATAAATTAAAGTGAAAGTGAATAATAAACGAAAAGTGAAAATATGATAACTGAATAATACATTGGGAATAAATTAAAGTGAAAGTGAATAATAAACGAAAAGTGAAAATATGATAACTGAATAAAACATTGGGAATAAATCAAAGTGAAAGTGAATAATAAACGAAAAGTGAAAATATGATAACTGAATATAACATTGGGAATAAATTAAAGTGAAAGTGAATAATAAACGAAAAGTGAAAATATGATAACTGAATAATACATTGGGAATAAATTAAAGTGAAAGTGAAAAATAAACGAAAAGTGAAAATATGATAACTGAATAATACATTGGGAATAAATTAAAGTGAAAGTGAATAATAAACGAAAAGTGAAAATATGATAACTGAATAAAACATTGGGAATAAATCAAAGTGAAAGTGAATAATAAACGAAAAGTGAAAATATGATTACTGAATAAAACATTGGGAATAAATTAAAGTGAAAGTGAATAATAAACGAAAAGTGAAAATATGATAACTGAATAAAACATTGGGAATAAATTAAAGTGAAAGTGAATAATAAACGAAAAGTGAAAATATGATAACTGAATAAAACATTGGGAATAAATTAAAGTGAAAGTGAATAATAAACGAAAAGTGAAAATATGATTACTGAATAAAACATTTGGAATAAATTAAAGTAAAGTGAATAATAAACGAAAAGTGAAAATATGATAACTGAATAAAACATTGGGAATAAATTAAAGTGAAAGTGAATAATAAACGAAAAGTGAAAATATGATTACTGAATAAAACATTTGGAATAAATTAAAGTAAAGTGAATAATAAACGAAAAGTGAAAATATGATTACTGAATAAAACATTTGGAATAAATTAAAGTGAAAGTGAATAATAAACAAAAAGTGAAAATATGATAACTGAATAAAACATTGGGAATAAATTAAAGTGAAAGTGAATAATAAACGAAAAGTGAAAATATGATAACTGAATAAAACATTGGGAATAAATTAAAGTGAAAGTGAATAATAAACGAAAAGTGAAAATATGATTACTGAATAAAACATTTGGAATAAATTAAAGTGAAAGTGAATAATAAACGAAAAGTGAAAATATGATAACTGAATAAAACATTGGGAATAAATTAAAGTGAAAGTGAATAATAAACGAAAAGTGAAAATATGATAACTGAATAAAACATTGGGAATAAATTAAAGTGAAAGTGAATAATAAACGAAAGGGAAAATATGATAACTGAATAAAACATTGGGAATAAATTAAAGTGAAAGTGAATAATTAACGAAAAGTGAAAATATGATAACTGAATAAAACATTGGGAATAAATTAAAGTGAAAGTGAATAATAAACGAAAAGTGAAAATATGATAACTGAATAAAACATTGGGAATAAATTAAAGTGAAAGTGAATAATAAACGAAAAGTGAAAATATGATAACTGAATAATACATTGGGAATAAATTAAAGTGAAAGTGAATAATAAACGAAAAGTGAAAATATGATAACTGAATAAAACATTGGGAATAAATTAAAGTGAAAGTGAATAATAAACGAAAAGTGAAAATATGATAACTGAATAAAACATTGGGAATAAATTAAAGTGAAAGTGAATAATAAACGAAAAGTGAAAATATGATAACTGAATAAAACATTGGGAATAAATTAAAGTGAAAGTGAATAATAAACGAAAAGTGAAAATATGATAACTGAATAAAACATTGGGAATAAATTAAAGTGAAAGTGAATAATAAACGAAAAGTGAAAATATGATAACTGAATAAAACATTGGGAATAAATTAAAGTGAAAGTGAATAATAAACGAAAAGTGAAAATATGATAACTGAATAAAACATTGGGAATAAATTAAAGTGAAAGTGAATAATAAACGAAAAGTGAAAATATGATAACTGAATAAAACATTGGGAATAAATTAAAGTGAAAGTGAATAATAAACGAAAAGTGAAAATATGATTACTGAATAAAACATTTGGAATAAATTAAAGTAAAGTGAATAATAAACGAAAAGTGAAAATATGATAACTGAATAAAACATTGGGAATAAATTAAAGTGAAAGTGAATAATAAACGAAAAGTGAAAATATGATAACTGAATAAAACATTTGGAATAAATCAAAGTGAAAGTGAATAATAAACGAAAAGTGAAAATATGATAACTGAATAAAACATTGGGAATAAATTAAAGTGAAAGTGAATAATAAACGAAAAGTGAAAATATGATTACTGAATAAAACATTTGGAATAAATTAAAGTGAAAGTGAATAATAAACGAAAAGTGAAAATATGATTACTGAATAAAACATTTGGAATAAATTAAAGTAAAGTGAATAATAAACGAAAAGTGAAAATATGATAACTGAATAAAACATTGGGAATAAATTAAAGTGAAAGTGAATAATAAACGAAAAGTGAAAATATGATAACTGAATAAAACATTGGGAATAAATTAAAGTGAAAGTGAATAATAAACGAAAAGTGAAAATATGATAACTGAATAAAACATTGGGAATAAATTAAAGTGAAAGTGAATAATAAACGAAAAGTGAAAATATGATAACTGAATAAAACATTGGGAATAAATTAAAGTGAAAGTGAATAATAAACGAAAAGTGAAAATATGATAACTGAATAAAACATTGGGAATAAATTAAAGTGAAAGTGAATAATAAACGAAAAGTGAAAATATGATTACTGAATAAAACATTTGGAATAAATTAAAGTAAAGTGAATAATAAACGAAAAGTGAAAATATGATAACTGAATAAAACATTGGGAATAAATTAAAGTGAAAGTGAATAATAAACGAAAAGTGAAAATATGATAACTGAATAAAACATTTGGAATAAATCAAAGTGAAAGTGAATAATAAACGAAAAGTGAAAATATGATAACTGAATAAAACATTGGGAATAAATTAAAGTGAAAGTGAATAATAAACGAAAAGTGAAAATATGATTACTGAATAAAACATTTGGAATAAATTAAAGTGAAAGTGAATAATAAACGAAAAGTGAAAATATGATTACTGAATAAAACATTTGGAATAAATTAAAGTAAAGTGAATAATAAACGAAAAGTGAAAATATGATAACTGAATAAAACATTGGGAATAAATTAAAGTGAAAGTGAATAATAAACGAAAAGTGAAAATATGATAACTGAATAATACATTGGGAATAAATTAAAGTGAAAGTGAATAATAAACGAAAAGTGAAAATATGATAACTGAATATAACATTGGGAATAAATTAAAGTGAAAGTGAATAATAAACGAAAAGTGAAAATATGATAACTGAATAAAACATTGGGAATAAATTAAAGTGAAAGTGAATAATAAACGAAAAGTGAAAATATGATAACTGAATAAAACATTGGGAATAAATTAAAGTGAAAGTGAATAATAAACGAAAGTGAAAATATGATAACTGAATAATACATTGGGAATAAATTAAAGTGAAAGTGAATAATAAACGAAAAGTGAAAATATGATAACTGAATAAAACATTGGGAATAAATTAAAGTGAAAGTGAATAATAAACGAAAAGTGAAAATATGATAACTGAATAAAACATTTGGAATAAATCAAAGTGAAAGTGAATAATAAACGAAAAGTGAAAATATGATAACTGAATAAAACATTGGGAATAAATTAAAGTGAAAGTGAATAATAAACGAAAAGTGAAAATATGATAACTGAATAAAACATTGGGAATAAATTAAAGTGAAAGTGAATAATTAACGAAAAGTGAAAATATGATAACTGAATAAAACATTGGGAATAAATTAAAGTGAAAGTGAATAATAAACGAAAAGTGAAAATATGATAACTGAATAAAACATTGGGAATAAATTAAAGTGAAAGTGAATAATAAACGAAAAGTGAAAATATGATAACTGAATAAAACATTGGGAATAAATTAAAGTGAAAGTGAATAATAAACGAAAATTGAAAATATGATAACTGAATAAAACATTGGGAATAAATTAAAGTGAAAGTGATTTTTCTTATGTGAAATAATATAAATAGAATAAGGCAAAATATAAAATTGTGTAATATAGGATAAGGTAGAAATAAATAAAATAATCGAAAAACATTAATAGACTAATAGGAACGTAAAGTATTTAAAAATAATAAAGTGTATAAAATATTGGTACTAATTTGAAATAATATAAATAGAATAAGGCAAAAGTTAAAATTGTGAAATATTGTAAAAGGTAGAAATAAATAAAATAATCGAAAACAAGAATGAACGTAAATTATGTAAAAATAGTAGTGTATAAAATACAGGTTTAAAAATAAAGTGAATAAGCAAAAGGATATAATATAAAGTAGCAATAATAATATAAATTAAAAGTTAAAGAAATATAACAAAGAGAATAAAATAACGGTATTAATCGAAAGCGAAACTAAATGAGTAATAAGAGATAATGCAATGTAAAATAAAGTAATAATAATTAAAATCACTCAAAAATGAGAATTTTAAATGTATAAATAAGAAATAAAATATAAGATGTAACAAAATAAATAAAATGTAACAATTTGATATGATAATTTGTTTATATAATTCTGAAATATATATAACTATGTATGTATATAGAATAAATAGGATCGATGATCTCCACAGTTCCTGGAGTTTCGTTCTTCTTACTTCTCGATGATCATTTCCCTTCTATACTCTCCTTTTTTTGTGCGTGTATGATGATGATGATGATGATGATGATGATGTAACAAGTCTTGAAATGTGTAGCAGCAATAGACAGTAGTGAAGTAGATTTTTTAGTTTGCCCTGGTGTGGAGGGCATCTTATGCATTTGTCTTTTTCTTCTTCCTTTTTTTTCCTTCTACTTTTGCACTGCCATTAGAGTGATTGGTGGCTGTGTTGGTCAGTCCAGCGACCGTCGTTTTCTTCTTTTTATTATCTCCGTTATTTATTTATTTTTTCTCTCTCTTTCCTTATTTTTCTTATTTTATTTATTCATTTATTTTTTTAATATTTTTTATTTAGTTGCATAAATATATATCTATATAAATATACTTTGTCCTCCGTCAAGATGGCATTTAAGCCTTTCAAATATGATTTTGCTTATTCATTAGCTTTCGCTTTTAATTTTTATTTTATTTATTTTTATTCGCCTCTTTTTAGTTTCAATTATTTCTTTATTCTTTTTCTTCTTTGATTTAGTTGGGCACTTCACCTCTTTTTATTTATATATTTCTTTATTTATTCGAGTTTTAATTTATTTATTAATCATGGGCACTACGCCTTTTTTTATCCATTTATTTACTTGGGTTTTCATTTAGATTTTGGGGCATTTCGCCTCTTTTTATTTGTTTTACTTAAGTTTTGTTTAGTTGTTGATTTTTGGTCACCTCACCTCTTTTTAATTATTTGTTGGATTAGTTAATGTCTTTGTTGTGATTTGGGCACTTCCCCTCTTCTGCTATCTTGTGTCTTAATTCGGGATTTCTTCTTAATACGTTGGAGGGATCGGTTGTTTTATTTAGGTTTATTCTTCGTTTTGTTCTTCCCGGGAGGAGCACAGTCTTCCACCTGAGAAAAAGGCTTCCTAGAGACTCTTCTAGGTAGGGGTTGTGGAATGTCGAGGTTGGCATTTATAAGCGGGAGTATCTCTTCTTCTACCCTTTCCCATGTTCTTTCTCTCTATCCCCTGCAGGACCATATTCAATGGCTTCAGTCTTGCCCTTGCGTGTAGTTCTGTCTGCCAAATACGGTCCATCCTTCGTACGCCAGCTATCAGCAGGGAAGCTTTGTTCTGTACCTTCTACATCTGCCTGAGAGAGGCAGAACTAGCTGCCTACATTACCACTGCCGGGTACACCAGTGTTGAACACACCAGGGCAGTGTATAGCTTTCTGATGTTATTGACGGTGAGGCTTTTTAACCTGTACAATTTTACAAGCTTTCTCTTGGCTAGGGATATTCGGTTGTTGATGTGCATCTTATATCCTGTTTTGGTGATGCGTTGCCGTACGGGTAAATTCGTCGTTGACTATGACGTCATCGAATTCCGGCGGTTTACGGGAAGGATTTGGAACTTTCGGCGGTTGGTCTTAATTTTCTACATTCTTTGGAATCGATTGATGTTTTCGATTTTGCCATCTGTCGTCCTTGCTTGAACTCCAGCGTTCCTATAGGAACTGGGGATGGTTTGCATGATGTAATCTGCAAAATGCAGGAACATCACATCCTCCCCAACTGGAGCAGGTAAGTCCAATGTGTACACCAGGTACAGCAGTTGACTCAGACAGCTACCCGGTGGAACAGCATCCTCGAGTTCGAACTCAGGTCCTCTGAAGCCCTCGATGGAGGTTTGGGCTTTCATTTCCATTATGTAGTCACAGAGAACCCTTTCCAGGACTGGGTTTAGCTGAAGGCCTAAGATTTTGTGTTGTAAACTCTCAGCGAAGCTTTATCAAACGCCTCTTGTACATCACGCAACACCACGTCTACGTATTTCCCTTCAGCTTTGCAATGGTCGAGTTTTTCGGTGAGAATGGCGAAGGCTGTGTCAGTCCTCCTTTTCTTGCGGAACCCATGTTGCTCAGGGTTGTGGGCTTCTAGCTCGGTTATCTGGTCTTGGAGCCTGTTAACTAGAAGCTTCTCATAGACTTTGCCCACGAACTCTAAGAGGGATATTGGTCTGTAATCCACCAGTTGATCGGGGGGTTTCTTCCCTTTAGGAATAAAAATGATTTTGGTCATTTTTAGACCTGAATGATCTGCCGGGGGGCATGCACCAAGTTATTTTTAGCGATCCACATCCAACCTGGTGACTTTTGTTTAAAGGTTTTCACAGTTACCATGACCTCTTCTGTTGTTATCGGTCGGCCGTGCTCCACCATCTCCCCGCCTTCGTCGACGTGGTCTTGTGGGTGCGTTCGATGTATTATCAGATTAAGATCATCAATCAGCTGACCTTCGAATTCCTGGTCGAATTCCGTATCGTTTTCAGGTGTAATTGAGAAAATTTCCTTCCACTATTAATCTAATTTGTTTTGCTTATATATATATTTTTTTAATTATATGTAAAAGACTTAATTCTGTAAACTCTGTTCTTATAATAAACTTTGAAACTTTTTCCTTATTGACTGCTCAGGCACCATTGAAGAAACAGCACCGATTCAGAAGAAAGTTGCCACTCGATAAGGGAGATACAGGAAAGGAAAAGCGACGTCAAAACCGTGAAATCTTTTTCACTTTTTCCAACGGGGAATTAAAGGAGAACAATACATTTGGAGCACTTGAATTCGAATCCTCGGAAATCCTTGGCGAAGTACACCGGCTCTCTACATCTCGCTACCGGTAAAGGAGGTAAGGTTACGTTAAGTCCGATAAACACCTGCGCCCCGTAAAGGCCTGCGAGCACCGCCGACCAGACAACAGTCCAACGGCGAATTTTTATTTACCCTTAAAAAAGAGATAATATTGCAATTTTTGACCCTTAAGAAAGAGAGAATACTACAATGTTTATACCTTAAGAAAAAGAGAATAACTTAATTTTATTTCGTTTAGAAAGAGATAATACTACAATTTTATTCTAAGAGTTAATAATTAAATAAGGGTTTAATATCTCATTGCTCCTTTCACAACTCTGGTTGATTTCCTTTTCATTGAATGTTACTTTGGTTTACGGGGAACCAATTATAGAATTTCCTAAGACTTTAAAATGCTCATCTTTGAATTTTTTTGACTCATATTCGATTTTATAATGTGGTTCCAACTGCACAAAATCACCAAACGAGGATATAGGGTTTGGATTCTTACCGACCCTTCGATTATCTTTTGAAATTTAATGTTCACAAAGATAAAGAAAGAAATCAGATATAAAGGAATCTTGAGGGAGGGTTGTCCAATCTTTAGTAACTGGTCTTGAGGGAGAACAACAAATTTACTTTGACAATTATGATACAAACTATGCACTTATGAAATAATTAAAGGAATCCCATATTTTAGTTTGTATTCCTATTAATGTTAACAGGAAATACCTCTTAAAATTTAAAGATGATAAACTTTTTCAAACGTTTACAAGCGAGGATAAGATTTGCGCTTTCAAATGGAAGGATAAGCGTTGCGTGCCCCTTTCTATCGCCCTGAAGAGTTTGTTGGAATTACCAGACAGAGCAGAAAGGGAAGTCAAGTGTTGAAGTTGGTATTCAATCATCCTTTCAATCCTCAGTGGCAGAAGAAAAGCGAAAAGTGCAGGTTTCAAGTGAAGTTAGGAGGGAAGAGAGCAAACACCAACCAATAAGACTTGAAAGTAAAAGGAGATGTCCACCCAATAGCACCAAAGAAAAACAAGTTCGAACTGATTCGTTGTGTTCGGTATGCAAATTGCCACTATGTTCAAGTGGAAAGCAAGTTTGTTTTCAGAAAGACTACAAATAAAATGTTATAATTGCTGTTGGCAAGTGGTACATATTCTGTACCACCATGCTAAGGGAGATGATTGCATGGTGGTATGAATAATGTAGGAATTTTTAAAAATTATTACGTAATTTTTCTATTTTTTCAATTTCTTGACATATTTTTTAAATATTCCACAATTTTTTCCATAATTAATATTCCGTGCATATAGAGTATTTTTTACTCACAAAAAGCTATGCTTGAAAGTGTTAAAAAATCAACACCCGCGACATAAGAATAAGAACTTACGATAATGTCGGAGGACGGAAGGGAATGTTACGCAATGCAATATACAATCTAAGTGAATTGACCAATAAGAGACGAGTTTACAAAATCGCTTACCGTAGATATTCTTTATATTCGTGGCTATTGGTCAATTCATTCATTTGAAAAGACACTGATCATCAGCCAATTATAATTCACGATGAATAGTTTTAATTTTATGAATAAAATATGATTGGTTTTTGAAATTGAACAAATAAATTCTAATAACTAATTGATTTTAATGTAACCAAAATGCCGGGTTGTAACCATTGTAACCTTTTGAAACAAAAATGAGCAAATGTTACTAAATGTTACAAATGTAACCGTTTGGGCAGGCCTGGATGAACGGCACTGGGGATATTCACAGTCCAGCTGTGGAACACAGCTACGGGTTGCAACATTTAATAATTTCATATGATAGCAAGCATCTTACATTAACAGTATCTATCCTACTCAGGTTATTTGTCCTTAAGTTTACTGGGTACAAGGGACACCCTGTACCTACTGAAACATGCAATTTTGTGCAGAGCACAATTTGAACATGAACATAATTCTAAAAGAATTTTTCATAAAAGTTTTCAATTTCCTCAAAATGTGCACTCAATTTTGAGACACTCGGTATTATATTATACTAGTGTACCTGTGCCCTCAAAAACGACGGCATTATTTTAAGTTAGAGCTATATTTCATTATTATAGATAATACCAAGTCGTTGAAATATAAATTACAATTTTTTTCAAAATAAGTAGATTCGAGTGTTACTAAAAAAAAATATGAATAAATACACGACGGGTATTATTATTATTATAGATAATACCAAGTCGTTGAAATATAAATTCCAAAACTTTTTCAAAAGAAGTAGATTCAATTGTTTAGAAATAAATACACGACGGGCATTATTATGATAGATTGCAAACACTTTCAATGAGCTTTTCGAACTAACAATTTACTTTTTTACTTTAATTTATTTCAGTAACTTTATATATAAATAAATCAATAAATAAATCAATATTATGTGCAGTAAAATTAACGGATATTAGAACTCTCAGAAGTGCTACAGAGAATATTAAAGAAACTATATTGTTTTTAAATTCCATAGTATTGGACAATAGCATACAATGGAGGCAAAACAACCATTAATTTCAATTTATCCTATATATCATTAATTTATGATATATAGGACAAAGTGAAATGTATAGATTTTTCCCGATACATGTATGTAGATACTGCCCATCACTGGTATTTGGGCATAGTTGGGAGGATCGAAGGCAAGTTTTGGAAGGTTATGAGGAAGGATCAGGCAGTGTTGATTGAGGTGCCAAGAAGTCTACAAACAAGCCCTGTTCTATATGACAAATAGGGGCAGGAGTCAGGGAAAGGATAGGGAGGAAAAAGCAGGCACGATAAAGGTTAAGTTATCCATCAGTGGGGACTTCAGCTGTCTCCAGCTCTAAGCCGAAGGTTACCCTGCATGAAACTCACCCGCAAGGGTGGTTGGAGTAACATAAAGATTCCATTGATACAGGAATTAGCTGCTTTAGGATGGGGTTTATTTAATTAGTTCACAGTACGCGCGAGAGCTGGAGTTGTCTTGAATACGGCTTTATCAAGTATCCTTTGTTTTGGTGGGATAGGGGGTATTATAGCACTCATCTGGTAAGTTTTGGGGGAGGAAATGAAAATGAACGCCGATTGAAGCTAGATCTTCTTGTTCTTCGAAACAAAAATTAGAGAAGTGGTTAAGAAAGCCGAGTCAGGAGGATGTGGAGATCACAATTTTCTTTTTCTCAAATTTAAAGTGCAATACAATTGAGGGCGTAGAAAGTTTGCAAGGAGAGATCTGTGATGAAAGTGAGGAAGCTAAAGAAAGTGAAAGTGCGGAAGATATATAGCCACGGATTACGCTGGGGAACACAGTTATAGTTATAAGTTCTAATATTTGTTTTTGACTAACTTTTGGCCTCTAAATCCAAAAATGACTCGTTTTTCTGTAACACATGAACTTTTTGAGCTATTGGTTACCCTCGCTTTATATAAAATAACAACAAAAATACCGCATCTAACAAATTATGGTTAAGGTATTTTATGTCGTCTTAACATACATACACTAGGAAATAATAAAAACATTGCTGGTCAAATTGTGTGAATGTAGCTAAGGCTAAAATTTGCCCTTATAGCTTTTTTTAAGTGTTCAATATTTGCAGAAATTCGCTTTATAGTCCAACAGTAGTCAGCCAACATATTTACATCTCATTTACCCTCATACCGTTCCTCCATATACCTTAAAATCTTGGCGGAATCGTTCACCTTGCTCATAGCTGACTTCACCAAGGTATTCTGGGATGGTAGCAAGATGGCTATGCAGAAAATGCAACTTGACGTTCACGTTGCAACCGAGCGTTTTGTAGATTTCCAATAGTTTCCGGAGAATTTCGGCGTAATTCTTTGCTCGTGTATTTCCAAGAACGTTTAAGACAAGGTCTTTAAGTGTAAACCAACATTCTTTTCGAGTTCACCGCATTGCTGATCAATCAGGAAGCATACGATTTTAAGGTCAACACAGATGATCCAATTGTATTTGTGATATTGCAGCAACTCAGACTCTATTTATGTTTACATGTTCTTACGAAGACTAACTGAATGGACAACTTGGATTGTACCATATAAATTACCATCGTGGAGGAGGTCACAGTTTGAGGTATTGATAAAGTCTCCATTTAGTTGAGTTGTAGATCGGAATTCCTAATTTCTCCTTATGGTAATACATAAAGCTACTGTCACTTCGAAACTAGTGCCTGAAATTCACTTTCTCTAGATCGAAAGTCAGATACCTTCGTTCCTCTTTCAAGAATGTTTTCCTCATTCAGTCTTGATGTTTGGAGTTCTGAAGCATTTTTTGATAGTAACATATCTCTTGTGAAATCATTCAACCCATGCTCACCGAATATTTTACGAGCTGAGTCATCTTCAATTTCCAAATCTACATCATTGCATGGGGCGTATAGCTTATGGTAGACTAGGACACTCGATTTCATATTTCTTTCTTGTTATATCCTGAGATTTTCACTAAACAAAATTAACAGTCATTGCAATGATCTTTTAGCTCTTGCCCAATCATAGGTATGTCAACTTATGGGTAGTGGGAAGGTCCCATTATTTAGTAGTGAGCTTACTTTATGTCTCTGTTGAATTGGTTTGGACTCTTTATAATTTATCACTAGGGGTAAGAAAAGGACTTCGGGAGAAAGCGGTAAAAGAAAATAACTTTATTCTTAAATTGGTCTACTAAAAGGAGCCAGCGAAAACGTCTCGAGTTCTTTGGAGTCAGTGAGTAGGCTTCTGTTTTACGCGAAATATCAAGTCTAAAGACAGCAGGTTTAGGTGAGTTAACGGGCTTCGTAACGCCCATTCTGATTAACTGATCTTGACTGCTGAATTTTTGACTTGATGATCGACTGAATTAACTGCCGAATTGAATGTATGTCTCTTGGTCTCCCACTATATATGTGTGCCGTCTCCAAGGGACATCGCCTTGAGTTGTCCGTGGGGCGGACTCAGTGATCTAATTTGTTCGTTACTTCCACCCCTTGGGCGGAGTTCCGACAGCTATGTGTACCTGTTGTACCTACATATTTCCCATGTCTTAGATTTATCTTAATTAGGGAAGTCACTGGTCTCTTACAGTTTTTTGTGAAATTTTGCTGGCCAAAGCCTGTATTTCTTCAGCTGGCCTGTTGTCTCCCGTTGTGACCTTCTTTGCTGATAACTATTCTCAGCACGCGTATGTTTGTGTGTTTCCGCGTGACTCAGACGAACCGCTTGCTTTTATATCTATTTAATAGATGTACAATTTGATATATATTTTGTTTCTTTTTTAATTCTCTTTGGTTCTTTATTTATTACACGTGGCATATTATTTCCTTAATTTACACAAATGGCCATTTATAGGATTTGATAGATTCCTCGAGCACCCATTTTTGGAGTTCCTCACTGGGCCTATTAAATCCTGAAATTTGGGTGCCACAGGCCTACCTATTTTGCAACCTGAGCTCCCAAACTTATCACGTGTTGCATGGTACACATCTAATAACTCTCGACAATGAACGATCAACTTGTGAGGTGCTCAAAGCTTTCCTTATTAACAATGTTCCCTTGCTTGACAAATGCGCCGATATTTGGTCTTTGACTAGAAATGGTGAAATTACCATAGATATATCAAAAGTAGTCCAGGCTATTTAGGCACTTAAGACAGGCGCAGATACAAGGGAGAGAGGGGGAGGGGCTAAGGGGCTGAAGGCCCTCCCCAGTTTCAGACTCGTTTATGTTTATATATTTTTTTAAGCCATACTTGTATTCTGCTATTCAGAAAGTTATGTAATATATCGAATATATATACACACACACACACACACACACACATATATATATATATATATATATATATATATATATATATATATATATATATATATATATATATATTACATGTCTAAAATACAGATAATTTTCAAAATAATTATTAGATTCAGTATTATACTTTAGCTGACGTCCAAAAACTACAATAATTTTCTGATGTGTGGAAAACCGGATTTGAGAGACTGAGATACTGTTATTCATTATCAATGTTGTGTAAGATAACCATTATTGATGATCAATGCCCTTTTCTCAGACTACTCAGAGGGAGAAATTCAAGTTAGCTGTCCCCCAATTTGTATCCTGTATCCGCCACTGACTTAAGACGAGTAGTAGCATGGGCAGGCATGGTCTGAAAGAAAGGAAATAAGTATGTGAATAGAAAATAACTTGAACAGTCACGAGATTCAGAATACGATAATAATCACGTATAGAGAGCGGCACACAGCCTCTCACCGCACTGTGCCACGTGTTACAAGCTGTCGCCGTTTGGTAATAGTGCCTCTTTTATGGTCTTGATCGCAGTTAATAAAATTAATTAATAAATTAGCTTCTTTAGTTTCTTTTTTCCTTCCAATATTTATGATTAGCAATAAATATAAATAAATTAAATAATAAAAGAAATCAGCTGACCAGGCTTATTGCTTACGGACAAACTTGACCAGATAGAGGAAAACTGACTGTAGTTTTGAAATCAGTGACAATTTTAGTTTAAATCAAGTGTAACTCGCATTCAACAGAAATTATGTATGTTCACAATAGTTCCCCGGTTTTATCCATCAGCTATTGAAGACACAAAAAATGGACAATCCTCTAGATATTATCAGTAGCAAGGGTGCTCATCCTATTATTGAAATCCCGTTGCTGGCGTGTACATCACACGTTATGCTATCAGGTTTGAACGAAAGTAATGTCCGATTTTCTAGAATAAAGTTTGAAATAGTATTTATTAAAGTAGTGCATCTTGTTATCGTTTACGAATGATACAATCAATGAGCACTAGATACCTTTATCTTTCAGATTATAAAAATATTGTTCATAATCAGCTTCGGTATTCACCCTATGTCATCCATCAAAAGATAACCTTAAACATGTTATATTCTATAAGTTTCATAAAGGTGTCAATGCAAGTAAAGCAGCAAAATTCTCTCAGAACAATTATTGGGATAAGGTAGTAAGCGAAAGAAATTGCAGGAGGTGACTTGCTCGTGAAGGAGGGATTTCAGTCAAAATATGGAACAAGAGAAGGTCGTCCACAAGAACTTAATTCCGAAGATTTGGAAGCAGTTTTCACAGCAAATCCTGCCGCAACTTTTAGGGAAGTCACATAAAAAATTATCGTATCCATACGTTTGTCATACACCAAATGAGAATAATTAGAGAGGTATCAGTGATTAGAGAACGGGTCCTGCAGAAACTTTCCATGGCGAATCTACAACAGCGTGCTGCATGCTGTGTCATTGCTTTCATGAAACCTTTAGGCTCCATTTTGGGGCAGGTTTGTTGCTGGTGATGAGAAGTGGATCCTAAACGTTAAACGCCGCCGTTTGTGCATCAATTGAGGAAACACAGTTTCTTACTTTGGGGAAATAAATATCACGAGGACAAACAGACGCTAGTTTGTTCACACAACGTCAACAGTTACGTTCCATATGGTCCGATACTTTACCCCCCTCCCTTTACCCCGCTGTTCCAAAGATCCTCGAGGTCCCTCGCAAGGAAGGATTGCAATCCGCAGATTTCGTAATCCATTAATATAAACACAGGAGGGTTGGATAGCCTTTAAAATAAAAATCTATGAACAGGCTTACTGTCCCCCTCCGATTGTTTATGTCTCTTTTCGCCAAATAGAGGAAATCTCACCTTCTCTGACGTAAAGCAGAAGGGTGAATGGTCACAACGTTGAAACTTTAGGCCCTAGGAGAGAGGCTTAGAGGTGGGCCCTCGATCTGGAGAAATGAAGAGGAGGATCGGAGTAGCAATCAGGAGAAGAAGACGAGTGCCGGAGGCAAACTGGGAATCAAGAAGACAGTGGAACCGAGCGGGTTTTTTTCTGCCTGAGGCTGTTCCTTTGGTCATATCGAAGAGTAGACCAGTGGTATCAAGAACCACTCATGCCAATCACGTTTAGAGAAACCTCTTATCTCTGTTTTCGGAATAAAAACAGATATCCCTCACCATTGAGGAATACCAAGGTGAAGTTTCACTCGAGAAAAGATTCACCTTTTGGTTAAGTCTCGTCATCGAGAAGCCCGTAAGTGTAACACAGGGATTGGAATAACCCGTACCTCCACAATCCTCTCGCTATATATCTTCAAGTCAAGACGCATGGCCACGCGCGCCCCACTTACCTCGGGATAAGTATCAGTTGTTCTTCCCGAAAATAGCTTCACCCAGCGTCTCCTTCGCTCAGAGAGACTGTTAGCTATTTTTCCGAGTCAGTCTCACGTCCGCGAGAAAAGCTGCAGTCAAACGTGGCTCGAATCATCTCATCTAGGAAGTTCCCGTTCAAGGCCATCCAACTCCAGACTCCCTCTTAGTTAAAGGTAGTATATAATCCCAAAACTTATTCATGTTCGTTAGTTACCATTCCGTACTAAAGTGCATTTTGCGTCAACCATCGCGTAGTACTCATTGGTAGTATTAATTTTTATTTAGATCCTCTTATTATAGCATTAGTAAATTTAAAGTTTTAATATTTAATTTTTTATGTAATTAAAAGTATATTTTTGCCCTAGTTGTTTAATTAAATCCTCGAAACACCCTCAAATGGCAATAAATATATATATTTACGAATCCTCCCTGGTTAAAGAATCAAAAGTAAAAATAAAGCACTCTTAGAGAAAAGTGGAACGGAGTTATTCATGTACGAGCCAAACGTACATACATACTTGGCCGTATACAACGACATTAAAATTGGTCTCAGGTGTGGAGTGGTAAGGCTCGTCTTCCTTCCCCTCCCCCCAAGAGATAAAATTAAAATTGGTGACAGTTTTTTTGGTATTTAGAAGAACTCATTAATAGTTGATTGTGTTGCATCCCGTTGATTAGTAACAAATTTGTGCCTAAGCGTTCTAGGAAAGTTAAGCATAATAAGAGGATACATTCGCTCTATATTTTTTTTGTTAATTGTCTGTGGTTAGCCTGTTAATGGTGTTAATTACTTTTTCTTGTGGTACTCCTATTAACTGAAAGTGTGAGTAATAAGATTGGGTTAAACAGAGCATTACTTGTTTCGTAGTTGCATAAGTACCATTAGCGTAAATCAGTGAGATTTAGACGGACATAGATAAAATGTAGTCTCTTGAAAGATTCCACCAACAAAGACAAACTCTTGGACTAACAGACAAAGAACGAATTGTCTACATCCAGGAACAAGAAGATACGCAAGAGGAAAGAGAAGAAAGAAGAATACAGATGGAAAGAAAAGCCAAAGAAAGAAAAATACAGATGAAATGAAGCGCAGAAGAAAGAAGAATACAAATGGGAAGAGAAGCAGAAGAAAGAGTAATACAGATGGAAAGAAAAGCAAAACAAATAAGAATACATATGAAAAGAGCAGCAGAAGAAAGAAGAATACTGATGGAAAGAATACCAAATTAAAGAATAATACAGTTGAAAAGAGAAACAGAAGAAAGAAGAATACATTTGAAAGGAGAAGCAGAAGAAAGAAAAATATAGATGAAAATAAAAGCAGAATACAGAAGCATAGACGGAATCAGAAGCAGAAGAAAGAAGAATACATATGGAAAAGAAGCAGAAGAAAGAAAAATACATATGGAAAGAGAAGCAGAAGAAGGAAGAATACAGATGGAAGGAGAACAGGCACAAGCGGAAAGAGAAGAGAGAGAACGAATACTCTCACATGAAAGGGCATTGAGCAAGGATCAGGTGGAAGTCAAGGCCGTTGTATCCTGGCCTGGAGCTACGCAAGTACATACGATGAAACCCCAGCAAAATAGTGTGACGATGCATAAGGAAGTAACTATGGAAGCGTTATACCCATGTGAACCTCTTCAGGTGGTAAACACTGCGTATGTAGAGTCAGATAACGAGTATCCCCTACCCTCATTAGACTTTCGCCAGGACGACTCATCCACGGAGGTAGATTTAAACCCTCACCTTGGCCCGCTCATAGATTCACAATTGTTCGCTCGAGTGAAGGGAAAATTAAGTTCAGCCCCCCATTCTTCGACTACCCAATCCCCAAAAGATGTTTGGAATCCGCACCGATGCCAGTGTTGAAAGAATCGGTTGTGGCCTGGTACAATATGAAGACGACGGTGCCCCTTTTCCCATAACTTATGCAACTATAGAACGGGAAGCGCTAGCCATAAGGTTGGGAATAAAGAAATTCAAGTTGTATTTAATTCGATCCCCGGCCTCTGTCATATTTACATAAGAGCAAAAGCCAGAACGGCAGACTCATGCGATGGAGTCTATTGTTAATAGAGTACCAATTTAACATAAACTATATAAAAAGCTCCGATAAATGTAGATCCGATATCTTGAGCCGAAACCCCACAGAGGGCTAATTAAACTCACTTTTGCTCTAAGACCAATTTTTTGGGGGTAGATATTAATGTGTTAAGGGTTATTTGTTTAAGGAATAAACTGCCTAGGTACATATTAATCGTAAGTTTCTTTTTCTTGTTCTTTGTTGTAATTGGAGTTTTTTTTAAAATTGTAGTGTGTGATTCGGACTGCTTGGCCTTACGAGACAAGGTTAAAGTCTGCCGTTCACCTGTCTATGTACATGCGCACGTGTGCGTACAATGTCACTAAGTCTTAGTTTAGTAGGATGGTTGACCACTGTATTTTCACGGTAACAGTCGGACTTGGAATTGTATTTCAAGTCATGTTTTTTTGTTGTTTAATTTCTTTTTACTTGAGTTCTACCCCCCATCCCCATTACCTTCTTTAGAAGGGAGGAAACGTGGGGAAATAAATATCACGAGGACAAACATACGCTAGTTTGTTTGCACAGCGTCCACAGTTACGTTCCATATGGTTCGATACTTTACTTCCCCCTCCCCTTTACCCCGCCTTCCCAAAGATCATCGAGGTCCCTCGCAAAGAAGGATTGTAATCAGCAGATTTCGTAGTCCATTAATATACACATAGGAGGGTTGGATAGCCTTTAGAATAAAAATCTATGAACAGGTTCACTGTCCCCTCCGATTGTTTATGTCTATTTTCGCCAAATAAACGAAATTTCACCTTCTCCGACGTAAAGCAGAAGGGTAAATAGTCACAACGTTGAAACTGTAGGCCCTAGGAGAGAGGCTCAAAGGTAGGCCCTCGTATCCTCTTCCCTCCCCTCCTCCCTAGGGGATAATCGACGTATATATAGTTCGATCTGGAGAAATGAAGAAAACCAGGGTTTATTTTTGTTTTTCAAAATTACTTTTTTTTCAAGAAATGAATGCTACTTATCATTATTTTATTCAAAATTCATATTTATGTTTATAATTTAAACAAATATGTATCAAATCAAGGTTATTTCTTTGATAGTGACTCATAATTCATATCTCCTTCTATAAGTCATGGCTATCATGATACATGGGTACCCCAAATTCTTGATCAGTGATCTGTTACTGTGATCTATTCTTACTATAATAAAATGTTGTCGATGAATTACACAATGTATTGTAAAAACACCAGGCACAACTTTAATACTGTTAATGCTGGAGCTTCGTCAGTCGCGCAAGCAATAATATTGCTCAGTGGGATATCTTTTTCTTTGAAGAACTGTTGAACTGCAGTAAAAATAGATTCACCTTTAGTATTTGTTTTAAGTTACTTTGCAAAGAGCAACTCTTGCTCAATTTGTTATCTTTAATAAAGCGAACAAATCCTAAAAGTAGTGCTTCATTGCCTGGCAGTGTAGACTGATCCAATTGTAAACTAAATTGATGAACCTTGGGTGTGTCACATAGGATTTCTTCAATGTCTTCGGCCATTTTGTCAACTCTTCATTCAACAGTATTATTACTAAGTGGAATCGCTTTGGCAATTGTGCTTGGTGAAGGATGATGTACTACTGTACGCAAGACTTTCTCTATAGCGGGCAAAATCAGTTCTTCTCTAATTGTATGAGGCTTCCCAGACCTGACAATCATTTTGGAGATATTATATGAACAAACAAGTCCATCGTCGCATTTTTGGGATAGTTTTGTTATTTAAGAGCCAATGTTTTTCTGTTGTTAAATCTGTCTCGTAAAGTTTGAAAATATTACAAATTCTCTTTTTTTATCAGGATAAATCTTTTTTAAGTGATCGGGAAGTCAAGGTGGTTTCATAATCTCGTTAGAGAACACTTTCTCAAAGAGAAGGCACATTGACAGTTGGTTGTTATTAAGAGAACTAATAAATCAAAACTTTAAATATTCAACACTATATTTTCTGCCCTTTCGTTTTGCGAAGTTTTCAGACATGAATATGAGTAGTTAAACATGGTCACTATAATTCAAAATTAATAAATGGCAAACACAGAATTTCACCACCAATAAAAATTACAGGGAACACGCCTAACTCACAAATAAAATAATCGGACCCAGCAAACATAAAACTGGGAAAAAGGAAAACAACAAAAAATATGTGTTAGCAAGACGATAATTAAGTTTGTATATAGTTTCTAAAGTTATAAAAAAATCACCATTCCTACTACTTGAATTAGTCACAATATGGGTAAATTTTATGAAAAAGATTACAACATCAAAGCTTATGTGAAATTATCGCAAAAAAGTACTAAATAACTAATATCACGCAAAGGAACAACACTTAGCAACCCAGAACTTGCGCGGAAACTAACAGCAATCCAAAACAGACGTGGACCCAAGAGAGTGTGGCTGTTACGTACATGTTTTATACAAGTACAAAACGGATCAAGTTTAAAGCAACAATAATGAGTGGAAGCTTTGTGTACTTATTTTATACAACTACAGATCGAACCTCAATCATGTTTGGCATTATTGAAGAAGTTATAGCAGACTATCAGTCAGCAATCAGATGTTTATTTAAACGTCATCAAACAAACCTTTTCAGTAACAGTTTGCATCAAACACGTCACCGCAAGCCAAATGCCGCGTGAAGAAGTATCAACAACTAGTCGTGCAATACTGTTAATACAATGCGTTTACAATATTAAGCTATGCAAATAATGCATAGAATTTTAAATCTGTATACTAGTAAAATTTATAATTGCATTTACATAAGTATCGACATTAATTCTTTCATGGCCACAGAGTGAAAAGGTAATCAATTTTCACGAATTATGACTACAAGATTGGCAATCCTGCCGTGTAACACCAACTGAGAGAGAAAACAAGCACATTAACACACTTCACTGGCATCCAGTAGAATCTTTTGTAGCATTCTATAAAATTTCTGAAATTCTGCAGAACTTTTGCTTTCTATAGAATTACAGTATTTCTATAGATTTCTACAGGTCCAACAGTTAGGTATGCTATAATAATTGAGTAATATTTAAACTTGATATGGTTGACATTGAATAAATGCCGAAAACCCCCTAAGTGAAACAACATCTTACTGGTCCCCCTTGCACCTCAACAACGCCCACAAGAAGGCGTTAGCGCCGACGTTGGGAATCACTGGGTTAACTGGAATCTGTGTTGTATTTGCCAAGAGGACAAAGCAGATCCCTTGGCATGTCCTTCGCTGTACAAGCGAAAAGTATCTAGGTGTGAGAACAGTTTACTCGCAACAAATTTGATGAGATTCAGTGAGCTTGGACAACTACCAGAAAACATTCAGTTGGAAAGACTCAATGAAGATTATGGCCTTGAAGCGTACAATGCTTTGTACCATCAATCATGCAAACTCAAATATAATAGTACAAAACTGCAAAGACCAGAGAAGCGAGAAGCGAGCACTCGTAACAGCAGGAGAGATCCATGACGTTTTGGATGCGGGCAAACGTCTTAGATTTCATTCAAGGTCATCCAGTACAGAGAAGGGGAAGAATCCCAGTGTTTTTTTTCACCAGACAACCTGCAGGAACCGATGTTCACAACCAAGTTGCAACATTTCAAATGGACAGTAAAGTTCGATTCTAGGCAGCCATTCCTAAAAACACAGAACTGCTCGGCCGACTCACTGCAGGAGACATGATCGCCCAAGATGCCAAGTACCATAAGAAGTGCTTCACAGTTCTGCACAACAGGGTTAGAAAGCCGCAGTCTGAGGGGTCCAAGTACAAAGACAAGGAGCGAGAATTATCTGGTATTTTCTTCGCCGTACTGGTCCTCTACATAAAAGAAGCTAGGCTAGAAGAGGAGGCAGCGCCAGTGTTTAAGTTAGCTGATCTCGTACAGATCTTTCAGGCAAGAATGGAACAGCTGGGGGGTAAGATCGACAGGAGGGTCCACTCCCCATGACTGAAGCAGAGACTCCTTTCACAGTTCACTGACATGCGCGCACACAGAAAGGGGAGAGACGTCCTGCTGGCATTTGATGAAGAAGTCGTTGGTGCTGCTCTCATGAAAGCCTGTGACCTGGACAGTGATAATGATCTGATCCATCTTGTACGTGTTGCACAGACCGCGTGCCACTACATGTTTAAAGAAGCTAAACCCTTCAACGGATTCCCTGAAGGATGTTAAGAAGAATCTGTGACATCAATGCTGCTTGCCCTGGTGAGAATGATCCTAGAGGATCCCAACATTAAGGATTCGATGACAAACGCAACCTCTGCAGCACTTAACTACATCAAGCACAACCAGGCACATCACACCACAGCAACCGTAACTGTCAGGCAAAGTGCTGCACAGGAGACACCAGTTCCTACATACGTAGGGATAATGTTGCACGCTCGCACAATAAAGAGGGAATTAATAGACAGGGTTTCACACCTGGGCATGAGCATCTCCTATGACCGCGTTCTACAGCTCTCAGCTCAGATGGGGGAACAATGCCTGTCAACAGTTTCGCAGAGGACAAGTGGTCTGTCCCTCAAAGATGCGCAGCAATGTCTTTACAACGTCAGCAGTAGACAATACGACCACGATCCTAGTTCAATGACAGGGAAAAATTACTTCTATCGTACAGACATCTCCCTCATCCAGCACCCCTCTTTCACTGGCAAAGGAATGGCCCGAAGCATCGTAATCGGTGGTGGATCACTAAATGATAGCTCAAAGATGGTCGGTGACTTGCCACCCTACTATACTCATGTGTGTCCAGTCACTACCACCATGAAGAACATGTCTGTTCCTGCTAGTGAAGTGGTATCCTTGACGAGATTCAGCTTCAAGGGGCAGACTGAGGAAGAATATCTGTGGCTAGAGCACGCAAGGTGGGTCCTAGGGGACAATACTAGGACATACGAGAACATATCGTGGTCAGTGTTTCATGCCAGTCACCAGCCACCGTTAGCTTGAACCACCTTCCCCACCACACTGCTTCCACTGTTCCTCGACAGTGGCCATGATCCGGGACTCCATGGATGTGGTAAAGAAAGCTGTAAAACATGTGAATCTTGGCCAAACACCTGTCGTCACCTTGGACCAACCACTGTTTGCCTTGGCAAAGCAGATTCAGTGGAAATGGCTATAGAAGTATGGTGAAGATAAGATGGTAGTGATGTTCGGGGAACTCCACATCGAGATGGCCACCCTGAAGACGCTGGGAGACTGGCTGCGAGGAAGTGGGTGTGTACAAGCCTTGAGTGTAAGCTGAGATTACAACGCCAGGGACAGCCGACTCCTTCATCTGAGCTACCCACGTCACTCGGACAAGAAAAGCTCATCAACTCGCTGCAACGGCACTGCACATCTTGCAACACAATGCGTATAAACGCCACTGTGTGACATATTTTGGTAATGCAGAAGATCTGCCTGAGATCGAAGACTCGTGTCACAAGAGAGGAGAAGAGATTCCCAACTTTCGGTACTGGGAAATTGTGCTGGAACTAGAGATGTTGCTAATGGTCTACATGCGTTCTCTGCGGCAGGCTTCATTCACGATGTATCTTGATGCCGTGACGGAACTGCCCCCATGGTTCCATGTCTTAGACCGCATACACTATGCCAGGTGGGTCCCTATTCACCCGAGGGACATGGATGCGCTCTCAATGAGGCACCCATATGCAGCCAGAGAATTTATGTCTGGCAACTTCTCTGTACGAAAGACGAAGAACGTGTACTCTGCTATCCCAATCGATCCGGCGCATGAACGAATAACGCATGCATCCAAGGAGATGGTGGAGCAGTCGGCCTCACTGACAACCCAAGTGCTCTGCGGCGTTAGATGATTTCTGGCGCAGAAGTTTCCAGAGCCATATAAGAGTTCCAAGATGGCCATCAACACTGGAGGAGGCGAGAGGACACTCGTCATCACGACCAGACACCAAGTGTGCAGACCTCTTTCGCCAAGGATGTCCACGCCCTTGACAGCGTCATGGAAGAGCTTGTAAACCCCTTTGAGGAAGAGAGTATAGGTCTGGTTGTCCTTGTCACAAAGGAAATTGCAGGTCCTGCTGCAGTTTAGACTGTCAGTAATGTGAAGGAGATTGGCTAAGTGTAGTTCAAAACTTTCACCAGAGACTGCCTAGTGGAAAGAACGAAGCCAATTGATGATGCAATTAGTCGAAACAAGCTAAACGTGTTCAGCATTTCCACCCCGAGAAGTGCGAGTAAAGGGAAACACAGTTGGTCTCTCTCACGAACGACATGTCACTTTTCTCTCGACTCTACATTAGTTTCCGCACGAGGGGTGGAAATCTTGAAGAATTCTTTCGTCATGGGAATCAACTCTGTTATTCAGCTCTCTCCGATGGAGAAAGTCTCCGTCTAGGTACGAAGAGTGATCTCTTGAAATGCTTTAAAGAGTTCTAAAATGCCCAATCAGATGCTCATGATGCCCCATGCCTAGTTATTGACGTGACAGTCATTTTCCAGATGTTGAAGCCTGCGGTAGTCAAGAACTTTGATGACTATCCCCAGAATGTCTTCATACCGTATTTGTCAAGAAAGCTTCAAACTGTGTCACGCCTTGACTTGGTCTGGAACCACTACATTGCTGATTCGCTGAGAGACAGTACAAGATCAAAGTGAGGATGTGGAAAAGGAGTGCATAGACGCGTCGCCGGAGCTACAGTTATGCCTGAAAACTGGCATAACTTCCCCTGAGTGGACACCAACAAGACCGAGCTGTTCAAGTTCCTATCAGAAGCTGTCTTCAAGTGGTTTGACCAGGACGACAAGCAGCTCGTTATCACGGATGCAGTCCTGAGTAAGTCACCGCTGCAAGAGCTGGCCTTTCTGGCCCCATGCAACCAGGAAGAAGCTGACACTCCAATTTTGTTGCATGCATCCCATGCAGCCAACCATGGTAACCACAAGATGCTACTCAAAACAGTTGACATCGATATAGTGGTGTTGGCTGTATCATTGTCTTAGGGACTGCAATCAGAAGATAAACTGTGGCTAGCATTTAGTACTGGGGACAATTTTAGGTACCTGGCAAGCTCACGAAATAATAGCTGGCCATGACCAGAGAGGGAACAGGCTCTCCCTATGTTTCACGCTCTGACTGGGTGTGACACTGTATCTAGCTTTGTTGGACATTGTAAGAGTACTGCCTGGAAATTCTGGACCGTTCTACCAGAACTTACAGATGAAATGCTGAAGCTATCCTCTACACCAAGTGTCACAGTACTAGACGATGACTCTCCCACCATCGAGCAGTTCGTCATATTGCTCTATGACAGAACCAACACGTGCAAGGATATTGACAAGGCCCGAAAGAAACTCTTTCGCGAAGAATAAAAACAGGCAGCTGATTCCGCCAAACAAAGCGGCTCTGGAAGAACATGTAAAGAGGGTGGCCTACCAAGAAGGTCATGTGTGGGGTGAAACACTGTTACCAACGCCAGAGCTGCCTCCTCCATCCAGATGGGGCTGGGTCAAGAATGACGACGGGGTGTATGAGCTACACTATATAAAGTTACCTGAAACAGCCCACGCTTGCAATGAGCTAGTAGCGTGCAAGAGCAAGAAGAGCTGTCTGAAGCGTTGCAAGTGCAAAAAGGCCTCACTTGAATGCACAGCTTTGTGTGAGTGTGAGGTAGTGTGCTCTCATAATTGATTGGCGACCATTTTGATTGACTGGCGGTCATTTTGATTATGAGTTGCGGCCATTTTGATTATGTTTTGGTAAATTCAAGGGCAATTGAGTGACCTTCGCTCGTCTCCCTGCAGCTGCAGACGAGGGGGAGGTAAGGGAACGACGTTCCCAATCGAGTACGTATAGGGATTTACCTACAGAATCGAGAAGTCTGCGGGACTCTGGGGCTATGAAACGGATGGTACCATAAATAATCTTTAATAATTACAATAGATATAGGATGGAAAATATTGCAAACGGATACTTAATGTTTACAGGGATCAGATTAAGGAATTACCGGGAGCGATTAGATAAGCTCAAACGTGAGATCATAAGAGGCTGATGATGAGCCAATATATGAACATACATTTTATGGATCGAGTGGTTAAGATACCACAATTTAGTCGTTGGAGCCTAGCTTGGGGGTTGAGGCTTTCTGAGACGACTCGGGTCATGGGTGATTGAACGAGTAAATCGTAAAAGATGGAGTTTAACCTGGAGGAGTGAATTCGAGGGAGTACTCACGCCAGACAAGGTTAAAACCGAATTCAAGGATAGCCAATTGACTGAGGCCAAATTCCTTCGGTGAGAATTGTTTCCTTCGAGCTCGAGAATTAGGGAACGGAGCTAAATCATAATCTTTTTGATTCTTCGCTATTTCCTCATTCATAACGCTGTTAAACTCGGAGTTGAACGGGGCTTCAAAGGGATCGAGCGTCTCTGTATGTTTCCTTCTTCTTCTGAGATCACGTGAGGATGAGTTGAGCCGCAGGGGTGGAGGAAACCCGGGGGCACTGCCCAATCAGAACGCGCAGGATTTTATTTGGGCTTCTACTACCTCAGCCCAGCCGGTAAAGTTCGCACACAAGATAAAACATTTCACGATGGGGAACCGGGTTGCACGCTCCAGGTAGTCATGTACTAACGCAAATTTCACATGGTTCGGAGCTACCGGAGGAAATAGCTTGTCCGACACCACTATAGAAGTACACCCTGTATCTCGGGCAAGGGTGGAGACTCTGCAGCCGTTTACTGCTCCGGTCTAGATCTTTAATCCTCTATTGACGCTCTTTTCAAACAAGAAATTTACATGGTGGCCAGCGGCAGTAGAGGCAGATGGAAAAGAAGACGGTGGTGGCGCGGGGGTAGCACTAATTTGGTGCACTTGGTTGCAATAACTGCTACGAAATTGAGAGTTCTCAGGTCAAATGGTGCCCACATGACTTTCAATACCACACGAGAAGCACACAATAGACCTCCTGGGGAAGAGTGACGTCGGATGATTTGATGAGAAGGGTTTGATGTCCCGAGGTCCAGAAGAAAAGAAGTTTCTGGGCTTCGAGGGGCCAGTTACTTTCACAAACTTACTTGGGTCACGGGGAGGAAATTTTGGTTTGCCACTTTTTGCCTTAGAGGACGACGGTTCAGTCTTTCTTCCTTCCTTAGGGTAGCATTTATGGCTCGCTGCGAATACATCGACTTCTTCGATGCATTCTTTGAAGGTGAACACCTCTGGTCCTTCAGGATGAAGTCGATAATCGCTTCATAATCGTGGGGAATTTAGACGAATCCAGCGAGAAATTGAAGTGTCTCTGAAGTGTATACCCAAACTGGCGAAAAGTTTGATTGGGTTGAATACGAGCGTGGCAAAATTTAACACGGTAAAAGTCCGGGGGTCATATTATATACAGCAAGCAGCTCCGATTTCACTGTCGAATAATCGATTGTCGACTACGACGGGAGGGATATGAAAATATCTCGGAGCTAGGGAACTTAGCAATGGCTGGAGTTTGACGACGCCGTCTGCTTCGAAATACGTTAAGACTTAAAATCTTTACCTTTCTTGTAAACTGAGAGCTTCACAGACGTAATTTGCGGGACGTGATTTCGCGAGTTGATGGAGAGCGTCTTGATTCTTGCTCTAGTCATCTCCAATTCATGTTGGCGGATTCTTTCTCTTTCTTCTTTCTCTTCTATGTTTCTCTCTCGAGCTCTTATCTGTCTCCTTTTCGCTCTCTCTATTCTCTCTTCCTCTTGTATGTATGACAGAAGATCCTTGCTGGTTAGGCCAAGGGATTCACCTTGCGATTTGAATCGGTCAAACGAAGACATGTTGTCGCGTATTATCGAACTTAACCAGCCCAAATAAATTACGCACAGCGACGTGATTGTTATTTTCCGTATAAACACTCGGAACTAAATGCCTTACCGAACTTGACGCGAGAGCCTTTACCTCTGCCCAACTAACACAAAGAACAATTCTTACTGTGCCTTTCAGGGTATGAAAGGATAAAATTCCGCTGGGAAATAAATGAGATGCACAGTCTCGAAAAATAACACAGTTAAAAACTAAATATGTGCACGTGGCGACACTATATAACACATCCTAGGGACGAAAATATTAAAACGTACTGTGAACAAAATAATACAATCTTGTTCAACACAAACAGAAAACGCCCTTTAATGGAAATATGCTCTTCTTGGCACACTACACAGCCCCCTCTAAGAAGCGGAGCGTATTTTGAAGAAATGAAGACGACACATGATTAATTCAATAAATGGTACCAAAGCCTATTTAAGTCGATATATATATATATATATATATATATATATATATATATATATATATATATATATATATATATATTGAGTTTAATTGCGTAATATATTAAGATTTAAAATAATTTTCCCTAATTCTCCAATCCTTCAATTAGAAAAAAACGCATTGTATGTTGCCGTTAGAATTAGCGGCTTAGTGTTCTATCTCTTCCACCATTATATAATTTCCCAACGGCAACTTTGCCACCTTATTATATCTTCTTGAAATGGAGCATTGGTTTATTTAACGAATTAGATTGGAATATTTATTACCCTAGTTTATATTCATCTGCCTAAAGAAGTATTATTCAAATAGAAATATTTTTAAAGAACTTTTCATCTTTTTTACCATGTTAGAAATTTTTTTACTCATATTTTTCACCCACCCAAACATAACACAAACATACAAAGGATTACATATATGTACTGTATGTTAGCACCTTCAACACGGCTACGACATCCACAGCTTATTTCTTCTCCAAGTCTAACCCCTCTTTAATCACCACGTCCACAACGACATCATCATCCGAGATGCAAACTTCCAGACATACTCCAATTCAACTAACTTACATCTCAGACCCAGTTAATTTACTACAATATGAGCAAAGTAAGCTGGTCGACTAGATTAAATTGTGCGAAATAATGTGTGCCAGCAGCTGCAATAAAGAACAAAGGATAGTGCTGAGTTCACGTTGCTTTCCACGTTATTATTATGACTGAAGATGCCTTCAGTCAGGAATATGGAAAATCAGAAGTGGACAAGTTGCGTGAGTTTAATGCCACTCAGGTGATGGGAGACAGGCGCCCCATGCAATTTTTAGACCAATTGAGAGAATTAGCACGGGCTGATGGTGCGAATTCTAATGGTCTAGAACTTCTTTTACAGGAAATATATGCTGATCACATTTACCTTATCATTCTGTAACCCCTATCCAAAATGTTAATTGAAGTATTTGTTCACAGGTTGGAGAGTGGCTTGGTTACCAAGGGGAATTTGTCACCGAGTTTTGGTGCCCCTCTAGAGGTAGCCAAATGGGTTTCGGCTTGGTGGCTACCGGTTTGCTTCTACTATGAATGCTTGGTATTCACTAGGCACTGACACTAAAAGAATAGAAAGCTCTCTTCTTGCTTGATTGTAGGCTGGGTAAAGCTGGTCGGAGATTTCGTCAAAGGTAAAAGGAATATTGGAGCTGGATTCAATATCTTTTTATTCGGCGGGAACTTGGAAGGTCTTCAGATGTCTTTTATTGATTAGAGATTCATTCTTAAGCGCCTTCCACCTTCTTTTTTTTTTCAAATGACCCGCATGCATGCGATATTTTGACATTTCACTGGAATTAATTTTTATACATTTACTTAGTTCCTATAATATTAAATTGATTGAATCTACTTACATTAATTTATTTTACAAATTATTACACTATTATAAAGGAATTAATAAGACGTTTTCCTTTAATATTACGACAAAAAAATTAGTTGCTCCTCAGGGCCTTGAAATTAAAAAACTGAGTTCATATTAGACCGCTTAATACATTTATCATGAATTCAACATAATGATATATTTCCCACTTTACTTAATTTAATTCATTTACAATGTTTACATGTTTATCAAATCTTACAATTGTTGAATTATTAAATAAAAGCAATTTAATTAAATTCTAGAAATTCCTTTAACATATTTCTTCGATAGAGGTGGTCTAATTATAGGACGTTTTAAAATATTAAAATAAAAGTTTGAGATTAATTTATAGTGAAATTGTTTTTATTTTGATCAAATATATTCTATTAATCTTATTGAAGCAACAAAATCCATTATATTAATTGTAGAAGAATGGTCCGATGATGCCTCTGGCTGAGATTGCAGTCCATACTGTGCACTTAGGGGAGTGTAGGGGCTTGGTGGCTACCTCATTTAGTCTGGAGGTCTCCCAAAAGACATTTGTCTTTGAGTTTACCTTTCCTTCAAGATGGAAGTGAGCTTCATCTGAGGTCCAAAGGAGGTTAAGGAAAGTTGGGGTCTTCTGAATCTTCTCCAGTATCTTGAGTGCCATAACCTTTCTCTGCTCCTTGTCTGAGGCTATAAGGGTCTGCTTCGTCTGTATTCTTTATGGGTAGGCCTTTACATCCATTACTAGCACTCTCCTGCAAGTCTCACGGGATATACCGAGGGACTGACTTCGCTTGCGCACAGAGAGTTTTGGACTCTGCTGAACTGACTCTCTCACACTCTCGACCAGCTCAGCTGTACGCTTCCTAGGGCGTCCTGAATGGCTTGGACGGTTGTCACTGGCTGCATTGAGGTTCTCCACTATCCCATAGTTCTCGAAGTGGTCCAACCAGTCCTGAATTCTGCTCTTGGAGGAGACTTTTTCACATTCGAACTGATGCACGAAAGTGTCCTGCACTTTCTTGAAGGAGCCTGTCTTGTAGTAATGTTTGACGCAGTATATTCTTTGCTTGAGCTCCCATTGAGATCTAGTTGTGTTCACAGGCGTTGCTTCTATCAGGTCCTGCAAAGTTAGGGTGATTAGTAAATGAATGAATGAAAGATATATCACAAAAAGTGTGTGCAGGCCCGTTTTTGGAGGGTGACCCTGTAGAAGATATATGATTGTGATTATTACTTATAGAATTTTACACTTATTGGTAAAAATAAAGAAGTGATTTAGAGAATGGCAATAATTTGGAGGAATGCCAAAGCTGTTTAATCTTTTACCTTAAGAGCTATATGTATTATACTGCAAACGAGAGGCATTCATGATTGGGAAACCCATTATAAGATTTTTATTAAATTCCAAAGGGCTAATTTATGGGGTTTCTTTGTTTTTTTTATTCAATCTTGCAATGTGAGCACTACAGTTTCTAACTACCGGCCAAAATGGAAATTGGTGGAAGCCCCTCTATTTTCGGAACTTGCACCCGCGGTAAAGGGGATACGTAAACAGCTTTTCAATATACAGTTGCAACAAGAGGACGCATTCACCAGAAGTGCCAACATACGCATCAAGGGAGCTGCAGTCCGTCCTCCAACCACGTAGCCAAAGAGAGCACTTAAATATAGGGATGAGGCACGGTATACAAATTCTTGTACTACTTATCACTCCACTCTTAACCATAATTTTCAGCCTTCTTCCTCACATATATGCTGGTATTACTGGAAATTTGGCAATAACGCTGTGAAATGTGTTCCGCCGCGTCAATTTTCCACAAACTTCACTTCATTCTCGTACTCTTTACTTCATCAAAATTTGTCGGACATATGTTCGTACCATCGCAACTTCGGACATAAAGATGTGTCAATGTAGCACTGCCAGATTCCTATAATCTGCTGTACTACTCAAATAAACAATTATATATAATATTGTCAAGTGATAAAGAGCGGAGTGATAAGTCAACTTGTTATTAAGGAACAACGTTTCGAGCGTATCGCCCATCTTCAGGTTCTAGAATCATAAAACAATAAAAATCAGTCATATATCATTAGATTGTTATAGTCAGTAAACTTATTAAGAAGTCATAAAATCTGTTAAAAGAAGAAAAAAAATATAAAAGCTAAATAAATGCAATTTCATTAAACGAGAAAAAAATTAAGACAGTAAAATAAATTAGGCAAGTAAAAATATAAAAACTAAAAATTCTGAACAAACTAACATTATGGAAAAGAAAGATATTAAGATCGTATTTAGATAGAAAATATGGTAGAAATGATATATAATACATAAAGTTAAAAAACTCATAAAAAGGACTAGAACAAATTTAAACTTACAATATTAAAAATAATCAAGTTAAGACCATGTGGATAAATGAAAAATTTAATAGATAACTCAAGGATTTAAAAGACAAGAGTATCAAACCAAAAAGTATTTTAAAGTATCTATCACCTGAAAATACTAATGGAACGAAAAAACAAAGACAAAAGTAAAATATTAAAGTGTAATGTTGCATACCGATGAAGTTCAGGTGAAATCTCGATGCGTTGAAATTATAATGGGAATGGCTAGAAGAAGGATAGGTTGGTTGGGGAATAAGAGAAAGTTGGCTGCTTGTTGACCGAGGTAATTATAATTAAGAAATAAGAAAGGGGATATCGGTATTATCAATGTTGAGTGTATGAGATTTTGTTTTTATCAGTATGTATTCCAAAATTCTTATAAGAACATAAGAACATAAGAAAAGAAGGAGACTGCAAAAGACCATTCATGGCCTACACTTGGCATTGTTATTGCGACCAATCATTTTAAAATTATGGATGGAGCATTCTGTCTTGCATTGTATACTATGATTTCTAATTACAGAAGCTTCCTTCTTAGACAAATTTCTTCCTCTGCGATGGCTTATTACCATGTGAGAACAAAACCTCTTTTTTTTTAATGAGCGAACCGTACTACCAATATAGGTTCCTTGCAAACTACAAGGACAAGTAAAAGCGTAAACAATACGGCTGCTCATTTCAAGAGGAAGTTTGTCTTTTGAAGAGAAGAAACTTCCTATGGAAAGTGGGGTTGACAAAAGTGATTTTGAAGTAAGTAGGAAAGAAGTATTTTTTGAGTAATTTGTTGCATTTTCTACTGAATAATTTATTGTAAGGTCCCATTTCAGGTACTACGAATTTTTTTTTCATTTTTGGGAACATTATATGAGAGAAAGGATGGAGAGTAAATTTTGGTTAGAAAATTATTGATTAGCTTGTCAACTATAGATAGGGGGTAACAATTCTATTTAAAATAAGACTTTAGAGTCTGGAATTCATTGTGCATTAAGAAATAAGTAGAGGAGAGATGGAAACCTCTATATATTAGAAATTTTATTGCACTGAGTTTATGTGACAAGTCACAATGGCTGAATTAATTAGAGAGTAACAATCAACTTCCTTTCCTAGATGTCATTATAGAAAAACCCGACAAACTAACTACCTCAACATAAAGAATGCATAAAAAGGCATGCTTTCTTTATGTTGAGGTAGTTAGTTTGTCGGGTTTTTCTATAATGACATCTAGGAAAGGAAGTTGATTGTTACTCTCTAATTAATTCAATAGTATATTTAATGTTTGGATGATACTCGTAAGAGTTAATAAAATTGTCAAATTGGTTGGCATGATCTAAATTATTAAAAAATAACAAAGGAATCGTCGAATACCTACGGTAAACTATGGGTCTGAAATCTAAAGGGCATTGTTTCATAAAGTTGTTTTCAAGAAGAATCATGAAAATGTAAGCCGCTATTGGAGCCAATGGTGATCCAATTCCTACTCCGTCTATCTGTTGGTAAGCTTTTTTTTATTAAATAAAAAATAATTCCCATTAAAAGTAATCTATAAAATAGTCTTAAAGTTTTGAAGAGAGAAATTGTAAAAGGTGTCAGTCTTGTTAAAAATTAGGTTGAGAATAATATCAATTGTTTCATTAAAGGAACATTTGTAAAAAGTGAAGATACATCGTAACTCACCAGAGATTTAACAGCAACGTTATCGAGGATTGAAAGTCATCTCAACGGCTTGAAACTACAGAAAGGGGCACATATCGAGCGACGGCACGGGTATAGTGAATGGAGGATAGGACCCGTTCGAGTTCCCTTAAAAGAAACCAACGAGAGAACCTCAACAAAAAAAGTGAGATGCAACAATTTTCACAATCTTCTTCCGCCTATTCTCACCATAACCTTTCACAACAATAGGGTCTCTGCTGGTACCATCAAAGGTATGGTAACAATGCTGTACGCTGTACACAGCCTTGTAACCACCATTATGCCTTTTCCCATCCTGAGCTTAGTAGTCTCCTAAAACATAATTTAGCTTTCACCCAATCATCTCAATGGTGTTGGTACCATAACAAATATGATGTACACTCCCCTCGTATCACTCATCTCAATCAGACTCTTCAAATTTTCAATCTTCAATTTCAACCTCAAATTCTTATTTAAACTAGAAAGACATGGGACAAAGGGTCTACATTCCTTGCCTTCACATCACTTACTCAGGTACGTGTAGGTCTTTCCTTTCTCATTTTGTACCTTATTTTTGGTTTCTCATTCCTGGTGGACACTGGTGCAGAATGCAGTGTTATACAAACTTTTACGGGGGACAAAGCTTGTGCTCCCTCATATTTAATTCTGAAGGCAGTTAATACGACCAATATTAGGACCTATGGAAGGCGTAACCTTCAAGTCTTACTCGGTCTCCGTCGAGTTTTTCAATGGACCTTTGTTATGGCCGAGGTAGATTGTCCAATATTGAGCCTCGATTTTCTTTCAGCTTACGACCTCTTGGTCGATTCTCGTCACCGCAAGCTTGTCGATCGCAAAACTTTATTCACTGTTTCAGATTCGTACTCACCTTCTCAGAGTTCCCTCCTTTCTATTCGTCTCTTTCCCACCGAGCTCCCATTCAGGCGCCTTCTGCAGGAGTTTCCCAAACTTACACTTCCACCTTCGAAGGATAGGCCCATCAAACATAATGTGGTACATCGGATCGAGACGACAGGAGGACCTGTATTCTTCCGACCTCCTCTTATAGCCTTAGATAGACTTTCTGCAATGCGTGATGAATTCTAATTCATGATGGATGCTGTCATTTATAAGCCTGCCTCATCGCCTTTGGCCTCCCCACTCCATATTGTTCCCAAATCCACGCCGGAGGAATTCAGAGCCTTAAACGCAATAACAACTCCTAACCATTATTCATTACCGTACATATCTGACTTCACCTCATCTCTCTTCGGCTTTACAATCTTTTCTTACATGCATCTGATTCGTGCTTTCAACCAGATCCCTATTCTCCCAGACGATATTTCAAAGACTAGCATCACCCCTCCGTTTGGCTCTTTTGCAACGGTCAGAATGCCCTATGGTCTGAGAAATTCTGGCCAGACCTTCCAGCGCTTCATGGAACAAGTTCTGAGAGGTCTTGTCTTAGTCTTTTGCTACATTGCTGACATGCTAATAGCATCTTCCTCGATAAAGGAACACCTTTCTCACCGTCGTCAATTCTTTTCTCGGTATCGGATTCAAAACTTCTAAGTGTCTTTTTGATTTCTTGCAACTCTCCTTCTTTGGACACCATGTTTCAAGTGTCGGGATTAGCCCACTCGAAGACAAAATTGCCGTGATACGCAATAGGATCATCCCAGATCACGTTTTTGTGGCATGGTCAACTTCTACCACAGATTTATTCCAAATTGTGCCCAGGTCATGCAACCTATTAATTCTATGCTGTCTAAGACCAAAAAGAAATCTCCTCTCGAGTGCTCTATTGAGGCATTCATTTTTTTGCACTAAAGAGGCTATTTTCCGCGCTGTGGAATTGGCTCAGCCTTCTCCAGAAGCTCCCATCAGCGTCACCTCAGACGCATCCCCAACTCACGTAGGGGCAATCTTGCAGCAGAAAATTGGTGACCTATGGCAACCTCTTGCTTTATTCTCTCGCTTGCTTTTTGACTCTCAAAAGAGGTATAGTACGTTCTCCGTCATTTCCGTCCATATTTGGAAGGGCGTGACTTCACTATTTTTACTGACCATAAGCCTTTTATCCGTGCTTGCTCATCTCGTTCCACATCTTCGGTGCACACTGCAGTTGATACTTGTCAAATTGACTTTATATTAAATATGAAGAGCGATATTTGCTATGTTACTGGCTCCACAAATGTCGTAACGGAGCACTTCCTCGCATTTCCCCGATTTCATGCACGCAGCTCTCTCACACTGCGCCCATTGATCATGCGACAATAGCGCTGACCCAGTAACAGGATAAAGACACTCAAACATTGCGTCGCTCTTCCCAACTCGTTGTTCGCTAAGTCGAATTATCAGACAGTCCTTCCAGGTGCATCCTGGTCGACTATTCATTCATTCATTGCCTGACTGTCCTCGTCCTCTCATTCCTCTCGCTTACCGTCGTCATAATTTCGACCAACTAAATTCACGATCTTTCACATCCTGGTATCAATGCAACACGCAAGCTCGTCTAACAACGATTTGTATGGACAGGTATGAATGCCGACGTGACCGAATGGACTCGCTCATGAGTGGCAGCATATCAGCGTGCCAAATTCCACTGCCACATGAAAACTCCTCTGGCCCCTTTTCTTCTTCTTCCGTCACGTTTTGACGCCGTTCACGTCGATCTATTAGGTCCTCTTCCTTACTCTAGTGGTTGTAATTATAGTTCTCACCATGATCGATCATTTTACTCGTTGGCCAGAGCCAGTTCCTATCGCGAACATCAGAGCCTCCACCGTCACTCGAGCTTTCATCTCAGAATGGGCTGATCATTTTTTGTATTTCAGAGCTGACCAATTTGAATTCTATCAATGAGATGCACTCATGTCAGTGCTTGACTCCTTTCGCTCGCGTACCACCGCGTAGCATCCTTAGAGCAACGCCGAGGTGGAACATCGAAAAAGGACCATCAAAGCAAGGATCCCAACATCACTTGGATGGATAAGCTACCTTTGATTCTTTTTGGTATTCGCTCATCCATGAAAGAGGATTTGGCCTGTTATGCAGCTGAACTCGTCTATGGTACTCAATTTCGTCTTCCTGGTTAATTCTTTTCTTCTTCTGACCAATCTCTACCTTCACACCTCGATCCTACCTCATATATACACATTTTTTACGGGTGATAGCTGAGGTTTAGCCAACCGCCCCTAGAGTGTCTGCCAATCACAAAACTTTCGCGCCGAAAGAGATGAAAACATGTTTCCATGTTTTTGTGCGACGCTATTCAACTCGGTTTTCCTTGCAACCTGTCTATGATGGACCCTTTCTGGTCATCTATAGAAAGCCCAAGTTCTTCGTCCTTAAGCTCGGCACCGAACAGGATACTGTTTCCATAGACCTCCTGAATCCGCCTTTATTGAAAATGTTCACCTTGAGCACCCTCTTCCCACTGCTTCTCCCACTATAACCCTTTATGGTCCAGAAAATGTCCCAAATAACTTCCAAACCACTTCTCTAATCACCCCTGCTACACAAATTTCATCTTCTGTTTTGCGGCCTTTGCCCCTTGTGTTGCAGGAACCTTCGTCGGCAGTGGTTGTCAGTCAAGAGCAAATCTCTCCACGACTAGTCACGCAGTCAGCGGGAAATCGGACTCAAGACTACCACGTTCCGTTGGCCAAGAAGTGGATCACATTCGCTAGGTCAACCTCCACTCGTGTCAGTGCCTAGCCCAAAGCAACTGGCACTGCCACAGCGAATAATTGTCCCCGTGCTCGCAGGGCAAACCACTAGCACTACCACGCGCTCCGGTTGCATCGTAAGGAGACCTCAGCGTTATCAGAACCACCAAGACCATATTAAAAAAAGGGAGGGGTGTAACTTTCTTAGGTGGGGAGTGTTTGTAGGACTGTCAGATTCCTATAATCTGCAGTACTCCAAAAATAAACAAATATATATCATATTATCAAATGATATCGAGCGGAGTGATAAGTCAACCAATATATATATATATATATATATATATATATATATATATTAAACTGTTTTAAAATGCGTTCCAATATTGTAACTGCCGATACTACAAAATTTTGTTAGCGTCCTCTCTCACTCTTGCCCTCGTTTACATCCAACAAGATTCATTTTTAAATTGTTCCAACTTCAGATTTGCAAATCATCTAGTAACGTGTGAGTAATCTACTTATACATATATATTGGTATTTTTATTTGTTATAAAACTCAATTTACGTATTATCGGTTGTGATCCTGTTATCGTTTTAAATACCTTTTACATCTCTTTAATATCCTCTTTTACATCCATTTAATATCCATTTAGTTACCATTTAATATCCTGTTAAATCCTTTGAATTACCTTTTTAATTATATTTTACATATCCTTTAAATATCATTCCAAAAGTCACATTGGATCCTTCCTATATCTCTCATGTTGTATACTAATTTGCATCTTGTATTATATCCAATTAATGATCTCTTTGTGTTTTCATCTGTTAATTCTTAAATACAATTTATTTTCATACGATCTCGTTGTATTTAATCCCTCGGGTGTTTACCGCAGGTCGTCACGTTTAGGCCTAATCTCCAAATTTAAACTTCATTCAAACAAAAAAAATTGTGTGTGCCGGGAATTATATTTATGTGCTGTCTAGGTCAACTATATAATAACCAGTCCACACAACTAACAATTCTGACATTAGGGTCTATGGCCACCGTCGAGTTTTTCCCTGGACCTTCGTCATTGCAGAGGTAGACTGTTCTTTGCCCACACGCCATTTTAGTCAAACATCGTTACTTTTGCTTTCAAACTTCTTTTATGTCTTTCCCTCTTACTTTCAATTTACCTTCACTTCCAGCGTCTTCTGCAGGATTTTCTTTATCTTATCCTTACTCCTTCCAAGGATAGGCTTGTGAAACATAGTGTGGTTCATTGGATTGAGACAACAGGAGGACCTATTTTTCGCTCGTCCTAGATATCTATCCCCCTGATAAACTTTCGGTAATGAAAAAGACTTTGAGTATATGCTAGTTTCCGGCATAGTTCACCCATCTAACTTACTTTGGGTCTCTCCACTACATGGCAATTTCAAGGCTTTGTTAGCTCAGTCACAACCCAATCGACACCCTTTACTGTATTTATTGGATTTCACCTCTTCTGTCTTCGGTTTCTCATCCTTTTCTCACATGGATCTAGTTCATGCTTTCAACCAGTTCCTGTTTATCATAATGTGGTCAAAATGACGGCTATCACCACTCCTTTTGGCTCTTTCATGATGGTTCAAATGTCTTAAGGTTTTGGCAACAGTAGTCAGACCTTCTAACGCTTCATGGATCAGGTTATGAGAGTTTTCATTTCCTATTTTGTTCATAGACGGCTTTCTGATAGCATCTTCATCTTTAGATTAAAATTTATTTCACCTTGGTCAAGTCCTCGTTCGTTTAAAAAAGTATGGTATGATGCTAAACACTTCAAGTATACCTCGGTCTGTCGCAAATCTCCTTTTTTGGCCACCATGTTTCTACTGATGGGATTCCTCCTTTCAATGGAAAGGTTGCTGTTATTCAGGAACTTCCTAGACCTTCTTCGCTTAAGCAACTTTTTTGGTTCTGTACTATGGTTAATTTCTTTCACATATTCATTCCTGACGGTGCTAGAATCATGTAACCACTTAACATTGCTGTCTAAGACTAAAAATGTCTTCTCTATTTCGGTGATCAGGGAGTGTGAATCATTTTACCGTACAAGAGAGGCTATTGCTTCCACCGCTTGCTTGGTCCATCCTTCTCACGGTGTCCCTCTCAACGTAGCTTCGACGCATGATCCACCTATGTCGGTACAATTTTGCAGCAGAACGTGTATGACTTTTGGTAATCTCGCTCTCTTTCCTATTTTAAATAGCGGTATAGTTCGTTATCTCTATAACTGCTTGGAATTCACTTCACTGTCCACTATTTCCGCTAGTATTAGGAAGGGAGTGAACATACTATCCTCACCGAACCCAAGCCTTGTTCCCATTTCTTCAAACGTCGAGCTGGACGCGTTTTCTCGCATTTCGTCAATTTCTGGCACGCAGCTCTCTCGTCCATTGCACTATTGATTTTTCGGGATTAGGAGTATCCAAGACTAGGGAATACAGACTCGATATTTAAGTGATTTTTCTTAACTTTCCGTTCGAGAAATGGAACTTTCAGATAGTTCCTCCAGGCACACCCCGGTTGATGTTTCACGACTCTCTCCGTTCTCTCGTTCCTCTTTCTTACATTTGGCATGTTTTTTATCATATTCACTGAATTTATCATCCTAGTATTGAAGCTACTTGAAAGCTCATTACACATCGCTTTGTTTGGCCTGGTATGAACGCTGAAATTGGACCTCTACCCCATTTTCAAGACTGTAACTCTATTCAGACCATAACAGATCGTTTTATTGGTCTGCCTAGACTCTGACTATTCCAGACATTCGAGCTCATACTGTTACTCGAGCTTTCATTGCGGTTGGATTCCGCGTTTTGGGTTCTTTCAACAATTATGACCTATCGAAGCCAATTCGAATAACATCGGTGGCAAGCAGTTATGTGAATTACTGTCTCATTTCGCATGTATACCACAAACTACCACGTACACAGTAATGGCGCCATTGAACTCATGCTTTGGAAAATGAAGGCTAATCTTCGCTATAAGTATCCTAGTATAATATGTGTAGACAAGTAGCCTTTTATCCTACTCTGGATTCGTTAATCATTAAAGGAAGACTTTTCTTGCTCTGTTGCTGAATTAGTTTATGGTACACACCTTCATCTTTCCGGTTAATTATTTTCTTCTTTTAACTGACTTCTTTATATAGATCCTGTTCCTATATCCATAATTTAGTACAGTCGATGGCTGAAGTCATCCCAAACGCCCCATAGAGTGCATACTTATAGTGTTGTTTTTGTGTTGAAGAAAAGGACAACTCGTTCTCATTTTTTTTGTTCGTTGTGACTCAGCACACTCACCGGTATATGACGGAATTTCCTCGTATTTTCCAGAAGGCCAAAATTGGTTGTCTTACAGAATATCACCAAACAGAATACCGTCTCTTTGGACCAGCTGAAATGTACATTTATTGACGCTGTTCAGCCTGAACACTCCTCGTACTCTCCTCCCACTATAAAGGAAATGGTTCAGATGTACTTTATACTGTCACCTCTACTCCATCAAACTCTATTTCCCAAATAGATCACTTTAGGTCATACCACCTATGTGCATGCAAGTGCTTCGCCCTCTTCAAATTGAACAACCCATAATTTGAGTTCCACAGCTGGTAGTGAGCCACAAGTAATAACTCGCTTTGTTCGGTATGTTCGAACGCCCATTCTCTTCCTCGACTGGACCTGTTATGTATTAATATTTCCATGTCATCTTCTTAAATATAACTTTTTACACTAATGAATCATGTAATCCCTTCATAGGGTCACCCCCCCAAAAAAACAGACCTGCACACACTTTTTGTGATATATCCTTCATTGATTCATTCACTAATCACCCTTACTTTACAGGAAATGACACAAGCAACGCCTGTGGACACAATCAGATCTCAATGGGAGCTCCAGCAAAGAATATACTGCGTCAAACAATTACTACAAGACAGGATCGTTCAAGAAAGTGCAGGACACTTTCGTGCATCAGTTCGAATGGGAAAAAGACCCCTCTAAGAGCAGAATTCAGGACTAAATGAACCACTTCGAGAACTATGGGACAGTGGAGAACCTCAATACAGCCAGTGACAACCGTCCAAGCCATTCAGGACGCCATAGGAAGCGTATAGCTGAGCTGGTCGAGAGCGTGAGAGAGTCAATTCAGCAAAGTCCAAAACACTTTGTGCGCAAACGAAGTCAGCCCATCGTTATTTACCGTGAAACTTGCAGGAGAGTGCTAGTAATGGACGTAGAGGCCTACCTTTACACAATACAGCCTCAGACAAGGAGCAGAAAAAGGCTATGGCAGTCAAGATAGTGGAGAGATTCAGGAGACTCCAACTTTCCTTAACTTTCTTTGGACGTCAGATGAAGCTCACTTCCATCTTGAAGGAAAGGTAAACTCGAAGACAAATGTCTTCTGGGGGACCTCCAGACCAAATGAGGTAGCCACCAAGCCCCTACGCTCTCCTAAGTGCACGGTATGGACTGCAATCTCAGCCAGAGGCATCATCGGACCATTCTTCTACGAGGAATCTGGCGTGACAGTGATAGTCATCAAGGAGCGGTATGTTGAGGTCCTCAAAACCTTCAAGAGAGAGTTGCAGACCCTGTTCCCGTGGCTTATGGGAAAGTTCTGGTTCCAGCAAGATGGAGCAAGCTCTAGCAACTCAAACCTGTCTCGAGATGGCTGGAAGAGAACTTTGGTGGCCATTTGATCAGTCTCAAGACTTATTTTGAGAGGGCACCTCACATGCCAGACCCTAGCCCCCTAGATTTCTTTCTTTGAGGTTACCTTAAAGAGAGAGTGTACGCAGGGAGACCCAGGATCATTACGGAACTCAAGGAAGCCATCAGTGAGGATATCAGAACCATTAGTCGGTCGGTTTGTAAGGACATCTTGGACAACTTTGTGCTGTACCTTAAAAAATGCACATAGCTAAATGGAGGTCATTTCGATCACGTGCTCTAGAATAAAGAAGAAAAGTCCAAAGACTTTCATGTTTTGATATGATGTTTTTAAACACAATAAACTAGTTATCACCAAAGTTTCATTCAATCCTTGCAGAAAATTAAGAAATGACGCCCATCGAAATTTGGGGCCCGTTTTTTTGGGTGACCCTGTATATAAAATAACATCTTAGTGATTTAATTTCTACATTTTGTTTCTTCTCTCGGTCCTTTTCTATAAATGCATTACTTGGTACATTCGACAGCTGAGATTTGCCCACCCCACTAAGAGTGACTTCTAATTAGAAACCTTTTGTTCCACATGAGAGGTACACTTGTTCCCATATTTTCACCAGTTGAAACTCAGCTCGCTCATCTTTGCAACCGGCTTACGATGGGCCCTTTCTAGTAATCTTTGTCTTTCACCGTGGCACTAAGCAGGATACTCTCTCTTTGGACTGCCTGAAATCAGACTTCGTCGACGCTAATCACCCTGAATAGACCATGTCACTTTTTCATCAACTGATTTTCTTAATTGTCAAAAGATCCCCGACAAAGTAATTCATGTACTTCCTTCTATTCATATCGCATATACTCTAATTGTTTAATTGTTGCCGCCTCGTCCTCTTTTTCAGAAACCCTCGGCCGCCAGAGTAAGCAACCAGAAGCATGCTACGACCTCATTTATTCGCCTCATCTTCAGTGAATCAACCTTAAAACGCTGATCTCTCCCCATCCGCCAATTCGGTGAACAACCTAACAACATCAGTTTCGGAGCAACCCTTGCCTCAAGTCCCTCGCATCAAAGTGCCTTGTCTGCGTATGAAGGCACTGTTAGGCAATTGCCTTCGGCTCAAATTTGGATCTGTTGGAAGCTAACACGGTCTCCTCGTTAGGTCAGGAGTCCTAACAGGTACCTCGACTAGGGGATACCAGTAGTATTGCTGGGTGAAGTCCGAGTCTTCCCCCTACTACCTCCCCTTACCGGGTATTGCTGGGTGAGATTCGAGTCTTCCCCCCCCCCCTTTACCGGATATTGCTGGGTGAGATTCGAGTCTCCCCCCCCATTTACCGGGTTGTGGTGGAATCTGAGTCCCCCCCAAGCGTTGGTCAGTGACCTTTTCATAGGAATCTCAGTCTGCACACACACACACCACACACATGAGAGTAAATCTGTAGGGCGCTTTGGAATTATCGTGCATTTTCTTGTACCCGCATAACATTGGAGTTGCCGCTTAACCTTTTACAATCGTTTAATTGGTCTGTCTAGTTGATATCTTTTAAATTATTTGTCGCTAAACCTCTCTGTGTGCCACACGTTCTAAGATGATCCTCCATCCACACCGTATCACACCCAGACTTAGTAAATATTTTTCAACCGAAGATGTGCGTAGATCGGATATTAAATTTAGCCCAGACTATTTTTTCATCTCCGGTTGATTTCTTTGATTATATTATTTTCGTTGACTTATTCATGAACACCCAATTGATCGGATTGAATTTCTGTATAGTAGGTCAGTCCAACCTATTTTCTACTACAATAACTGAAAATAAGTACTTGAACATCTCCAGTTTATTGATTTAGAAGATTTAATTAAAAAACGAGCTTTTGGTAGAGTTTTTCTTTGCAAGGAGGCCTATCTGATCGTCACAATACATGGGTGGATAAGTTTTTCTGCATATTACATTCTAACTTGGTGAATAATGGCGAGAAAGTAGTGAACATCGCTATCTTTTTCACTAAAACCATGTTATTTCGCTTTCTCTCATGGTATTCCCATCAAATCACTGATATGGTGAAAACCAAGATTGAAGAGGCAAGAATGAAAGAATTCTTTTTCTCGCAAGATCAAGAAAATGTGATGAATTTTTTGTAGACAAAGAAAACATTGGTAGTACAACACGTATTTCATCTTTATTTTATTCATACTAATCAGAGAATATTATTAATGATTAATAAAAATATATATACATAAAGAGCTAATAATAGCTGGCAGAGATTCAATGTAAAGTTCCTTTTTAAATTTCATGCAAGATTCCTTTGAAACCGAAAGGTATGGTTCGATAACTCCCTGGGAGTTCAATGCGTTTACGAAAGGTTTTTCAGAAAACCTTTTCCTTTCAGACCTCTTTCACTCCACCGTGTTCCTCGGCTCTGAACCCCATAAATGGTACAGAGATGTGAATATCATCATCCACTCCAACTAGGCGTTTCATAGCATCGTAGATTATTATATCCTTCGTCTGAGTGTTAATGGTTAATCCTTTAGTACGAAGTATATACTTCACCCCACTCGTCGTTTGGATACGTACCGAATAGGATTTGGGCCTCGTTGAGCAGAATGAATCTCCATACGCCTCGGCACCGTACACATCTTTGATCTCATCGGTGAGATCACCCAGGAATTCTCCAAGTCGAGGTTATGGGTCAACATTCCTAGCAATAAAGATGGCACTGTCTGTGTCACAGTACAACAAACGTTCATCCAACGAGGCTAGGAGGCCATAGAGCTTTATTCGAGCATAGGCGGTTGTGAATGCTGCAATTGGAAGATTCGTTGCGTGTGACAACTTCTAGATGTTCAGCATTCTCCACTTTCGCAATGTATGTATTGCCAACCACATCAAACGAGTTCACAATGAAGTCGTTTCTGATCAGCTCGATTACATCACGATCCGAAGCACAGATGACCGTTTTCATACCGCGAATCCTTCAAGCGAATTTTCTCCATAAACTGTAAAAGGAAGAAAATATGATCAGGATTAATGTTTTTTTGTATTATTATTATTATCAACTTCAATCATTTATTATTATCATTATTGCCTTTAAGTTTTAGAAATTATTGACTTCATATTCGTTGTACAATGTGATAATATTTCTAAAACTTATATTTTTAATGTAATATATTAATACAGAAAAAACTAATCGCAGGAAGAAATCCTTACTTGTTTAGACAGAGCTTTGCTCTAAAATGCTTTCCAGGATTTATTTTGATGTTGTCTATTTGTATTTTTATCCCCTCAACCTGATTCATCCTCTTCACATATTCCATTTTTTTATTCTCTCCAACCACTCCTCGCGGGAATCCAGAAGCTTCTATTTTTTATTCTAGAAATGTTTTTATATACTCTGCGAACAAGTCATCCCTTTTTTCAAACTTCCAAAACTCGTAAATTTTCTTGATTTTATACTTCTTCTCAAGGGCAAGTTTTAGTTCTGAGGTGATGTACCTTCCGCAAATAATACGTTGCTTTTCAGAGTGATGGCACTCGCGTGTGTTTTGCTGAACGCATGTGGTACATAGTGTGAGAGTAAGTTTACCATCCATGGATTGAGGAAGAGCTGGAATATATAAATCATCAGGAGGGAGAACATCAACTTTCACGATACCGAAATAAGTCTCATTCATACTCTCGGTGAATTTTTTAATAGACGGAATTTCTCGCACAGATACGCAACGTCTCGAGGTGATCCTACGGGATATGGATGGTTTGTCATGCAATACGGATATAAGGAGCAAAAATCGAAATAATGCATTTTCACACCTTCGGTTGGTGGGTAGTATAATATAAATGGGTTACATCTGCGGCCAAAAAGTGCACTCCCTACATTTAATACACCATTCACTACATCGGCCTAAATTCTATTAACTACTTTCTCACGTCGCCCTAGAATGGTTTGTATCATGGTTTCAAATTCACTCTTCCAGAGAATAACTTTGTATTTACTACCGATAATTCGATCACTCTATTATGTGATTGTAGCGGTTCAACGACCGACGTCCACCAATGGAAACATCTTGTTTGAGATTACAGTCCTCTTTCTGACACCCATGTTAATAACATCTATGAAAGAGAAACACGGTTCCTCGTCCTGATGGTGAAAACCCATCAGGGAAAAAGACTCTTCCACCAACAGAAAAACTTCGCTCACCACCGTTTCCTGCATGGAAAATCGGGATTCCTCTAACATATTCTTCAAACATAAGCCAACGTATAGCCTTATAAGAAAAGGCTTTTGATTTCTTCCTGTCGATAATTGCAATTGAATTTTCTGGTAAGAAGACATCCTTATACACCTTTTAACACAAGGAGGCTATTGTGATGCAAGACTGCATAGGATAAATGTTAAATCTCCTGATGAAGAAACACCTGAACTTCTCAAAAAAAGGTGGAGGATAGAAACATCTTGAATGCAATACTTAATACACTCTGTACGAATATTGCATTATCCATCATTGTTCATTTTATCATAGTTAAAATACCTTTTTTCAGGAACAGGACTAATATAATTCAATGTTTCCTCTGAAAGAAAATCATAAGGAAAATAACCTTTTTCCAATTCGGGGATTCACATGGTTTTTGGCAGTTTCTTTCAACGATGATGGCGTGAATAGGAAGGTATCTTTAAAAATTATGTCCTGAACGAGCCCTATCTTAAAGATTTTTAGTCCCCGCTTCATTGGATTTGAAGTAAACAAATTAGGATTAAAATATTGAAGCAGCTCATCATGGATGAATTGGGCATCGAATTTGGCGTTATTATATGCCATCACATATGTTTTCACATTTTATCTCGATCTTCTTATTCGTATTAACTCTTCTATAAAGAGTTTACAAGGGGAGTTTTCACCATCTCTTTCAAAAATCTTTGTATGTAGCTTCTTGTGCGTGTTAAAACACGATTGGTTGTAGAATGTCCGATTGCACTCATTACATAAAATATCTCGATTTCTTTCTCCATCACAATGCCTAAGAGACTGACTGCACACCCCTTCACAATCTTTTAGGTGGGCCATTACATTGTCATGGAACGTATAGCAGGAAAAACACATTCCGTGATTAAAAGGAAGTATCTTGTGTTTAATATATGTATCATTAATGTTTCGAATTTAATAGTAGGTTTCACGTTCAAGACCAATGAATAGGAGTGGGGCTGATTTTTCAGGATATGTTGGTCGAGGAAGTAGTTTGAATTTGCATTCATTTCCTGTAGCCGTAAATACGAGGATCCTGCATCTATGTAAGCTCGCGTTCTATCAAGGAGAACTGATCTACAGTGACAACCTCTTCGTACCCGAGATTGCAATTTCTGCCAACTCTTGAGCTTTTGTTATTGTCGGAAGCCAGAAGTTTTTTTCCGTCTGCCTTCACAATTCTTGCTTTAATATGAAGATAAACCTCACTCCGGTCTATATAATACTGTCCACTACCAGATATATAATATTCAACTGGGGTAAGATCTGAAGAAAGTAAGACTGATAATTGCTCTCAATTGGTACTACCATGTTTATTAAAATTCTAGATTATATTAAAAAAAATTCTGATATTAACTTTCAAAAATATAAAGCTAGATAAAAAATTCATATTGATCATTTTTATCCGTTGCATATCGAATACCGTTTTCCTGAAATTCAAATTGAAATTATGTATTTTAACTTAGATGTAAAATAAAATTGAATTTTTTTAAGTTAAGCTGTCTTTTATTGAGTAGTTATATAAGAGTGTTAAACTGATCAGATATTCAGTTAAAAATGAACTGCCGATTGCCAACATCTTTTGGTGGGGTAAATTGGCTATTACAATCTGTAAAAAAGATCGCTAAAAGATCTGATGTGGAAAGCTTTCTGTTAGTTTTGGATAGCTATACGCTACACAAACCCGTGCAAAAAAAATTCAATAGAAAACACGTAAAAACAAGGTCAAAATGAGATTTGGCAGGTAGATCTTACTGTGATATCTAAGTTTGAAAGTTTTAATAATGGGGTACGTTAAATACTCTGTAATTACGTATATTCTAGATATCTCCGGCTAATTCCTTTAAAAGAGAAGACGGATCAGATGGTGTAAAATGCTATACGAAATCTCATGGAAGAAACCAGATGGATTCGAGGTTATATATGTTCCGATGATGGAGGAGAGTTTAAAGGAAAGAAGATGAAAGGCTTATTGAGCGAATATAATATTGGCGTATAACATGTTCACTAACTAAACAAAGCTAGTCTTGTGGAGCGTGTGCAAAGAACAATAAAGGAAAGACTTTTCAGATATTTTACTCTTAATAACACATGGAAATACATCGACGTATTAGATGATTTTGCAAGGGTTTATAATAATTCTAGACATAGAATGAGTGGGAACACACACTTCAAAGTTATACATGATGTTGCTATACCGAAACAGAGAGCTGAGGTTAAAAAAAGAGGTTTTTATATAAGATCGGTGATTATGTTCGAATCTCACGCGTTTCCAGTAATTTTAAAAATGGATACGAGGCAGGGTGAAGTAAGGAAATCTACAAAATATATAGGATTTCAAATCTATTAGACCTGTATTATATTGAAAATTTAAATGGAGAACATTTTGTAGGTGGAGTTTATAAACAAGAACTACAGAAAGTAAAGTTTGACTCGCGTAAGGAATATGTAGTGGAGAAAAGATAGTTAAAGTGAAAGGGCATGGAAAAAACAGGCATTATTTAGTAAAATGGCGAGGGTACCCAAATTCATTTAACTCATACGTCAAGGCATGTGATATCATCTATAACCTTGAACACATGCATTCGTGAAATTATATAAATTTGGGAGATGAGGAAGGTTTTTATCAGTTATGAAGATGGAGTCAGAAAGTTTTTATGTTACCCTTCCTTCCTCATCCTCTCTGGATGTTTACCCTCAAAATCCCATGTCTTACTATCGAATTGAATTGCACAAATCCATTATAACAGACCACAGTCAGTATGAAGTAGGACTTTGTGAGTTTCAATTTAGAGGGTATATGAGGGGCGGTGAATAAGTTTTGAGAATCGGTAGGACAAAACAGAGGAAGGGGAATGGCTGTTTGTGGGGGTGTTAGGACAAGTTATGACAAGTCAGGACCTGCAGCCGCACGCTCCTGCCTCGTCTATTTAAGAAGCAATAGCTGATCGCTGATCGTCAGTCACAATTCTTTCAACAATGGAGAAGGTCGAGCACCGCGCAGTGATCAAATTTTTGACCAAGGAATGCAAGAATGCAAAAGAGATCCATGAACGCATGGTTGCAGTGTACACTGACACCGACCCTTCCTATGCAACCATTGCTCGCTGGAATAGGGAGTTCCGCTATGGTTGTGAGTCCCTTGAAGATGACCCCCGTCCAGGACGCCCGTCAGACGTGACAAACGAGGACAATGTGGCCCGTGTGGTGAGGATGATCCTCGAAAATCGACCTGTGAAGATCGAAAAAATCGAGCAAGAACTTGGAATCCCACATGGAAGTGTTATCAACATCATCCACGACAATTTAGCCATGGCCAAGGTCTCTGCCCGTTGGTTCCCTAGAAACCTCACGCCCCATGATCGACTTCAACGTCGTCAAAGTCCACAAGGCCAGAGTTGCACAAGCTGCCCTGCGCGAGTGCGGATTCCAGGAGCTCAACAATCCTCTTTAAAGTCCAGATCTGGCCCGTAGCGACTACTTTTTATTCCGCCAGCTCAAGGCTGCACTGCGTGGACGCCGGTTTGGGGACGATAAGATGTCCAGCTCGCCGTCCAAGAGTGGATTGAACAGCAGTCGGGAGATTTCTGGTTGTTGGTAATTCGAAGCCTTAGGGACAAGTGGCGCAAGTGCATTAAAGTCGAGGGTAGTTATATTGATAAATAATAAAACACTTTTCCTCATATCTCGTTTCCTTATATCCGAATTGCAAAACTTATTGACTGCCTCTCGTATCTATAATATTACTTAGCCTACACATGCATTCACAGTCTATCGGAAAATGACGGAAGTAGATAATTATGCATCGAATACTGTATTGGCAAGACGAAAGAAAACAAAAGTAAAAAGTATTGACTATGTTTATGATGAGATATGGATAGACGCCGGGTATTATAAAAATGAAAAAGCACTCATAGATAAAATGAATCTGAAAATGAGACAGAAATTATCATCTCATGATTTACTGACTCAAACTGACACAACGCAACGGAAGATTTCTACTGACTATGTGTTAATGCTCACTTCACGTTCATTGTTTAATGTGAAAAGGAAAGAAAATCTATTATTTCATCTGTCAGAAGAATTTTCCAATATAATGAAAAGATCCATCAGAGATGATATCCTCTAATTAAATAATTGTATAGCGTTTAATATAGATTTTCCTGCTCTTGTATCTCATCCGAAATCATGTTAATTTACTCTAACCTTGTAGACTATCAGTTAGTAGGCGGGACCCAGTCGAGGTTGCTGAGAATTATTCACCTTCCCTTCAATGATGGTTCAGTTAGTATAACCTTTGATAATCCATACTATCTGAATCTAAGCTCTGGGGACTTGAGATCAATTTATATCTATATAAGAACGGTTGAAGGGGAAAATTTCCATGCTTTCTCAATCTTTTGATGATAAAACTGCACATTAGCAGAAGACATTAAAAATAATGAAAAATGTTAAATGGCCCACGCGTGTTTAAAGCCTTACAAGCTCAGAGAGGACATGGTCTTGGATCCCTATTCTGAAATGCGGCGCCACATCTAAAAAGTGGTGCTCGCTATCTAGGAAAGAAGGCCATTTCCACCGGGTTCGATACCGTTCAGGATATTATGCATGGAAAGACCACAAAGCAAGCTTTGATAGATCAGCTGGGAAGAACGAAAAATACTATTACTAAAGATACTAGACGATATATTAGAAGAAAGTTAAAATCTGAGAGTGATAATGAGAGGAGATCCCCCTAAAATGGGTGTAATAAATTACCGAAAATGGATGAAGAAGTTGAAGAATAAAAAAGGTTGAATATAAATGATGAAAAGGATGAGGATGTTTTTTTTATCATAATATAAACAAGCACACATTTCATAGATGTTCTCATAAAGTTATCATCGGCTCTAAATCATGCACGTGTAAAAATGAATGCTCTTCATTCACCAAACTATATATGTTCGAAGACAGAACTTAACTGTTTACCGTTCCACCGACCTAACTTCCATTGTTGAGAGCAATTATCACTCTTACTCTCAACTTAGCAATATCTCTTCAGATCTTACTCCAGTTGAATATTATTAATCTGGTAGCGGACAGTATTATATAGACCGGAGGGAGGTTTATCTTCATATTAAAGCAAGAATTGTGAAGGCAGACGGAAAAAAACTTAAAGATGAGGAGGATATTTTTTACAGAAAATAAAATCTTCACACACTTTGTTCAGCAATACTAATATTTATTTAAATGAAACATCTGTAGATTCCATTGGAAATAATTACCCCTATCGTGCACATTTATAGACCTGTTGAACTATACTAAAGAAGAAAAATCTACATTTTTTCCACTGCAGGATATTACTCTAGTAAAGAACGTATAGAAAAGAAATATAGCAGATCGAAGAAAAAAATAATTGACGTATATCGAAAGCTACACACCGATTTATTCTCGCAACATAAGCTGTTGATGAATAGAGTCTCATTAAAGATAAAGTTATCCAGAGCACCACATTCATTTAGACTACTTAGAAACCAGACCAGTTTAGAAGCTAAAATAGAATTATTAGAGTTTCCTTTACCTAAGAAAACTCCGCCTTTCAGCATCAACTCATCGGGAGATGGAAAATAGGTTGCTTACATCAAACACTAAGTAATCTATAACATAAGTTCGTATGCGAAATTTGACAATTGTGAGTGGGATATCAATGAAGAGTGTGGATAATATCTTCATGGGGAGAATACCTACGAGTGTAGCAATTGGTATGGTTGACCATTCGGCATTTTCTAGTAGTTGTGATGCATCATCTTTTGAATTTAAACCTTATAATGTGAATCGCGTCACTATCTATATACACGGGCAGGAAGTTGAAAGACCATTTGAATTAGACTATTCAGACGATGCAGATCCAGTTGCTTCAAAGGCTTTTTCTCGTTATATACCGGAATAGGGTGTATTGGAGGTGGGCAGAGTATTGGACTTACGTATGAACAATTTCTAAAAAGTAAAAATATTTATTGTATTAACTTAAATCAGTACAAGAGTACTACTTGTCTTGGAGAATGCTCCAATCCTATACAACAGGGAATATTATCAATACAGTTATAGTTTAGATTTCCATTAATAGACATGATCTCCATTGTTATATATGCAGTTTCAGTCTGTTATTGAGATAGATAAGTCTAGAAACGTACTAGTTTATTCTTAATAAAATGAATGCAATAGAAATGGAAAAACTATTGTTTTGAAATAAAACTACAAACGAGTTTTTCATGGCTGTTTTGGAGACACTCGGCTCTTCAAACCATTAATATTGCCAGCAGCTTATATCATTAATCTGGACCGCAGACATCGACCTGAATCGCATTAGATAGCTTTGTTTCTTGATAAATTGTTTTTATATTACTTTGATACCCTATGTCTAGGGTTCCAGAACGAGGTTTATATTTATAAAAACTTAGTAAAAATGAATAAAATTATCATCGTCAATCCATTCAGAGTTACTTTTCAGACTCATGCGGCTTATTTTGCGTCTATTTCATTCAGCAGATGGCAATCGAGAAATCATATCGAGCTTTTATTGAACAGTTTGATTCTTATAATGATCAAAGAAAAGAAGAAATCGTAGAAAGGAATACATGTAGTAGAATGTAAAGAAATTGATATTGTACACTCAATAAATATTTACTGTGAGTTGGAAAATATGTAATTATGTAACTTATCTACAAAATTGTATATATTATATGCTATTATGTAAGCTGGTTAGTATAAATTAAATGCTATTTTTCGATTTACTAATTTGTAGAAAAATGTATGCATATTTGAATTTAAATGTAAAATAAATCATTATAACAACCTTGACGTTTTAAAACAAGTTACAAAAAGAAAATGACTTACTCTGTGAACAAAGATGTCAACTGACAAACAGTGAAATGTTGAAGAAAGTCACATATCTCACCACATGAAACCTATTCATCTTCTATTAATGGGTCCATATTCTTACACTTAGTTAAAAACTTTGATTTTCGGTCAGTTGAACAACGAGAAAAAGGGTTCTTTCCAGCAAGCTATGAATCATAATTATAAATGAAGAAGGTGTGGAATTGTTTTTTTTTATCTCTACAGATGGGGGAAATATTGGGAAATATTTGGTGCCAAGCAAATAAAGGTGAGAAAGAAAAGGGTCCTTTAAAAACAGATGAGGGGGGTGTAGTAGTGTAGGGGGTGAAAGACGGGGTTTGGAGCTTTTTGGCGACGGGACAAACAAACAAGCAATCTTTGTCTCTTCATTCCCTAATGCCAGATATGTTAAATATGGTCTAGATATTAGTAATCTTTTGATTAAATCTTTCGATATGTAAAAATGTCGCATGTGTCACGGACGGTATTAACCATCGCTCGAAAAAGGTCACTAAAATGTTTAAACAAAGATACTTATCTCTTTGCAAAGGATTGTAAAAGGTTAAGCGGCAACTCCACTGTTATGTGGGTACAAGAAAATGCATGATAATTCAAAAGCGCCCTACCAATTTACTCCCATGTGTGCGGTGTATGTGTGTCCTCAACCAGCAATACCCGTTAAAGGGGGAGTGTGGGAGAGACACTCGGACCTCACCCAGCAATACCCGTTAAGGGGGGGAGTGTGGGGGAAGACTCGGACCTCACCCAGAAATACCCGGTAAGGGGGGGGTTATTGGCGGGGTACAATACCCGGTAAGAGGGGGTAGTTGGGGGAGCAATGTCCGGTAAGGTGGGGTAGTGGGGAGGAGACTAGGACCTCACCCAGAATACTACTGATGCCTATAAATTTATATATAAATTTTTAAAGCATAACTTCGTAGGGGAGACTGATGTTGCAGTCTCGTCTTACAGGATTATATTCTTTCCTCTTAAAATTGTAAGCATTTGTATTTCATCTGAAACCCTTAACTTATGTTTAAGCTTGATAAGAATGTCGTTGATCTCGATCTCATTCTCTTTGATTGCACGTTATAGTAACAAATGTCTTTGGTGCTCTCCGAAATATTAAAGTCCTGCGTTGTTTAAAACTCAGATTGTTGGGAAAATGAATTAAAATTCAACCCTGAATATAATCTTAATCTGTAAATTTAATCAGGTTTCAATTAATACATATATTCGTCCAACGTCGATATAATTCCATAACCATTTTTTTCGTTTTCATATTATTATTTTCGTTAATTCTCATATTGTAATTTGCAACGGTCTTAAATCTTTAGTTAAAATATCCCTTTATCATTTTCTCAAGTTCAGATGTCTCTTATAATTTCATTGTTCTTTGTTCTTTTTCTGTTTATATTTTATACCGCTGATTCTCAGTTTATTGTTCAATAAAATTATCCTTTTTTGATATTCATCAATTTTAAATTTCCGCTTTGATCTTAACTATATTTTATAACGAGGTTTTGCTTTTAGGCATAATCGAACCTCTCTATAGTACCGATGAGCCCAAGAAGACCCCAAGAGGATATATCTTTTGGACATTAGCTGCCTCACCTCTGCTTCCAAAGCTTTTATAGCAGCGAAAGTATTGCGTTTTTATTACTTGGAGCATGCATCTTGTCGCACTGGAGCTGTGTCTGTGTACAATGATATTTCCAAGTCTGGAAGGTGACTGGGCTTCTACGCCAAGTCTTCCTTGGTTTTATACTAGCTTGCATCATTCGTGCCTCTAAGGCTACTGCGATTCGAGTGGATGACAAGATCGTATTCCTCTGCGATGTTAGACATGCAGTAGGTTATATGGAATGGGCTTCCTGACGTCGAGGAGTTTAGTCTGACTTCATAATTGAACAACCAGGTCAGCCATTTGCTCTTCCCTACACTGTCTATATGACAGGGATCAAAATCCCCTACGAGCTGCTTGGCAAAGAAGATGGGAGACGGTGGCCATGAATTTAAAGTTGAGTCCCATTGAACCTCGACTATTCTCGTGCATCTAACAACCAATGCCCCGATGTATTATTTTATGATGTCTCCAATGAGCCACATCCTTGAGACTCTCCGCCACAGGATGGAATGCTTTCCAGACCCTTTCAGTCAAGTTTTGTTGATATCCAAGACTGTAGTCCTTTTTGGTTAAATGATCTACTCTGGAGAAGTTTCGTACCATATTACTATGGCCAGCGGGATTGCTACTACTTCTCTTGGTATTGTAAAGTTGTGGTGTAATATAGATTTTGGAGGAAAGGGGCCTCCTCATAGCACTTGAATTTGAATATTTTTTACTTGGTTCTTGGGTCTTTTAGGGAGGGGGTCCTTCCCTAGTGCATCTGAAAATGATGATTTTTGGTGTTCCTATTGTTTTTTACTTTTTTATACCTGAAATTATTGTTGCACGTGTTTGAACCCATAAGTTGTCTCTCTTTTTGTGTTTTCCGTCAATTATTCAATTGTAAGCGCCTTAATTCATCCAAATTTGTTGTATTTTATTATATTCAAAAGTTCCTCAATCAACATATAAATAACATAATGAGGACCTCGCTAAAAGAGGAAAAAAGACGTCACAATAGGTAGTTTTTTTCCATTCGCTTGTCTGTTTCCGTCAATTCTAGCTTCAATGCCTCACCTATTTGAACGAATTAAAAATCCATTGGTTCATTTTATATTCCAATTATCCCTTTATTTATTTTATTTGTATAATTTTGCTCTACATCCTTAAAAATCATCATTGTTGAGAGTTATTGAAGTAATTAATTATTCAAATCATTTTTCTTTAATTTGAATGCGAATTATTTTGGCGTAATTTAATATTAATTAATAGTTAAGATCCATTCGTTCTTTCGTCCCATTCCTTCATTTTTTTTCATTTTGGAATTGATTTCTCGTAATTTACGTTCATTTCATACCATTGCTTAATATATCGCATTTTTATATTTAAATCCCATTCAGGGTATTTTAAGCGAAATATCTTTAGCGTATTCAATATTTACACTTCTCTCCGATCTTTGTCTAATTTAAACTATGCAGCGGATTCTAACGTTGTTCTCGTCAATAAAATTATCTGTTTGTTTATCGTCATTTTCGATTCTTATTTGTTTTCGTTTATATTTACAGTGGGGTAGAGTCCTAGGCATAGATATAGGCCTCTATAAGTAGAAATTCTTTATATCGTTTGCAAGAGTTTCCTTTTGATTTGGAAATAATAAATAAAATTTATCGTCACAGAGATACGATTCTCCCGGACGGAATGTGAGTCATATTTTAACCAGCTATAGGTTTTTTTAATTAGTAAAAAATGGCCGCATTCTAGACGAGACAATGGCCGTTCGAAAAGAATGAGAAAGGACTCTATTTAAACACCACTTCATGGTAATCAAATCGATTCCGCTTTTATAAACGCAACTTTGGCCACTTTGATTGCGGTCTACGTTACAAAATACGAAGAGAACTGCGCATCGCCCTGTTGGAGCGAAACTCCATTTATCTTGAGTGGAAATGCAATTAAATCTCGCAGGCTACAACCAAAGAGACAAACGAGACAACCAGTAGACATGAAGGAACATAAACGGGAAACCCTCTAACATTGAGAGCTGGATCACTATCATGGCACGAACTTCATCTGCCTTATTTTGTTTGATTTTTAGCAGCCGTCGTGATAACGACCAGCAATTTCTCAACATTCAAGGTGCCAATATTACTACATTCAGGAAGTAGCACCGACTCGAACACCATAAGCGATAGCGTCACTGGAGATTTTAATCTCTTATTCTTTTCGGTCAATTACCTTAGTGCCATTATTCTTGCTCATCGCGGCCCGTGCGATTCGGTGCCAACACAAGAACATTCTTCGTATTTCATTTATTCGTATACGTGAGTTTTATCTGTAGAACCTGAACATTTTGGTTTACTTTTTGCGTGATTTCTCTCATTCAATTTTGCGCATATCTGTCTTGTTAATTAAATCCTAAAAGCACCGCACTATTTCTGTCACTATAGGAAGAGTTATGACACGTTCTTTAGTTTGTCGCATATTTTAGTGGATTACATCTAACCATATTTTAATATAACTTTATTTGTAGGATGAAATATGCTGTTTTAGGGAGAAATGTGATACTTCAACAAATGGCAACACATTTACCAGCCTTTCTTTACGAAAATTACCAAAATGCGGACAACCCACAAATACCACGGCCATGAACATGTCCATTTATCATTACACGCGATACCTAAAACTAAAACACCATTCCCGCGAGAACCTTCTATCATTGGGAACTGGCTAATCGGGCTATGTACTTTCATCTTATCCCCACTCTCCCCCGTAATCGGTGGCCTATGTAGATTGTTCTACTTGATACATAGAGGAGCGGCACACCCTAGTGGTTATTGTGGCCACAACAGTCTTAAGCCATTTTGCGTCTACCTAGACTTTATTTATACTAAACATTTCTTTTATGCCCTTTTGAGCCCTTTTTTACAAGCCCTTTCTCCCCTATTTTTCTTGGCCTGCGACCGATTTTGCATACTAGTACCGACCAGCTTCACTTCTCTCATCCCTAGTCGTGGCCAAGAGGAGGGATGTTCACTCCTCACGCTTGTATCTAGTTGATGGCGGTGGTTTTTAAAATTTCTGCTCTTTTCTCAGCCTTTTTTCATTTCTACTGATGCCATATTACGCCTGGGTTCGGGCGGCGTGCCAAGTCGTGACAAAAGGTGGTCTCAAATGGTCCCAGTCGGTCCGACTGGCACTCTACGTACCATATCCGGATCGGGTTTTCAAGGCAGGCATTTAGCTTTTGCCATCCGGATTAATAATGGATCGCCATGATAGTTAATGGTACTTAAACATGTTGGGCTACCACACGACCCACCGGTAGGGCGTCCTACCATGTCTGTAGGACCCTCTGTTGTGTGGTTCCTTGATTTTATCCATGAACATTTTAAGGGAAACTAAAATTACGCATGTGATTTATGCTCATTTATAATACCACGTCCAGGCATGCATAGAGTAAAATAAAAGACGGCGTGAACTGATAATATAATTAGCAAAATTAAAGGGGAACAAAATAACTTTTATTTTCCACGAACGCCAAAATATTTTTTGCAAAAGATATGAAACAATAGATGTAGGTACAAAAGTAAAAAAATATCTGAGAAATGGAATTTACCTATATTCGTAGTACCTTAATTAAATTTGAAAGCTTGGAGTCAATGTGAAGGATTACCGTCACATTATGCACTATATGTATGAAACTTTAGATAATTTTTATCAGCCTATTTTGCACTCATTGTTTTTATGGTTTTGAACTAACATCTCTTTCGAATTATTCTGTGGGTAGAGGCATTTCTCCATGTTCAATATCCTATTCCTGTGCAGAGCGCTCTGAATAGAGCAGAAACCTCCAGGGAAAAAGGGAGAGCAACTAAAGAAAGGTAGAGCTGCTCCACTTTTAGAGGGGGGAGCTGTTATCGGTCTGCTCTGTATCGCCTTTGGGTTCCTTCGAGATGGGAGAGAATAGGGTGAAAGATAACAAAAGATTGTGGAGCCTTGAAAATGTCCAGCACTTAGTCGGGAGATAATTGAGTGTTTTCTAACCCGCCGGCTTAAAACGATTTTTAGTCACCTACTCAAATTAAACAATAAGGATGTCTGACAAACACAGTATTTAGCATCTTTTATAAGTAGAGAACCAAAGGCTGCCCTTTTTAGTATGGGACCCTTTTGTTCCCTGTGCCTAATTCCTCACACAATGCAAACATGACTGATCGTTGGAAACAGAGTTGCATGATTGTGTTGGTGACCCCAGACTATCAAACAGAACTTTATAAAGGTGGTAGTTTATGCGAAATAATTCCTTGACTATTCCTTTGAGTACGTTCCGATACAGTTGGACGACCACCAGACGTTCAGGGACGAACAATTAGCGATGAAGGAGGAAAGGTCTCTAGACACATCTCAAAACCCTTGGTCACGTTTGACCTTAACATGCTTCGCGAGTCGGTGTATGCTGGATGGTATCGCGGTCATGTGAAGGCATTCGTATCATTACCCTTTGAGGTGTTATTACTGCCACCGTTTCGATGATACTAATAAAGCGTGTCGAGGTGTAAAGAATGGTCAAAGACTAATTAGCATAATTTTCTCCAAGGATGCGCATAATAAATCTGTCTCATGAATCTTCTAAGCATTGTGATCCATACATATTCTGGCTGTCCAGAATGTGAAACGCATTTCATATTAAGAGAAGAGGGATATGGTTCAATCGAGTTCTACGTGACTAGGCACCTCCTATGCCTCTCAGTTGAGAAAATTACCCTCCGCTCCTGGCCTATCATGACCTACCAACCAGCTAGTTCTTGTGCTCATTCTGAAGCATTTAGAGGGTTCTATATCACATGGGCGCCATTCCAGTTTGGCTGGCAGCCAAAAGGGCTGGACCCTAGCTCAGGCCAAAACTTGGAAGTCATTAGCCTGCGCGTGCCCATTTTGAGGAACACGAAACAGCTACACTTACCTATAGGCAATTCAGCGCCTATTTCCAGAAGAAAGATAGTAATAAGGAAGCTTCGGCTCCCTTACCTCTGCCCCGAACATTACGGAGAAAAAGGGATGTTCGGTTTTCTATAAAGGACGATAAACCGCCAAGCCTAAAAGAGCTCAGGTAAGCAAAGGACTCGAGGTCGGTGAAAGTAAAGGCATGAAAGCAACAAAAGCGACAAAGCAAAAATATTTGCTTCACGGCAAATAGCCTAAGGAGTTCTGCCTCCGAGCTGCCTACGACCATTCCAGTGAACAGAACTCTCATAGAGAGCTTTGATAACTTTATTCAACTTTATCTGAAGGTTATTTTCCTTCGGATAAATTGTAATAAGCTGTGGAAGTTGTCTCTCCCAGTTCCCAAGAGAGCATATTGAGGGGCGTCATCGCTGTTCACCCACATGGTGCTCAAAGGTTTCATCACTAAATGTACCCCAGGCTAGCGGATGGGAGGTTTATACCCGAGGTATTGTCTTCGTTCTTTTTCTGCCTCTTAATAGCGTCCTTAGATGGAGCTGGATGTCATCCGGGTTGCTCGATGGGCAATTTATACGCTATGTGACGTCTTCGTACTTTATTTCTCTCTCAATATTTGCATTCAGGCCATAGCCGACCAGCTCAACTTAGATAGGAGGTATGCTATGGTGTCTGCATACTTTACTCCTCTAGCACCTTCGATGAGGCGGAGTTCTGTCATTTTGTAAGGTGGAAGACGAGAACCTGTCTCCTTCTGTGGGACATAAACGGTAGACATTCTCTCTGAGTAAGTAGACGGTCAGTACTAGCAGTTTGTTCCTAGCAGAACTGGTTGAAGCTTTAGATTGATGTCTTTAATGTAAAAGAGTTCATACAAACATGCGCTAAAAAATTCTTTTTTCCTATATTGATCTGGCCTTGTGACTTCCTGATATAGAATTGAAATTTTAGATAGGGGGGAGGGGAAGGATAAATTCCATGGACACGATAATTTACAATTCAAATTTCTCTTATTGCCGACGACGTCCGAGAAGCCACTTGAATGGTGGTTGGATTGAACATGACGGATAGCCTTCGAGGAAATTATAAACATTTCTATCGCGGCAAAGGAGTTTAGATCTGTTCATTTTGCACGCCGTTTATTTCCTTGCTTGTCAGCTGAGTGTGAGACGGCCCTTAGAGAAAAGAAATATGTCTATAAGCGCCCCCCGTGCGATTTCACCCCCATATGAATTTCGACTGGAGAGGGTCAGACTGCGTCTTGCTTCGATATACGCTCGTTGCTCTTTAGGACGAGCATACTTCCTCCCTATAATTAATGATAGGACTTCTCTTGCAGAGGTGTGGAAGCGTTTCAAAAAGATACTAGTAGGTTTATCCAGGATCATCCTCCCTTTCTTGATCAATGCGAGAGCACATTCTATACCTGATATTATGCTGCCCCAGTATTCTATGTAATTTGACCGATCGCTGACGGTCGCTACTGGGTTCAATCACTGAACTAGAGAGCCCTTCTATATTGTTTGTTTTATGCTATTTTTGTAGTTAGCATCCATTGCTCGGACATTTCTTTCACTTTTCTCTTAGCTTTGATCAATAACATCTGGTTAGGGAGTACGAGTATCTTTAAAGATTCCGGGCAAATGGATAAAGTACTTGTTTAATGCGAGTAGGTGAGAGATCATTCCACGCGGATGAAAGTTAATGGAGAAATTAGTGAATTTAAGATTATCTTATTCATTTTACCATGTTCAGGACCGTATTGCTTTCATTAGTTCTATTCTACGTACAACGCTCTGCTCCGGCTAGAGAGTGAAATTTGCCAGAGACTTTCATTCGTAGGAAGCATTTTGCCAAGATATTGTTTGATATGGAAAGATGGGGGGGGGCCCTTTGTGTTCACTTAGGGCAAGAGGTGATGTCCCGGATGGAAGCGTCCTCAGGGTCACACAATTTTCTATCAGTATCAACGCTAAACCTCGATGCTGACGGAAGATATTCTCGCCACGCTCTATTTAGACGATTTTTGGATCTCTTCTCGCGTGTTTCGGATGTTTACCATTCAATACACACTTATACAGATTCAGAAATGCACCTCTCGTTATGCTGAAACACACGGAGTTCCGTTTCCTTTAGCAAACAAGAAGGAAGTGCGCTTATGCCGCCATTTGGGCAGCGAATTGACCAGGATCTGTTTCATTGCGCCTCAACTATTCCCGCCAAAACGCCTTGACGGTATCAAGCCAATATCTCTTTCCTATCAGAACCGAACGCACTCGCGGAAGTCAGTGCAATCAGATGATGCGCTATCATAAACATCCCCACGATGATTGGTTGGCACACGAGACTAAACGCCGCGTTTGATTGAATGTTCTACTTTCGGAGAGATGCGTGCGCAGTATCTATTCCGCTACTGTGGCTTTCGGGGTGGCTACCGCTTTGTCCCTAGTGCTAGAGGTGACGGGCTTCCTCCCTTCGTTTTTTTTTTAATTTTAATTTTTATTTATTAATTGCACGCTAGCCATATAAGTACTGCAAAATTTTGAAGATTTCCTTCCACTAACCCCAACGCTTTTTATGACCTTACAAAAGTTTCTAGCTAATATTCGCCCACGTTGGACCATCTGTCGCCCTGGAGTTTTAATCAGTCCAAGAGATCATTTTGAGCCTCGAAGGAACGATTAAATACAAAAGAACACTTAAATCCCAAAACTACATATGTGTGGCACATTGAGTACTTTTCCTGCGGAAATTCAATATAAATTATTTGATAAAAAGACGAAAACCAACGAGGCTAATTTCCTAGATATATACAAAGTGCTGTGGAATGAATTTGGGGGTAAATGAAAATATGGCGAACGTAAATAGACCTTCGGCTAGAAAAGTACCGTTCATGAAGGCGATATAAACAAGAATTCTAAATGAGTATATTCACTTTCTGCGTCAGTAAAGCTGCAATTTACCGTTGATTATGAACGAAGTTAGTTCCGAGAAAAGCATAAAAATAAGCTAACGGATTCCTTTTATACGGAGAACATTACTGAATCTTGTATAAAGGGGTATTTGTACATATAAGTAACTTAATTAGAGCTACTCTCGCGAATGGAAGCTTAACTATTATGTATTTTGAGAATCATAATTGCCCTTCCTACTCTTCTCTACGATCACTAAACAACAGAGGGAAAATCCCCACTTCATTTTCTTGAATATTTTCTAATTTTCTTTATCCCTCGTATTTTTTCTTTCGTTGTTACCTAGAGATTTGCCTCCTTAGGTCTAATCCAAAGGGTAGGGAATCGGATGATTTATGGGATCAGGGAGTTGAAACTGGTTCCTAAATCTTATTGCTTTGGATTATTTAAATAGAGAATCTAACACGACAATCAAAATGATATTCATAAGTTACCTAAAAGGTAAAAGTGACACAACTCTGCAATTTGTTGTGGCTGGATATCAACTTCAGGAGTGAATCTTTATTGCGGGTTCTCCACTCTTGGCTTTAATATCTGTGATGGGTTGTTATCATTTCCTAGACCCCTCTTCTTAGCCCTTCCCTTTGAGGATCACCTACAGGTTATCGGCTGCATTAAGATTTAGTCAGTTTTCCGGTTAATGAACCCAAAATGTACGGTTTAGAGCAGAAGTTTTAATTAACGTCGCTAAAGTAGCCTTATTGATTCTGTACTCGCTTAATATTTGAATAATTTCGGTGATATAGTCAATCTTGCATACTCAATCTAGTAAATTTTGAATACTTACTCAATAGTCACTGCATAAACACTCCAGTCACTTTTGTATACTCACTCAATAGTCAATTTTGCATACTCACTCCTGTCAATTTTGCATACTCACTCCATAGTCAATTTTGCATACTGACTCCATAGTCTATTTCGCATACTCACTCCATAGTCAATTTTGCATTCTCACTCCCTATTAAAATTTGCATACTCATTCCATAATCAATTTTGCATACTGATTACATAGTAAATTTTGCATACTCACTCCATAGACAATTTTGCATACTCACTCCATAGTCAATCTTGCATACTCATTTCATAGTCAAATTTGCATTCTTATTACATAGTCAATTTTGTATACTCACTCCATAGTCAATTTTGCATACTCATTCCATAGTCAAATTTGCATTCTTATTCCATAGTCGCTTTTGCATACTCACCTCATAGTCAATTTTGTGTTTACCTTTGACTTTTCGAGCTATGTCGGCTGGGGTTCTTCTTCTGGGTACCCCTGGTAGGGCTTCCCTTGTCGATTTGGTCGGAAACGAGGTTCCAGACTAAGTGCGTCGTTCCTTCCTTTTTCTACTCTATCCCTCTCCTATTTTTACTTTTATCCTATCTCCCACTCATACAAAAAGAAAAAAAAACAAAAAAAGCCTACTCCTATCGTGTCACTCTTTCCCTTTCTTCCTCTATCTACCTATAAGGACCTGGCAGCTACCTCATGCGTCAGAAGGGAGGCTTTGGAACCTCTATAAACAACGCCAATCGACGCTCACTGGTTGCAAGAGACTAGGACTAGAGGTGTCCTAGGCGTTGGGGCACGATGAATGGGATGAGGTTAGCGCCCCGTTAACCCCTTTCCTGGCGCGTAATTATTGACCGTTCCCAGTGCCCGTTGACAGGTGCTTATGGTAGCATTGGTCCGAGGTGACGGCCCTTTGTTAAAATGTTGGTTGCCAGGCCCAATAAAAAGCCTTGGGTCGAGTTCCTTGGTGTGTCGGGATATCCATTGAACGCTACTCCGAGATCCTGGCCGTTGTGAAGGGAACTAGTAGGAGTTTAGTAAGGGGCGTGCTTCGTTGTTGTTCACCTGGTGACAAATCGAGGGCCTCTTCGGGGACAGTCAGTGCTGCTTAGTTGGGAGCCACGGTACGCCGAGGTTTGATGACTCGGTCGGACGAACAGCAGCACATGGAGCGTGCCTTCTGAAAGATCCGAAACCTCTCCGATCGATAGGCGGGAGCGACTCACGTGGGGAGAACTCACCAACCCCCATTTTTTATGATTGATTGGTCACGAGTTTTCAGAGAGAGAGAAAGCGCTCAAAATGACAGGCAAAAAAGGACCCGTTCGTCTCAAACACAACTGTGCAATATGCCAGTTAGAAAAGTGGTGCGTTGACTTTCCGGAGGGCTGCTACTCAAAATGCAGCCCTGAAAGTATCTGCACTACTTGCATATTGACGCGAGAGGTGGAGAAATTAAAAGACCTCTATAGAGCCTCAGAAGAGAGAGCTAAGGTCCTTGAGGGAAAGTTGGAGAAGCTCGAAGCTCTTAACGCAGCTCAGGTTCGATGCCTAGAAGAGGCGCCGCCCACTGACGTGTCGGAATCCCCTGATACCCAAGCGGACATTCCGGCATCATCTGAGGCTAAGCTAGCTGAGGCGAGAGAAAAATAGAAAAAGAAGAAAGGAGAAACGAAGGAAAAAAAGAAAAAGAATAAAGTTGAAACAAAAGTAAAACCAAAAATAGAAGAAAAACAGATAAAGAAGAAGAAAAAGATTGATAAGAATGTGAAGAGTAAAGAGGAAAAGGGGAGGCCTCTTCGACAAGGAAAGACCCCGTCTTCAGAGACCAAGTTTCCAAAGGTAACCCTCATTGGTTCCTCGCAAACACGGGATCTGAAAGCCTCTGCTAGCGCCCCGCCTTCGCACTAGCGTGAAGGTAAGCTGCCTGTCAGGGCGGGGTAACCACAACATCAGAATAGAGGCAGAGAAAGCTCAGATTTCTGAGAATTCAGTTGTTGCTCTGATGGTGAGCGGCAACGACCTCTACCTCAGCGGGGGTAAGGTTGGCCTCAGTGGTAAGACCATCCAAACGGTGATGGGAGCTGTGGATGACATAGGGCTTAAAACCCGCAAACGTGGGTTGATGGGATGCTTCGAGAAGAGGTCCATCCCGAATCGCTCACGAAAGAAACGTCGCAGTGAACAGAAGGTTGGCGGATCTCTGCACGGAAGAAGGAGTTTTCTTCGTGGACCCCTATCGTACCTTTATCGGTAGAGACGACCTCTACCAAAGGGACGGGGTACATCTCTCCTTTAAAGGGAAGGCCTTTCTCGCCAACCTAATTCAAGATGTCGTGGAACGCACCCAAAGGAGCGTTCAAAACAGAGCGAAAGCGGACGTGCGCCAGCATGCCCGTGTCACTCCTGGAACGACCTTCTCGGAGGTCGTCAAAAAGGGTGTGACCACGAATACAGAGAAGCCGGGAAACGGAAGAGCGTAGGGAGTCCTACACTAGGGGACTCCCTCAAAGTTCTTCTGTTCAATGCGAGGTCAATCAGGAATAAGTTTCCTGAGCTCCGTGGCCTCGTAGTAACAGAGGAACCTGAGATGGTGGCCATAACGGAGTCGTGGATAAAAACCTCAAGCCGAGATTTTGAAGGTGAATTCACGATTCCCGGTTACCAGCTCTTCCTGAAAGATAGGCCAGACAGAGAGGGTGGTGGTGTGATGTTGTATATCAGGGATACTCTCAACTCGACGGATTGCAACATCGTATCCGACCATGAACTACTAGATGTTGACCTAAAGATAGGTCCTGCCAAATACAGGACCCTGGTGCTTTATAGACCTCCTGCCCAACTCGTTGAAAAGGACAGAGATCTGTACCAGCTACTAGGAAACTTGTCGAAGACAGAGTGTGTATCGTCATGGGTGATTAAGTTGACTGGGAAACCAGAAAACCTTGTGGCGAGAACGCACTACTCCTGGAGTTCGCGAACAACGAGTTCCTCACTCAATGAGTGAGAGAGCCAACGAGAGGAAACAATATCCTCGACTTGGTTTTCACCTCTGAGGATGACATCGTTGAGGACCTCTCTGTTGGCGAAGAGCTCGGTGGCAGTGACCACCGACTAATTAGATTTGTAGTCAAAGTCCCCAAGGCAGAGCCTGCAAAGGGTAAATCAAGGAAACTCGATTTGAGAAGAGCAGACTTTGCAGGTCTACGCGCGGGACTGACTGACGCGAGGCTAGAAGAGTGCGAGGCTGTTGAAGACTCTTGGAACAGTTTCAAAACCACATTCATGAGTCTTCAATCGCGTTTCATCACTCTGAAATGCCCCCGTCGGTCTTCTGTTCAACCAAAGTGGTTTAATCGAGAAATTGGGCAACTGCTTAGGGAGAAGAGAAATGTGTACCGGCAATCGAAGATCTCGGGTGACTTTGACGAATACCGGAAGCTAGCCAGGAGAGTGAAGTCCATCATAAGGGCGGCTAAGCGGTCTGAGGAACTCCGAGTGGCGAGACTCTGTAAAGAGAATCCCAGGGAGTTTTTTAGATATGTGAACAGCCGTAAACCAATCCGTCGAACGATTGGTCCTTTGAGGAATGAGGAGGGGACATTAAAGCATTCAGATGCAGAAAATGCTACCTTCCTCAACGACTACTTCTCTTCAGTGTTAACTGAAGAGTGTGGTCCCATTCCCCAGCCGACGGATTCCTACTCGGGGGAAAAGCTGGAGGCAATGGACTTCACCGAAGGAGAAATAAAGAAAAAGATCGCTCACCTAAAGACGAATAACCGGACGGGTTTCTATCCAAGGTGTTGAAAGAAGTGTGCGATGAAGTATCACGACATCTGTGCGCTATCTTTAACATGTCAATCCGGACCGGATACGTTCCTAAGACTGGCGTGAGGCGGAGGTGACTCCGATCTTCAAGAAAGGAGACCCCAGCCATGCGTGCAACAACCGACCTATCAGATTGACTTCGATAGTCGGTGAACTCATGGAGAGCATGATGGTGGTTCAAATGACGTCGTATTTAGAGTCCAACATGCTACTGAGGAGTTCCCAGCACGGCTTATGAAGGCAACGGTCATGCCTAACGAACCTTGTGGAATTCTTCCACTTCGTGTTCAGTGAGCACGATCGGGACAAGGCGGTGGATGTGGTCTACCTAGACTTTCAGAAAGCCTTTGATAAGGTACCACACCGCCGCCTTCTCCGGGAAGTGCGAGCGCTGGGCATAGACGGAAAGGTAGCCGGCTGGATCGAGAACTGGCTAAGTGGCAGACGGCAACGGGTGGTGGTGAATGGAAGGGCTTCTGAGTGGGTGCCCGTTACTAGCGGGGTGCCTCAAGGTTCTGTCCTGGGACCACTACTATTCATCATCTACGTCAACGACATGGAAGGTGACATGGTTGCCAAGATTTTCAAATTTGCCGACGATACCAAGCTTGGTATGAACGTTGCAAAGGATGGAAATACTGCCCGCCTGCAGGAAGATCTTAGAAGATTGGGGAGTGGTCGGAAACGTGGCAAATGCCTTTTAATGTGGGGAAATGCAAAGTGATGCATATCGGCCACAGAAACCCCCAATCTCAGTATATCCTTGAGGGCACTGCTATTGAATCCACCAACACTGAGAAGGACTTGGGTGTAACAATCACTAGTGACCTCAAGTTCTCAAAACAGTGCATTGAGGCGGAGAAAAAGGCCCAAAGGATGCTAGGCTATATTAAGCGCCAGTTTGGTTATCGGAACCAGGAGATTGTACTGCGCCTGTACAACTCACTTGTCCGACCACACCTGGAGTATGCCGTACAATTTTGGAGTTCTTCATTGCGAAAGGACATCGCGAGATTGGAACGCATACAAGCCAGGGCAACCAAGCTGATTCCCTCTATCCAACATAAAAGTTATGAGGATAGACTAAGGGAATTAGATCTGTTCTCGCTGGAAACCCGTAGACTGCGTGTTCAGCTCATCGAAGTTTTCAAAATACTTCGAGGGTTCGACAATGTTGACTACCGGGATATGTTCACACTGAGTGAGAACAGAACGCGCAATCACGGCTTCAAACTTGAACTGAAGGGTTACAACCGCAATCTGTGTGGAAATTTTTTCACCTAAAGTATATGCGGTATGTGGTACGCACTTCCAGTGGAAGTTGTCAACAGTGATTCTGTTGACCAGTTTAAGTCAAGACTGGACAAAGTCTTGAAAAGTGGCCGTTTAGGGACGCAAAACAATTGAGCAGCCATGTGCTGCTCGATTGCTAGTCCAAAGGTACCCTCTTTGAATGGACCGTAAGGTCTCCTAGGGTACCTTCTTTCCTTGTTGTCCTTGTTGTCCATTCCATAGTCAAATTTGCATTCTTATTCCATGGTCAATTTTACATACTCACCTCATAGTCAATTTTGCATACTCATGCTATACTCATTCCCTAATCAATTTTGCATACTCATTCCATAGTCAATTTTGCATACTCATTCCATAGTCAATTTCGCATACTCATTCCTAGGTCAAATTTGAATTCTCATTCTGTAGTCAATTTTGCATACTCATTCCATAGTCAATTTTGCATTCTCATTCCATAGTCAATTTTGAATTCTCATTCCATAGTCAATTTTGAATTCTCATTCCATAGTCAATTTTGCATACTTAATCCAAGATCGTTACAAGGAGCTTTCTAAATTCCCCCCACACATTTTTCAAGTGCGTCAAGGCTGGCTTTTATAAGGGGAATTTAATAATATTAAGTTTTGAAAGTGAAATTTCCGAGCCATCCACTACACTTTACTGTTGGTATGGTGATTTTCGGAAGTATCGCTTTATCCACACTCCGCAAATTACGTTTCTGCAATTATGGTCAAATATTTTTATTTGGATTTCGTCTCTCAATAATACCTTATTTCAAAATTTTATATCATTAGCAACATGCTTTAAATTTTGAACCTTGTTGCAGAGTGAGATTTACGAAGATATGGCTGCCTTCTACGTAGGTGTCATTATGCTGAAGAAAACTCTTCAATTTCTTCTCTGAAACATTAATTCCAGCTGCGCCAAATCTTTATATATGTATTTGCATCTTATTTTTGTGTGAGTTGACTATAACCTTTCTTAAAATACAAAGAATATTATTTTGTAATAACTTGGGTTTCCTCTCACTTCTTAGCAGACTATTTACTTTTGCAGTGCCCCTGTATTTGTCTATGATTGTCTGAACTGATACTATTGGATGTTTGTTTGTTTGCCTGGATATTTTTGTCCATGTGATCCTAGAATCTCGAAATGCAATAGATTCTTTGTTATGTCTTCACTATGTTCTTTGCTTTGTCCATTCCCAAATGCGGCCAATATTTGTATAAAAAGACACCTCATGTATACCAAATTCGATTGCTTAGCTTATTATAAAAACTTCTAGAGATTCACAGATCTGCTAAAACTCCTAAGGCGATTTATTGAAAATAAAGTCTAGTTTCACCTATGCGTTTGTGGAAATTGTGAAAATCACAGGGTGTTCTCCAGAAGAATATAAAAACAAAACAACAAAAGAAAAAATATTGTTACAGTGATTAAATATTTAACATGAGTTTCGTTCTTGCATTTATATCTTATCTTAGCTCTTTTTGGTGACTCCATTTTCCAATTAAACACTTTTTATACTACTTACACTAAAGCCACTTCTTCTGGAAGACTCTACTTACCATTAGAAAGATGGCGAAGTCATGGGTTGCACTATTAAGCCTTCGGCTTATAGCCGTAGACTATTTTAGCGACCACTTGAAGAAAAAATGACAAATAAATGTCTCACAGAAATTAAGCCTGTATTTAACCATCGTTAAGTTGTTAATGGTTTTAGTGTTTGTAATGGCACATCTCGAGCGAAAAAGAATGAATACATAAAACGCTTAACTCAAGAAAAATAAGGTAAAAAAAAAAAAATAGAACTTAATTTCTGGGCTATTGCAGAAGGGCATTTTTAGGCTCGTGCGAGTTCAATCGCGGGCGACTCTACATCTCACTATGTCGGTCGGTCAGTACCCGTTTTTTTTGTGATAACATTGTAACTATTCGGTCGATTCTAACGAAATTGTAAACCAAATGGTTGCTTTAAATTCTCTTTCGAATGATATAATTACAAAAGTCCTCCCAAGGTTAGCCTGGAAATTATTTTGTTTTAGCAATAACATCATAACTATTCGTCCGATTCTAACGAAATTTGAATATATTATGTTGTTTTATACTTTCTTTCGAATGATATAATTGTCAAGGTACTCCTAAGGTTTGTTCTGAAATTATTGAAAGTATTAAGGGCGTAAGGTTAAAAATCAGAATAAGTGCGAGCACGCGACCTTTTGGTCAGCAGACCTTGTTAAAAAGAGAATGGATTATTGCTCTGTTAATAATTATTTATCAATGGGTTATTGATGAACTGAATTTACCCTATGAGACCTGAACCAACTATAATTATGTGAATATATCCGATTAAATTACAAATTACTTTAACAATTTAAAAGTCAAATGCCTGGTTTCCATTAGACATTTAAAAATTGGCTAGAAAATTTCCTAACCTGACGTATGGGCATTTGTATTCCTTTAATCTCGCAGTGAATCTACTACTTTTACCATTGTATAGTCCATCATAATCTTTACATGATATAAAATACACATTTTTTTATCAGTAGATCTTTTGTTGGACAGATTACTCCTTATGTTCTGCCCGTGTTGAAAGGCAACAAAATTTGTTGAATTCGGCTCAATATTTTGAGTTATTTTATTAAGAAGAATATGGGAAGTTTATATAATTATTAAGCATTCTTTTTCTTAGAATTAGAAAGTGGGGACAGAAATTAGTTCTGGCTTTATAATTACATTTATATAATAACCATGTGTGGAAATAATAATATAATTCATTAAATTTGATGCTGCTTGCATTAATCTCATCTTTTCAAAAATCTGACGAAGAAAGAAACGAGAATTGCAAATGTGACGAACTCTAAGTAAACGCAAATAACTTCAGACTATTTTACAGAATCGACATGACAAGAAAATCCCGTAACTGTAGCCTTTAGTTGGTTTAAGGTAAACAAAACAATTTGAATTAATTCAACTTTTTAATTAATTCAACATAATGTGGACTGAATTTTATTTGGTTGTGCATAGAAAGGATAAAAAGTGTTATTATTAGGGAAAAACCACTAATAACCAAGGAAATAGACACTAATAAAGTCATTAATTTCGACACTGCGATTTTCAACTGAATTTGTATGAAAAAGAACAATGCTTTGATCTTAGGTTAACTGAAATTTGTATAAATTCACAAATTTGTTCAGAGTAGAAGCACGGCAACAAAGACTATTGTAAAAAAAACCCCGGTTTATTTTCCTCTTGTGGTCGTTTCTAGTTTTCTCTCTGACTTTATTCTGTTGAATTTAGCTCATGAGGTGAAAATATCATTGAAAATGATTAATAATTCGGTCAGGTAGTATATGATAAAATTGGCCAACTTATATTACCGATTTTCTAGAATAAAGTGTTAGATAGTATTTATTAAAGTAGTGCCTATTGTTATCGTTTACGAATGCTACAATCAATGAGTACTAGATAACTTTATCTTTCAGATTATAAAAATATCGTTCATGATCTTTCTTGGGTATTCACCCCTATTTCAGTCTCATCTAAAGATCACATCAGACATGTTTTACTCTATAAGACTCATAAAGGTGTCACTGCACGTAAAAAACGGCAAAATCCACTCACAACACTTATGGGAATAATGCAGTAAATGAAAAGAAGTAGAAGATGGTTTTCCGGTTTCGGAAGTGGGGATTTCAGTCTAAAGGACGGACCAAAAGAAAGGAGGTCGTCCCAAATACTTGATTCCAAAGAGTTGGAAGCTGCTGTCACAGCAAATCCTGCTACAACTTCTAAGGAACTCGCAGATCAATTTAATGTAACCCAACGAATGTTATACGACAACTGAAAAGGATTAGAAAGGTTCCAGTGATTGGAAAATGGGTTCTCGCAAAACTGCAAAAGCGTGTAGTTTTATGTGAGTCATTGTTTTCACAACACCTTCAGGCACCAGTTGTGTGCAGGCTTTTTACTGGTGATAAGAAGTGGATCCTTTCTCATGACGTTAAACGCCACTGTTCGTAGATCATTCGAGGAAACCGAATTTCTCAACAACCGAGAGGAGAACTTCATCCCCAAAAGATCTTGAGTGTATGGTGGGATTGAAGGAATTGTTCGTTGCAAAATGTTAGACAACAATCAAACACAATTACTACTGAAATTAATTTCGTCGTTTGAAAGCCGCTTTTAGCCAAAGGCGACCCTCCTTAATCAAGACACGGGATGTCATCCTCCATCACGATAATACCCGTCCTCACAGTGCTCGAATGACCAAAGATCTCTTGGAGCGATTCGGTGTGGAGGTGTCGCTCCATCCTCCATATTCTCCTGACCTTGATCCTTCTGATTATATCATTTGTTTAGTGGATTACAAAACAATTTGAAAGGTCTTACGTTGACCTTAAGAGAAGAGGTTGAAATACTTTTACAAGCGTAGCATTTATAAGGTTGTTGAAAGAAAGAATGAAGCTCTAGGAAGCAATGTAGGTTCTGTTTATAATTAAATATTTTCATAGTAATAAGGTTTATATTTTAAATATGTACCTTAAAATCTGACATTACTTTGGTTCTAACCTGATATTTTTCTCAAATCAGCTTCTATAACTTTTGCCAGGGAAGATCCATGGTTTAATCTGCATAGGTGTAAAGGTTATACAAATTTGAATGAAGAAAACGAAAGTTATCCGCAATTGAAAAAGAAAAATTGGTGTCCAAAAATGATCCGAACGAGAGCGGGAACAAATTTCTATTGGAATTTAACGATTAAATTATTGGCAGAAAACATTTGCACATTTAAACTACTTAATTAAGTAAATTTTATATACCAACAACTCGATATAACATTTTAATCACTTAAGACACTAATTTACGTTATGACAATAAATGGCTTTTGTTTTCTTCAAATGAAAAAAATGCTATAAAGTATATATATATATATATATATATATATATATATATATATATATATATATATATATATATATATATATATATATATATATATATATATATATATATATATATATAAAGAAAGAGCAAATACAAGTTCTGCGGGTGATAACAACCACCACAGGGTTTTCGCCATATTTATTTTCTGCCTTTCAAAACAATTTTGAAGACTTCTAGAAAGAAAGATGCTGAAACCTTGTATTGCAGACTATACAACCATAATATAGTACAAGAGAGAGAAATTTGACGCGAATGAACAATGAGAAAATAGCATCTGACCGGCAATTAACAGACCCGGCTTCGAGTCCCGGCCAGGAATTTCAAGCTTTATTTCCCCTGGCGTTATTTCTGTCTTCTCAGTAATGGATTGCCTTCATTGTGCCGCCATCTGCTCTCTTTGATCCTATTGTTCTTCTAATGTCCCTTTCTCTTCTTGCCTTTAAAAACTCCTGTTTCTGGTCTCATTGCTCATTCGCGTGAAATTTCTCCCTCTTGTAAAATATATATATATATATATATATATATATATATATATATATATATATATATATATATATATATATATATATATATATATATATATATATAATGGAATATATCACATTGGCGTGATGTATATCAGTGAAAGATAATGGTAAACTACAGTATTTGAATCGAGATTTTATTTATAGCTATTAGACTAGTTTCAACAAGATGCCATTTTCAACTAATAATGAAGAACCTAGGCAAGGAACACAGTATATTTAAGGTAAGACACATCCTAAACAAAATGAAACAGCAAGAAACAATCTGGGAAAAACTCGAATGAATCTGGCGCGAATGACAAGCTAAACAAAATGAAATGAAACAGGAAACAATCTGGAGAGTTGCTAATCTCTGAGACACATTGCATCTGGGGGTTTATAAATATGATTGGCGACTTTATTCGATATATATTTATTAAATTTGTATTGCCCTTTAGATAAATTGAAATTATCAACTTTGTTGATGATGAAGTATTCCGCAATTCTCCTCTAAATATAATTGTTTGATTTATAAATGATTTTTGCATGGTTAAAATCAATTCTATGGTCGTGTTTTTGCATGTGCGTAAAAAGACTTAAGGAATTCGTATACCTTCTGATATTAGCTAGATGTTCTTTCATCCTCTTATTAAAGTGGCACGACTCTCTGATGTATGTTAATTGCCAATTATAGCATGGTATGCTGTGTACTCCAGCATCGAGATTGATTGGACGCAATCTAGTCAAGAATTTTCGAATGGTATTAGAATATGTAAATGTAATATATATGATATTTCCGTTCGCATATGATGTTAGGGGAGCTAGGGCTGGAGCATATGGGAAACTAATACATTTTTTAAAATCGTCCCTTCGCGGTTTGGAGATGGCATATAAGTTTTTTCGTCCTTTCGAATGGCATCTATTTATGAGGTAAATTGGGTATTTTAGTTTAGTGAAATTGCAGATAAGGTGGTTAATTTCATCCTGAAGGAAGATTGGGTCGCACGTTCTATAGGCTCGGAGAAGAGGGAAGAAATAACAGATATCCTAACGGATTTGTCATGTAATGAGAAAAAAATGTATGTAAGCATTTGAATTTGTAGGCTTTCGATAGACTGAGCACTGAATATGATTATCTAAACCGTGGATATTTACGTCTAGAAACGGTAGAGAATTGTTCTGTTCCCATTCTACTTTGAATTTTATCGAAGGGTGTAACAAATTTAGGTTGTTAAAAAATTAATTGAAATTATTATTGTCTATGGGTCATGCCCACAGGATGTCGTCTACATATCGGAACCAGATAAAAGGTTGGGAATGGATCCTGGGAAGGAGGGTCATTTCATAGTTTTCGATAAATAGATTGCATAGGATGGGGGAAAAGGGGTTACCCATACTTAGGCCATATTTTCGGCGAAAAAACTTATCTTCAGTTGAAAATACATTATTAGTTACACATTAGCGCACTAATTTAATAATTTTAGGGATCAGTATAGGTAGGTTAATATCTAAATTGGGAAGAAATTTTGATAACACGCCAAGCGCTTCCTCCACCGGGACTTTTGTAAACAAACTATTTACGTCAAAGCTTAACAGTTTTTTTTACCACTCAAGTCAAGATTTTTAATTTTGGAATTAAGGTCCGATGGGTGGATAATATGCGATTGAGAGATTTTTTTAACCACCGCATTTGATATCCAAATGAGCCAGCCATTTGGATAGCTTATAACTATGAGAGCCAATGCAAGAGATAATTGGGCGTAATGGGATACCTTCTTTATGAATTTTCGGTAACCCGTACATGTAGGGAAGGAAGGGGTTGATTGTTTTAATTTTTTTGGTTAATTCAGATTTGGAACCTAAGATTTTTCGGATGGCGTCATTAAAGGATTCCGTCTTGTTGTTCAGAGGATGTGATAGAACGAGTTCAGAGCTGCATTCCTTTCAACTTCTATCACATTTTATTTAAAACCATGAGGCTACCCACGTGCATCTTCGATTCGAGGCTTGGAGTCTTATCAACAGCTACCGGACGCCAATGTTTAAACAAGGAGGTTATCGTCCCCCCCCCCCGTTCGCCCCCATACGCCGACCTCGCCAGATCGAGTTAGGCTTATGGGCAGATAAGGCATTGTTCCCCGGCTCGGCTGTGCGTTCCCTCGAAGCTTCCATCCCATTCTCCCCCACGCCAAGGAGATGTCCTGGCTATTTATATGGAAACTTTACCACTAAGATCAGATTGGAGATCCAGATTTTCGTCGCGAAACATCACCACGACCCTCTCTCCCTTTGTGCGCCAAGGGACTGCGACCTCGAGATTCACCATCACTTGTCCAGAAGGAGGACAATATTCCTTGAGTGCCAAAGGTTCGAGCCTTTAGTGACGCCAAGTCCCCAAGGCATCCCCCACCCCCCTGTTGTTCAAGGAGAACAGCATTAAAACAGCCATTGTTCGTTTGGAGCCCTTCGCCAAGAAACGGTTCTCATCCCCCCCCTGTTGTTCAAGGAGAACAGCATTAGAACAGCCATTGTTCGTTTTGAGCCCTTCGCCAAGAAACGGTTCTCATCCCCCCCCTGTTGTTCAAGGAGAACAGCATTAGAACAGCCATTGTTCGTTTTGAGCCCTTCGCCAAGAAACGGTTCTCACCCCCCCCCCTGTTGTTCAAGGAGAACAGCATTAGAACAGCCATTGTTAGTTTTGAGCCCTTCGCGAAGAAACGGTTATCATCCCCCCCCTGTTGTTCAAGGAGAACAGCATTAGAACAGCCATTGTTCGTTTTGAGCCCTTCGCCAAGAAACGGTTCTCACCCCCCCTGTTGTTCAAAGGAGAACAACATTAGAACAGCCATTGTTCTTGAGCCCGTAGACAAGAGACAGTTCTCATCCCCCCCCTTTGTTCAGAAGAGAACAACCTAGAACAGCCATTGTTCGTCAAGCCGTTCGTCGAGTAACGGTTCTCCTTTCCAAGACGCCACGTCAGGATCCTTTTATCCCCCCCCTTCGGCTGGAACTCGCCAGCGGACCGAATATTCCTTCAAGTACCTTCCACTGCACCCTAATGAAGTTACGTAAGCCAAGCGTCACCTTTTGAGTATTGATCCCTTATTTGTCAATTCTATCCTGTGCTTTAAATGGTTTATCGAACCATCCCATCTCTTTAACTCCAGATTTGTTTTACCTTTTTTTGATCCCTTAAATCCTTGGATTAGCCCGAGTCTCCACGACCCTTTCCATTCTGTTTGTCAATATTTTCCATTTTTGTGTTTGCTGATAGTTATTATTAATAAAACTCTATTTTATTAATGATAGCAATATTATTATCCTTGAGCTCAGTTCCACTTCTTAAGCATTTTGAAGATACATAATATCGGCCGCCAGACAGTAAAAACGCACTCTAGAGATAATTAAGGAAGTTCCCTCAACGAATAGTGATATATGGTATATCGTCGGGAGTCATTCTACGACATATATATATATCCTATTTAAATTTGGTATCAGGTGTGTAAGGTTTAACGCTATATCTTTGCAAACACTGGTCTCAGTCGAGTAAAGCATAGTGTTATTCGTTATAATAATAGAATATAGTAGTTCCCTTTTGTTTTAACGATTGCTATCCCCTTTTTTTTGAAACTTAAGAAGCTGGAGTAGCTCAAGGAACGGTTATAATAATTTGTTTGTGTTTTTTCGTGATTTTAGTCAGTGGTTATTTAGAGTAAGAAACCAAGTACGAATAGGTCAGTGCCCATATTTAGGTAGGCTAATTCTATAGAGGCATAATTCTTGTTGCGAGGAATTTTAGTTGGTTGACTAGTGCGCCCCCAAGTGCAAAGATGACTCAGTTTGAAATCTTTAAAGCGCAAGGAGAGTCCTGTGGACTTTCCGGAAAAGAACTAATTGAGTACATTCAAGAGGAGCAAAGAAGAGAAAGAGAGCTTCAGATTGAATTAGCTCGGATTAAAGCAGAAGTTCAAAGAAAAAAGGTAGAAAAAGAAAGAGAAAGAGAGGAACGGGAAAGAGTAATCCAACGAGAAGAACGAGAAGGAAAAATACAACGAGAAGAACGAGAAAAAGAAATCCAACAAGAAGAAAGAAGGACGGACTCGCGCTCCTTCCCAGGGAAGCTGACAAAGTTTCCGAGCCCCGTAAAACCCCCAAACTTCTTTCCCCAAAACCAACAACGGGACTCCAAACCTCCCGTTAAGACTTCTCCTCCATCTCTCTTCCCGAAGCGACCAACCATATGCTTCACCTGTGGTGTAGAAAACCACATGAGCTGGAATTGCCCCCAAAATTCTAGGCTTAAAAGCGGACCAGCCCACCAAGTTCACCAGATTAATGCAACCCCGGCTCCCCCGGTGGTGCAGACCCAAGCAGAAACTTCTCCCCCTCCGTCAGGCCACCAGGTAAATTTTGTTTTTGGTAAAAGTTCATCGGGAACTTTGAAATATGAGGAGGGCAGCGTGGAAAGCTGTCGAGTATCGAATCTCGTCAGGGACACAGGATGTACGTGCTTCATCGTGTCCGACGAACTCCTCCCAGTGGCCTCTAACCACGAAAAATTTGCGGTGGTACATGACCAACTTGGGCGGGCGAACCGATTCCCCGTCGCTAGATGTTACCTGCAGTGTCAATATTATAATGGCTGGGCTGAAGTCATTGTAGCACCCATACAATTCTGTTCCGTACTTATAGGACAGAGCCCCCAAGTAAGTTTCGACCCTGTGTTTCAGGCCGCCCTTCCTCAAGGCCGAGATAAGAAAGAAGCCCAGGAGCCCGTCCCCATCAGAACCCCGATACCGTCCGATTTCTCGGAGACCCCTAACCAGGACTTTAGGACGGAAAATGAGGAGTGTGAATCACTAACACCCTTAGGTGATAAGGCCCAAGACAAGGACACGGAGACTGTCCCTGGACCCCAAGAAAAAAAGAACCCCCAACGCGCCCATGGAGATATCTTCGTAGAACTGGACGACGATCGGCGCTTGAAGAGGACTGCCCCGCGGAGTCCCTTAATGTAATCCAGACAGTGTGCATCCAACCTGATGCCGAGTACCCTCCTCCTTTTCTACCAGGCGAGTCTTTGGAACCCTCTGACCTGGATAGTGACGCGCAGCTGACACCACGTCAGAAGAGTCAGCTCCAAGAACTAATTAAATGGAATCACCATTTATCCACCCTATTAGCTCTTTTCGAGCAACTGCGTGAAAATGGCCTCACCATTGGCCCCAGCAAATGCCAGTTTGCCCACGAAACCATCAAATATTTGGGTTTCAAAATAGGACAAAGCAAGTCAGGTCCCCACGAGAACAAGATTAAGGCAATCGCCCACATGCCCCTCCCGATTACAAAGAAGCCATTAAGATCGATCCTAGGATCAGCTTCTCCCTATCAGCGATTTGTTCCGAATTTCGCTGCAAATTCGGCCCCCCTATGCCCCCTTCAGGAAAAGAATTTCCCCGATCGTTTACGTTGGAATGATGTCGCTGTTTCCCATTTTAATCAGCTCAAAAGTAAGTTCATTTCTGCCCCCATTTTTAAGTTGCCCAACCCGGAAAAATCCTTTGGGGTTAAGACCGACGTGATCAACGAGGGCATTGGAGGTGTACTCCTTCAATACGTGGATGACAGAACGAGTCATCCAGTTGCATATGCTAGTCGTCAATTATTACCACGCGGAAAGAGATATGCCACTAGAGAAAAGATAGCTCTATCAATTATCTGGGTCATAGACAAATTCAAGCTGTACTTGATATGTAAAGAATTTCGAATAGGAACCGACCACCGTCCGTTAGCCTATATTAGGAATTTGAGACACTCAAACGGCCGCACCATGCGCTGGAGTTTACTCTTGCAAGAGTATCAGTTTAAAATAAATTAGATAAAAGGTTCCGATAACCAGGTCGCTGACGCCCCCAGTAGAAATGCGTTACCGAATAGCGTAGAATAATTGTATTCATAGGATTAGTATCTCCATGTAGGTATATACCGTCTTGTACGACTTAATTTAAGATTCTTTTGTAATATAATTAATTAATGTATATGTCTGAATTTTGTCACGCTCAATGTCTAATTTTTTTTTATGTATATATATTTGTTCTTATTAATTTACGTATAAATTATTTTGTCCCGTATGTACTAAGTTTATATCATTTCATTGTTCCATGCCTTTTTTTTTGATTAAGTTGTATTAAAGGTTATTTTCCCCTGTAATCTAAAGATCAAAATAATCATGTATTGAGGTAATAATAGTTAGGTGCAGGAAGATACGGTTGGTACAAGAAAACGAGTTCCCTACAACGGAGCTCTATCGTTGTCCCTTCTCTCTTTTTTTTTCGAAGTGACAACTTCCCCTGGAATGGAGGGGTGTGATAGAACGAGTTCAGAGCTGCTTCATTTCAACTTCTATCACATTTTATTTAAAACCATGAGGCTACCCACGTGCATCTTCGATTCGAGGCTTGGAGTCTTATCAACAGCTACCGGACGCCAATGTTTAAACAAGGAGGTTATCGTCCCCCCCCCCGTTCGCCCCCATACGCCGACCTCGCCAGATCGAGTTAGGCTTATGGGCAGATAAGGCATTGTTCCCCGGCTCGGCTGTGCGTTCCCTCGAAGCTTCCACCCCATTCTCCCCCACGCCAAGGAGATGTCCTGGCTATTTATATGGAAACTTTACCACTAAGATCAGATTGGAGATCCAGATTTTCGTCGCGAAACATCACCACGACCCTCTCTCCCTTTGTGCGCCAAGGGACTGCGACCTCGAGATTCACCATCACTTGTCCAGAAGGAGGACAATATTCCTTGAGTGCCAAAGGTTCGAGCCTTTAGTGACGCCAAGTCCCCAAGGCATCCCCCCCCTGTTGTTCAAGGAGAACAGCATTAGAACAGCCATTGTTCGTTTTGAGCCCTTCGCCAAGAAACGGTTCTCATCCCCCCCTGTTGTTCAAGGAGAACAGCATTAGAACAGCCATTGTTCGTTTTGAGCCCTTCGCCAAGAAACGGTTCTCATTCCCCCCCTGTTGTTCAAGGAGAACAGCATTAGAACAGCCATTGTTCGTTTTGAGCCCTTCGCCAAGAAACGGTTCTCATTCCCCCCCCCCCTGTTGTTCAAGGAGAACAGCATTAGAACAGCCATTGTTAGTTTTGAGCCCTTCGCGAAGAAACGGTTATCATCCCCCCCCTGTTGTTCAAGGAGAACAGCATTAGAACAGCCATTGTTCGTTTTGAGCCCTTCGCCAAGAAACGGTTCTCACCCCCCCTGTTGTTCAAAGGAGAACAACATTAGAACAGCCATTGTTCTTGAGCCCGTAGACAAGAGACGGTTCTCATCCCCCTCCTTTGTTCAGAAGAGAACAACCTAGAACAGCCATTGTTCGTCAAGCCGTTCGTCGAGTAACGGTTCTCCTTTCCAAGACGCCACGTCAGGATCCTTTTATCCTCCCCCTTCGGCTGGAACTCGCCAGCGGACCGAATATTCCTTCAAGTACCTTCCACTGCACCCTAATGAAGTTACGTAAGCCAAGCGTCACCTTTTGAGTATTGATCCCTTATTTGTCAATTCTATCCTGTGCTTTAAATGGTTTATCGAACCATCCCATCTCTTTAACTCCATATTTGTTTTACCTTTTTTTGATCCCTTAAATCCTTGGTTTAGCCCGAGTCTCCACGACCCTTTCCATTCTGTTTGTCAATATTTTCCGTTTTTGTGTTTGCTGATAGTTATTATTAATAAAACTCTATTTTATTAATGATAGCAATATTATTATCCTTGAGCTCAGTTCCACTTCTTAAGCATTTTGAAGATACATAATATCGGCCGCCAGACAGTAAAAACGCACTCTAGAGATAATTAAGGAAGTTCCCTCAACGAATAGTGATATATGGTATATCGTCGGGAGTCATTCTACGACAGAGGATTAGAATTTAAAATTTCATAGGTAATGTTGTCACTTAAGAGATCATTTAATTTTTGCGAATATTGAGTTTTATCCGTCACAATAATTTGGTTAGTTTTATCAGATTTTGTTATCACTATATTTTGGTCTTTCTGTAAAAGTCTTAAAGAGTTAAATAACCTTTTGTGTTTATTTTGATATTTAACATTAGCATTAGAATTAAAAACACCGCAAAGGTAACGACTGAGAAATTCACTATTAATCTCTAGATTTTCACTACAGTTACTAAGGGACGCTAAATGTTGTAGGTTTAATGAATCCCTATTAGGAAATGGGAACGAAAGTCCATATCCAAGAATAATTTGTTCAAGAGAAGAGAGATTCAGTCATCTTGCCAAAACTAGTCCGATAGTTATAAATGAGATTTTGATTCAAATATTGTGGTTTATCATTATCTTTCATATATATATATAAATATATATATAAGTAAAAGGACTCAATGGCAAATTATGGTATATGGTAGTGAAACCACTGTATAGGAGCCAAAAGTTTAATTTACGAGACTAGTTTCAGTATGTAGTTTATCATACCCTCTTCAGTCGTATACTGAGAATGCCATTGTTACATAAGTCTATAAATAGCGTACAGATCAGAAAAAAACAACGAGAAAATCACAAAGAAACACAAAACGGGAAAAAAGGTCATTAATCAGGGGGTGAAAGTCTAAGATCGTTGACTAAGCTGCGGGCTTTACTCACTTCGGGCCCTCCCCAGGTAAAGCTGGCGGCCCAAAAGGTTCAGAGCCAACCTCGGCTAAAACCAGGACTCACCACCTCTTTCTCAGCGTGAACGTTTCCCTTAAGGCGAAACGGCCGCGTGCCTCCATCAACACATTAGTGTCACAGGAGGCAGCCCCACTGAAAGTGATCGTGAGGCTGTTTTCCGGGGTTCCGAAAGCTACTCACCCACCGCGAAAAGAGGACAGTACCAAAGAGCTTCAGCTCCTATGCCCACACCCATGGCAAGACTGGTTGGCTCGGAGACAGTGGATCCTCTAAAGGGACCCCTGTCACCGATGATTTCGGGATTAAGAGAGGAAAAGACTCGCATAGTGAGCCTAATCTCCCTAGATAAGTCCGCCTAGCGCCTTTTTCTTTCCGCACGTCTCTCAATGAGAGCCGTACTTGTCGATGCTGGGGAGATGCCACTCGATTTGCGCCATGCATATTGCATTATTTGCAGGTAGGCGCAAGCCCGGCACTTCCCTCAGTCGTCAACGGCTCTCACTAAATTCACAACCAATCTCTACGGTGCCTATGCCGCAAAGAGACGCCAGTAATACCTTAAGCTCTTTGGTTTTAGGGCTAGAAAACACCTTCGAGAGATCGGTCTAGCTCTCGAGCCAATGGCGCCTCTGGTTCTGCCTAGGACGCCATCTTGTAGGATACCACTTTTTACTTTTTGTCGCCACTCTTATGCTCCTAATGCTTCCACAGCCTTTAGAGTATTGCGTTCGGTCTTTATGTTTATGGAGTACAATGTGGAATGATACATTCCACAAGTGCATACTGATGGCTCCAAGTTCCAGAGGGCTCCACCAGGCGCGGAGTGTCTTCATGGTCGAGCTGGTTGCAATACACCGCTCATTACGGAAGATAACGGGTCTTGCCAGTATCACCAGATCGGATTGTGATCTTCAGCAACTCACAAAACTCCCTAATTTCTCTCTAGGCATTGGAATCTCCACACACCCTCTGCTTAGCAGTATTTTTGACACAACGATTGGCGCGAGTCGGGTGGATTATCTTCTGCTGAATTCATGGACATGTGGGAATTGTAGGGAATGAGCGAGCCAATGAGGGTGCAAAACATTCCGCGAGGACTGAGCGATCAGACTAGCGTTTGGCTCTTTGTCCCACCGACTACATTGCAGGAACTAAAGAACATGAGAGACTGCCGAGGAGAACTTAAACTTGCGTCCCATTGCGCCGCGACTGTCCCAATGCCAGGCGGATTCAGGTCGCTTTTAGTCGTCTTCGAATTGAGTCCACTCGCGAGACGCAACGCCACTTGATGGAGCGCTCGCCTGCACCATATTGTGAGGACTGCGTTGTACCCCCAGACTGTTCGGCACATTCTTGTTGAATGTCTCAGTCTGGATGACCTTCGCGCACATTACCTGTCCCGGTATCGGGACGAGTGGGGTCGCTAACGGTTGCATCTTGTACTCAGGACTGGTTCGTGTACACAGATTTGTGGACTATCCAACCTTTGGTTAGGCCTCTTCCATTATATTTGACTCTCTTTGTTGTATGTCGTATGTTCCTATGTTGGTGAGAGGCAGGTCTTCCCCTGTCGCCGGAGTGTGCTTCCTTGTTTTTTTTTTTGCTTTTTTGTTTTTTCTTTGTTTCTATTGTTTTTTTCCTTTGTTTGGTTTAGTTTTGTTAATTTTAAAGTAGTCTAGCACTAAAATTTTAAAGTTTAAATTACGGCTTCTAATATAATTAGCTGTCGATGGTTTGGAGCATATTATAGGATTTTGGTATTATCTTCGAGTGACTTCCGGTCTAGTTGTCTTTCATAGTTTTCCATGTTTTTCCAAGCATTATATATATACAAGAAAAACATCCCAAATTAAATATGCAAACAAACATACAATTCACTCTGCCTTCCTCACGCCCCCGCGTCCCGAATAATAATCCCTACCCATCTTAATCCTGTGTCCATTATAAATTAACCATTTTAAGCAGTCTCAACCCTCATTTCAATGTACCTTTTTGTGTCTAGGAATTTACATTTCTTATAAGTATGTTCACATATTTGTTACATCTAAATAACGATGTATATAAAGCCCCATCTTCAAATAGTTAAGTTACAAATATAAACCTTTGATAATGATTTAGGTGTATATCGAAACGCGTCAGTCCAATAAATATTTTGTTTTCCATAGCGAACTAGGTTCCTACCCTCGTTCGTTACTACTTTTCTAATGAATTTTAGGGAACTTATTCATGGGTTAATTCACGACTAAAAGCTAAATATAAGACAAATCAAGAGATTCTAAAAAAAAATAATTATCGCTAAACAAGTCGCCAGATAGCCCCTTAAAAAAAAATTGCTAAACACTCAGTCGCCTTCAATAAAATATGTCCCAAAGAAAATCTAGTGCCCAACTATACGTATATATATATATATATATATATATATATATATATATATATATATAAATATATATATATATATATATATATATATATATATATATATATATATATATATATATATATATATATATATATATATATATATATATATATATATATATATATATATATATATATATATATATATATATATATATATATATATATATATATATATACATATATATATATATATATATATATATATATATATTCATATATATATATATATATATATATATATATATATATATATATATATATATATATATATATATATATATATATATATATATATATATATATATATATATATATATATATATATATATATATATATATATATATATATATATATATATATATATATATATATATATATATATACGAGGGGCGGTCAATAAGTTTTGCGAATCGGTAGGGCAAAACAGAGGAAGGGGGATGGTTTTTGTGGGGGTGTTAGGACAAATTATGACAAGTCACGACCTGCAGCCGCACGCTCCTGCCTCGTCTATTTAAGAAGCAGTAGCTTATACATAAGAACATAAGAAAAGAAGGAGACTGAAAAGACCATTCATGGCCTACACTTAGCAGCTCCTGTTCCAGTCAACACACAAAAGATTTCTTACCAGAGAAAAGTCATCAACATTGTCACCCTATAAGGAGTTTGTCAGATCTAATCTACAATATACATAAAATGCATCCAGAGGATTATGTCCATTTGCAGATCGCAGATCGTCAGTCACCAATTTTTCAAGAATGGAGAAGGTTGAGCACCGGGCAGTGCAAAAGAGATCCATGAAGGCATGGTTACAGTGTACACCGACACCGTCCGTTCCTTTTCAACCATTGCCCGCTGGAATAGGGAGTTCCGCCATGGTCGTGAGTTCCTTGAAGATGACCCCCGTCCAGGACACCCGTCAGACGTGACAAACGAGGACAATGTGGCCCGTGTGGAGAGGATGATCCTTGAAAATCGACGGGTGAAGGTCGAAGAAATCAAGCGAGAACTTGGAATATCACATGGAAGTGTTATCAACATCATCCACGACAATTTTGCCATGGCCAAGGTCTCTGCCCGTTGGGTCCCTAGAAACCTCACGCCCCATGATCGACTTCAACGTCATCAAAGTCCACAAGGCCAGAGTTGCACAAGCTGCCTTGCGCGAGTGCGGATTCGAGGAGCTCACCCATCCCACCTACATTCCAGATCTGGCCCTTAGCGACTACTTTTTATTCCTCCAGCTCAAGGCTGCACTTCGTGGACGCCGGTTTGGGGACGATGGAGATGTCCAGCTCGCCGTCCAGTAGTGGATTGAACAGCAGTCGGGAGATTTCTGGTTGTCGGGAATTCGAAGCCTCAGGGACAAGTTGCGCAAGTGCATTGAAGTCGAGGGTAGTTATATTGAAAAATAATAAAACACTTTTCCTCATATCTCGTTTCCTTATATCCGAATTGCAAAACTTATTGACCCCCCTCGTGTATATATATATATATATATATATATATATATATATATATATATATATATATATATATATATATCCACTTTGACAAAAGGAACATTTATATTTTTGTCTTTTAAATTAAATCTTTAACTAGTTTATACGTATAAGTTAAATGATTCCGGGAAGCCTCTCCATTTTAATAAATATTGCTTATCCGTACCAGAACGTATAGAATAGCCAATATTATATAAACACAGATATATACAGGGTGTTACGGCTAAATTTGACGGTTTTCATAAGATAAACTCCTGCAATATCTCATCCCATAATAAATGTATTTTAAAAAATAAAAAGATAACAACTAGTTTATGGCTGAGAAATAACAGTTTTATCAAAGTAGCCACCCTCAGATTCCACCACGGCCTCAAGACTGCTCCGGAATCTGGCGCATGCATTCCTTATTGTGTCACTGGAAAGATATTCGAATACCACCTTGAAATTGACCACCAGCTTGGCCTTGGGGTTGCAGGCAAAGCGGTTGGTCTCTTTCTCAACCGTGCCAACACATAGTAATCCATGAGATTACAGTAGGGGATCTAGAAGGCCAGAAAGTGGGGCTGATGGAGTCGTAGAAATTCCATGACAACCACTTCTGACTCTTTCTGGAGATATGGCCTTCCAGCAGCAACCCTCTCCAGCCAGTGTTTGACCACAAGCTCCAGCAAATGTATATTGCCGTATGAATTGAGCCTACTCCATGCTTAAACACGCGGGGCAGCATGGCATCACCCACAATGGAGACACCAACAGACCATCACAGTTTTGGGAAACTTTATATTCATGAAACGGGGAACTTCGCATTCATTATAGGCAAGCTACTTTTTTATCTAGGTCTTGTGCAAGTGGTCATTCCCAGCTCAACAAGATACTTCAGCTTGTTCAGGACCTTCTTTCCTTCGTCAAACGGTTCTCCTTGGCCTTTTCTGTCAGAATTTTTCCCTTTTGCCTCCTGTATAAGTAGTAGATAAGGTTCTCAGTCAGGTCCAGGTTTATGGTAGGGACTCCAACAACCATCTCTCTCGCCAAAATTCAGATTTCCTTCCCCGGGTTCTTCATCACGTAGTCCTGCAGTTGCTTGATGAATTCCAGCGTGTGGACTCAGTCAGAACGCCTGTTGTGTTCCTATCTGATGACCACAGCTTTGTAGTCTATGTTGCAGCTGCTCATGTCATGTCCTACATCCTATAAAGTAATAACAGAGCTTTGAGAACCAATCATAATGTCGGCATTTTGATATCCGGTGCGAATTATCACGATTCAGGCAACTCGTTTACAATATTTAGATGCCTTTGTTCCTCCATATCAGCTAACTTTTTATCAACTAAATTTATACTCTCTATGCTATCCAAAGCCGTTCACTGTTCACCGATACATCATGTTCTTGAAAAGAAAAGACATTAGAAATCTTAAAATTTAGCACGAACACCCTGTAGCTTTATGTATTGTAAAGAGGAAAATATTGGGATATTTTTCCTTTATTATTCTTTTGACGCGTTATACAAGATTCGCCTTGTTTAGTGAGTGTGTATTATATAACCCGATATTGTACTCTCGCAAAATTCTTTTATCCACCATCCACACATCTCGAAATTCTCCTTTATCGGACGTAAACATGTATCATTCATTCCATTCTCTTTCATGTGTTTTTTCTTAACTCCGAAATTTTGTACGTCACAAAGTCCACTTGCCAATTCTCGTTCGTGCTTTTAGAGAGAAAATAACGTGTTTTAAACCGTTTTCTGCAGACTTAATAAACGATTAAAAGTCTAACCCTCTGAGGAAACTTTCCACGTCCGATCTTTCAACATCTTTGTCGAGAGCGTTATGTAAATAAACGATTTTTATGGTTGACCAGAACGTCCTTAGGAAGCGGAAAGAAAACAATAAAATTTTATGGAGCAACACCAACATTAGGTTAGGTTAGATTTACTCATTCAGCTACATTAGTTTAGGTTAGCCTTACTCATTAGGCTACATTAGGTTAGGCTAGCTTTACTCATTCGACTAATTTAGTTTAGGTTAGCCTTACTCATTCGAATACATTAGATTAGGTTAGCCTTACTCATTCGACTACAATAAGTTAGGTTAGCCTTACTCATTCGACTAGATTAGGTTAGATTAGCCTTATTCATTCGACTAGATTAAGTTAGATTAGCCTTACTCATTTAACTACCAGCCTCCGTACGCTGATCTTGTTTGTTTCTCCCGCGCAGTTTATTTCTCTTGTGTAAAAAAAAATGGCATAAATGAGTTTGGAGGAAAGTGGAATTAGAGTTTTGATTTGCTACTTTTACAAACAAAAACTCTGCAAGAGTTGTTGTGAAGGAAATTTGCGATACTGAAGAAGAAGGCACAGTCAGTCAGGCGAAGGTCTCGAGTAGGTGGTACAGACGTTTCAACTCCGGGAATCTTACCTTTGACGATCAACCACGTTCCGGCACCGTCAACCTTTGACAGCGAGGCTTTAGTGGCAACATTGAAAGTTGAACCTTCTGCAAACAACCGTGATGTTGCGAAGGATGTTGGAGTATCATCCCCTCAGAATGTGCTGAACCGAATGCATTAAATGGATTTTGTTCACAAGAAGCCACTATTGGATCCATATGACCTCACCGAAGCACAAGCTGCCCATAGATTAGAGATTTGCAGCCAAGTTCTCAATAACCCAATGGACGCCCGATTCTGGATGCGAATTGTCACATCAGATTTGAAGTGGGTCTATTTGGTTAATCACGATCGGGAGAAAAAATGGGTTCCACGAGGTACTGAATTTCGAACTTTTGATTCAACAATGCATTGCAAGGCCACACAATGCCGGGTTGACTATGGATAAATTCAAATAGATGGATGGTGTTGAGATTCTTCCATATCCACCATTCACTCCAGATGCAGCACAGAGTTACTATGGCCTATTCCGCTCAATTGCACACTTTCTCCGCGACCGCGATTCAACACTTTTGATGGAGTGAAAGAAGCTTGTTTACAGTTTTTTGATTAAAGGCCTGTTGACTGGTATCTGGGACAGATTCGGATGCTGGCTGGTCGTTGGAAGAAGATTGTAGAGAATGATGGAATTTATTTTTTTTAAAGAATAAATTGTTGGTGTTACTAGATAAATTTTGTTGTTTTCATTCGGCTTCTTAATTGAGTTAGAGCTTTCTGGACAACTATATATTTACTCCACCGGAAGCTGTGGGCAGACGCAGGAGTTGTATACAATTTTTGCATTCGTCAGTTCATTGTGAAATGGTTAGAGGTGAATAGGATTACTCACTATTAGGAGAGAGAAAAAAATGAATATGAGATTTCTATTTTATTGTGTGCTATTTCGATGGTTCATAGATAAAATATTCGAGTAATCTTCCTTACACGTGATCTTAATGCATTCAATCAAATTATTTCTTACAAGAACCTAGCTGGGTCTTCTCCATTTTAACAAACACTCTAACACACATTATAACAAACTGATTCTGTATAGTCCTTCTCTGTGAGGTGATCATTTCCTTTGCGAATTTCATTCAACCCATCACCAAGTGCGAGATGACACACATCGCCAAGACTTTCAAAGGTTAAAAGCTCGTGAAGTTTTCGTTTAAAATTAACTTCTAGTTGTAAACATATGTTATTTGATATCTCGTTATTTAACATATTTAAAACAGGGTTAGATAAAATCTTCATACTTTTCCAATATATCCCAAAGTGTACATAGGGTAACTGTATTGTGTATGATTAGGACGCAGAGAGCACTTGGTCTGTTTGTTTCCATTTTCCTTTACTACACTTTCAACAATGGGAAACTGCTTGGTCTGTTTGATTCCATTTTCCTTTACTACGCGTTCAACAATGGGAAACTGCTTGGTCTGTTTGTTTCCATTTTCCTTTACTACGCGTTCAATAATGGGAAACTGTTTGGTTTGTTCGTTTCCATTTTCCTTTACTACGCGTTCAACAATGGGAAACTGCTTGGTATGTTTGTTTCAATTGTCCTTTACTACGCGTTCAACAATGGGAAACTGTTTGGGTTTTTTGTTTCCATTTTCCTTTACTACGCGTTCAACAATGAGAAACTGCTTGGTCTGTTTGTTTCCATTTTTCTTTACTACCCGTTCAACAATGGGATACTGCTTTTTAAAGATATTTTTCTTATGAAATACCACCCGGAACTCCTCTTCACTTAAGGATAACTTGTAATTATATTTAATTTGAATAATATTTCTAACGTACGTATATTGAACAACAACGTCAGCACACGCGAGAATCAGAGCCATATGGCAAATTTCATCTATAAACATGAATATCAGATAAGGTTACAGAGTTTGTAATAATGATAGGTGTTTGTCGAAATATTTATTTCGATTTACCAGTGATGAATCATCTCCATAAGAACGTATAATCAGAGTCATGTGGCCTATTCATGTTGTTCGAACAAGAATCTCAGATGATGATGGCGTATTCAACTATCATGAGGTTTGCTGATTACTGAGTTTCTAATAGCAATGAATACTAATATATAAGTCATCTCTTTAGATTTTTGTTTGGTGTCCAACTAAAAGTAATATTTCAACCATGTAATTAGTTTTTTTTTTCTCGTTTGGTGGTGTGTAATTCGATTTTTTCTAAACTTTATAGGTTGTTTCTAGACGCTAACTGGGTTCCTTTAATCACATCCCTAGGTTGACGGTTTTGAATGGCGTCGCTTGAAATTAGATGTTCCAAGTTTTGCTTTTACATCCCCACAGAATATGAGTATTCGTTTTTTTCTAGATCGTTTACCAAGTGTGTGATATTAGACTAGGGGAGTATTATACCGTCTATACCACTCAAATACTGGTACATTTTTCAAAGCTTGATAAACCTATGCCCACTCTTCGCGTCCTCTTCTTTCTATTATTCTCAGAAGATGGGACATCTCATCTTCTTTATGCTTTCTTATCACTTTTGATATTTTCACTTTTCTTGATGGATGGAGGGAAAACAGCTGATTCGTATTGTTATAGGCGGCTTTCAAAAGTCTTTTGTTGAAAAATCATGTGTCTTTCTGTAGGTAGTGATTGGTTATTTAAAATTTTAACGAGCCCTTTCTCCACTATAAAAAAAGTGTTTTTTTTCAGATCAAGATGGAGAATAGAGGGAAAATTCTTAACTTCCTCGAGGTGTGTATTGCTGAGACTATGGGGTTATTCCTCGCGTTCTATGGATGCACAATATCTTTTTTGCATCTTAGAAGGCTAATGAGTATAGGCGATAGAACTTAAAGTAAATCGGTAGAAGTGGCCCTCTACGCTGAGTTAGTTCCCCTTTTTTACTCAAAGATTTAGTTTTGTCAGTGAGTGTTTGGATAATCTGTCTGAAGAGAGTTAATTTTCACTTCTGATGAGAATTTATTGGCACATTACGTTTGCTGATATTAAGACACACTTTACATATACATATACCTTTCTGATCTTTGAAAGAGAAGGTAATGAGCATATGATAAGTGCATATTTCTTTAATTGCTGAGTCATTTTGGTAAATTCACGGTTTCGACTTTGTCTATTAACACATTGCAACGAGAAATCTCGAGAGGCAATTAGGACTAATCTCGCATAGCAAATACCCGCATGATCTTGATACATCCTCTTTATATACCTTCAGAAATGTTCCTCTTTCTTCGGATATTATTTGACATGCTACTCTATTTACCTGTGAAACATCTCTTCCAAGAATTGAATAGTTTTAGATACTGAGAATTATGCGTAATATCTCTCAGATCCTGATTTTTATTGAATGTTTTTTTGTGAAACTAAGAATACAGATATATATTTTATGATGAGAGGCTACTGCGAATGACTCAGATAGAGTTGCGTTAATTTTATGCATTTGGTTGTCAAAGATGAGTAGTATGTTAAAGTTATTGTGATAACTCGAAATATTATACAATATCATGAAACAAGATCTCATTTTTAAATTCACCGTATTTCTTCTGTCAAACAGAATAATACCAAATTATTTCATCTACACTTTTACTTAACATTTAATCTATGTGCCTAATTAGACGATATAACCTGTGTTTAACCGCATCATTTAGGGGCTACTATGCATGGAGATTTGAATACATTTTTTGTACACTTTCTACATGTATGATTACAGTTTTCATAATGCACATAATAACTTCCATCTCGGAACTAATACCATTCCATTTTTTCAGATTATCAAAGAGTTTGGCGAGGACTCCACCTTGTGGAAAACGTCCTCGTATTAGGTAATGTAGTCAACGTTCTTCCTCCACTCATTTTACTTCAGAAGTAGCGTTATCACCTGGCCCAGGTAATGTTCGTACCCTCATCTACAAAATAATCATTTATTCACAAAAGAAGAATATCCTGATGCGAAAATAATAACTTTAAAAGTTAATAGAATTGAAAACCTTCTCTCGTCAATTTATACCAAGTAACTTTGAATATACCAGAAAAAGTAGGACTGGGAATAGTCGTCAGTCATATTTCTCGGTTTATATTTATTTAACGAAGAGTTAGGAAGAGGAGGAGGATTATCCCGTTAACGTAAATTTTAGAATTACCCAAAAGCGGAGACACTTTCTATTTGCATATTCCCTTTGTTCAGCTGCATGATTCGACGATTTCAACTACATACTTGGAGATTCGAGGCAGCAATTCAGTCTGCAGAAACCGCTGAATTTGGAAGCTTTAATCTTATAATTCGTCTATATATTATTCCACAAGAACATGCGAAAATACCATACAATGTTGATTTGATTGTAATAATATATGTATAGACCATGTAGAGAATATGCTTTTGTCTCCGTAGTGTCTCGAAAAAATGGAGGGAGTTCCTTCAAAGAACTTCTGGATCCTGACAACAACTCTATAAACCATAGAATTAGAAAAAAAGTGTAATCTTTTGTATGAAGATGATATAACTGTTAATTATGTATTCTTGATAGATCTGGAGGAGAATTGCAGGATCATTGTATTCACAGCTGGGGAGGGGGGAGGAGAAATAACGATTTCAATTGCTTCATCGTCCAACCTATGATGAAGGATCGGCTCCACTCATCTTCAATGCAATGGACTTGAGCAGCGTGAGTTTTACGATCCAATTCGAAACATCACTGATCCGTACAAGAAGAAAAAGAAGTACTCTATACTAACCATGAATGTGTTTTTCATGCCACACCTTCTATAAAACATTACGGTACACCCGAAAGATTGTGAAAGAGAATGTAGTCAATGTTTAGATATTTACAAAGGAGAAAGAAATCTGGATATTTCATGCAGTATGTGAAACCGATCAGCTTTTAACATTTATAAAGAGGAACTTTCTAATTATAAGAAGATTTGAATTTTCGGAAGATCTAGTAGTATCACCAGTCAAGATGCAAATGGAATAAGACGACATGAGTGCAGGAAATTGTCCTGTTCTAAATCATATAAATATTACAGAGCTGACGTGATAGAAGATACTTGCTAGATAAGGTCAGAGAAAAGGTTGGGTTTATTCATTCTTGTGTAGATAATCTTTAATATTTTTTTTTAAAATAAAAGGAAACAAAGAATTATTGCAGGAATTGTGGTCTACAAACAAGAATATTGGAAAGAAAGAGGGAGGAGTTATCCTCTGTAAACAATTTTTTGAGGAGTTGATACGAATAAGGGAGTAAACAAAATGTGCAAACATATATGTTGGCACATAATAATGCAAAGTTCGAGTGATAGTTTATCTATGATGAGTTGATTCACCATTTGAATCCTAGACGCTCTACTTTGAATCCTTTGAAAAGGGGACGGAATATACTTCAGTAAAAGTTTGGTCAAGACATAATAGTCAAGGATGTACTCGTATGTAATGGGGATATCTGAATGGAAAAAGGCTACTTTCCTCACGAACTCTTAACTGTGGAAACCATAACCAGATGACCTGAGACGAAAAAGTAACCTCTGATTGTGAGCTTTACGCGAAGTACGAGGATAAAATTGACAATATTCGTGCAGAATATATCAAGTACTGCATTCAGGATGTTTCTATTCTTAGATTGGTTTGAAAAATTTAGATGTTTTATTGACATGGGTATCAGTAGCATGATTTAATTATCAAACGAGATGTTTGCATAAGTGGGAGAAGATCGTTGGAAATTTATCATTAGGCGATGGAGAGTGAAGGTAGTCTCCGTGGCAAGTATGAGTAAATTACTCTCTGGGAATGTGAGTTTGAAATAACGTTGCACAGTATTCCAGGGAAAGGGAGTTGCTGAATACTCTCAGTTGATGTAGCTAATAGTGTTTTGGAGGTTGGAGGTGCACTTTATAGGGCTAGAGGTAAAACATTTATATTATACTATCCATTAAAAGTCGATCTAAAAATTAATTACGTCGAATTTTGCTCCCTATATCCCAAATTGCATGAAAAACACCTTGCAATCTCGTATTAGTGCGAACATTACCGATGGTTCAAGAATTATTCGACCAGATAAAGAAGTATTTCGGCAGTGTGAAAGTAGCAGAGATATTTTCCCTCCTAATAATCTGTATATTCCAGTTCTCCCACAATCGGTGGATGGTAAACTCACTTTCACACGCTGTACCAAGCGTGCTAAACAAAATTTCACCCGAGTATAATCATTCGGAAAACAAGGTATGATTTGCTACGAGTATCTGTGCACACCCGAATTGAAGCACTACAAAGGAATTATGAGATTCAGAAATTTTATGAGATATGGGAATTTGAAAGAAAGAAGAGTTGTTCGCAGAGTATATCAAAACCCCTTTTCAGAAAAAAATAAGTGCTACTAGATTCCTTCAAGCAGTGGAGAGAGAAGATGAGTAAATACTATATGTTTTGAAGGTAAACAGGACTCAGGAGATCAACAGGCAAATAAAAAACGTCGAAAAGAATCCTGGGAAACAATTTTAAAGTGAAGCGTTGTCTAAATAGGCAAGGCTTCGTTACTATGTTTTTTTTCCATAATCTCTAATCTCTACTTCCATTTTGATGGTTGATGAATAAATATTCCAGTAAATCTTTCTTACACATGGTAGTAATGTATTCAAACAATTGTATTAAATCTTCTCGTTCGAATCTCTCATTTGGATAAATCTTAATAATTTTTAAAATGTAACTAGAGTACACATGAAACCTTCTTTTTCCCTTACAGTCTGTTGGGAATGTTCTCTCAGCGGGGTAGTGGATAGAGCGCAGTCCTTTGTGGCCAAGACCATGATGTGTTGGAGCTATTAAAAAACGACGACTATATCGTGAACTCCTTGGTTGCTCTCGGCAAACTTTCTTAGCGAGGGTGGAAAGATGACCCCCAACTTACAAATCTTCCTAATACTGCGTTCACAACCCCTTGATCTCGAATCAAGCTCTAGGATCTGTTAGACTCGTTGGATGAACGGATACTGTATTGCGATGCAGGCTGTAGTATTTTCATTGCGAGAAAATACGATCCGCAACATCAACTGGTAGGTGATTTTACCTGAGATCAAAGAAACAGATGGCGATGGTGCGTATGGAGACTCCTTCTGTCCCAAGGGTACAAAATTCTACTCCGGTGGTGTACAAACAAAGAATGAGGCCAATGAGGAAGCTAGAAAATCACTGTGGGGGGAAGGAAGAGGGGGAAAAAGGGGAAAAGGGTTCAGAAAACATTTAGGGAAAAGATCTAGATTCTAGGAAGTCTTTGAACTATACCTTTAGGGTTTAAGTGGAAAATACATGACATTTCATATTAAGTGAATTTCATCAAAATCTAGATAAATTTTTAAGTTATCCATATCAAATATTGGTAAATCCTCATTAATATAACGATTATATACACCGATTTTATCTTTTGCGTGCATGTGTAAATTTTTATTTACAATATTAGGCCTGCCAACCTTGAAGAGAATAAAGAGTTTATCTACCCACTAAAGGTAAAATATTTATTGTCTAAAATACCACATTTTTGATTGGTTTAAAATATAACATTATCATATTCTGCTAAACTTTAATAAGGGCAATTCTGTCATTATTATTATTATATAAGGCAACCTAGCCTGGATATGAAGGAGGGGGACGGACGAGGGGCGGTCTGGAATCCATATATCCGATTATATTATAATAAAAGCTTCTGGGCACAGATAAAGTGGGGCGATGATGTGGGGTTGAGGCAAGCAGCGCACTATCACCATTATTAACCCTCCGAAATTTTTATCATTATTATGTGTGTTATTGTTTGTGTATGTGCACGTGCTCTGCATGAAGGAAGTTTCCCAATTATTATTATATTATTGTGTGTGCATGCATGTCGTTGTGTGCGTGCGCCGTCATGTCGGCTGCTATAGCGCTGTAAGGACCGCCGCCCTCTTATAGTTTTGATTCCGATTAGCGCGCGCGAGACGGACTAGGACTTACAATATTACTAGTGTGTTGAAGGAAGTCCATTCTTACGCACTGAAACGATGGTCACGCACCATAAACTACGTTGAACTGGCCACGTCATCAGGATGCCGGACGATCGCTTTCCAAAACAAGCTCACTGCGCTCAAATGACCCACGGTCATCGATCTCGTGTTCGTCAGAAGAAATGATACAAAGATGTTATCAAAAGTTACCTTGCCCACTGTGTCGCCAACACTGATTCATGGGGAGAGGGTTACTCGAGATCGCCCGAAGGGGAGAAATATAATTTCTACTGGAATTCATTATCTGGAATACAGGAGAACCGCGTGATTGGCTGATAAGAAAACGTGACACAAATATAGGACAGCACACAACCAACAACAAGCTAGAAGCTTAAGATAACAAGAAAATTTCACCACATAGAACCATAGCAGTCGCCCTTGACATGCCCAAAGCATTCGAAACAGTATACCTACACAAACTAATCAACAAGATCGACAAACTCACCGTTCCCACCACCCTTATCAAGCACATAGCAAACTACATCAAGGGACGACTCCAATACACCCAAATAAAAAACACAAAATCTAAATACATACACAAAATCCAGAGTTCCCCAAGGAGGAGTACTTTCCACAAAACTTTTCAACATCTACACCTCAGATATGCCAACGGCCCCACAAACAGTACAAATTGTCACCTACGCAGACGACATCATAATACTCTCATCACACAACAAACCAGAAGCCGCTGCACAAGAGATACGACCTTACCTCAACAAAATAAACACATGGACAATAGAAAACTCACTAAAGCTAAACGCCACAAAAACAATGACCACTCTCCTCACACCAGACCTTGCAGAATACAAAACAACCCTAAATCTAAACATAGAAAACATACCAGTACCCACCACAAAAGAACCGAAGATCCTTGGCTTCGATTTTGATCCCAAACTCACATACTCAAAAGACATGCAAAACGCAATAGTCAAGACCACGAAAGCACTAAAAGTCATCAAGGCACTCACAACTACACACTGGGGGAAAACCAAGGAAACACTCATTAACACATACAAGACAATCACAAGACCAGCACTAGAATACGCCAACACAATCTGGTCTCTAATCATTTAAGAAACCAACAGCAAAAAAAATATAGAAGATACAAAACACAGCCCTCCGCACTGCCACAGGGTGCACTCTTGACACAAACACCCAACACCTACACGACGAGACGAACATCATATCAATCAAAAATCACCTAAAACTACATGTATCATATCCAAATCATCACCTCCACCACATCACCGGACAACCTCCCAATCACTGACACAAAAGACAGACCATTTTCGATAACAACAACTACATCACCAACTTAGACACAGACACTAACGCAACAACAGAAGTCACAATCAATCAAAACTTGAAAACAATTCACTCTCAGATCACACAACAATACTTGACAAACAGAACTTAAAACAAAATATTAAGTGAACCACCTCCAATCATACATAACTCAGAACAAACACTTACAAAGCAGATAAGAAGAACACTAGCACAGATACGAACAAACAAATCACCCCTCCTGACATCATACATGCACAAAATATCTCTCATCACCCATACAACACCAAACTGCACCAAATGCTTAACACAAATACACAACACCACACATCTCTTCAACTGCCCACAGATACACACAGACCTGGGCCCGGTGGATCTCTGGGAGAGACCCCGGGAAGCGGCAGGTTTGCTCCTGCGATGGTCCAGGAAGCTGGGTTGGGGCCTGGAATAGGTGTGAGGGTTCCCAACCTACTGTCGGGCCTGAGACGGGATCGACACCACCACCACCACACTTGCCTCTACGTGATGCAGTGTGCTTGTAGATCATGTTTTGGCCTCCCTAGGTATTTCCGCACACGCCAATCTTGATTCTCGCAGCATGATATCTGTCCGTGAGGTGAATCATACTCAGGATCGAGATAGCTCGTGAAGAAGTATGAGAAAATAACTTAAAGTGAGTGGATAATAAAAACACAGCAAATGGACGCAAGCGTTGGCGAAAAACTGCGCAGGAAATGAACACGGAATCCTGTCTCAATCGTAGACACAAGGCAGGTCAAGATATATAGCGAGGAGAAGTGATTTTGCTTTTCTACTCCTTACTGGGCACTCTTTATTATATAGGCGCTTTGTTTGAATAATAGGAAAAAGGTTAGATGAAGAGGGCCAAATGGATTCGTTTTGGTTAGATAAAATCCCATAAAGTCATGGTGCGGTGGGTTATACAAACACGATTACAATTAATATTATTTATTGACAAGGTCAGGTTGGAATTCTTCTTGTTGCCTCACGTCTGTGGGGCTTGCAGTTGGCGTGGATTGAGAAATTCTTGAAGGTTGATGTGAAAGCTGGCATTTGGCGAGGAGCGTAAGTGGCAATTGAAGTGCCCTGCATAGGTGAGAGAAGAGTGTGGATAGCGAAAATATAGCATGAGAGACTTTATTATTATTATTGAGGGGGAATGGGATGAGTGTTAGTGTGTGTGAGATAATAGAAAATTTAAAAATGCCAGGATACTGGCTGATTTTTTTTTTCTTTCTTTTTATGTTCTTCTAATTTCTTTTCGGATTGTGTTTTCTATTTGGTTACTTCTAAGTTTTTTGTTCTGTCTTCTTTATTATCTATGTCTTCGTTTTCAGGCACTCATGCCTCTGTGATAGTTTTTGTTTGTTCGGTTGTTTTGTTGTTGTTTTTTGTTTTAGGTGATTATTGAGTTTTCCTCTCACCGTAGGCGGATCCTACTGCTAAGGAAGACTAGACGGTCGTAATTGACATTTTCTCTTTCTAGAATCCTTAGAGTCTCCTGGTTATCTACTTCAATTTTTTGCTAGATTTATTTGGCCCGTTTCTCAATAATTTTATTTATTGGGTCCAGTCCCCCTGCCATATCCATTATTTCGCGGAGTCATTTCTTTCTCGGCGCCTTGTATTAGTTATAAGGTAGGCCGCTTTATTTTGTAATTTTTGTTTGTTTGTCTTAGTTGTTGTGTGGATGGGGATCGGTGGATACACTAGCCCCGACTCTACAAATGCTTTGTAGAGCGTCTTTTTCCTTTCCTGCTCCAGATGTTTCAGGCTGAATAACAATCTCAGGCCTGATTTAGCCCTGGAAATCCTCTCCTTTATGTGGGCACAGTATCTTCTTTTCCCCATCTGCCGGCCGAACACCTTTCCTTCGTCTGTGTACCTGTATTCTGTGCCGGTGATAGTTATCCTGTCCTTTTTTTACTCTAATTATTGGTATTATTTTAAATTTGTTCAGGTTGGTTTTAATTTTCCATCTCCTTTCGAATTCATTTATATTTTGTCCCGGTTTGCCATCTGGGATTTGTGGCCCGAGTGGAGATCACCTGACTGATGTCGTCGGCGTGTTGCACATTCATGAAGCCTAGTGTTAATGGAGGTGGCATATCCGCTGTGTACATCTAGTACAAAGGAGGGCTCAGGCACCCCTTCCTTGTGGGATCCCAGATTTCAGCTGGAATTCGGGTCTTTCGTGGTCTTCGATGTTAATGTACGCCTCTCTGTTTGTTACGTAGTCAGCCAGGATTCTTTCCATCCAGTTACCGAGATCGAGTTGGAGGAGTTTGTATTTTAACCCATCCACCCATCCCGGAGTACCACGTCCACATATCCCTTTTCAGATTTTGCCTGTGCGATCTTTAAGGTTATGATCGCGAGCGCCATAGTTGCGTCTCTTCTCTTCCTGAAGCCACACTGGTGCTCGTTGTATTTACCTGGGGTTTCTAGGTGTTCCACCAGTCTCGTATTCAGTATTTTATTGAATACCTTTCCCAGAAAATTAAGCAGGGATATTGGTCTGTAATTTAAAACCGATGTCGGTGTTTTTCCTGGTTTGTGAAGGAAAACCATCTTCGCTACTTTAAAGATTCGTAGGTAGGCACCGATATTCAGGAATGCATTGAATAGATCTTTAATATATATTAGTATCTTTTCAGGCGCTTTTTCGTAGTTTTGTTTTGTGAGCCCGGTATTTCCGGGTGCCTTTTGTTTGAAGGTGGCGATTGTTCTTTTTACCTCCTCCAGAGTGATTAAAGCTCCTAATCCCGCGTACTCGTCTGTACTTACATCGACTCTCCTAAGTGGTGTTATTCTCCCCATGTTTCTTCTTAGGTTTTCGATGACCATTTTCTTGATGCGCCTCTTCCGTGCGTCAAGATTAAGTAAACCTTAAACGGCGTAAGATGTCAGGTGTCGCCATCATGGAGTCGCTGGCTTCGCCAGTCTCTTTACAATATGAAAAAATCTGTTATGATGCATCCATGAGATAATTCCACATTATATTACATTATGATATGTCATCATTTCAGTTTTAATCAACATTTATATTTTCTCTTTCAGATAAAAAGTGGAATTCTGATAATTACTCCACAAGAAAAAGTACAATTCCGCCTGGTTAATTGATACCACCTTATTTATTCAAACACCAGGAAATTACAGAATATCTGACAAGTAATTTATGGATAAATGCATAATGTAACATAAAACGAAGAACGGCTTGGAAAATATCTGACGAAAACTTTAATCGTATGAGTGAATCATGGAGTCGAACGTCAACAAAGTCAATCTCCACTGCTGTCATTAAAGTATAAATACACAAAGTAACAGTATTTACAGTCTTTCACAAGAATTTGGTGCTATTTGTAAACATAATTTATGTAGTTGTTGCAAATACATGTTAACCAGACAATGAACCAGGAAGAAATATACTGTGTCAACATGTTAAAAAATTGTCAGAAGATGAAACATGAAACCTTACCCAATCATATTTATTTTAAAGATGACCCAATTTTCCATTTGTGATTGAAGCTTACTAAACACTACGAGTCTGTTGGGATATGAAAACTTTGCATCTGAGGACGGAGGGAAGTTGCCCAAACATGTGAAAGGTGTGTGGAGTGGAATCATGTGTAATAACACTCTAAGAGCATTTAATTTGAGAAAATGTACTTATGGTACTGCAGATATTTGTTTAAAGTATGTATGTATACAACAGCTGAAAAAATCGCTCAAGCATCATTTCTCAAGAGGATGGTACATCAAATCATCAAGGACTTCATATTCGCAAGTCCCTCAATCAAACTTTTCCCGGTTGGTAGATTGGGAGGTGCACTCTACCTCCTATGTCACCTCGTTCCTCAGATATAAATACAATGGGCTTTTTATTATGGTAATATGTGAAAGATATCGTACAAAGAAGAGGCTTGCAGGGCATCAAGGGCTTACAAAAATAATAACTGACGGCATTGCCAAAAGTGATGGATTTATGTTGCAGAGAACATAGACCGAAATAAGATCTCGTCTTGCTTGATATGGTTCGGGCAACCTATGGAATCTATGTGGAAGCCTATTAGGTAAGAGGTAACATAGATTCAATATTTAATCTATATGATGTGAAAATTTTGAAAGTTTATATATTCATCGGTATAGTCTTAACACTTTGACTGCCATGTCACCCATATAGGGTGACATGGCTTTACCAGAGGAAGTCATGTCACCCTATATGGGTGACAGTATTGATTTCATTTGAAGCTCTGTCACCCAACATGACTGACGATACATGCATTTTCCTATGTCATTTGAGTAGTGTGGCCCCTAAGGAAAGTTTTGCAATGTGTTATGCGGCTCTCTGACGTTATATGTGAATTTTATCAAACATTCAGTTTCGACAACGAATCCAGGTTCCGGAACGGGGAGCCATTGGGAAATTTGGACCTATCTTTTTTTATTATTAATTATAATATTTTTCCATACATTTTTTATACAAATACAACTTTATATTCAAAATTACATTAATGAAATACTAATTTTGGTATTAAAAAGGCTAAAATATAGCTACCTTTTGAAAACAAAATTACAACTAAACATTCCCTTGTGTATATAAAATATAACCAAATTAATTGAAGTTTTACAACTAAACATTTCCTTGTGTAAAAAAATATAACCAAATTAATTGAAAATGAAATAAACAGTAAATGCACTATCTTGTAATAGAAAGAAATTTAATGACACTCAATAAACAAATACCAATGAAAAAATCACTTTTAATGCTGAGATGCAAAAAATTCCAAACAAAGGAATGGTTCTCCTTCACACTGTAGACAGTATGAATAGACCTTATTGGCATGTTTCCGTGCTTCATCTCTACCCTTTTCTCTCTTTGTTTTTTCATAGCACAGCTTACATGCTCTTCTGAATTTTCTGTTATTAGCATCACTTTTTGTTTGAAGTATGTGGGGAGTGTTCCATGATGGCTTTCAATATCTAGTTGTTTGTTCACATTCCAAAAGAACTGATGTGATTGACTCCCGGAAATGTTTTATTTTAATTTTTTTGCCAGCCACAACTCCGAAGAGTTGTTGCATAAGAGGACAGTTGGTCTGACAAATCTATGCCAGACTTTCCCTTGTTGTAGACAAGCATACCTAATGGTTTATGTGTGATCTTTCTATGTTTACGTTGTCTGCACTCTCTAGTAGATGGCCCAGACTGGTCAATCGGTTTTTGCTCATCTCCACTCCCATCCCTGATTTCCACCATATCTGGCCTATGTTTCATGGAAAGCAGTCTGACATCTCTCTTGTCTGTCCACTTTTAGGACTACAATTACATTTTGCTCTTCCCTGGCAATCATGTCCCCCCTTTTGAGCTGGGCATTCATTACTTCTTTGGGCATATTCTTTTTATTCTTACGTAATGTCCCAACTACATAGGTCTTCATCTTGAGAAAAGAAACAGCTAGTTCATAGCTGGTGTAGAAATTGTATACGTACAATGTTGGGCCTTGATTCTGAAGGTTACACATCAAGTCTGTGCAAACCGTTTTGGCTAATCCCACCTGCCTGGTGCCTGCCCTTGATCTTCCAGAATAAACGGAAAGGTTGTATGTATAGCCTTCTGGTGAGCAGAGTTTGAATATCTTTATTCCATACTTTTGGGCTTTATTGGGGATATACTGGCGAAAAATTAATCTCCCTCGCCATAAAAAACAGTGTCTCATCTACTACAATATCACTCCCAGGTAAAAAGGCTGCCTAAAATTTCCGTACTAGAAGATCAATGAGAGGCTGAATTTTGCCTAGACGGTTGCCTCTCTCAATTGTTGTGTTATCTGCAAAATGGAAGCAACTCAACAGGAGCTCGAACCTGTTTCGACTCATTGTCTTCTCTGTTATATAATTTTTATATAAATGATTACTTTTCCAATAGTCTGCAATTCCCTCCATTCTTACCAAGCCCATCCATTAGAGAAGCCCAATAATTTTTTTAATCTCTTCCTTTGTTGTTGGTACCCACTTATTGTGTCCACTGTCAGGTGTTCGTTCTCTCTGTGAAGTGACTAGTTCGGCATATAAATTTGTTTGTTCAACCAAATGGTCAAATACTTAATCATCTAGAAACAGTTGAAAGGCTTCAATTGGTGTTATAGAGGATGATAAATTGGGACGTACCCCCTATGTTCCTGTAAAAGGAAATGCCTTAGTTCTCTGACTGAAATTGGACCACTCGGGTACAGTTTCTTCATCATCACTTTCTTCATCATCTTCCTCCATACCCATTGCATCCAACAGTTCTGGTAAATTGTTGACTACATGCTCATTATCGTCATTAGGAGATTTAAATCGGGCAAATAGTTCAAAATCGCGATCTCTAAGTGAATCATCTGAACCAACATCTGAGACATCACTCGAATATGTGTCAACTAGGTCAAGAAGTCTCACTCGTTTCAAAGGTTTCTGTTTACTCATTTATGGATGACATGGCGACTGCGGGCAACTTAAAAATTATATTAATAATAACTTTACCTCAGTAGTTTACCTGAATATCACAAAATAAGTAGTACCATACCTAAACTTTGAATATTTAGAATCAACACAAAACAAAAATTTTATGTCCCCGGGTGAAATTTCTCGGATTTGGGCTTGGCAGTCAATGTGTTAATGCAATTTAAAAATTGTATAAAGAATCTAATACACCTTGTACTATATTTTTTAATGTCTTTTACTTCTCACTCTACTCGCTAATGATTAAATGCTGTAACTTCCGCCACCTTTACATACACCTCTAGTTTTTTACCTATTACATTTACTTTCCTGACGTGGTGGCAGTTTTTGCTCTTTTATCGTCAACTCTAAATTGATTTTGTTCTTTCTTTTGCAAAACTATTTATTCGCCCTTTCAGTAGCAAGCCGTTAAAAACTTTAGGCAAACAAAGTTTGAAGAGATTTGGAAAGAACTATAAATTAAATGTAGTTGTCGAAACCCCCCCCCTCAAAATCCTGTCGCGTTTTTTTACTGCAAATGTTTCCTTGATTTCCCACTAGAAAAATCCCGATATTTTTTATTCTGTTAAATTTATTATGAACTTAAGACTCCATATATCTATCGGATGTATTAGTCACATGGGAATTCTAAGATTAAAAGTAGCAATGGGAAGACGATTTGAAGAACTTTAGGTAGAAGTAATAATGTATTCGGAATATAGAGAAATTTGGACCCTTTTGTATAAAGTAAAGGAGCAAGTTGTAAATAAAAAAATAGAATGAAGGAAGATTTTACATGGGTAATTGTTTACTTTAGTGGCGGACGATTTTTCTAGCGATTTTTTCGGCTATTTTTCAAGCTACTTTTTTGCCTCGCTTACTTCATTGTTTTAAGTCACTGGAAGCTAATTTCTTTAGAAATGAGAGGGCTTTGCCCTCATAACCCCCTTTAATTGTGAGGCGTTGCACCCCCTACACATCCCGCTATTTTTAATAATCTACTAGTAATCGCTAACAAAATCCTATAATTTACTTACTTCAGGCCAGTGGTTAAAGTTTCGCTGCGGCGATCCAAATTCGTGGAACTAAAACACCACTATCGCAATTTATTCAATAGTGTTTATTAATTGATGTTTAACAAATAAAATCGAAAGGATTGAGCGCTGTTTGGTAAAAAAAAGACGTTGGAGCACACGGCACATGCACTTGCCATTTTGAAAATCTAGCAAATAGGCCTGCGTTCGAATATATATATATATATATATATATATATATATATATATATATATATATATATATTTATATATATATATATATATAATATGTATATATATATATATATATATATATATATATATATATATATATATATATATATATATATATATATATATATATATATATATATGACCCATGCAGATGGAAAGGTAGCATCGATTTCAAAAGTCAAAATATTGAAAAGTGTGTTTGTTGCGTGCCAAATTTTTCGTAATAAACCAGCTTCTACGGAATAGATTGTTTTGCAACGATAATACGAAATAGTGCCGTAAAAGATAGTTTGTAAAAAAGCCCCCCCCCTAAAAAGAGTAACGGCAGACAAAATAAAAAAAATAAGCTTTTTATAGTTCGATTTCGGCTTCACTCGGCGAACACAATTTATTGGCAAACAAAAAAGTGATTTTATTTAATAAAAAACAAAGGAAAACGACATCATAAGAATAAATAGTGTCAGGCCTAGAATATTTAGGAGATACCAATAATCAATTCCCGAAAAAAAAGAAGAAAAAAAACCCCAACTTCTTCTTACCAGTCTTTAGAAACACAAAGGGATGCTGTAAAATTAAACGCCCTCGCTGATTGGCCAGTGGGATAGCTGAAAACACTAAATAGAAAATAGTGAAACAGTAGCACAGAATTGCTAGAAAAATCGCCCGCCGCTAAAGGCCGAAAAGGGCCAATCAAATTTTAGAGACCAATTTAATGGAATTCTGGATTGGAGGTGTTTTAATTTCGCTACTCAGTCCTAAAGGAAGAAAATCGTCTACTAAGAAAGTTTTTAAGCTTTCTAGATATTCTAGAATATAGATCTCTTGGCAGAAGATTGGGAAACTATAGTTTTCATAGGAAATGTTCTTAAAAAAATACCAAAAGAGAAACTACTTTTTACTCTTTAGATTTTAGGGTAGTAATTTTAACGATTTTGTTGTAAGAAGTGTTAATAGTTGGGTAAGTTATAACATTCCTACACTTGCTTCTGTTGCCAAATGAAATAGGGCATCCCAAGGCATTGAGTTTTACCCTATTTATTTCAGTTAAATTCGTTTTAAAATTGAAAATCTACTAAAACAAGAGGAGCGGTGGCTTCGCTACTTTTCTTTACAGGAGGAGCTTGCGTTTCGCAGATAGACGTTTGGTTTGTAGCTCACGGCCTATCTAGCCGTGAGAAATGTATATTTAATGCCTTCACTACATCGTTAGTTCGTCAGTTAGCACACCTTCAGAATCCTCCAGGCGTCCATGTCAGTTCTTGATTGGATTATGATTATAAACTATAAAATCTTTTAGGTTCTAGTTTTGATGCCGAGGCTAGTTCCATTTCGTGATTCATCTTATCCTTCCTTAGGTTATTGATTCCTGTTTCAACATTATTATTATTTAAGGTATGTCTATTCAAATCAAAAGCGAATGATAGGTTCATAGAGCAATTTCTTCGTACCTGGATTGCATTACAAACGGCCCAGCAAGGGGAAAACACCACTTCTTACTGCATCCAAATTAAGCCTTTTCGCGTGTGTAAATTGCCGGATGGGGTCGAATTTCAGGTTGACTTCACGGTGGCAGGGTTTTGTAGATACCACATTGAATGTGGTTTCCAACAAAAAAATGGCTTCGAAGAGAATTCATATCTGTAGCAAAATACCGAGCCCATATTTTTAATTTTGTTAATGCATCATTATCATCTAATTGTATTTATTACATAAATAGCGTTATTTCTTAATTGGTCTAAATATTAATATGCACGAAAATGTACTTCCAATCGATACCGTAGAGGCACTTAACTTAGGATCAACTTAAATATTTTTTTAACACGAGCCCCACCTCCTAAGTTTTGTAAAGTCCCTCCCATTTTGTTTACTTTGTGTGTTTAAACACTGAAATGTAATCGAATTTTCTTCCTCTCGAAGGAAAATTTGTTGTATGTATAATGTATACATGCTTTCATTCGTTGTTAACTAAATATTCTATTATATATCCATTTTATCTTTCTCCTATATATATTAATATAATATTTTTGTAGTGGTTTCTCAATCCTTCAGTGAACATATTATTGCAAGTCGCAATCAGAGAGGAAGCTATTGCTTTAAGAATGCATTAATGCGACAATGTAGAGATGAGTATTTCCAGAGAACAATTGGGTCGACTTAAATTCAATTAATTAGGTGAAATTTGGGCACTATGATATAAGTATCACATAAACTAGTTAGTGACGTAATATAATGATGGAAAGGATAATTGAACGCCGCATATGCTACAATGACTGAGCATCTTTTTTTTAGTGAAGTAGTCACCCTTGAGTCTGCATTGAACAAATAGTGCACGGGTTTTATTTGCAATAACGCTGCATACTGCTCAGGCACAAATTCCTAGCATTTTACATACACTGGACACCTGAAAGAGCTGCATTTAGCTGTTTGCTAGTGCTGTACCACCAAAGAGATGCAGGAATACTCGAAAAGTCTACCATTGTTATACACGTGACATTGGACCCATAAATTAATTGATTTCAAGCAAACTTCAAACTAGCAACGATCCATGGATGTAAAAGTGATGCAATTTGGACCTATGGGAATATGGCTCTGTATTTCCTTCACTTTTACTACAAATACAAAATATTTGCATATTTCTTTGTTTATACGTGAGGAACAAGGGCCATCGAATGAAAAATGAATTAAAGGAGACCAGGATCCTAATAAAAGGATTTAGCTAACCCCTAATATATGTACGTTTCGCGAGGAACGTATTTGAATTTTGCAGTATATGTAATTTTGCATGAATTCGTTTAAAGTGATTTAAAGGGCACGACCCCACCCATTCATTTTTGCTATTGCTATTTGGTGCTATTACTTTTTTACCTTGTATTACCCAATTATCCTTCCTTAAAAAAATAGAAGAGCAGAGCAAATTAGAAATATAAGGTACCTTTGATGCCAGTGACATGTTTCTATGATATGTAGGGAATTGAATTACTATCTATGAATTAAACCATTTTAAAGTTTGGAAAGTTTTAATAACAGGATTTAAATAAATTTTTAAATTTCCTTAAATTTCCATTTTAACTATTAATTAATACCAAAGATGTAATGCAAATTCAAATACAAATATTTTTCCCGATTTCATGAAGCCAATTTGGTACTGGTGTACTCGTATCACAATGATCAAATTTAAAATTAAATTAAACGCACCCATAATTAACATGGGTGATATCGTGTTTGGGATGAGTTTTCAAAAGGAATCCTCGATTACTATTCTTTGCAAAGTGTTCCGAAAGTTTTAATTGGTTTTTAAACTCATTCCACCGCCAAAATCAAATTCTGACTTATTTTGAAATCGGTGAGGCTTCTTTGGTGGGGCAATAGCAAATATGAGAGGCTCGCTTCTACATAGATGGGATTTCTTCATTCCAAAACTAGGAATAATGGAATATTTTACAGTAGTGGCACGCTTAACTTTGAATTAGCATTTATCCGAGGCGCTGGGATTTGAAAGTTTATTGTGGACGTGTTTTTGAACGATAATGATAGATCAAGGAACCATTACCTTAAAAAACGACGCATAGGCAAGACTCTGACTTAAAATACCACGAAATAGAAACGTGAAGATAAATGAGTGTAAGATATACCGATACTCATTAGTTGAAAAAACATAAAAAAATGAAAGCAAACATGTACTATCAATAACAAAGCGCTTTCAAAAGTAATTAATATAAGTTTATAAGCACCCAACTTCTTAAATTCCTTCTTTCTTGCACCATGCTATGATCGGTGCTCTCAAGATATCATCTATTCTCTTCCTTAATCCACAACCATTTTGTGTAGTAGCAGGCTTCCTCCTAAACTAATAGTCCATTTTTACTAGTTTGTCCGGAGGGAACAAATCAAGGATATAAATAAGCTCGCAATTGCTGACCAGTTCCCCTTTTCGACGTCAGAGGGATAGACTTGGATTCAAACTAGATTCCTGGAGCGTCACAAGTGCATGGTTCTGTATCCATTAGGCAACAGCCTTTGATTTTCTTTTTAAATAATCTCTTGAACTTCTCAGATAATACTTTTATAAATCTATCAATCCCTTCTAATTCTTAGAAATATGCCTCCCCCCCCCTCTCTTTCTCTTTGAATTATCTTTGTGAGCTATTTAAATTCCCTCTTCTCTTATAAACTATGAAGAAAAAATCAGAGGAAGAAAACTGCTATCGTTTATGGACAGCCTGGTAGATTTCGAGACTGCTTGCTTGCCATAAATAAAGAAAAATTGAGAATGATTAGAGTAGAGAATAGATTAATGAATTTGAAGACATAAGTGTTAAAGAAATAGATTATTGGTTAAGATGGCTGCTAGATAAAACCTTTGATACCGGAAATTATAGAGATTGTCAGGGGTCATAATGTAGGAAAATATTTCAACTTCTAGTTTTAGTAGAATTTCTGACTTAATAATAAGTTTTATGACAATAACAATTTAATCATATCCAACTGTACTCTGTTGTTTTATGATTTTAGAACCTGAAGATGGGTGATACGCCCGAAACGTTGTTCCTTAATACTAAATAAATCACATTTGCCTCAGCTTCCTGTGTGTCCTTAACTTCGCCGTGAAATTGAAGCTCAGACTGTTCAGCAGCAACTCAGAAGAACACCAATCTCAGATAAATGTCTGCGATTTCCTATTACCAGAGATTTTCTACCCTTCGATCTCCCTTCACCAGGGAAATCTATCCCTAGCTATCCATCTCCTACTATTATATATATATATATATATATATATATATATATATATATATATATATATATGTATATATATATATATATTCTATTAAAGTCCACAGCTGTGGCAGCGTTAATAATTTTAACTTGTATTTTATTAATATTTCTTACAAGTTTTTGAACGGGGTTTTTGAGACAAGAAAAAACATCCGCGAATGACATTTTTTATCTCCCGGCCTCTTTCGACCGTGTTAGGTCATCTTCAGGGAATGAACAGAAATGGAATTATTCATTGGACATTAGATATAATAAGTTGTGAAAGGAAAGTATATACAAACATAAAATTACAATTGCACTCATATATGCATATATATATATATATATATAGGTTGAGGATAAATCCCAAAATGGGACATGTAAAATTTCTCATTTAATTAAGTACAACGTTTCGGGTACCTTACCCATCTTCTGGTCTATAAAAGATAGATTTAGAACACGTTTAAAATTACAAAAATTACGATGCACACAAGGATTAAAAATAAATTATTTAGTTAATTGAAATTATGGCAAATCGTTTGAAAACTATTAAAATTTAGAGAGGGATCAATTATGGGTACTTTAAATATGCATAAATATAACACTAGTTGATGCAATTATTGGTTGACACAGATATTAGTCACTTAATGAAGCAGCAATAGTAATAAATTATTTAATAAATTGAAAATGCGAAAAAATCATCTGAAAACTTGACACTAAATGTAGATGCTATAAATATGGATAAATATAAAAATATACTAATTGGGGCAATTAATTGGTACACAAAAATATTAGTCACCTTTAGCGGAGCGACTGAGGAAAGATTATAGAGGGAACCGATTAGAGATTGGTAGGTTGTGAAAATATTTTGAGTGGTTTATGAAATGAGAAGGGGAAAAGCAGTTGAATCAGAATTTAAACTGGGATTTAGTTGTTTTATAAATAATGATTCGAGAATGCGCAGGGAAGTGGAGTCCTTTATATGTCCTATAATTTGAAAGTTTTTGTGGGAAATTTCTGTCTTACATTTAATTAATTATATATATATATATATATATATATATATATATATATATATATATATATATATATATATATATATATATATATATATATATATATATATATATATATATATATAATAGTAGGGATGGATATATAGGGATAGATTTCCTTGATGAAATGGAGATCGAAGGGTAGAAAATCCCTGGTGATAGGGAATCGCAGACGTTTATCTGAGATTGGTGTTTGTCTTAGAATAAACTCTTGACGATATACCATATATGACTATTCGTTGGGAACTATTTATTTATATTTAGAGTGCGTGGTGTCTGGGTTGACCAATATTATTTATCTTCAATATGCTTAAGAAGTGGAACTGAGCTCAAGGATAATAATATGGCTATCATTAATAAAATAGAGTTTTATTAATAAAAACTATCAACAACACACAAAACGGAAAATATTGACATAAACAGAGAATAGAAAGGGTCGTGGGAAATCTAGCTAATCCGAGGATTAAGATTTGGAAGAGATTTAAAAAGGTAAAACAAATAATTATTAAAGGGATGGGATGGTTCGCTAAACCATTTAAAGCACAGGATAGGGTTGACAAAAGGGTTAAATACTCAAAGGTAACGTTCAGCTTACATAATTACACGTGTTGTCCAGAGGAAGGCGACGTGAAGGAATCTTCGGTCCGCTGGCGAGTTCCAGCCGAAGAAGGAGGGAATTAAATGATCCTGACGTGGCGTCTCGGGAATGAGAACCGTTTCTTGGCGAACGGGCTTGAAGAACAATGGCTGTTCTACGTTGTTCTCTTCTGAACAACAGGGAGGGGGGTGAGAACGTCTCTTGTCTACGGGCTTAAAGAACAATGGCTGTTCTAATGCTGTTCTCTTTCTGAACAACAGGGGGAAGGGTGAGAACCGTTTCTTGTCAACGGGCTCAAAGAACAATGGCTGTTCTAACGTTGTTCTCTTTCTGAACAACAGGGGGGGGGGAAGGGTGAGAACCATTTCTTGTCAACGGGCTCAAAGAACAATGGCTGTTCTAACGTTCTTCTCTTTCTGAACAACAGGGGAAGCCTTGTGGACTTGACATCTTGAAGGCTCGAACCTTGGCACTCAAGGGATATTGTCCTCTTCTGGACAATGATGGTGGATCTCGAGGTAGAGGCCCCTTGGTGCACAAGGTGAGACTGGATCGTAGTGATGTCTCGCGAAGAAAATCTGGATCTCGAATCTCCTCTTAGTGGTAAAGTTTCCGTATAAATAGTCGAGAATTTTCCTTGGCTTAGGGGACAATGGAATGGGGGCTTCGAGGGAATGCACAGCCGCGCCTGAGAACAATACCTTATCTGCCCATAAGCCTAACTCAATCGGGCGTGATCGGCGCATGGGGTGAATGGGGGAGAAATAAACCTACTTGGTTAAATATTGACTCAGGTGGCGCGATAATCGCGCCCGGCTTCAAGGCGAAGATGCACGTGGGTAGCATCGTGTTTCTAAACAACATGTGATAACGGTTGAAATTAAGCGGCCTCAAACCGTTCTATCACAGTGTTCTTCTGATTGTTTTTGATCTTATATTCATGTACATATGCGTACTCTTTTTCTGTTTTTTATTTGGGTTTTTCTTGGTTCGTGATTGTATTGTATACTTGTTTGTGTGTTTTCATTTTGTTTCCTGTAGATTATGGTAGTTTCTTGTGGCGTACAAGTCTTTGTAGGTGTTTTCTGTATCTTTTGTATTTCTCTCGTTGTTCGTTTTTGTATTTTTAGTGTTCTTCTCATTGCATATTCTTTGCTTAGTTTATTGTTTGTCGTTGTTTCATATGCGTAGTCTTATGTGTAGATTGGTTCTTCTTACCTTTCGGTCTGTGCTTTACTACTGATGAAGTTTAGCGTTCTTCTGTGTATGTCCTCTAACGGGATGTTAATGTGTCTCTGTCTGATTTCGTCCATCATGTGTCGTGGGACTTTCTCCCAGATTTTTTAGCTCTTCTTTGCAGTTTCAAGTTAATTGGGGTCATCTGGATCATCTGAAGTAGGTCCCTAGATCTCTTTCTTTCTCTACTCCTAACGTTGGGGATTAAAAGTACTCCTTTATTTTATACTCTTTGAAGGAGTCGTAATTTATTTTTGTAACTAGTGTTATAGGTGGTATAGGTGGATACAGTAGCTTGGATCTTATAAGCGCGTTGTAGATCTTCTTTTTGTTGGTCATGTTCAGGTTTTGGAACCTGAACATCTTGGTGAGCTCGAAATTCGTTTGCGCTGCTGTCTGAGCAACGTGGCTTCCGTATCCATTTTTACCTATCTTTAGTCCTAGTACTGTCCAATCAATGTTTGTATGGAATGTGGGCGTGGTCTGTTTCTATATGGGCCCGTTTCCTACGGAAGAGTGGTATCACCTTAAATTTCTGGGTGTTAGTGGCGATTTTCCATCTTCTTTCGTACCTGTTGACCTGGTCGATTTCTCTGGCTGTAATTTGTGCCATGAGTTCAGGATTTTCGAAGGGGGCAGTGATGATCTGAGTGATGTCATCAGCAAATTGGACGTACAGCGAGTCTTCCCTGACCAGATCAGTTAGATCGAGGGTGTATATATTGTATAGGAGGGGGCTTAGGCACCCTCCTTGCGGTACGCCTGCAGTTAGCTCGAGGTCTGGTCTCGTGTGGTCGTATATTTGCATATACGCTATCCTGTCTGTCACGGAGTCACATAAAATTTTCTCTAGTCTTGGGCTTAGTCCAAATCTTAGTATTTTGTACTGAAGCCCAGTCCTCCTTACTTTGTCAAATGCCTTCTTAACGTCTCTAAACACCAGGTTAGCATACCTTTTTTGGCTAGCAATCTTCGCCAGTTTTTCTGTGATGATTGCTAGCGCCGTATCAGTCCCTCTCCCTCTTCTAAATCCATGCTGATGTTGGCTTGGAGGTTGTTATCCCCGATAAATTCTTGGACTCTATTAGCAAAGACCTTTTCGAAGACCTTGCCTGCCACTTCGAGGAAGGAAATGGGCCTAGACTTTGCTGGTGTGTCCGGCGGTTTTCCGACTTTTGGAATGAAAATCATTTTAGCGGTCTTCCATTCGTCTGGAAAATAGCCAACGTTTAGGCACGCATTAATTATATTGACCAGCCCCTCTAAGATGTTACGGGGGGCGTTCAAGAATTTAAGTTTGGCCAATTCCGTTTTTCCTGAAAGTTTCCATTGATTGCACGGAAAGACCACTGTGAGCGTATGCAAGTCGTTTGGGAAAAATCAAACTTTATATATAGTAATTAACTCCAAAAACCTTTTACAAGAGTTTGTGATTCCCTTTAACATTCAAGGGAATCAAATACGGTGTATAGGAGATGTCTTTCAACATATGATTATTCCATATGCAATTCCCTCATTGAAAGCGAATTGGAAATATAAAGCAAAATGTTCCTGTATTGTAAGACGCTAAAATCACGTATGTAGAAATATTCCTGCCAATAAGCATACCACGCACGTCTGTTCAGACAATCATACGCAAGTATTATGACATGTCAACAGTAAAAGCTGCAAAGATGCGGAAGAAAGCGCAGATTATTGCCTACAGATATTCTTAACATTGTAAAAGGCTAAAGTTGTTTTGTACAACACTAAGAAACGAATATGTCATGTTATGGCTGGAGCTAGAGTTAATATTTCCGAGATGATAATGGCGCTTTTTCTACGTATAAATCAAATCTACTTTGGAGTATGTCAAGAATAACGAACCCAATATCTTTGGATTCCTAATGCTTAAGTAATTTTGGGTTTGCTATTTGAGACATGGTAAAATTGTCTGCCAGCAGATCCAAAACTGTTGTTCTTCCTCTGCTGAAAAAATCAACTTGTCCAAATAAGCAAAAATTCTGAAAAGGTTTGCTTGGAAATGCCAAAACAAAACTTGCAAACGCTTTAAGAATCTCGATAAAAAAATGATTTATTGTCGAATCAAGTCTTCAATCAGGGGATTGGATTCATGTTATGTGTTTGTGGAGAGAGAAAGTTAGAATACGAAGAGCAAGTTGAAAGGTGGAACTTTCAGTTAGGTTTGGTTTGGTTAGGTTTTGGATAGCTAACCTAACTTAAGAAGCTAACTAAAAGCTTTAGTGAATGATGTTAAACTTTTGTATATTTTCAACCTTTTCCTTTGTATGATATTTACATTCGATTTGCTATTCTTGACGTGAATTTAACATGTTTATATGTATTAGAGAGAGGCCCCTTCCCAAATAGAAGAAAATCCTGTTCCACCTCATGAAAGTTAGAAAAACACCTCTAATTGAAGATCATCTGGAGTATCTCCCTTCTCTCAGAGGATAGTGTCATTTTATGATCCAAGTGGGGGTGGGTATTCTTTACATGATCATCGCGATACGATAAGTAGAAAAAACCTTGCACAGTAGACCTGACCTGAACAGTTTCGGCTGACCTGACTTCATCTGGGAATAGGTTAAGTTAATTTGCGTTTATTAACCCTCCAGTAGATTCATCTATTTAGTCGAAGTTTACCATTGTCCGTGGCATTCTATCTGATGATGTTTCTTTGTAATTAATTGTTTTAAATTTTTTTTAAGTAAAGTGTGTTATAATCAGATGATCTGGACGAAGATGACAAACTGAGGAGGTTAGGTTAGGTTACCTTACCAAACTGAAACAAGCAGGAATCTCTATTCATGCCTACAAGAATTTATGTGGTGTGACCTATTTTCTTATGATGTTTATGAGAATCTATAGTATTTACTTATTATAAACTTCAGTACCATATGTGATGACCATTTTAATTAATAATTAATTGTTGAAAAATTATGCGTGAGTGTGCGTGTGTGTGATTCTTCACTTGGCAACATTAAGGGGAAATTTCTTTATATGATCCGTAATTGATCCTTGAGTGGCAGAACTAGAAATTATATTCAGAAAGACAATTTATCACATGGTACCATTAAATAACACCTGCTTGGGGTTAGCAAGGTACTAACAAAGGTGGGAAATGCGCCTGACACGAGTTATTTTGTATTTATACGTCGATAAATTGTAGTATGTATGTATGGTTTCAATTAATTTATAGTCTGTGTTGAAAGATATCGCTCATGTGTAAAACTATAAGGAGGACGTTCACAACATTAGGATAACAAATATTTTCCTACTGTCGCTTTGTCAGTATCTGCAATAAACGTGTTAATTGCCACCATTTGCTGCTTTCTTTAAATCCACATTAAACAAAATTGACTTCTTATCAGATTAATGGAAGGATATGAGAATAGCGAAAAGAGGAAGGCACACTGAATGGATAAGGCCCAAATCACTCAGAAACAACAGTAAGAGGAGTGTTGGATCTGAGCCGAATCAGGCTCTATATTTTTAGGATTTATTTTGCGATATTCATTTAAATTACTGAAACCCGACAACTAGGAGTACAAGCCAGCTAAACCTGGTGAAGTCATAAACGTCATGCGGTCTCGCAAACGCCTTTAGCCAAAACCAAAACGAAACAGTCCTTTTTTAAACTAAGACTCGGAAAATGCTAAAGCGTCTTTTGTAGCGAAAGAGGGTCCAAGAAATAGTGAGTCAAAGGCGAACTCCGTTACAGAAGCAGCTTAGAAGGAGAATGAGAAGGAGAGAGTAGAGGTAGAGTGGGAAAAGTTGCAACACGTTAACTTGAAGGGGATTATTTCATAATATGGCAGCATTTGATAAGTAGGAATAACTTAGGAGTTATTCTAGAAACTATTCAAAGCCAATATATGCCTCTTAAAGAATTTAGGTATTCAAACCAAAGAGGACTAGGTAATAATGAAATCAGAAATAAAATTGGGCTTAAAAGAGCGTGAATCTGATTTTAGAAACTATAGAAGCATTTGAAATGATCTCAAAAGATTAATAGGGCTTTCAAGAGAAGAATATAAATAAATTTAGCCAGAAATTGGAATGTTGTGGTATGACCAGGTGTACGCGGTTATACGCACACTGGCCTACTGGCCGACCGAAATTAAGGCTCTACCTGGGGATGGCTCAAACACGTCTACAAAAATATACTTTAATAGGACTAAGAATTACATATACATATACGTAGGGCAAGTTAAATAGCAATGCATTTAAATATTGACGGTTCACTGCTAAAATTATTAACACTATAAATTAAGTTTGAACCGAGGGGTTATTAATTAAATAATGATTTTACAATTATGCAAGTTCTGGCGCAAAGGGGATCCTTGAGATTCAACGCGGTAAAGGTGAGAAGAGAGTGACAAAGCTGGGGCTGAATTCCTTTTACTTTGATGTGCGGCGAGTAGTAGCAGGTAGGTAAGTTCAACCTTGAACTTGTGGGCGTCTCATGAGACGCTCACTCCGACTTCAGGATACTGAAGTTGGGGGCCTCTTATCCTTAAGAGGCAAACGGAGGGAGCTTCATGGTTGGCTTTTCCGATCCTTAAACTCCGAAGACGTGGTAAGAAGGGTTGAAGTGCGCTTAAATATATCTCCACGAACAACACTGAGTGACGACTAGCTCTTCATTGGATACTTGGCAATCATTCAATTCTTCTTTGGACGAGAATGTAGTCGATTCCCTCTCGACTAACGAAGATGTTACGGATAACGTACTGGACGGCAGCTTCAGACACAATTTGCATGTAAACTAAAGGGGTCGAATGTATACTCTGAAATTATCTAGACGAGGAGAGAGATTCATCGCCAACAGACTTCCTTAATTGCCTTGGGTCGCGATAAAGGCCCATAGCGAAAAGTCCCGATTTCCCCTCAATGATCTTTTCATTGTTCTAATTTTTGCAGTATATAGGGCAGACGAATTTAGAGCGGTCAACGGTGAACTGGGGAAGTCAGGTGGGGGAAAAATTCTTTCTCTCTCTCCTTATTCTTCCACATGTAATATAAATCTGTTTTTATATATTTTTTACAAATATAGAAAGAAAGATAAAATAAGCCCCTTTGAGATTCATGGTAGAATAATTTATAGAAATGGAGAAATGGGTGTTTCAAGATTAGACCAACTAATAGGAGAAAGGAACACTTTTGATTTTGAGGAAATTATAAAGGTTTTCAAGCATACAAAACCTAAAAAAATATATCAAGACTTCTAGGATTATTCTTGGATGATTAAATCATTTAACTTTGTAATTTAGCGTTATTTTTAATAGGTAAGATCCTTAGTACAAAATACAAGAGGATATGAAGTTTCTATCATTTTTCCACTTTTTACCTGCGGCGAAGCGCCAGGTCAAGGCATCGCTTTTTTTTAAAAGAAGTAAAGTTCAATTGTACCCATTTAGAGCCATCGGATTTGGCGCTGGGTGGCGCCATCTAGTGGCATCAATGCAATAACCATTTATCATCTTATCACAAAACACCGCAGGTCATTGGAAGAACCTTCCCTCTTGTTAGGAAGGGTAGCAGGTGCAATGTGAAAATTACTGGCCTGTTTGTCTTACTTCTCTTGTTTGTAAGATTTAAGAAATTGATTAAGGCTGTTATATAATTTCTTAGAGAAGCATTAGTTTGATATTAAAATCAGATGTACTTCGTCAAGGGTTATCTTGTTTATCAAATATGTTATCTTTCCTTAACTATGTAATTGGTAACTTGGATAAGGATCAAGCTGATGATGTAGTTTACTTGGATTTAGAAATGCTTGTGTGGGACACCAGCTACCGGCTTTCCCACACGACTTGAACACAAGCTAATGCTAGAGAGAAAATGGAGATTTCCTTCCTAGCTTCCGGTTATTGCTGGGACAAAAAAGGAAGGGTATCTTCCCTTTGTTTAGCAACATGAGGTTGTTCCTCTATGCTTTCCTGTTTCCACCGAGAGCAACTTTCCTTAATAACTCATTTCTTTTCAAGTATAGGTAACGTCAGTGTCCTCCAATTCGCTGAAAATGAAACTAGAATATAAGATCACAGTCGCCGCTAACCACACATCTTTCCTCACTGAATAACGAAACACTTTTAAGCCTACTTCTCCATTGCACGGCAAGTTTTTACTCAAAGAACATTTAATTCACTCCGCGTGTTATCACTAACTTTAATATTAGATGACTATCATAGTTATATATTCAAATATAATTAGTGTTTTTCACAAGGCTTAATGTGAAGCGATATATTCAGTGCAATAAGAGTAATAAATTAATTATCATTAGCAATTTATGTTGGTAAATATTTCCATATTTTATCTAGTACAATTTCTTTTCACATATTCTATTAAAAAAGTTAATTCATCATTTCCTGTGTATGTTAATAAGGCACAAAATCAAATTACTTTGCTTGAAACCCTTCAGGGAAATCATAAATATCCTAATAGCATACAACTTACTGTGGAAATGCCAATAAATTGTTGTTATAAGTGACAGTGTTGCCTACAAAATTTAGTATCAGAACCTCCTGTCCTTTGGTAGATCGTTTGGCAAAATATAAGAAAGGCCAATTTTTTGAGTTGTGAGCTGAAATTCTTATCTGAGAAATTCGAGAAGTTCTTGCCATACGCATTCAAGCCAGAAGGGCGCCCCCAAGGTCACATCTTTGCTACCGATTTCCTTCCATATACAGGATGGAAGGTATACCACCACCAATTTAAAGAAAAGTCTTATAATTTATTTTCTCTTTTCCTTTTTGAGAAAATACATCCCTTCGCTTACTGGTGTGCATAGGAAGCGACTACAGAGAACGCCGACCTTTACTAGGTGAGCCAGTCATCAAGACTCCGTTTCTGGTAGATTCTGGAGCAGCCGTCAACGAGGCACATTTGAGTTGTTCCGAACAAAATAGACCAGCTCATTCTATTCAATTACAGGCTGCAAAGTGTAACTTCGATCCTAACCTACGGCAAAAAACGGCTTGCCACTACACCTAAAATTTCATCGTTGCGAACGTTTTAGGTGCCATCTTCAGGGCCAAATTTCTAACCTATTTTGACCTATTTACCTCAAGCGACTTAGGCTAAACGACCTGCAGATGGAATATTCTTCTAGGAGAAAGTAGGTTTTACTCCCACCCGCTCTGCCTCAGCTTTTTATCGAGGTTTATCTCCTGTAAGCACAGCTCTTCGTAGATTTCCCAGACCTAGCATACTTTTTTTTAGTAGATGAGATTGAGAAGCATGCAGTTACTCACCACATGGAGATACATGATCTTCCCTCCCGTTGGTGCATTCTAAGGCTTCATTCGCACAGATTTTATGTGTCAAACGAGGAATTCGAGAAGATTGTAAGAGCTGCATCACCCGGCAATTTAAGAGCGGATGGGTGGCCACTCTGCATATGGTTCCCAAATCTTCAGGCAAATCAAAAAACTGCGGCGATTTTATGAGCCTTAATCGCCATAAAAGATTCATCGCTATAGTATGTGTGATGCGATGGATTTGTCTGTCATTCTTCACAAAAAATCAATAATTTTCAAATTCAATTTAGTTGACCTAGAGGAAAAACTATATTGTGGCGTGGACTTTTAGATTGGTTATGACGATGGAAGAGTTATAAAAACGCCGACTAAACAATCAAAGACCGGCTCCATTGTCCGTCGGACTCACCACGCCTCATTTGGGATAGCCATATTGACAGCCTAAGCTTTCTTGCACCCGCAACATGGACGTTATTCGCCCCGTGATGTTCATCACTTGAGATAATGATAGGGATACAGTCCTACTTTTTCATCACTTCCTTTTTTGTCAAAGTTAAACTTTGGAAGTGAATGCTACAGGTCCACACCCGAGCGTGAATTAGCAATGTGGAATCAATCCACCAGACTGAACTTCGTTTAAGGACCAGCGCCTTCGGCACTAACCGTATAGAAATACTCCCTGTCGATGGCCGGGAGATGTCACTCGTTATGCGTCGTGCAAGGTACATCATGCCCTTGCCTGTGCAAGCCGATCACCCCCTCTCTTGTCATAGGCATTCATTTCATCTGAGGTCTATGCCGCCTTGAGCAGCCAATATTTCACTAAGACATTTCGATTTAGGGCAAGGCAACTCTTTCGAGAGCTTGATTTAACTCTCGGTCCAGTAGTGCCTTTGGTTTTACCTAGTAAGCTACAATCAAGGCTACCATGTCTGAATATTTGTCACAGCGCATCTGCTTCCAAAGCTTCCACAGCGCCGGGAGTATTGCGCTCGAACTTCTTGGAACACACCCCATGTCGTCTTGGAGCAGTGCCAGTGTATACGGATGGGTGAAGATGGGGGCAGTTTTTATGGCGTTTTTCCTCTGGTTGAAGTTCGCTGGCCTCTACCGGTGCCTCTTTTCAGTGATGAGATGGTTGCAATACACCGCTCGGTACAGGTAGTTGCGTGGCCAGATGGGTTTTGAGATCGGATTGTGATATATTGAGACTCACAGAAGGCCTCGATAGCCTCGAGACATTTGAATTTTCACAGTATCCGTGACGCCACTGCTACTGCCAACCGGGACGACGTCGAGATTATTTTCCGCTAGTTTCATGATCATGTTGAGATTGCCAGATATGAGCGCGGTGATAAGGGCGCCAAAGAGTCCACGAGGATTGAGAGACTGAACAAGCGTTTCACTCTTTCTCACTCTGACTACGTGGCTGTATTTAGGTTAGCCCTTTGGGCTGCATGGTAAAGAATATGGAAGAAGGTTTACGACAGCCTGAACTTGCGTTCCATTGCATCGAGGTCTTGGGTTACAGAATTTTACTCGTGACACGCGTCGTCATCTGATGGAGCACCCTCTTGAACCTTGATGTGAGGATGGTTAGTTGTTCAGACTGTCCAGCAAATTCTTGGAAAATATCCCAGTCTGGGGGAACTTTGCGCACGTTACCAGTCCCAGTATCGGGTGGGACAAGCGGAACAGGCGTGGTCGCTACCGCATGTCCTTTGTATTCAGGACCAATTTGTACACTCCCGACCCTGGCCTCACTGAGTTCTTGGCGTCCTTCATATTATTTAATAATTTTGTTGTTGGTTGCATACTCGGGCCACAAAGGGAGGCGAGCCTCCCTATGGCGTATGAACATGCCTCTTCTTATTTGTTTTTGGTCATATTTGTTGTTTCTGTAGTATTGCAAGGTGAAATAGGCTCAACGAGGAAACTCAAAATGAGCACCCTGTTGGACCTATGAAATCTTGAAATCAGGCACATATATTACCTACTGAAATAATATGCCATGTAGTAGCAGTGAACTAATGTAGAATTAAGCGAAATACTTATATATAATGTTAAATCTCAATTATAAATGCATTAAGAAAAACATGTGTGTAAGAAGCAAGCGAATAGTTGGGGTTACCCACGCGAATGCACAAACATACACACGTAAGGAAAAAGCTGCGAGCCGAATGGTCTCGATACAAGATAACGAGGCAGGTGGAACGGAGTCGGGTTTGACCAGCTAAATTTGACGTTGACCTGCGAAACGATTAAATCAACTTTGCTATCACCTTGCTATTAATGCTAGCCCGGATGCGGCCAAATGTGTCTACATTGACTTCGCCCAGCAGTCTCAATAAAGGAACAAACCACATACTTTAACATGTGAGGCTCCGCCTCGCGCCCTGATTAAGGATAGCTAAGTCACACCTCTCAATGAAGGTTAGTATAAATAAGAGAGGTAGAGAATTTCCGAGAATAACATCACCATTACTAGTAGGATACATTCATTACTCTTGATTCTGGATTCACATTGAACTTATTGACGTCATGAGCCCACTCCTCGTCCTTAAATTCAGCCGTCCTTAGCCCCAGTTATCTAACGTAGAGGGAAACCTACAACAAAACCGCGTAAGACTCGACTATCTCTCTTGCCCCCAATTAAAGTAGACCTAAGCCAAAAACCTCCTAAAAACACCATTTTCCTTTTGAGTCCTTCCTTTAACCTAGTGATAATAAAGTTACCTTTCGAACCCAGCGTATAAACAGATTCCCCGTAAGAACTTTGGGAGTCGGAGCAAACTCGAAGGTGATACCTCAAACGCCTTCGTCCTACACCCCTTTTCGAGTAACCCAGGCTCACCCTCCTCCAGTTATTCCTCCTCTAAACTGTTACTCACCCGGCATCTCATTAATTAAGCAACCCATTATAAACTTAGTGAGTACGATAAACTGGTAACCCTCCCTCACGAAATAAAACAGCCATATTGCTTCTGTTTTGTTTTAATACAGTCTAATTTAGTCTAATATAATGTTTCGGTGACGACATTTGGTGGCAACAACCAGATGAGTGCCACCCCCCACCCCAAACTGGAGCAACCAGTCTCATTCGAATCTTAATATTGGTTTTATTATCCGATTGGTCAGTTCACCCACGCCAGAGGACGGATGACGTTACCTACCTACTTCCCTACTGAAGCATGTTTTCGCCGCTAAAGTTATAGGTTGGGAAAAATCGTGAAATTTTTAATTTATTCCACGTAATTTAGTTAATCTGTTGAAAATATAAGAGCTGGTAATTTATGATAAGAATAATTCACCCCGTTCTCAAATGTCAAAATGAATTAAGTGGACTAATGTAAAAATGTAATGATTAATGACCTTAAAATTTTAAAATCTATAAAAATAATTTGGAAATTCCTTGACTAATAGTCGCCGGGGGAGAGAATTATACAACCAACTCTATAATTTAACTCAAACGAGACGACTGAGCGTTGGAAATCCCGTTGACGAATCCCGATTCGGGACAAACTATTCCAGAGTGACTTTTAGAAATGTGTCGCGTCGAAACTTCAGCAAAAGAAAATTAAAAAAATAATAAAATTAGGAGAAATGCTGCAAAAAATTACTTTAATTTGGGGACAGCGCTCACTTATTCTGATCACCACACAAAAAAATCTCCTCACTCTATCCTGAAATAGAATATTTATATACATACTATCTTTGTGAGCAACTCTGCCTAGGACCGGTCGCTAGAGGATAGTGTGACTCAAAGAGATTGATGATATATTAATTTATTTATCCACAAGAAAAAAAGAGTGATAACTATCATCGTTATGGATGGGACGATACTTCAGGATGTGAGCTAATTTACGCAATTATCCAGAATCATCCTCTAATAAATTGTCTACTACCTCCATGGCAGTTAGTAATTTAAAAGGAAACTATGAAAATTCCTAACATTTTTATGATAATATTAAAGAAGTTGGAATGCAATGAAATTTACCACCATAGAACTCATGGACGAAATTTAATTCCGCTGTGAAATATTCGATCTGTTCGTTCTCTCATTTCCTCACCACTGATATATGCATATAAGAAAGAGCAGTAGTCGAGCAACTAGACGCCTGAACCTTTGGTGTGTATAGTTATTTGAGGCTCAGTGCTTGTACGGGACTTAATGACTGGCATCCGTTCCATAAAGCAATTTGCTATTCTAATTCCACGAGAACTATCTATTCTCTGAATCCTCTGTCACCAGTGTGGAAAACTACTATTTAGACCCTTTGTTTTCACGGAATCTCAATAAAATAATAAATTATTGCTAAACACAAGAAATTTTAATCAAATGCGAAAATGAAATTTTAACACACATTCACCAAATTAAAAAAAAATTCACCGAACTTGCTTCACGTAGTATTTGTAATAGAGCTAATTAATTTACTTTAGGGAAATATACATTTAGAAATATATTTCATACGACTTATACATCTATTTTGTCCAGTCCATTAAAAACACTCAAGGACAATGAGTTGCTGCAGTCTCTACTCTCACTCAACACTTCTTATATATTTATAGAATTGAAATATTCCCTCCATATCATTAACGAAAGCATATCCAAAGCTGGAATAAACTTTTACGTCTGGTTCGACTATCTTTTCTCAGTATACGACCGTAGATGGCATGGTAAACTCCATGTCGAAACTAGTCTCGTGAGTAAATATTACGCGCCTACACCTTAACATATATATATTTCTATATTGTTTGACAAAATTAGCAAGACATTGTTCGGTTACTCATAAATTTGTTTGGGAGTTTATCATTAGGTATTATAATAGTCTGTTTTAGCAGATCTTCAGGAAGATATGCGTTTATTTTGGGGGGTCCTATAGTGGGTGGTGTTGCAAATAGATCTGGTCGTATGGTTCTGCACCACTTGTGGCTTTTGTTGGGCCTTGTTTGCGACATGTAGTGGGGTGACGGGGTATAGGAGTATCGGTCTTACTAAGGTCATATACAATTTTTATTATTTGCTGCTGATAGTGCTCTAAAATGGTATAGAGACTGTAGGCTCCTCTTGGCCTGTGAAACCTTCTCGTTCATACCACAAATATACCATCTTGAATTAAGTATGAGGCATCCAAGCACTTTGCCTTCCTGAGAGTAGGGCTAACAATCCCCCTGCACCGAGATATGCACCCTTCTTCTGCGCCTTCTGGGTATGACTTTGAATTGATTAGCGTTAGTCCGGATTTCATAGTTGTTTAGGTTATCGATATCCGCCGCTCCTGTCTTGTTTGCAATATCGATCGTGTTGGATGAATCACTAATGATCCCCTGCATGACGTCATTCGCTAAATGTATGTATTGCGCGCAATCGTGAGTAAGAAGAATGAGATCGCCGGTGGAAAGTGCGTAGGACTCATACAACCCCCAAGGGCAGGGCCGGCCCCATGGTTGCTGGCGTCCTGGCAAGCAAATAATTCGGTGCTTCTTTTTAAGTATATTATAAAATTTTTCTCAAGGGAAAAACCTAAAAATATAGAATAATACAAATGAGTTTATTACCTGGGTTGTTTTTTTAACAAACAATGAACAATAACATTGTTTTTCTCAACCTGGATTTTGGAGAGTATGAACAATTGGCTTACCTGAAACATATTTTCCCAGCCTTTAGGTCAGCAAATCTTTTCATGGCACTTTCTATATTTGTATTCTTTGCAATATCATTTTCTATAGACAGAATTATCAAAGAATACATTCTGTCTTGAGACATGGATGAGCGTAAGTATGTTTTATTAATAGCTTTAGTCTATTAAAGCTTCTCTCGGCAGTGGCCACAATGATTGGTATTCTAAGCATTATTCTTAATGCAACCCACAAATTTGAGAATAAATCCTGTAACCTAATAGTGTTTATGAATCTATCGATTTCTATTGAAAGCTTTACATCATCAGGAAATAATTCTTTGGCTTTATCTAGTTCAGTCAGCAGATCACATCCGTTACTAATCACTATTTACTTTGTACCTTAACTTATTCTCCTAATTTGACATGCTACTTTCAGTTTATTTCTATCTAGCAGATCTTTTATTTCATTTAAAAATCCCCGTGTTATTGAAACTTTGTACCATATATATATATACATATATATATATATATATATATATATATATATATATATATATATATATATATATATGTGAGGGAATCCCCACGTGGAAGATCTTTAGCAGAAAGGAACTCCCATGTGCAGCAAAAGGCCTCGAATCGAGTCCCCCACGATTCACCTTTATGCCGGCTAAAATAGCTCTGCCAGAAGATTCGAGGCCCTTCGAGAGTAGAGCTGTTTCCCGCTAACCCCCAACTCCGGGGAGAGCCTCGGATATAAATAACGCTCGACTCCCCGGAAGACACACAGAGTTGAGAAGTCTCGCCAGAACCAAGAAAATTTCCCCATGGTTCCAAGTCAAGTGCGAGCAACAAAGAATAGTGACAGCTGGACTATTTTGTGTATTTGGAATTAGCCCCAGCCAGGAGGTAATTTCACTGAAAGATCGCCCCGAGTGATTTTCCGGACTTCAGTCATCAACTCCTGTCGAAGCCCTCCTTATATCGGGTAGCCGAAATACTCTCCCCTGGACCGGAAGTTACCCCCACGTCCTTGCTTTTGGAGAACCTCCATCACTCCAACCTCCCGCTCTGAAGTCCGAGCGGTCTCATCTCACATACCGAAGACATCCGTAAGCCAACCCCCCTCCCCCCTTCAGTAACCCAATTGAGTTAATCTCCCCCCCTTCGTTTATTGATGTAATTTTTGCCCGTTAATTCTCTGAGGTAATTTTACCCTTCAATTCTCTTATTAATTTTTTTGTGTAAATAAAATTATATTTTTATACATGTCTCTTCAAATAACCTTGAACTTTGCCATTGTCCATAATTTACCTGACCTCGTTGCACCCCTTCGTTACTCAGCCCGTCTGAACGCGTGGTTTTCCGTCCCTTTTGTCGGTTTGCTTTCAAGTTATTGGTACTCTCCCATAGATATAATATGGTATTGATATAATTTAATGTCATACCACGACAATATATATATATATATATATATATATATATATATATATATATATATATATATATATATATATTATAAACCTGCTCTATTTCCACCTAAAAAAGTAAGATTGAAAAAAATATTTTATTTATTTTCACTTTTTCTTTTTTCAGAAGAACCTTGATAGCGCGCCACGGGCAACTAACGGCCCGAGTTGCCGGGGTACTTTGAGCCGGCACTGCCAATGGGCAACATCTGCTTCCATGGTGAAGCTCTGCCCTTCGAAATCGTTAATCTTAAGGACTGCTTAACGATGTTTTAAATAGTTGCACAGGATTTTCGTGACGTTAAACTTCATTCCAGGTTTTTTTATCTTATTTTTAATATGCCTGGCGTCCACATCTTGTCGAATGCAGAAGGCACGTCTCTGTGCACGACGTCTAGGTCGTTTATTTCTGGCCTTCGCAGTGGCGATACGTTGCGTAATCGAAGCCAGTGCTGTTTCCATGCCGAAACCTCTTCGAAAGCCATGCCGTTTTCTATTATAAAGGTCTTCAACTTCCGTTAGTTCTTTAGTTTGTTATTTGAGCGTTTCTCCAGCAGCTTTCCAATGAACTCTAACTGAAGGAGGGTCTTTCAAAGTTTTGAGAGAAAGATAATTTTGGCCCTTTTAAATTGGTATTGGTACGAAAATACCCCACGCTTAGGCAGGCGTTGAATTTAGTGGGGAGGTTTAGCAGATGCAACTTGGTGATACTAGAAATACTAGGGGGTTTTGTTTGAAGCTCTTAAGTGCTGCCTCAAACTCCGCGTGCGTAAACGGAATGGCGTTATTTCCGTTCCATTGGATCTTACTTCAATTTGTCATAAATAAAAACCATTGTGAGTCGTGTTACTCATCGTATATTGGATTGACATTATCATCGATCCACTGTCGCATAGATCAGCATCGGAGACGGTCGGCCCCTACGGGAATGGTTCTAGATTTGTTCGATCCTGAGAATCTTGTCATTATACTTATTTCTATTTATATACATATTAACTAATCCCATTATATTTTGATTTAATAACTGAGTGTATGTATGATTGTGTCTAGTATTTTTCTTAAAAGTATCTATAGTTTTGTTAGATATTACATCTCTTGGCAGCTTATTCCAAAGGTTAACAATTTTATATGAAAAGAAGTTAACAGTTATATTTTTTCTAAAACGCAATGGTACTAGCTTTATCCCGTTGTTCCTTGCCTCATTGTCATTCAACCTGAACCATATTCCAGCTTCTACATTTTCAGTCCCATTCAATATCTTAAAGGTTTCTATGAGTTGGCCTCGCATTCTCCGCGTTTCCAGGCTTAAGAGATTTAGTCTTTTCAATCTTGTCTCATAGTTATGTTTTCTTAACGATGGTATTAATTTTATTGCTCTTGCTTGTACTTTCTCAAGCCTTTCAATATCCTTCTTTAAATGTGGGGACCAGAATTGTGCACAATGCTCCAAATGTGGGCGAACTAATGCATTATATAAATTTAGCACGAAAGTTTCGTTTCTGCATTTAAATTGTCGCTTTATGTATCCGAGGATCTTGGAAGCTTTTTTTTCTGCTTTGTGCATTGAAAACTAAACTTAAGATCATTCGATATATATATATATATACTCCTAAATCTTTCTCAACTTTCTTTTCTGTTACTTTCAAGCTAAATAATATGTACATAGCCTGTGGATTTCTGCATCCAATATGCATTACCTTACTCTTATCTAAGTTCATGGGCAGTTTCCATTATCTTGACTATTTTTCTATACGATTAATATCTTTCAGGAGATCATCTGCATCTAATTTACTAACTCACTTTTCCCAGTTTTGCGTCATCTGCAAATTTTACTATTTTTGACATGAGACCTATTTCTAAATTGTTTATGTAAATTATGAATAGCTAGGGGGCCAACACAGAACCTTGAGGAACACCACTAGACACCTTTGTCCAATCAGAGGTAGACAAATTGATTACTACTCTGGTATCTATTGGTAAACCAATCTTCAATTCAGTCTCCTATTTTTCCTTTAATTTCCAGTCTCCTAAGTTTTGCCATCAGCAATTTGTGAGGGACTTTATCGAAAGCTTTCTGAAAATATAGGTATATAATATCAGTCGATTTTTCGTCATAATATTGTTCAAATACATATTGGAAGAAGTCTAGCAAATTCGTTAGACAAGATTTATTACTTCCATTTTGAGAATTTATAAGCAATTCTTTTGATTCTAAATAAAAATACAATTCGCTTGCAGATGAAAAAGACAAAAATACAAAAATAGACAAAGAGAAAAATAGACAAAAAGAGACAAAGACAGAAAGAGAAAGAGAGAGCTTTCTGGCAACGGTGATGAAAAGGAGAAGGCTCGAATTCCAGTGTTTTTATTCCGACGTTTCTCTGGAAATCGATGGCGGTCTCTCTCCATCTCCTTTGTTCGCGGTGGGGAGTGACAGGGGGGGGGGAGATGAAGATCCCTGCAGTCGACTAGCTCTTGCAGTCTCTCATCCCTTCAGGGCCATAGCTACTTGGGAGTTGAGGGTGAAGTGGGCGTTTCTCAAATATATAGAAGAGAAGTTTAAACATGCAAATAGTAGTAGAAATAAAAAAATGAAAAAAAGATTAAAATATATCCCATGTCTAGGACATAGGGGAGCTACAGTTTTACGTGGGATTCGAACCACTATACCTCTTTCTCGCTTCATTTACTCTTTCTACTCTCACTCAGAGAATTTACGTTGCCTTTAACTGATAGTTACACGTATCAGGGTTCTCCGATTAATCTTTTGCGTCTATCTAATTTGTTTATATTTTGTAACATTTATGTCTTTAACCGAGCTTCATATTTCTTTGTGTTGTTTGTTATATTAGTTTTTTTTTACTTTTTGGTTTACTTGTTTCCTTCGTGTTCGTAATTTACTTTCCTTGGTTATGCTTTTTTGTGATTCCCAAATCGTGTGTCACATTCGATTCTCTTAGTCAAAATCGTCCACTTTCCGTTTTTGACTATCATCGTCTGTTTTCAGGAACGATTAGCTATTTAAATCTTTTTTCCTTGATGGTACGATATTGGGCTGTTAATTATGCTCGAAGGGTGGGGGTGGGGGGCCTGGAATACTTATCTGCGACTATTTTCGTTTTCCTCGTCTAATCTTCCCCGTGGTGTGTTTCCGAATACTTCATAGACGACTAGAAACTCGCCAAAAGGATCTTTATCCTTAAACCAGGTAAAGCACCGGAGTTCCTCACCAGTTACCGACATACCTAATCGCTTCTGAACTTCAATGGAAAGTCTTCGAGAAGATCCTCCACAGAAGAAAGGATGTGTGGAAGAAAATAACCATACAAATGCATACCACTTCTGTTTCTGAAAAACTAGAGACAAAACAGTGACACTTGACATCGACACTGAAAAGATTGCCAACACCAGAGCAGAGAAAAAATACATCGATCTGGTTCTTAAGAGATGTAGAAAAGGCCTTTCAAAAAGTCTGGATGCAACACAAGAAATTAAATGTTCAGATGAACAACAATCAGAGAATTCATTCTCTGTGACGATCAAGCAGATATGAGAGTAAAAGGGGTTGTCAATGAATTCAAAAAGCCCGAGTTAAAACTGGAAGCTGGAGTCTCCAAGGGTAGCTAACTCAACCACCATTCTGTACCTATAAAGCAGACGTACCAGCAATGAGACTGAGTGTTGCCGACAGTCTCACTCAGGATTGGAATAAAATTCATTCCTGGGGTATGAAATTGAACCCTAGTAAGTCTAAGGAAATGATTGTGAGTTGTTCTAGATCTCTCTTACCTTATCATCCCAATTTGTTAATAAATGGAGCTTTGATTAAGAAGGGTGACCAGCTCAAGTTCTTGGGAGTAACTCTAGATTCGAAACTCACCTTTGAAACACATCTAAGATACATATCTTAGGATATGTCACAGAAATTGGGCATTCTTCGTAAATCTAAGAAAGTTTATGAGGATGATGATGTTTTTCGCAAGTGTTTTTTTTTCTTTTATTCTACCCCCATTTTGAATATTGCTCTGCTGTATTGTGTTCTGCTGCAGACTCTTATCTGAGATTGCTTGATCGTGCATTTAATTCTGTAAAATCTTTACTTTCAGATTTAGATTTAGACATTGGGCATCGTAGAAAAGTTGGATCTCTTTGTATTTTATTTAAACTAGTGATGTGAATCCTCCTCTGCATAAATTTTTGCCGAGATTTTATCAACCAGCCAGAGTTACTAGGCATTCTGAGACTGTAAATTCCATGGCATTCAAAATTGTTCGTCATTCTAATCAGTTTTCTAAGTGCTTTTTTCCGAGCATATGTAGATTGTGGAATACCTTGCCCACAAATACTGTGCCTGCTTCTACGCTTGATAAGTTTAAAAGGTTGGCTAATGTCTTTTTGTTGCGTAACCGTCAGGCTGTTTAATTCTTTTTCCTTTCTTTCTTGCTGTGCTTTGACCTGAACTGACACCTCTTGGTGGTATAATTTCCTAAATTTCCAGTATGGCTCTTTGCATGATCTATGTAATAATAATAATAATAATGATAACTCGGTATCTCGCACAAGGAAAAGAGGCCCATCTCTTTAAATAGCATATCAAGAACACGAAAATGGCAACTCCAAAGAGTTGAAAATATAGCTTTTACTACTTTTTAACCTACACAAAAGAGAGAAAAAAACTGCAGCTGTTAAGACAAAAGTATAAGTAGTTCAGTATTTAAAGCTACTACTACTAAATAGAGCCCACCAACTTTCCCAGACCACATCAGACACTTCATGTCAACCAAATGACAGGGCTTCCCTAATTTGCACTCAGGCTGGGAGAATTATATTCAGTTCATCCAGGTACCAAGTGTAACAGGCTACTCGGGGTGCCCCTTTGCGTGTCCCGCCAAAATTTACGTGGTTCAGCCATGGAACGAAGCACCTCAATGAAGTAGGACCAGAAAACCCAGAATGAAAAAGTCCAAACTTAAATCTAAGACCCGCACTAGTATAGGGTTTAGGGCAGTTATGGTATTCTCTTTTTTTTAGTTTCGCAGGCTGGGTTTAAGTGATCATCAGCTTCCTTATGGGATGAAGGAAAAATATATATTTATATCTGGATTCTTTATTCCTGTATATTATAGCCGGAATAAGCTTTTAAAATGGTGAACAAGGAATATAATTTTTCTTATTAGAATAACTATAAATTTTCAGATTCTGACCGACTTTGGACTTTGGATATAAGAAGTAGTGAAAAGAAAATACATACACACACATATGATAGCAACTGCAATCATGTAGGCATATATGTATGTAATAGTGGAAGATAAATAGGTAGGGATAGATTTCCCTGATTAAAGAATAGAGATAGGGGGGAGGAAAGAAAATTCACTGGTGATAGGGAGTCGCAGGCATTTTTGTTAGTGGTTGTTGTTATTCGTCTCTTTATTTTTACTCTAAAATTGTTGTTGTTCTTCGTACTGTTTTTCTGCTTTTCTTTGCTCTTTTGATGTTGTATTGCTATTGAATAGCATTTATCTTTTGTTTGGTTGTTCGTTTTTGTTTGTTTTTTTGTTTTTATTCGTGTATTCGTGATTTATCTTGTAGTATGTAGTAGTTTTTGTAGCATTCAAGCCTTAGTAAGCTGATGCTGTAGTTTCAGTGTTTCTCTCGGTGTAGCTTAAGTGTCATTTGTGTTCTTCTTCTGTTCAGAATAGTGTGTTACGTTGTGTGGAGTGATTTGTTTTTACTTGTAGATTGCGTCTTCTTGTCTTTCTGTCTGTACCTTGCTGCTGACAAAGTCCAGTCTTCTTCTGTTAATGTCATGTAGCAGAATGTCGATGTGTCTTTGTCTTATTTCGTACGTTAGTAGTCTTGGGATTTTCCCCCAGATTTTTCGGGCCCTTCCTTGCAGCTCCATGTTGATCGGAGTCAACTAGATGCCTTAGTGAAGGTCCCTCTGACTCTTCCGTTCCCTCCTTCTGGTGTTTGATATCAACAGTAAAGCCTTATTCTGTACTCTTTGAAGGAGTCACATTTGTTTTTTTGGAACTAACATTGATTGGTACCGGTGAATATAGTAGTTTCGACCTTACAAGCGCGTTGTAGATATTCTTTTTGTTAGCTGTGCTCAGATTCCTGAACCTGAACAGCTTAGAAAGCTCTACCCGCGCTCGCGCTGCTGCCTGAGCAACATGGCCACCGTATCCCCTATAACCTATCTTTAGTCCAAGTACCATCCCGTCGTTGCTGTAAGGGATCCGGGCGTTTTCGGCCTCGATATGCGCCCGTCTCTTACCTTGAACTTTTGAGGGTTCGTGGCAATCTTCCATCTTCTTTCGAACCTGTTGATATGGTCGATTTCTCTGGCGGTAATTTCCACCATGAGATCGGGATTTCTGAATGGGGCAGACACAATCTGAGAGATGTCGTCCGCAAACTGAACATACAAGGTTTTCCTCCCTGACCGGATCTGGTAGGTCAAGGGTATATATGTTGTAGAGGAGGGGGCTTAGGCACCAACCTTGCGGTTCACCTGCAGTCAGTTCGAAGTCCGGTCCAGTATGATTGTAAATTTGCAAGTAAGCTCTTCTGTCTGTCATGTAGTCGCAAGTAATTTTTTCCAGTGTAGGGTTTAGTCCAAGTCTTAGTATTTTGAACTGCAAACCAGTTTTCCATACTTTGTCAAATGCCTTCTTCACATCTCTGAGCACCAGGTCAGCGTACCTTTTTTGGCTAGCAATCTTCGCCAGTTTTTCGGTGATGACTGCTAGCGCCGTATCGGTCCGTCTTCCTCTCCTAAATCCGTGTTGTTGTTGATTATGGAGGTAAGTTTCCTCCATAAAATTTTGTATACGGCTAACAAGGATCTTTTCGAAGACCTTGCCAGCCACTTTGAGGAGGGAGATGGGTCTGAAATTTGCTGGTCTGTCTGGCGGTTTCCCGGCTTTTGGAATGAAGATCATTTTGGCGATCTTCCATTCGTCCGGGAAGTAGCCGACGTTCAGACACGCATTCATTAGATTGATCAGCCCCTCTAAGATGTTACGGGGGGCGTTCAGTTAGTTGAGTCTGGTCGATCCTGTTTTTCTTGGTGCTCTTTGCTTGAATGAAAGTAGTGTCGTCATGAGTTCTTGTGTCGTTACTCTTCTTCCGTAACTAGTCATTTCTCTGTCAGCTGTCGTGTTGTTAAAAGGGGTATGTCATGTGGATTACGGGCCTTAGTTCGTCATGAATTTCTTCTTCGAAGTCCAGGTCTAAGAGTTCGTTTTCTTCTGGAGTGATGGAAAACACATCCTTCCAGTAGCTTCTGAACTCCTCTTCCGTCTCTGTCTCGTCCATTTTTGTTCCATGATCCTTACTGAGGAGAATGGTTTTGTCTGGCGGCTTACCCTTCAGTCTGGAAAGTGAGTTCCAGAATGTTCGGGGGTCCGTCTTTTCGTCAAGTTTGTCGACAAGGTCATTCCAGAGCGCTTGTTGTTGCTCTGTAATGAGAGTCTTTATTTCAGTCCTGAGGGTTCGTAGGTGTCTGTTTTTAATTCTGTCAGTGCTAGTAAGTCTAATTTCTCCGAAGAGTCTTTTATATTTGTCTGATAGGTCATTAAGATTTTGTGTCCATATTGGTGCTGGTAACGTTTTGTACGAGGTTTTTGGAACCGTTACATGGTCCTCCTCCATCATTGCCTTCGTCAACCTTTCCAGTTCCTGGTCGATTTCCTCCAGGCTTGCTTCTTCCAGAGGATGCGCTCTGAATTCACCGAGAAGAGTACGGTACTCTTCCCAGTTCGCTCGAGAGTAGCATGATTCTGACCGATTTTTTTTGGACATTGGACATAATAAGAGATCAAATTTAGATAGAATTAGAGAGAAAATAGAAAGAGAGTAAAGTGGTTAAGGAGTGAGTTTAAAGAATAGATGATGTGTAGAAGACAGAATAAAAGATCCCTGTTGAAAGGGTAGCTCTGTTTGTGTTAGCTTGTTTTTTTTTTTGTTTTTTTTTAAACTATAAGTTTTATAGTTTATTTAATCAAATTAACTATGTTAATTTGATTAAAGGTTTTCATCTTGATGATGATTTTATTTCTGGCATTCAAACCTTTATTTGAGACGGGGTTTTTAAATCCCGCTTTGGGTCTTTGAAAAAATTTGTATTTTCCTAAAAAATTAGATTGATTTTAATAATTATTATTAATTGAGTGAATTTTGTTTTTATAGTGGAGTTGAATTTTAATTAAAAAACTTGCGCATTACACTGGTTGGTTAAATCTCGTCTATTGTCGATTACTTATTGTATATTGGGGAGTCACGTCACTGTCAGACTGTAATTTACTACTTTTAAAAGGTCTTATTTGTCTGTCGGCTTCGATGTCTAGGTGTGTACGAGAGAATTCAGGGGTCAAGCGTGCACTAATGGCTTGCCATATCCTCTTAGCTCTATCGTGGAGTGCCACGTTGATCGGAGATAATCCAACCGAGTCGTGGAGCTCCCTCTGTTTTTTGTGTTCTCTTCTTCGGGTGTTTGTAATGAGTAAAACCGCCTTATTCTGGATGGTTTGTAGTTTCGCAATGTGGGTCCTGGCGCACGCATTCAACGGCACCGGGGGGTACAAGAGTCTCGAGCAAATGCACGCATTGAATATCTTGAGTTTATTTGAGCGAGTTAGGTCAATGAACCTATAAAACTCCCTCAAATTTCTCTTGCTATTCGCGAATGTCCGCCCGATATGACACTTTTAGCCCCCTGTGGTGATTTGGCGCCCTAAAACCGTCCCTTCCAGGCAGTAGGGGATTCTCTCATCTTCTACCCGTATATCATTAAAGGTCTTGCGAAACATGGGAATTATTTTGAATTTTGGGGCATTGGTCGATATCTTCCATTTCCTCTCGAAAGAGTTGATGTTGGAAATCTCCCTAGCCGTATTTATCGCCATAAATTCCCTGTGAACGTAGGCGGCTGTACAAATTTGCGATATATCGTCAGCGAACTGAACGTATATCGTACCTTCGGAAAGAGGTTGTGGTAGGTCGCGTGTGTATATGTTGTATAAAAAGGGACTGAGACAGCTCCTTGTGGGACCCCTGATTCGAGCACGAATTCGGGGCCTTTGTATCCTCTGATGTGTATGTATGCTCTCTTCTCCATTATGTAATCACAAAGTATCCTTTCAAGGATGGGGTCGAGGCCTATTTGAAGGATCTTAAACTGAAGACCTCTCTTCCAAACTTTATCAAAAGCTTTTTTGACATCTCGGAGCACCATGTAGGCATGTCTTTTGTCTGCCTTGATCTTAGAGAGCTTTTCTGTTATAACGGCTAGTGCCGTATCAGTCCCTTTTTTCCTTCTGAAGCCGTGCTGTTGCTCGTTATGCAGGATGGCTTCGTCGAGAAAAGAGTTGACTCTGTTGGCTAATATCTTCTCAAAGACTTTGCCAGCCAATTCTAAGAGAGATATCGGCCGAAAGCTGGCAGGGCAGTCCCGGGGCTTTCCCGATTTGGGAAGGAAGATCATCTTGGCCACTTTCCACTGATCGGGAAAGTAGCCCGTGTTCAGAGCGGCATTCATGATGTTAAAAAGCCTACTCAGAACATTAGGCGGGGGCCTTGATGAAATTTTCCCTGGTCAGCCCCGTGGTACCCGGTGCTCTTTGACGAAAGGATTTTAGTGCGACGGAGAGCTTTTGGGCAGTTATTTTACTCCCATAGCCCTCCATCACTCTTTCCTGCGATACACAATGATGAGGGGAGGTTCTGTGTATTTGTGTGTTTAGTTGTTCGATTATGTTAGTCTCGAATTCAAGGTCGTAATTGTCATTTTCTTTTGGGGTGATTGTAAAGATTGAGGACCAGAAAATCCTAAAAATTTCCTCAATCTCTTCGGGCTCGTCGATTTCTACACCGTCGTTTATAAGCGTTGTTCTTTTCTGGGAAGCTTTTCCTTTTAACCGTTTGACGGTTTGCCAGAAGGTATTTGAGTCTCTTTCAATGTCAAATCTTTCTATTAGTCTGTCCCATGTGACTATCTGTTGGTCCGTAATTAGTGTCTGGAGTTCGTCTTTAATTTCTCTTAGTCTTCTGTGGGCATTGTGGTTGGGGCCTGTCAGCGCTACTACATTGGACAGGTCCTTATATTCCTGGGCCAGGGATTTCATGGGAGGGGTCCAATAGGGAGCTGGAAGGGTTTTATATTTAATATGGGGAACACTATTCTCATCGGCTTTAATTAGGAGGTCAGTGATTTTATCCAGCTCTTTATCTATCTCTTCTAAATTTGCATCGAGTAGAGGGTCAGGGATATAATTTAGAAGATAATTTCGGTAGCTTTCCCAGTTCGCCTGCTTATAGCTTTTGCGACCTGGGATTGCAATTTGGATGGGATTTGCACCTACTGTAATTTTAACAGCCTGGTAGTCACTCGGAATTATGGGGCCCGGTTCAATGTAGTAGTTGTAGGGAAACCTGATACTGGATAGTACAATATCAGGTTTCGTTGCTGCATTTCCTGTAATAAATGTCGGGAATTCGGGTCCCATCCTTGTCACGTATTGTCTGTCTAGTAATACTTCGATGTTTCTACCTGCATTGTTGTAAGAGGTATACCCTGATGGATGCTGCACATCTTGCATTCAGATCTCCAGCAGAGATTACGTTTCTTTTATGGCTGAAGATCTGTAGAAGGTTGTGCAAGGGTACATAGCCACGTCTTGGGGGTTGGTACCCCGTGGCTACGACTAGACCCCCAGGGTAGTGCCTACCTCAATGGCAAGGTAAGATTCATCTTAGTCAGGTAGTCTTTTATATTTTATATCTTTTTTGACGGCTATTGCGCAGCCGTCATACCGTTCCTGGCTGTGATTTTTGCTAATGACGTCGTATTGAAATATTTTAATCTCTTTATGAGCGGTCATTCCGTGTTCATTAATAAGAATTATGTCAGGGTCATTCTGTCGCAAGATGTTGCCATAGATGGAACCTTTTCCGTCTGATCCATCGACATTCATCTGTATTATCGTTAGTCTGTCAGTCATTTTGTGTAACGTTTGGGTCTTTCTATGTGTGGGATTGAAGTGGACGCTTATTCGCGGTCCACTTTAGCCCCATGTGGTGTACTGGGCGGGGTGTGCTCCTTGCCGTTTCGTTTTTTCCTGAATTCAGTGTCCGTGATTGTATAGAAGCAGTCGGTGGTCAATTTAACCATGTTTCGTGAGAGAGCCTCCTCAACTTGCCGTTCCGGAACCTCATCAGAGCATTCTTACTTGTATCTTCCAGTCCTAAGACCATCAGATACTTCGTGGGACTCGATTTCGGTTGGGAAGGGGGCCGATTCGGGGGCATATAATTTCAAATTAAAACCTCTTGAATGGTATTTCAATTGCGTCTCTTTGCCTCGAGATGAGGAGGTTGACCTGGGACCACGTGTTTTTGAAATTTTTCTCGACCTCAGGGACCTGGTCTCTTTTGGTTGAACTGCTTCCTTGTTTGGTGATTTGGTTTGAGTTTTAGGTGTAATTGTGTCTGTTTTTTGGGGTGTGAGTGGCGCTGGTTTATCTGTTTGGTGAGTATGCTTATTTTTGTTTAGGCGTGGGTCGCGTGTGGTGGCTGTGTTTTGGGGGGTAGGTACCTTTTGGCACGGTTCTGGGTACTGAGGGGCTACGCTCATGCGCATAACCTCCTCTGACGGAGGGTTGTCGGGGAACCACATCTCTTGTAAGCCGTTCTTTACGAGCATACGGTTGACCTCGGTTGCGAAAGTTCCTGGGCGAGTTATGTTGGCTATGTGTGCATAGTAAATGCAGCACATAATTTTTGTGTAGTGTTCGTTTTCAATGTGGAGATAAGTTTTCTGGTTGTTCGTCTCGGCAATAGCGGCTTTTGCAACTTTGGCGTAGGCCGAATTCACCTTCTTCTCCTCCGTTTCGCGTCGTAGCTGTGTTTCTTTTAGGATTTCCGATTTTCTGATCGGGCATGCCATGGACATAGTCCGGTGGGGGCCTTCACAGTTCAGGCATTTCGGGGAGGTACTTTTGCAGTCGCGCCAAAAATGGTTGCGACCTGCACAGATAGAGCAAAGAGTCAGGTCTTTTTTCTCAGGGCAGCTTGAGGTGGTGTGTTTGCCGTACTTATAGCACTGGAAGCACATTTGTAAGTCGACAAATTGCTCCCTCTCAATCTGTTCTGGGCAGACTCTAACACTAAACAACAGTAAACCTAGATCCTTAGCCTTTTGTGCCATTACCGTATCCTCGAAGACAACCTTGAAGACGTGCGTGTAGGTTTAAATTTTATAACCTCAGCAACTTTCGCCCAAGGGTGGTTCCTCTTCAGTTCGTCTTTAATGTCCTCTGTCAAGTGGCTCCCAACCCAAGAGTCGAGGTGCCTGCAGACAGCACTACAAGGTGTCTTTATTTAGGGTGGTGTGTGGGGTTTTAAGTTTATCGTCTTGAGGCATTCAACTGCCTTGCTTGAGGTTAAGGCTTCACAGTCAGCCTCCCTCACACAAATGGCAGAGTAACCATTTTGAATGTCTATTAGTCGTACCAATGCAATCTTTATGTTACCGTAAATTTTTTCGAAGACCTTTCCTCTATCAGGTTTCGGGCCCTCCAAGAGGACCCGAAGAGTAATTGGAAGGGTTTCCTTCATTTTTTGTAGATCCCAACGCTCACTGGAGGGTTATACATGGGAAAAATAGGAAAAACACTTGTATAGAAAAGTGTTGAGGGAGAAAGAGGTGGAGGAGATCAGAGGGTCAATGTCCTAATAAAATTACCACTTTACCTCAAAATAGTTTCCACGTAGGAGCGAAGATCCGTTCCCGCACCGTCGTAGAACGAAGAAGGCCAGTGGTCCACTTAGGAATGAGTGAACAAACGATCGTGCTACTATCAACAACACAAAATCACTCTCTTCACTTTATCTCGCTAAAAATCCACTTTTGTAAATTCCGAATAATGCTGTCAAAGCGGGAGTCGACTTGCTTAGGCAGACAAAGCAGTCGACCAATTTTTACAATTACAATTTACAATTTACAATTTTAGGTTAAAGTGATGAAATTGTGTGGTAGGTATATAAAGTTGTGAATATGTTTCTAGTTTGCCCTGGTGTTAGGGCATCACTAGTATTCTTCTTATGTATTTCTAATATTAAAATTCCTCCGTCAATAAAGTAGCTGACTGTCCTTGACAGCCAGTTTTCTCCGTAATAATATATATATATATATATATATATATATATATATATTTGTATTTGGTTATCTTCTGTTTTACCATCAAAGCATTCAAGCCTTTCAAGGTTCTCTCATGCTGAATCTCAATTTTTGAGTATTAGTTAGTCTATTTTCTTTGGGCACTTCGCCTCTTTTTATCGTTTATTAATTATTTATTATTTTTTATTTATTTATCATTTCTTGTTTATTTATAATTTAAATGATTACACTTACAAGTGGGAATTGGGAGTTAGGCACTTCGCCTCTTTTGTATTTAAAGTAGGTTTAATTTTTAACTTTATACTATGTTAAGTTGTGGGGGGGGGGGATCTATAGTGTGGGTACTTCGCCTCTTTTTCATTCGTTGTTTCTAATTGCTGAACTTGTTGGATTAGTTGAATTAATAGTTGAGTTTGAATTAATTGTTGAGTTTTAAAAGTCTTAGTGCATCGGAGTAGTGGACTATTACTACGTAAACATAGGTAGGATCACTTCTCTCGCGCAGGCTCTACTATTAGGGGACAGAGCAGTTCTGCCTATAGCGCGTCTATGGTTCGCACGTATGTTTATATTAAGGTTAATGTTCGGGAGTATTGCTTGGTCAATCGTGTTTCAAGTCTTTCTCCCTAGCCTTTGGATCTCCGTATTGATCGGCTTTAGACCGATTCTTTGGTGTAGAATCGATTGCCGAGTACGGTCGATCCTTCGCGTGCCAGTAATCAGCAGGGTGGCTTTATTCTGTACTCTCTGCATCATTCTGAGAGAGGTACAGCTTGCCATCTGCGTGATCACGGCTGGGTACACTAGGACTGAGCGTACCAAGGCCATGTACAGCTTTTTGATGTTAGGCACGCTGAGGCCTCGGAAACGGTAAAGTTTCCTCAGCTCTCTTTTGGCTAGGGAGACTTTGGTATTTATATGCGTCTTGTATCTCGTTTTGAAGAGTTGTAAGCCAAGGACTTTACCCTCGTTGGAGTGCGGATAGATCTCGTTATTGATGACGACGTCGTCTACTTTCCGGCGGTTCATTGGAATGATAGTGAACTTCTGGCGGTTGGTTTTAATTTTCCACTTTTTCTCATATCTATTGATATTCTCAATTTCGACAGCTGTCGCCCTCGCCTGACTTCCAGAGTTCCTGAATGGACTACGGACGATTTGGGTGATGTCATCTGCGTATTGCAGATACATCGAATCGTACCTCACTGGAGCAGGCAGGTCGATCGTGTACATGAGGTACAGCAGAGGGCTGAGACAGCTGCCTTGTGGAACTCCCGCCTCGAGTTCGAATTCGGGTCCTTTGCAGCCCTCGATTGCAATTCGGGCTCTCCCATCGGAGACATAGTTGCAAAGGATCCTTACCAAGAGTGGGTTAAGCTGGAGGTTGAGGATCTTGTACTGCAATCCTCTCAGCCAAACCTTATCGAAGGCCTTCTTTACATCACGCAGCACCACGTCTACGTACCTCCTCTCAGCTTTGCTGCAAGCGAGTTTCTCCACAAGAAACCCGTGCTGCTGGGGGTTGTGGGCTCCCAGCTTGGCTAGTTGTTCTTGAAGCCTGTCAGCTAGCAGTCTCTCGTAGACTTTTGCAACGAACTCCAGCAGGGCGATTGGCCTGTAATTTACCAGTTGATCAGGGGGTTTACCTCCCTTGGGTATGAAGATCACCTTAGCAATCTTGAAACCTTCCGGGAAGTAGCCCGTGTTCAGGAAGGCGTTGTAGATGTTAACGATTCCCTGAATGATCTGCTGTGAGGCGTTAACCAAGTTATTTCTGGTGATACCCGTCCAGCCTGGTGCCTTTTGTCGAAAGGCTTTTACAGTGGCCATGACGTCCTCTGATGTTATGGGACGTCCGTGGCATGCCATCTCCCTGCCTTCGTTGACTTGATGTAGTGGGTGCGTGCGATGCATTTCCTGATTTAGTTCTTCAATCAGTTCGCCTTCGAATCCTTGGTCGAACTCGTTTTCCTCAGGGGTTATCCTGAAAACGTTTTTCCAGAAGTTCCTAAACAGTTCCTCGAGAACCAGCGGCTTCTCTATGTAGATTCCGTTCTCCTTTATCCGAGCCTTAGGTCTTGGTGTAAGTCCCTTTAAGTTCTTGACTTGGCGCCAGAACCTAGCCGGGCTGAGTTCGCTGTCGACTTTGGCTATCAGGCTGTTCCAAATTTCCTCCTGTTGGAGGTTGATGGCCTCTCTAAGCTCTGAGCTTAGTCGTCGAAGCAGCAAGCTCCTTTCCCGGTTGGGACCCTTATGTCTTACTTCTTCGTACACTTCTCTGTGAACGCGAACGATATCTCTCATCTCCTCTGTCCATCTGGGTTGAGGAGGTGTTTTATATCCTGTTATGGGTATGCTCTCGCGGTCCGCATTTAGTATGGACGTTGTAATCCTTTCCAACTCCCTGTCTATCTCCTCTAACGACGCCATGCTGAGTTCAGCTGGCGCATAGTCACTGAGTCGATGCTTGTAACGATCCCAGTTGGCCAGGGCGTAATTTTTCCGGAGAGGGGCTGGGAGCTGGATCGGTGCGAGAGATACTGTTGTGAGAATCGCTCTGTGATCACAAGGGACTGTTGGGCCTGGCTCACTTTAGTAGTTGAAAGAGACAAAAATTCACCTATATAAATAGTAATTTCATCTAAACTTACCTCTATAACATTTCAACCAATCAAGCGCCAGGATAGATTTAAATGTTGCTTACGCTTCAATCGTATACACATAAACACGGCCGAAGTCAGTTTTCCTAATTTTTGACTGCCGAAAATCCGTTCTACTGCGTACAGCTGAAGAACTTTGGATACAACACTTTTTACTTGTTTTAGTGTCTGATTGACTTTTGAGCGCTGCTACAGAAACGAGCCTATTCTGGAAGTCTTAAGGTGAACCCAGATTCATCCTTCAAAAGAGAGCCATATTTTTTACGTCGAAGATTCATAATTCAATGAGGGCTTAAGCACCTCACTGCTCCCGTCCATCGCTCTGCGTGTGAACCCGCTCGGATGTCTGCCATTCATTGATTTCGTCTTAACTATGCCGGCTACTTGGTTTGGCATAATTAAGGGCTTATGTGAACACTGGTTTGAGGCCTAGCCCACAGCAGAAGCATAAGTCAGAAATCGTCTCGATACTGGGGCATAACTGCGAGTCCCGGACGGAGGAGAAATCCTCATCGCCCGGGGGACCCGGTCAGAATCATAGAGGGAGTTACACCCGTCTCTATGTAGTTGGATACAGTTATGGCGTATGTACCCGTGAGGGGGTGGCACCAACTTAGCGGTCGTTGATTCGGCCGCTATGCATTAAGTCCACTAAGCTCAACTCTCTGAGGTCCCCACCCGAGACCCATCCCATCACCCTATCATCCATCATACTGGCAGCATGCGAGCGGGAGAGCAACAGGAGAAATGGACGGGGGCGTTCCTCTTAAGTTACTTTGAAAACCATTACCAGTTCCACGCACACCATCCCATACCTCCTTTACCACACCCTAACATTTTTCACACATAAAAAACACATTAATTACACTTTGTTACAGAGAAAGAAGGAAGAAGAGGAACATCAAGACCATGGAGGCCCTCACTAAGAGAGTCCCCTTAAGGACCATAGCCGGAAAACAGACCCCAACGAAGAAGAACCTCTGCGAAACCCTCTACATCGAACTCAAGGTAGAACTGGTGAAACTCATCGAAGTTTCGTCGGGTTTCATCGCCATGTGTGCCGAGACCAAGGATGTGGACCAGCTCCTTTCAGAAGAGGGAGCAAGGGAACTAAAGGATACCGGACTGGAAGCCAAAACCCCCCCACAAGTGGCAGCAAACAGAAGCGTCATCTGCCGCAAAGTGAAGAGTTGGGTAGGTGAGCACAGCACTGAAGATCTCAAAGAGGAGATCACTAAGAGCAACCAGTGGGCACAAGTTCGCGAAATCATTAAATTACGCGAACACACCCACGTAATCAAAATAACGTTTGCGACCACGGACATGGCAAGGAAGGCCACCCAAAATGGTATTCTCGTGTTTAACATGAGAATACCGGGTGAAAATATACAACAGAAAAAATTCAGTAGCATACAAATGTGCTTTGTGTGCTACAAACTCGAAGCCCATACGTCAACCACCTGCCCAGACAAGAAAAAGCTGTGGTGCAGTGAGTGCGCCACAGAAGGGCACAGATTCGACAAGTGCGAAAGCACCTCGAAGAAGTGCTTAAATTGCAAAGGGGAACATCGGACGATGGCCCTTAATTGCCCCAAGCGACGAGAAATTATTAGAAGAAAGGAAGAAGAAGAAAGAAAAGCGAAGGAGACGACGTACGCGAGCGCCGCTAAAAAGAGTACAGTGATGAATACTGCACCAGGACCTGCAAATTCCAGCGTAACAGGAGATCTGAGCGCTAAAATTCTGATCTGCATTACCCATGCAAATGTGACGAATGCAGTCAAGCCTGGTTGTTATAACCAGGTGCTCAACGCGCTCCTGAAGGCTAATAACTTCCCGGCAGTGGTCATGCCGGATGACCCCGAGTGTTCAAAGGCCTTCAAGGATTCAATCATCCAAAGGAACAACATCAAATCCGGTTTGGAGGAGATGATTGAAGCACCATCATCAGAGGAAATTGAAGAGGAAGAAGAAGAAGAAGAAAAGGCTGGAAGTGAGGATGGATCCTCCTCATCTGACAGCGAAGAGGGCCCCTGCACTCGCACGCGAGCCACCAAAAGCAGGTCAAAGACCCCGAGCCCCCCTCCGAAAAAGGAAAACCCTGGGCCGAGCAAAATCGCCCAACCAGCCCCCAGAACGAAAAAAGGGGAAGAAAAAGCATAGGTAAAGCAACTCATCATGTTACGTAACGGACTGAAAATAATGGAAATCAACACCACATCGGCAGGACGACGAAAAGAATTCTTTATGGAAATGTATTCAGAGAAATTGATGCAGACATCATACTGATCTCAGAACACGGGATCGACACGCGTAATACAGAAATGAAAATCTGGAACTACGATGTGTTGATCACCAACTTTTTGCAGGAGCGGTACGATGGCGCCGCTATTGCAATAAAGAAAGGGATCAAATACAAGCAGATAAGGAACTTAGAAGAATCCTACCTCGCGATTGAGGTTTAGCTCGACTTAGGAAAGTTGGTCATTGCAACCGGATATCAACCGCCAAGGAGAGATGTGTTGCCTATTCACACTCTTACTGGCCTGTTTGGCAGAAGAGCCCCCACCATACTAATGGGGGATCTAAACGCCAGATGCCGAGAATCCGGTTACAGGACCTTCAAAGGAATAGGGAGAAGCCTGGACCTGTTGCTGGACAGAAATATTGCCCAGCGGATAGGCCGCGACTTTCCCACCTATGTCAGAGAACTAAATGCCACAACGCCAGAAATTTTTCTGGTGAATCGTCAGCTACCGTTCAATTACTACATGGAACCAGTCCAGGTGCCATGTAGTTGTCCAGCAGTTGTGTAATTATGCCATTACCTTAACCGCACCAATTTGTCTTAGATATTTTTCCATCTTCCCTGCTGGACCTGAAGCAGAGCAGTTGTCTAATTATGCCATTACCTTAACTTCACAAATTTGTCTTGGATATTTTTCCATCTTTCGAGCGTTTTGGCTCAATCAACGCTGTTAATATATTAATAATAAAAGTTTTCTGTGACGGTAAACGAGACGACATAAAGGCGTGTCTTTGAAATCAGCTTTTTTGGGCTGATGGATGGGTCATCCCTAAGTGTTGTCTTCCAGTTCAAGGAGGATAGGATCACCTGCTGGACCTGAAGCAGAGCAGTTGTCTAATTATGCCATTACCTTAAACGCACCAATTTGTCTTGGATATTTTTCCATCTTTCGAGCGTTTTGGCTCAGTCAACGCTGTTAATATATTAATAATAACAGTTTTCTGTGACGGTAAACGAGACGACATAAAGGCGTGTCTTTGAATTCAGGTTTTTTGGGCTGATGGATGGGTCATCCCTAAGTGTTGTCTTCCAGTTCAAGGAGGATAGGATCACCTGCTGGACCTGAAGCAGAGCAGTTGTCTAATTATGCCATTACCTTAACCGCACCAATTTGTCTTGGATATTTTCTCATCTTTCGAGCGTTTTGGCTCAGTCAACGCTGTTAATATATTAATAATAAAAGTTTTCTGTGACGGTAAACGAGACGACATAAAGGCGTGTCTTTGAAATCAGCTTTTTTGGGCTGATGGATGGGTCATCCCTAAGTGTTGTCTTCCAGTTCAAGGAGGATAGGATCACCTGCTGGACCTGAAGCAGAGCAGTTGTCTAATTATGCCATTACCTTAACCGCACCAATTTGTCTTGGATATTTTTCCATCTTTCGAGCGTTTTGGCTCAATCAACGCTGTTAATATATTAATAATAAAAGTTTTCTGTGACGGTAAACGAGACGACATAAAGGCGTGTCTTTGAAATCAGCTTTTTTGGGCTGATGGATGGGTCATCCCTAAGTGTTGTCTTCCAGTTCAAGGAGGATAGGATCACCTGCTGGACCTGAAGCAGAGCAGTTGTCTAATTATGCCATTACCTTAAACGCACCAATTTGTCTTGGATATTTTTCCATCTTTCGAGCGTTTTGGCTCAGTCAACGCTGTTAATATATTAATAATAAAAGTTTTCTGTGACGGTAAACGAGACGACATAAAGGCGTGTCTTTGAATTCAGGTTTTTTGGGCTGATGGATGGGTCATCCCTAAGTGTTGTCTTCCAGTTCAAGGAGGATAGGATCACCTGCTGGACCTGAAGCAGAGCAGTTGTCTAATTATGCCATTACCTTAACCGCACCAATTTGTCTTGGATATTTTTCCATCTTTCGAGCGTTTTGGCTCAATCAACGCTGTTAATATATTAATAATAAAAGTTTTCTGTGACGGTAAACGAGACGACATAAAGGCGTGTCTTTGAAATCAGCTTTTTTGGGCTGATGGATGGGTCATCCCTAAGTGTTGTCTTCCAGTTCAAGGAGGATAGGATCACCTGCTGGACCTGAAGCAGAGCAGTTGTCTAATTATGCCATTACCTTAACCGCACCAATTTGTCTTGGATATTTTTCCATCTTTCGAGCGTTTTGGCTCAATCAACGCTGTTAATATATTAATAATAAAAGTTTTCTGTGACGGTAAACGAGACGACATAAAGGCGTGTCTTTGAAATCAGCTTTTTTGGGCTGATGGATGGGTCATCCCTAAGTGTTGTCTTCCAGTTCAAGGAGGATAGGATCACCTGCTGGACCTGAAGCAGAGCAGTTGTCTAATTATGCCATTACCTTAAACGCACCAATTTGTCTTGGATATTTTTCCATCTTTCGAGCGTTTTGGCTCAGTCAACGCTGTTAATATATTAATAATAAAAGTTTTCTGTGACGGTAAACGAGACGACATAAAGGCGTGTCTTTGAAATCAGCTTTTTTGGGCTGATGGATGGGTCATCCCTAAGTGTTGTCTTCCAGTTCAAGGAGGATAGGATCACCTGCTGGACCTGAAGCAGAGCAGTTGTCTAATTATGCCATTACCTTAACCGCACCAATTTGTCTTGGATATTTTTCCATCTTTCGAGCGTTTTGGCTCAATCAACGCTGTTAATATATTAATAATAAAAGTTTTCTGTGACGGTAAACGAGACGACATAAAGGCGTGTCTTTGAAATCAGCTTTTTTGGGCTGATGGATGGGTCATCCCTAAGTGTTGTCTTCCAGTTCAAGGAGGATAGGATCACCTGCCGGACCTGAAGCAGAGCAGTTGTCTAATTATGCCATTACCTTAACCGCACCAATTTGTCTTGGATATTTTTCCATCTTTCGAGCGTTTTGGCTCAATCAACGCTGTTAATATATTAATAATAAAAGTTTTCTGTGACGGTAAACGAGACGACATAAAGGCGTGTCTTTGAAATCAGCTTTTTTGGGCTGATGGATGGGTCATCCCTAAGTGTTGTCTTCCAGTTCAAGGAGGATAGGATCACCTGCCGGACCTGAAGCAGAGCAGTTGTCTAATTATGCCATTACCTTAACCGCACCAATTTGTCTTGGATATTTTTCCATCTTTCGAGCGTTTTGGCTCAATCAACGCTGTTAATATATTAATAATAAAAGTTTTCTGTGACGGTAAACGAGACGACATAAAGGCGTGTCTTTGAAATCAGCTTTTTTGGGCTGATGGATGGGTCATCCCTAAGTGTTGTCTTCCAGTTCAAGGAGGATAGGATCACCTGCTGGACCTGAAGCAGAGCAGTTGTCTAATTATGCCATTACCTTAAACGCACCAATTTGTCTTGGATATTTTTCCATCTTTCGAGCGTTTTGGCTCAGTCAACGCTGTTAATATATTAATAATAAAAGTTTTCTGTGACGGTAAACGAGACGACATAAAGGCGTGTCTTTGAAATCAGCTTTTTTGGGCTGATGGATGGGTCATCCCTAAGTGTTGTCTTCCAGTTCAAGGAGGATAGGATCACCTGCTGGACCTGAAGCAGAGCAGTTGTCTAATTATGCCATTACCTTAACCGCACCAATTTGTCTTGGATATTTTTCCATCTTTCGAGCGTTTTGGCTCAATCAACGCTGTTAATATATTAATAATAAAAGTTTTCTGTGACGGTAAACGAGACGACATAAAGGCGTGTCTTTGAAATCAGCTTTTTTGGGCTGATGGATGGGTCATCCCTAAGTGTTGTCTTCCAGTTCAAGGAGGATAGGATCACCTGCCGGACCTGAAGCAGAGCAGTTGTCTAATTATGCCATTACCTTAACCGCACCAATTTGTCTTGGATATTTTTCCATCTTTCGAGCGTTTTGGCTCAATCAACGCTGTTAATATATTAATAATAAAAGTTTTCTGTGACGGTAAACGAGACGACATAAAGGCGTGTCTTTGAAATCATCTTTTTTGGGCTGATGGATGGGTCATCCCTAAGTGTTGTCTTCCAGTTCAAGGAGGATAGGATCACCTGCCGGACCTGAAGCAGAGCAGTTGTCTAATTATGCCATTACCTTAACCGCACCAATTTGTCTTGGATATTTTTCCATATTTCGAGCGTTTTGGCTCAATCAACGCTGTTAATATGTATATTAATAATAAAAGTTTTCTGTGACGGTAAACGAGACGACATAAAGGCGTGTCTTTGAAATCAGCTTTTTTGGGCTGATGGATGGGTCATCCCTAAGTGTTGTCTTCCAGTTCAAGGAGGATAGGATCACCTGCTGGACCTGAAGCAGAGCAGTTGTCTAATTATGCCATTACCTTAACCGCACCAATTTGTCTTGGATATTTTTCCATCTTTCGAGTGTTTTGGCTCAGTCAACGCTGTTAATATATTAATAATAACAGTTTTCTGTGACGGTAAACGAGACGACATAAAGGCGTGTCTTTGAAATCAGCTTTTTTGGGCTGATGGATTGGTCATCCCTAAGTGTTGTCTTCCAGTTCAAGGAGGATAGGATCACCTGCTGGACCTGAAGCAGAGCAGTTGTCTAATTATGCCATTACCTTAACCGCACCAATTTGTCTTGGATATTTTTCCATGTATATATATATATATATATATATATATATATATATATATATATATATATATATATATATATATATATATATAATATATATATATATATATATATATATATATATATATATATATATATATATATATATATATATATATATATATATATATATATATATCAAACAATAAACAACAACGGAACTACAAAACATAAAAATTCGAAAGCGATAAGCCTGATCACCAGGCTCTAGCATCACTTTGCACCCTACCACACTTCTTTCTCTTTTCACCACTGGTCTACTTTCCGCTGTCTATTTACACACCCTTTCTATCCCCTCACCTGCATACTCTCACATACATACGGTTCCTAATTTTTTTTTTTTAGACTTGGAAAAAAATCAACAAAAATTGAGCTCACAGAGAAGTTCACAACCGGCAAAGGAGGAAAAGTTAAGGGAGGAAAGTCAAGAACGCCATCGATTTTCACCTTTTCCCCACGGGACTTCATGAACAAAATCTATTTTTGTACGGAGCTACGTATGGCTGACACAATATATCGTACTGCGTACTGGGGAGTCTACCTTCCTGTTTACGAAGGAGAAATACTGCAAAGGGAGAAGTTTATCTTCCTATTTACAAAAAACGTTATTAACCGCGGAAAGTTTATCTTCCTATTTACAAATGAGGGCTATTACCAGCGGGAAGTTTATCTTCCTATTTACAAAAGAGTGCTATTAACAGCGGGAAGTTTATCTTCCTATTTATAAGGTTCAATGTGTGAACCGTTTAAATTTCAAACAAATGTTTCCTAGGTTCATGTGTGAACCGTTTAAATTTTTCAATCAAATGTTTACTAGGTTCGATCTTCGACCCCCACACTAGCACCCACCCATTCGTACACTCAAACATTACAACCATCCACAAAGATACGCTTGGGCGTAATCAATCACGCGTGACCTGCTCAGAAAAGTCGGACGGAGAGAGAATGGACCGAAAGAGTTCATGAATGACAAAACACTGAGACCATAAATGAAGGTGGAGGGGGGGGGGGATATCCTAAAAGTCCACTACGCAGTCCACTCCAATGAGCGGGCTGAGACCCCTCTCCAACGATAGGGCAGGGACACACCCGCCTCGAGCCTCTGATAGCACCGCGAGTGAAAAGGAGCAACCTAGGAAGGGTATTGTCTAGCGTTATGAGGGCAGTCATGCATTAACCGAAGAGGTTCCGGCCAAAGGAATTTTGAAAACACCAGGAGTGTTGTTTTTTTCTCCAGTTTAATTATCACTACAGCTGAACTTCTTCGACAAATTTTACAACTTTTGAATGGTCCGATAACAAACTAGTAAGTGGTCGGCCTTTGGAGAATTCTGAGCAAACTTACAGTTTACACCATTGTTCAAGGTATACACTCGTATATAACAATTTACGGAACTAGGTGGAGCTAAATTAAATTTAGCATTTGTATTACATAGGGTGTTTCTTTTCCTTCTTACTCTACCTCGATGCACTAGGAGGCCTTTAAAATGGAAAACCAAATTAAAACATACTACAGTGGTAGATGGGCGTTTTTCCTTATATTTGAGCCAATCTTTCCTTGAGGCTAAAGTAAGGTCGCGCAGAATTCGTTGATATGAATTTTAAGAACGGAGGGGAACTTTGGTGAGGGAATTTCTCAGCCAGCTAGAGGGACCGGAAGAAAGGGATATTTACACCATCCCAAGGAAACCTGCTTTCAACGACGGGGCTTCACCCTAAGTGGACTTCTTATTCTATTAACGCTAAATTGTTAGGAAATACGAGTTATTGCCAGGGGGAGGGTCAACTCGTAAGACTTGCTTCTAAATTTAAACTTAACAATGTTTTTAGAGGGGGGCTAAATTCCTGTTATCTTAAGAAGAGTGAAACATGTATATATATATATATATATATATATATATATATATATATATAAATATATATATATATATATATATATATATATATATATATATATACATATATATATATATATATATATATATATATATATATATATATATATATATATATATATATATATATATATATATATATATACTTATAAACACATATACACTCATGTATATTTTATATTCATCTAAGGAATACCATGAAAAGGTCGTAATGCAATGCTGGAAGTGGTTCTGTCATGAAATTATTTACCCTTTATTCGATTGAATTTATTCTTGTTGTTTCCCTCTTTTATTTCATTGATAATATTTTTCCTTAAATTTTATTAATGCTTGCTAGGTAAATGGAGCACATTTATATTTATAATAAAATATAGATTTTTAAAATTTGTCCTGTAGTTTTGGACGTTACTGTACTGAAATTCTTCTTAGTGTCATTAAATCCAAAGGGATACTTTGATATAGTCGCGACACGATGAATTGGATTTGACTATATTCAAATTAACAGCATTTGTGGTACTGAATTGTTTTAATACGTAAAATTGGTTCTACGCACGTTCTTTCTTCACTAAATGCCATTCCTTTAATAAAGCGCGCTAATTAATTCTAAAAATCCTCAAATTCAGTTTAGTCTGGGAGCTACGCGCTGCCTAAATACGCGCAGCCCCATCGGATTACTATTGATTAAAAGCAGCGAAAACTAACGAGGGTATTTCCTACCCAGAAAGCTTTTGAAGGGAAGCTAAAAGGAAGTAGTTAAATCGGTGGGTTGATTATCGAATCTATGTATGTACCAGACCAAATTAATCAACAAACGGTACCTGGTACCTTAAGTACACGCAGCTCTCCCAAGCTTCCCTCCGTTGCACATAGAAGGCAGGCTCTTCTTTGGAAGAATGGCTGGGGAAAGGCAATCACGTGTGTAATTGCCTCTCCTTATGGAATTCGAGGAACAATTAGTAAATGGAGCTCTGGTGAGTGCAGATAACAATCACTTATTATTATTATTATTATTTCATTTCCTATTTAAAGCAACGATTGGCAACCATGACCAGAATCCATAATATAAAAGTATTACCACCAGAGAAGAAGAACCAAGTGAATAAAGGAAGAGAAATTCGCTTTAAGGGAAGCGACGGCCTCAGACCTTAATCTTGAGTGACACGAAAACGTATGGAAAAACAGGGAAATGATTAGATATCACTCATGAAAATGGGTCGTTCCACTTTGATCAGAATGGGTGGTGGGTATGGCAATGATTACCCACCTTCACAGTCAATAAGGCACGCCTGGTGGATGCTCCTCATCCACGCCAAGTGAGTGACTGTATCCAATAGGCCAATCTAAGGACCCTAAAAGGAACTGTATCAATTGGTGATTCAAACCTTCACTTCTGCCTTCTCAGTACACCCAGATCCTCTTCACACATCCATGAGGGGGCGAGTCAGTGTAAAGATGGATACTAACCACCTACCATCACTGCGTACACTGCAATTTTCTTTACCAATGTTTTTATTTAAATTTTTTCGAAATACTTTATAAAGTAACGCTTTAATCGGTATTCTTAAAGCCTAAAAACGATGTTCTACGAAGATTTGTTTTAAAGTTCCCTCAAATTTATTCCTATTTTCAAAAGGAGGGAAGAAAAGATGCAGCATAATATCCAGTTACCCATTACGGTAAATCAGCCCCTGACCTGATCTAATAGCGCACATTTGACCTTAGAATTTGAAAGAGATCGCGCGATAATACTCAAAATGCTGGGACCAAGGGACCGAGATGGTACATTCAAAGCCTTAGATTCTAAGTTGATATCTAAATTCTCATGAATTAGTAATAGTATTATGCGTATTTGTAGTCGTCGTCGCTAAAATCACGTACAAATGTGAGTAGCAAGACGCCGCTAAGAGTACTCGACTGCCTGGTATAGGAGAAAACACTCGACTCTTGAGGGGAAAAGAGGGTTGCCGTTGCCCACTCGACAATTTGGCCCCAGTTCATCATCTCCAACTTGAGGACTCGGAAATCCGTGACTCGTAGTCAAGGCAAATTTGACTCTTGATATAGAATAGCCTTAATTTAGCTCCAGGAGGGGTTTTAATTATTTCATACCGAGGTGGTTTATCAAATTAAATTTTTAGAAAGTCATATTTGATATTTATTCACGAGACCACAAAAGTGAGGTCGGAATTGTTTTATATATATGTACATGTGCACATATAGGCTTACATATCTCCATACATGTATTAGACGACTTATCAGGACTAATATAAGATATTAATCCTTAACGTGTAGGAAAAATGAATGAATATTTTGAATCTGTGACGACTTTTAACTTCTCTGAATTGAGAGTTTCTTCGAGCGAGGAGTGAACATCCCAAGGTTTGATTTTGACAACCGCTTTGAAGGAGTGGACGATGAACGATGAACAGCGATAGTAGGTTACGACATACGTCCCTTTTCAAGCATGATCAAGATCACCCGAACGGATAATTAAATTAGCATAAAGATCAGAATGACAATCGCTTGCATGGCCGAGGGCACCAGGGGTTGGTTCTTGTTGAGGGGAAGAGGGTGGTGGGGGTTGGGGGGTAAAACTGTGTTTTTACACCATTCAGCGAGAAGAGAATCCTTCGTGACATAGGGAAGGCCGCCCATTTCACGTCAGGGAAGTGCGGATTTTAAAACGCCTCTGGCAAGCCCAGGTACGAAAGAGTGATATGTTCCGTGTATGGAAAGAAGGCGAGGAAATATTTTTGTTTAGTTGATTTTCTGGTTGTCAATATATTTTTGTATGTTCTGCTAAAATATTCTGTTAAATATATGTTCTCTGAACTACGTGTATTCTTTACCCCAAACCAGATCTCGAACTTTTCGAAATACAACACAAATAGAGTTGTGCAAATACTTATGTCCAGTCACTCTATGTATGAATTATTGCGATAGAAAAAATAACAAAAATGCAGTAAAAGAACTTGCTTGTTACGAGGAACAAAGTAAATGAATAATAATTAGCCTCAAATAGACTGGACAATTGCAAAATCGCACGATGGCAAAGGAATTGAAATTACGAGTATGAATGGAAACTGCACCGTTAAAAGGGGTGGAGTCTGTGCCATTTCCATATGTTTTGAGCAAGATTTTATGAAGATTATAGATGCGAAAACTTGCCTTGGTTGAGGCGTCAGGTGAGAGTCAACTTCACGTCCAGAGAAGAAAGAGCCGATTCGAAGATCAATCCCGCCAACGAACGGATTTAATAAGCGGGATTTGGACCGCTTTCAACGTTGGATATTTTAATAGTTGTATGTTTAGCCCCTTAGCAATGCGTTATATCCACATCGCGATTAATCTTGGTGTGAGTAGGGTCGAAAAGCGAGGTTGTCTCGGGTTCTATTTAATCTGAAAACATCTTCCGTTAATTTTTAAATTGAGCGAAGTTATCTTTCTAAACCCTTGGTGTCGAATTGCTTTATTTTGTCTAATCATTTGGAAGGTGCCTTGGGATGAACCGCAATAAATCAAATTTGGATCCCACAGAGTACTTTTGAAATTGGCTCAGTATTATTTTTTTATTATTTAATTAAAGCTTGAAAACCTTGAAAACGATGGGCAACGTGGGCATCTCTTTTAATAAAGTTTTGAAACAAATATAGAGTTGTGAGGTTAAGGGAAAGGCGGATGTGTGGAAGGTCCATAGTCTGAGTACTCTAAAGAGGAGACTACGACCGAGAGGGCGCACAACTCTAGAACTGAGCAATCAGACATGAGAAGAAGCGTGAGGGGAAAATTTTAAAGCAAGGGAGGCCCCGATAAAGGGGAAGCACGCGAGAACCGAGACTTTAGAGACCGTTACTGGTAGAATGGAGACATGGTTTCGAACTCCGGGTAATTAAGATACAGTTTCTAACTTCGGGTAGAATGGAAAAATGATTTAGAGTTCTGGGTGGAATGGAGGCATAGTTTCGAGCTCCGGGTAGAATAGTCATGGTTTTGAGCTGCGGGTAGAATAGATACATGGTATCAATCTCCGGGTAGAATAGGATACATAGTTTCAAGCTCGTGATAGAAGGGAGACATAGTTGCGAGCTCCATGTAAAAATGAAGCATAGTTTCGAGTTTCAGGTAGAATGGAGACATGGTTTCGAGCTCCAAGTAGAATGGTAAAATGGAGAAATGGTAGAGTTTTCCCAATAAAATATAAACATGGTTTTTAGATCCAGGTCGTATGGAGGCACGGTTTCGAGATCCGGGTAAAATGGATGTTTTTAACGTGACTACCTTCAAGGGCATAAGTGGCCGTAATTTCAAATTTCAGGCTAATGTTAGGCTACTTTAAATTATAAAAAACTAAACTAAACGAAGGAAAAAACAAAAAAGCAATAAAACAAAAAACAAGAGACAACACAGAATCAAATATAAGGGAGGAGGCCAACCTTCACCCAGAAATAAGATAGTCCGCAAGTCTATGTACATGAACCCGTCCCGAGTACAGGCGACAAACAGTAGCGACTCCACTCGTCCCGATAAAGGGAATGGTAACGTGCGTGAAGACCACCCAGATTGGGAGATTCAACCAGAATGTGCCGAACAGTCTGGGAGACATCTCAGTCATCGCAATAAAGTGTACGAGAGCGCTCCATCAAATGGCCGTGCGCCCAAACTCACCTTATGCATTTTATTAATCAAATTACTAACATCTTCGGCAGTACAACTAGCATATTCTAATGATTCATTGCCTTTCTTCATTAATTGGGCCATATTTTGATTGTTTTTTCCTAAAAAATTCTTAAAAGATATCCACGCATTTTTTACTTCATCATTTGTATCATATCCTAATAATCTTACTTTCATGGCTTCATAAGACAAAAAGACAAAGAAAAAGACACAGCATGAGACAAAAAGACACAAAGAGACAAATGCAAAGACAAAGAACTATTGCAGTCTCTCATCCCTTCAGGTATGGGCGTTTCTCAAATTTAGAAGAGAAGTTTAAACATGCAAATAGTAGTAGAAGTAAAAAAAATGGAAAAAAGATTAAAATATATCCCATGTCTAGGACATAGGGGAGCTACAGTTTTACATGGGATTCGAACCACTATACCTCTTTCTCGCTTCATTTACTCTTTCTACTCTCACTCAGAGAATTTACGTTGCCTTTAACTGATAGTTACGAGTATCAGGGTTCTCAGATTAATATTTTGCAGCTATCTAATTTGTTTATATTTTGTAACATTTATGTCTTTAACCGAGCTTCATATTTCTTTGTGTTGTTTGTTATATTAGTTTTGTTAACTTTTTGGTTTACCTGTTTCCTTCGTGTGTTTAATTTACTTTCCTTGGTTATGCTTCCTTGTGATTCCAAAATCGTGTGTAACATTCGATTCTCTTAGTCAAAATCGTCCACTTTCCGTTTTTGACTATCATCGTCTCTTTTCAGGAACGATTAGCTATTTAAATTGTAGAGGGATCCCCTCCTAGAATAATATTATTTCCCCACCTTCTAAGATATTACTTAGGGAAAGAAAGCGAGCCGTTACTCCCTCCCCCCTCCTCCTAATTCACCCTTTTTGGACTTGACGCCAGGTCACCACAAAAATTCACACCGAGGCATGACGCTGAAATTTAAGGCTCCCCCCCCCCTCGCCATCTCGATCTTCCCTCCCACCCCCCTCGGGTCGAGAGATTACTTTGTAAGTTCGCCGCGAACAGCTTTTATGGCTACAGCCGCTGGTTGTCCGTCTGGCCGCTGATCCCTGCCTATTACGCTTTCCCGCAAGGAGACACTCGGTTTGTCACGGCCGATAACGAGGGTTCGAAAAGGCCTCTCCGTACACCCTCCCAAGGATTACAGACAGATTTGGTTTGGCGACATTTCCCCGAAAGGAGTTCGATTCAACGGAGCTCTCTCCCGAGAAGTGTGAGTGACGGTTGCAAGCCACGGAAGAGCTGGACATCACATCCGTATCTTCAGGTCAGGAAGAAGAGTCTCGTGAGGCAACGTCAGCCTTTCTCAAACCGCTTTCAGATCAAGGATTGTAGAAGCCGTCCTCCGAAGTTTTTCTGGTGATCTCTTGAAGACAAGAGGCCTGATAGCTCGCTCAAGCCGAGTGTGGAGAAGTCATCTCTCCTCCCCGTTTCGAAGTTCGACCGGTGACCTCGATCCGAGTTTAGAGACGTTATCTTCCCCCCACCCATTCGAAGTTCAACCGGTGACCTCTTGAGGACAAGAGGCCCGCACCTTGCGAAACACAAATTCGAGAAATTAGCCTCACCCGCTGCTGGTTATTGGCTACCCCCGTGAGTAATCGAGGTCACCAAGCCCCCCCCCCAAGTTTGCCCTGCCTTACTCTCGAGTTTAAAAGGAACTAAATTACTTACTACCCTAAATCTCCCATTATAACCATTCAATAATCCTGGTTATCTAATTAGTATTTCGAACCTAATTCCGGCTCATTCATGTACCTATATTTAGCCATATTTATTGTTGTGCCCTTTATTTAGTGTGCCTCAGCATGCTGCTGTTATGGGAGCGAAACACTCACCCTCTAACGGAAGCACATCAAGCTCCTGGAAGCCTTCCACGTGCAGTGCATTAAGAGGATCCTCGACCTTACTTGGCAAGATCGTGTGCCTCATACTGATATGCTGGAGCGCGCCAGGGTACCAAGCATAGAGTGCATTCCCTCTAGCAGACAGATGAAATGGCTAGGGCATGTGCTTCAAATGCCCGCTGATTGCCTTCCAAGGCGTACCCTTTACGCGCAGCTATCGGAGGGGAGACGCTCCCATGGCGGCCCGAAAAAGAGGTACAAAGACCAAGCTAATGGGCACTAAAAATATTCAACATCAACCCAGACCATTTCAAAGCCACAGCTGCTGACAGGGTAGGTGGCCAGAAGGCGAAGCCAACGTTGCCAAAAACGCCATGAGGGGGCGCTCCGGCACCCTCCGCCGCCGGTGCCAGACCTTCTGTGTTCTGAGTGTGGCCGTCAGTGTTGATCACGCATTGGCCTTCACAGTCATCGTCGCACCCATCGTCGCAGACCGCTCTGAAGACATCCTCATCATCGACCTCGAAAAACTCCCCTAAGAAGTAAGCAAGCATTAAAATCTAATTTTGTCGTTGTGCTTGGAATATTCCTTGGTCACGCAGCTCCAGCAATCTATTCAAATCGCACTCTTAGAACAATAACAGTTGTCGCCTTGTTTAGCTTACCTTAGAGCCTGTGTGCGCATATTCCAGTACATTGGGCCATACTTCGACATAAATATTTTTTCATTGATGTTGCGATATTGGGCTGTTAGTTATGCTCGAAGGGTGGTTTGGGGGATCTGGAATACTTCTCTGAGACTGGTTTTCGTTTTCTTCGTCTAATCTTTCCCGTGGTTTGTTTTCAAATGCTTTCTAGACGACTAAAGTCTCGCCAAAATGATCTTTATCCTTAAACCAGGTTAAGAACCAGAGTTCCTCACCAGTTACCGACATATCTAATCGCTTCTGAACTTCAATGGAAAGTCTTCGAGGAGATCCTCCACAGAAAAAAGGATGTGTGGAAGAAAATAACCATACAAATGCATACCACTTCTGTTTCTGAAAAACTAGAGAGAAAACAGTGGCACTTGAAAGAGACACTGAAAAGATTGCCAACACCAGAGCAGAGAAAAAATACATCGATCTGGTCCCTTAGAGATGTAGAAAAGGCCTTTCACAAAGTCTGGATCAAAGGCATGCAACATAAAGAATTAAATGTTCAGATGAACAACAATCAGAAAATTCATTCTCTGTGACGACCAAGCAGATATGAGAGTAAATGGGGTTGTCAATAAATTCAAAGAGCCTGAGTTCAAACTGAAAGCTGGAGTCTCTAAGGGAAACTAACTCAACCACCATTCTGTATCTATAAAGCAGACATACCAACAGCAATATGTCCTCGAAGGCAACCCCAACTTCGGCGCCCTGTTTGGCTAAAAGCTCCCCATGTTCTGCTTCCGGGAAGCGTACGGCCTTTTCTTAAGTGTCAGCTTTTCGAAAAGGGCTCCCAAATCTACTCTGAAGGCTCGTCTCCTCCCCTTCCTAGTTAGCTATTTCTTTTTTCAGACCATGCTGGTAGCATGCCTTCTAAACACACCCCTCCATTGGTATAAGTGTTTTGCGACCACACTACCACGCGACTGGCTGGGAAAAATGATTTTCATCTGAAAAGATGTCTCCGTTCTTCTCATTGATTTAAATACCTCCTTTCAGGCATTAGCAGTGATCTGCACCTAGATAGGAGGAATACTGTTATTCATCTGTCAGCCGAATTATACGCGAGGTAATTCCGCTACGTCGTGGCACGTTTTCAGAGGTTCTTTCTAATTTTCGGTTATTTGAAGGCTAGACAAGTCCTCTGGGAAGAATACTTAATCGACGATCTTGATATTGAAGTCTTAAATTTTGGTGAGTTTACACATCACCCCCCGAGATTTTTTTTTAAATTTTAGGAGCCCATCTGGCGACTGCCTACTTAGGCATAAGTTGCCGTACTCCCGACAGCCTAGTACTAGGCTAAATTAAAATAACAGTATGCATAAAAAAGCAACAACAAAAAATCAAAGAAACTAATAAAAAAGGAAAAACGAAAAGGAGAGCAAGCACGCTCGGGCTTCGAGGAAAGGCCCCGGCGCTGGAACGTGTGACCTACAAGAAAACAACAACAAAAACACAGTTAGATAAGGTGAAGGAGGCCACCATCATTCCAAAGTCAAAACGTCCACAAGTAAGTGTGCACGAATCCGCCCCGAGTACAAGGGACAAGCAGTTAGCGTCCAGCTCATCCCGTGTATCGGGACATGTAACGTACGCGAAGATCACTCGAAGACCTACCCGGATTCCTGCCATGTAATCTGTGTGGAGAAGATCCAAACGCTGGTCTGGTCGCCTAGACCTCGCGGACTCTTTGGCACCCTCATCGGTGCGCTCATACAAAGCAAATCCTACATGTCCAGGAACCCAGCAGAAGATAATCTCGACATCTGCTCGGCTCGCTAAAACCGTGGCGTCACGGATATCGCGAACCAGGGAATGCGGAGATTTCAATGCCTCAAGAGCACTCAGGGAACTTTGTGAGTCACTATAAATCACAATCCAATCTCCTAACAGGGCACGTTGCGTAATCTCTCGTACCGAGAGGTGTATTGGAACCAGCTCGGCCGTGAAGAGAGACGCAGCGCCTGGCAGCGCCCCGCTGACTTCAAACAGAGGGGATACGGAGTGGAAATGACCCCTCTTGGAACTTGCACGGTTCCAGCGTGACACGAAGTGTGCTCCAAAAAGGTCGAATGCAATACTCTCGGCGCTATAGAAGCTTTGGAAGCAGAGGCGTGGCGACAAATGGTCAAAGTTGGTACCCTCCAGGGTGGCATCCTGAGCAGAACCAGTGGTGCCTCCAGCTCGAGAGCTATCTATACCTAGCTCTCAAAGGAGTTTTCTGGCCCTAAAGCCGAAGGGCTTAGGGTATGACTGGCATCTCCCGGTGGTATAGACACCGTCGAGATCAGCTGCGAATGGAGTGAGAGCTGTTGGTGACTGAGGGAGGCGCCGGGCTTGCGCGTACAGGCGACAAATGCACTGTGCACGGCGCAGAACGAGTGGCATCTACGCAGCATCGACAAGTAGGCTCTTAATGGGTGAAGTGCAAAAGGCACTGGTCACAGGCGAAGCTTGGTGTGGCGGATCGAGTCCACCTTACCCAGCACACGCTTGGCTGCGGATGTATAAAATTCGCATTCGTAGTCGAGCTTCGAACGAACAAAGGATCGATAAAAAAGTAAGGCAGTAGCTCTATCAGCGCCACAAATGCTGAACGTCACGGAACGAAAAATATCCCTGGTGTGGTGCAAGAGACCCTAAGGCTGCGAATATGAGCCTCCCAGGTTAGTCGTCGGTCAAATACAAGATCAAGGATACAAGACCAAGGAAACGGTGCGAGTCTACCACTTCCAGGCGCACCCCATTATAAACAAGTATAGATCAGAGTGGAGCCGTGAATGTCGGCAGGAGTGCACCACCTTAGTTTTAGCCAAGGGAAACTAAAACCAGTGATCTTCGGTGTAACAAGAGACGTGGTTCAATGCCTGTTTGATTCTATGCTCCAGAGTTGGCATTTGGGCCGCGCAAAACGAGATTGAAATGTCCTCCACGTAGAGTGTAGTGAGAACATCTTCCGGCAGCACCGAGGTGATGCCGTTGATGCTCAGGGCAAAGAGTGTGACACTGAGGACACTTCCCTGCGGGACACCCTCTTCCTGCTCCATTGGACAGGATTGGGATCCACTCAACGGCACGCGGAATCGACGATCTCGCAAAGATTCAGATATAAAGATTTGGAGGCGTACCCTTACCCCATCATATGGAGAGTCTTCATGAACCGTATCGCCATGCGGTATTATAGGCCTTCTCCAGATCGAAAAATACCGTGGCGTAGTGCTATCTACGAAGGAAAGCCTCTCAGACGGCATTTTCCAGTCGGAGCAGAGCATCCGACGTGGAGTGGGACTTGCCGAAGTCGCATTGTGCAGATAACAGATACCTCCGCTCTCCATAATTTAGGCTAATCTAACATTTACCAATTTCTCCATCAACTTGCACACACAAGAGGTTAGAGAGGTTGGACGGAAACCGACCGGAGTAGAGTGATCTCTCCTCACTGTCACCTCCCGAGAATTGCTTCATTTTCCTGCCCTGATCTATCCTTTTTCTCTACAGATACACAGCGTGATTTGGGGTTAGAGGGGGCCGATAACGTCCATGGTAGTGATCACTTTCTAATTCAAATATCATTTTATGGACTGGTCAGCCTGAAAGACCATCACGCTGGTATTATAACTGGCACAGTTATCTGTATTTCAGTGAACGACTATTTTCTCTGTCCTAGTAGAGAAGTTTAGGTCACTAGACGAGGCCGTTGAGTTCTCTGGCAATATCATTGCCGTGGACCTAACTACTATTCCTACAGAGTCTGGCCGTTTTTCACTCTGACCATTTCCCTGGTAGTCAGCAGATTGTGAGACGGTTCTCAAACAGAATTGCTATGCTCACATGCCATATAAAAGCTGCACGAACGATTTCACTGTTAGTGAATTTCGTCGAGATAGGCTAAATTCCCGTATATTTCGAAGTACGCAGGCCGCTCTTCCTCGCTGCCATACGTGTCTTCACTTAACGGGATGACCTCTCCAACAGAGGTGTGGAAACGAGTCAAAAAGATTCGGGGCCAGTTCTCGCCCTTTCCCCCCTTCCGTTCTCCAGGAGAATAGGACCGCAATCTCGGACCTCGCTTCCGTAACAATATTTCGCGACCGCTTTCTCAGCCTTCTCTAGCTGGGATGCTGCTCCTCCAGCATTTATTGCACGCCGTGATGTTGCTGAAGACCGTAAACTGGACTTTACCTCAAGAGGGGGAGAATTTTTCAAAGACATGTTTATAATGAATGAGTTGCGTTTCGCTCTCGTTTCTTGCGCGGATACTGCCCCTGGTCCGGCAAATGTCCCATACGCCATGGATTGACACCTGGGTGAGCGAGGCATGGCCTTTCTGTTATATTTGTTCAACAGGATCTGGGTAGAGGATATCCTCACAAACTCCTGGCAAATCGCTACTGTGCTCGCATTTCGTAAACCGGGGACAGATCACTCTACTCCGGCCGGTTTTCGCCTAATCTTTCTAACCTCTTACGTGTGCAAGTTGATGACGATATTGGTAAATGTTAGCTTAAGATTTATCCTGGATAGTGGGAGGCGATCTGTCTTCGGTACAGTACGTCTTCTGCAAGTTCCACCCCACGTCACATGCTCTGTTCTAACTCAAAACCGCCCTATGAGAGGCCTTTCTCCGTAGAGAGCACTATATCATAGTGTTTATCGATCTGGAGAAGGGCTATGTCGATACGGTATCTTGGAGACTCTCCAACCGATGGGGGCGACGTGACGCCTTCCAATCTATATTTCTGAGTTTTTGCGAGGCCGTCTAATCCGTGTACAGGTGAGGGAATCCTTCTCGGGCCCAATAGAGCAAGGAAGAGATCCCCCCTAGGAAAATGTCCTCAGTGTCACACTATTTTTCCCTGAGCATCAACGCTATCGCATTGCTTCTTCTGGAAGATACAACCTTTCGATTTCTTTTGCTGCGGCCAAAATGCCAACTCTTTACAATCGACTCCAACAGGCATTGAACCACATTTCTCGATATGTTGAAGCGCTAAGGTTTTAAATTTCTTATACCACGACAAAGCTGTTGCTCTTCTTAAACGGGGTTGGCCAGGAAGTGGTGAATTCGCTTTGTTTACTTGGCCTCACCTGGGATGTCATATTCGCAGACTTATTGTCTCTTGTACCCACGACATGGACATTCCTTGTTCCGTGATATTTAGCATTTGGGGTGCTGATAAGGCTATTACCTTATAATTTCCAATTCCTTGTTCGTTTGAAGCTTCAATGTGGATGTGAGTTTTACGCTTGCGTAGCTGAGCGTGTATTGCGGAAGGTAGACTAGATCTAGAAAACTAGTCTCCACCTGGTGGCCGGTACTTTCAGCACGCCCCTTGGTTCGCGATAGCCGTGACGCCACTCCAGACCAGTGTTTTGCTTTTCCTCAAACAGATTACATGGCAGGAATACAGACAGCTCTCTGGGCTGATTGGCAAAGAAGATGGGAGACAGTTGAAGGGAACTAAAAATTACGTGCCATTAGGCCGCGACTGTTCCCATGGACCGACCCTTTCCTGCAACGATGGATTCAGGTTGCTTTCTGTCGTCTCCGAATTAGGCACTTATGAGACGCACCGCCATTTGACGTTGCGCTAGCCTGCGCCCTACTGAGAATACTGCGTTGTCACCCAGCCTTTTCGGCACGTTCTTGTTGAATTTCCTAGTCTGGGCGATCTTCGCTACCGCTTGTCCAATATACTAGGGATGGGTTCGTGCACACTGACTTGTGAACTTTATGACCTTTTGGAGAATGCCGGCCTCCTCTCCTTTATTTGACTTTTGTTTTTTGTAGGGTGCATGTTTCTGTGCCTGGGGGAGGTGGACCTACCCCCGACACCGGAGTGCGCCTCCTTGCTTTGTTTTCTTATTTTTGATATTTGTTCTTGGCCATTGTCCTTTTTAGCGTTGTTATTTGTTACTTACATACTGTTATTTTTATTTTTTTGTTACTCGTTTCTTAGTATAGCCTAGTACTAGGCTGTGTCGTGTACGGCGACTTATGCGAATCGACGCTCTGGGTGACTGCAAAGAAATGGGTGTGAGGGAAGCCGCGCACAAGTATATTTGGAAGACGAATAAATCTCGTCTCCTGTAGAAGAAGGTTGCAGGGGCAACTGAGAAACTACAGGTATGTCACCTCCTTTTCTGAGGCGTATCTTTCCACTGGCCGTTCAAAGACGGCAAAGAGGAAGACGCCTTCTGCATGAAAATGTTGAGAGGAGAGCTCCTCCACCGGTCGTAGGGGTGTCTCCTTTACTCTCCCCCTCCTCCTCGACACATTGGACAGGACAGGCCGTGCTCAGAGACAGCTCTCCATGCGCTTGCGGTCGCCCACTTTAATATTCTATTGTATCCATAGTATCAGTAAATAAAAAAGAACGCATAGGACGTAGATACTATGTCCTCCCACTACCTTTGTAGGTTAAGAGCAGTCTCCATATGATAAAAAAATAAATTTACAGATACTCGGTCCACGGGTTTGAGCTAAGATGGGCCTTGAAAATCTAGCCTGACAATTCAGGCGAAATTGTTGTCTAGCTTTGAACATAAAGGATGGTGTCGACGTAGCCACATTATATGCGTACTGGAAGCTGGTGAGCAGAGTCACGGGCTCAATACGCCACGTGCCTAATCCTTGCTTTAGCCAGAGGGCTTTCGGCCCTCGAATTAGGTAAGGACGTCACGATATACATTGACACTACATTACTACCATTAAAGGACGAAGGTGCGCCGAGTAGATTGAACCTCTGTAGATAGTTTATAATAAAAAGCAGTAGAGAAAGGCAGGTCCACTATTATCATACCCTGGAGATAGATGATCTCAGGATTGTGTGCAGTCCACCCAAGCATCATATATAGCGAACTGAACTCTGTCTAGGGGAGAACCGTTGATACTGGTACAAAGTGAGGGTAGAAAAAATGTTGAGATAGTGGTAAAAAAATAGTATCGAGATAATGGCTTATTTATCCATTAATATTTATGAGACTTAAACCAAACTAGCTAATTTATTATCATACGTATTTGCACTCTGTATGAACCAAATCTTGACAACTTGCTGAATTTTTAGTGGATATTTAACGGGATCTATATTTATGTCTTGTCACTTTGAATCGTAGTAGCAGAAAGAAAAAGAAACTTCTTGGTATACCAGGAGCTACAAAAAGCTACAAGGAAAATAAGTACCCTAGAAGACCTTACGGTCCATACAAGGAGGGTACTTTTGGCGCAATCCTCGAAGGTGTTCGTTGGCAACCTCGAAGATCACTCGCGAGGATCTTAACGGTGATTTCGCAAGACTTTATCTATTCTGGACTTGAACTGGTCAACAGATTTACTGTTGACAACTTCCGTCCGAAGTACGTTCTAATTACTACAGATTCTGTATGTGAAGAATTTCCCACACAGATCACGGTGGTATCGCTTCAGTTCAAGTTTAAAGCCGTGATTTCTTGTTCTTCCCTCGCTGAGCTGGGAAATATCCCCGTAGTCCAGTCTATCGAAGCCTCGAAGTATTTTAAACACTTCGATAAGCTGCCCACGTAGTCTCCGGGTCTCCAGCGAGAACATATCTAATTCCCTTAAACAATCTTCATAACTTTTATGTCTGATAGATACAATCAGTTTGGTTGCACTGGCTTGCACGCGTTCTAATCTCGCGATGTCCTTTCTAAATGAGGGACTCCAAAATTGTACGGCATAATCCAGGTGCGGTCGGACGAGGGAGTTGTACAGACACAGTACTATCTCCTTGTTCCGATATCTAAACTGTCACTTTATATACCCTAACATCCTTTGGGCTTTCTTATCCACCTCAATGCACTGTTTCGAGAACTTGAGGTCACTGGTGATAGTTACACCCAAGTCCTTCTCAGTGTCGGTGGATTCAAGAGCAGTGTCCTTAAGGATATAGGGTGATTGGGGATTTTGGTGGCCGATATGCATCACTTTGCATTTGTTTACGTTGAAAGGCATTTGCCACGTGTACGACCACTACCCAATCTTTCGAAGCTCATCTTGCAGGCGGGCAGTATTTCCCTACTTTGCAACGTTCATACCAAGCTTGGTATCTTCTGCAAATTTAGAAATCCTCGCAACCATGTCACCATCCGTGTCGTTGACGTAGATGATAAATAGTAGTGGTCCCACGATAGAACCCTGAGGCACTTCGCTAGTAACGGGCACCCACTCAGAAGCCTGTTCATTCAGCACCACCCATTGCCGTCTGCCACAGGAGCTGGGCTAAGTTGCCACTCAAACAATACACTTTCGCAAAACGCACCGACGACCACTTATTAAAAGTTAATTAGCCCAAATTATTATTATTAATAGTACAAACTTACTCTAATATAACAATTCAAGGAAACTAAATTAAAAAGACTATGTCTAATTCCAATAATTCCCACTTTCGTTTGCGGGAGTAAAAGAATTTACGCCAAGAAGTCAACTTTATTTTTCTCACTAAAACCACCTTTCTTCTCATTAGTAAGTACTTTTGGCATTGAAGAGTGTCGTTCAAAACAGTTATTATTATTATTAGCATAACAAAAACTGGAAAAAATATTTTGTCGAAATTTATGACTTGAAGGGCATGGGAGAAATACTCTTGTCCAATAAGATTCATGCATTCAAATTCCTTCATTCGCCCATTTTAAATTCTAATTAATTCTAACTAAAAGCTAATTAAAAGAGAATAGGATTTTGGCATAATTAGGTTGCATGTCCTACACTTGCATTTTATGCAACTTGTTTTTGTAACTTATAAGCGTAGTTTCCATCCACCCCGCCTAAAAAGAACTCAAAACACTTCATTTAATACTCGTTTCCCAGGTATCCAACTAATTAGGAAACGAATGATAATAGAGTCCCTTCCACATTTCATTAATTGGGCAGAAAAAAAAATCTGGAATGTAAGTGAAACCTACTGATACCTGCTGGACAAAATGAATTTAGGGATATTTGAAGGGATATAATCGATTGTTAATGACTAACCTCCCGGGGGTGTACTTAAGAGAATTAGATTATTCGTTGTCATGCCATTGAATACAAGACTGATATTTCAGTCGATCATTTTAAAATAATAGATTCTCACAAAAACGAAACCACTCAGAATCTTGAAATCAATCATTATTAAAAATAAGTGAAGCACTATTAAACACGACTTCATCCTCGTCCACCTTCTAATTCTGTTACTCATCCCCAATCAAAATACAGGGGGCGAGGGGTATTTGAGGATGTTTGGGGTATGTTAATAAAACAATTATATTTCATCAAAAATTAATAAATTTGAATGAACATTTGTGCAATAAGTCTTGATAAGGATTTAACTCAAATTATTCTATGGAACCACCTTCGGCTTTGATGACTGTTTCAATGTAGGACTGAAACCTCTGCCATGCTGACAGTATATGGTGAATATTCATTTCGGACATCGCCTGGACAAAGGCGGCCTTCAATAAAACTATGGTATTATTATGATGTCGATTAGTATCTCTTTCAACAACGCTTCACAAATAGTAGTCAATAGGATTATAATCTGGCGAATTTGAAGGCTCTTACATGGTCGTAAAGATTTTCTAACAACCATTCTTGGGTTACTACGGCTTTGTGAAAAGGTACCGAGTCTACTAAAACACGTATAGCCTTCCATTGCGTACTTCATCTATCCATGGCTTGATAGCACTTTCCAGCACCTCAATGTATCCAGCATCATTAAGGGGATACCACATTCACTTTTTCAACTTTTTAATACGTTAGATTCTCATATATAAAATTAAAGCTCATTAAAAGCCCTTTCATTCCTGCCAAACTCATAATAGAATTACTAAAGATTAAGCAATAAAACTCAATTCACGAGCAAAATATGACAATATGATTTAGTTATCATTTGAAATCAGTTTTCTTTAGTTCCATGAAAATCTGTTTTATGGCGGGCTGAAACATATATTTTTCATACATGGTCAACTATAGGCTTTGTTCTCAGTTGGATGGGAAGGAGGGGGTGTAAGGTGAATTTAGTTCAATCTATATTCGAATGATGCTAAAAATATAAACCAGTTCTCAGGAGCCGGTTTTTTTTTAGCAAATATTTAAAATCGCATGGTGTAGTTTAGTGTTTTGTTCAGAAATTCATTTTAAAAGTCTATGGAGAATTTCCACGAATGTATACAATTTTTCATTATTATAATTTTCACTATGTTCTATTCATTTTTCTAAAACAAATATCTACTATAAAAAGTGCATAAATTTGTAATAAAATGATATAAAAATCAATGGTGTATTTTTTTTCACAAATTAACTATAAATATCTAAGAAAAGTTTTCCACGAATGTATACAATTTTGCATTATCTTAATTTTTACTATGTTCTAGTCATGTTGCTAAAGAAGTAATTATACTATAAAAAGGTGCATATAATTTGCAATAAAATGATATACAAATCCAAAACTTGCGGGTTTTGAACGAAACAACGTGAAAAGTAAATCAAGAAGAAATGTGTTATCCTCTTAATTCTACAACCCTGTGGAAAAAGTTTGGTAGCACTACATGACCTTCGCTACTTACCACTCCTAAAGCCATCACAGTTGTCGAAGATTTGGTATTCATTACTCTGGGCTCTTCAAAAGGATCTGCACATAACCAACCGCCATTTCTTCGGTTAGGATTTGATCCTGGTCAAAGGTTTTTGTCAGAGAAAACACAAAGCTTGGTAAATCACTATATTTTGCATGTATAGCAACTACATATGAGTGCACATATTTTCATTTCCTGAGTTATCATGTTATTTTAGAATGGTTTTCTATAAAATAAATGTTATTTTAATTAATTTGAAGGTGTAATAAACTGAAAACGAAATGTCCAACCTCTTTCCTATGCTCTCTCACTTTTCCTAGTGTCAAATCTCGGTGACTGAAGGTAAAATAGGTCTTCCATATTGATTTGTTTATTTTCCATTTGATAGAATTTGTTATTATATGAACTTTTATTCAGCTTCCATGTAGTCCTTTTGTCTTAGCATCTCGTGCCAAATTTCTGGAGTGTTATCATTATTTTTATCTGTTCTGTCCTGTTTAAATGCTTTCATTTAGATTGGTTATATTATTTATCCTTTATCGCATTTAAAGTCATATGTGCTTAGTAAGTTTAATTATTAAGCCTATACTTGAAAACGTTATAAAATAAATGACAATGAAACGGATCTTCCTTATCCTCATCTTTCTTGATTCAATAAAGAGTGGGTATAAATATATAAAAACTACACTTTAGTAGAATCAGTTTATTACATTACAGGACTAGTTTCGGTATCTACTACTATCTTCAACTGTATAATGAGCAGACTAGACACAAATGCTTTATATATAAGAGCAGATGGGGGAAGGATTACAAGGAAGGGAGGGGGAAAAGAAGACATCTAAATATATTAGGGAAAAGGTACATTTGTGACGATTTTCGAAGTAAGTTTGGGTCGAGAGAATTTTGAATAAAGTGGTCAAATTGAAATGAACCCTCATAAATAATGTAATTTGGAATTTGTTCAATCGATATTGATTTATTATAAGTATTTTTGAAATTATTATAATCAATTTGGTGATCAAAATTACTTGCATAGTGGAACAAACTAGAAATTAGATGAAATGAAAGGAAAGGAAAGGAAAGGTGGGAGGAGAGACAGAGAAAGATTTGCCAATTCCCTCCCTCCGCCTCTGGTCATCTTAACACCACCAGAGGAAGAGGGCGGGAGAACCAGCCCCCACCTGGCCTCCCCTCCGCCCCTCCAAAACTCTATGCGTTGCTTCTCGAGGAGCGAAAAGGAGACCACGAGACAGAGAGGGAAAGGAAGAGTAAAGGGTAGAGATAGAAAAGGTTGAAATAGCGGAATAGACTTGAAGGTTGACCTAGTTGGTCGGTGGACCTACAGATTTACGTGGTCTCCGAACCACGGTGTATATTATATCCCTTTACTATTCATTCTTACTCTAGTGCCCCTGTCCCTCGTATGGATTGTGTAGCCTTTTAGATGTGAAGGATAGAAGAAAAGTGTAGGGAGAAGTGTAAAGAAGTCTTAGGTTGCAATTGAATGCTAGGGTGCCTGGAGGTCATGCTAATCTCTTTCGTTTTATCACTATGTCTTAGTCTTTTAAATTAGATGGTTTTGAGGAATGTGATATCATTCTTTGTTGTTTAATGTTAGGTCATATTTGTTGCTGTTAATGTTTGAAAGCGTTCCACCGGTTGTCCTTGTTGTTCCTGTTGCTCTTCGTACTACTAGTAAAGTTTTCTCATAACTTTTATTTTTGTTGTTGTTTCTTTACAAGTTTAATAATTTTGCCATAATAATAATAGTTTTGCTACTTACTGTCGCATAATTTTTCAACTTAAGCGAAAAAATTCCTCTCTCTTACTGGTCTATCCTTGTTATATATGTAGGGAAGTGGCGATGTGCTCCACCCAACTCTCATTGAGTTATCAATTCCGTGATTACTTCTCCTATTTCCTGGTGCGATTTCTCAATTAGTTTCTTGGCTCTTTCCTCTATTATCTTGTTAAGCGGTTTCATCTCTAATTCTCTATGCAAATCACGTTGTCTCCTCTTCTTGTATTTGTGATTACTGATACTGCCTTGTTTTGAACACTCTGCAGTACAGTAATTCTACTTTTTGAGATGGTGACATAGGAATCACTGTATTTCCCATTGCTGCCTGGATGGTAGCTCGATAAATTTCCTTCTTGTTTCTTTGTTTAAGAGATTTGAGCCTGTCCAAGTCACCTTCTTCCTCTGTGTACTCGTTCTCTTGCGTGCTTGCTGTATCCTGTCTTGGTTATTGTTAGTCCTAGTACATTAGTTTCATTGGTGTATCTGTATCTTTCTCCTTCAAGATATATATTCTCTTGTAGATTGGTACGATCTTGAACTTATTTCTGTTTGTACTTATTTTCCATTTTATTTTGTATTCAATGATCCTTCTTATTTCCTCAGCTGTTAGTCTTCCCTGCATATTGCCGTTCCTGTATGGACAAACGATAATTAGATCAAATTTATCTTCTTATATCCTACCCTATGTGCATGTGTGTAATATAATTAATGTTTTGGTGGAAGCGTTATTGGTTTTATTAGAAAAAAATCCGTCTGGCTCTGGAATGACATGATTCGATAACCCATAGGGCATACATTCAACCAATAAACGTAAATCTAATGAAATTAAGAGTTCGTCTTGAAGAAGGCACAAGCTGCAGATGCAATAAGCTCTTAAGATTTGTAATGAGACGACGAATTTTTTAACTGAATTATCATGGCGTGAATAATAATGTATTTATATAAAAATTTGAATTTGTAAGTTTGCGTTATACAGAGTGTAATATCGAGCCGATGATTCTTATAAGTTTTTATCGAGGAATGAAAGCGAGTTGTCTGATGCCGGCTAGGCTTTGTATTTAATAGTGGGATGTAAGTTGTTGAGATTTTTAAGGAAGCTATCAAAGTTTCCAAGGTTATTATAGGGACAGCAGGAAAATACATCATCAAAGTATCTCAGCCAGACCAAAGTGAAGGGTGGAATTTGAGGTAGTAATTCTTTTTTGAAATTTTCCATAAATAAATTGCAAAGAATCGGTAAAAGGGGATTTTCCATACTAAGGCCGTACAATTGGCTATAAAACTATCTTCGCAGGTTAAAACATTATCTGTTACACATAAACTTACAAGATTAATAATTTTCGCATGCAGGATGGGCAAATCATTATTACTCTAAGAATAATGGTCCTAAAGGACATTAAGAGTTTCTTCAACCCAGACTTTTGTGAATAGGCTAATAACATTGAAACTCACCATTTTGCTGATGGCTAAATTTAAATTCCTAACCTTTTTAACAAAATCTTGCGAATGGATTAAATGAGATTTGGATTTTTTGCCAACTATAATTGATAAGAATTTCGATAACCACTTTGAAAGATGGTAAGAATGGGACCCAATCGCAGTCCCCCAAGAAACCCTAGTGCGCCGAACTATTATTTTCAGGCGGCTCGACCCTTTCTTCACGGACAACTCCTGTGAAGAAATAAAAGCCAAGCTGACGAGTAAGCAGAAGGGGGCGAACGTCACCAAGGTTGAAAAATTCGGAAAGGCACAAAATATTGTTAAGATCCTATTCTCGAACATAGAAATACGTAGCTCAGAGGGAAAAAACGAAGGCCTTCTGGGTTTATACCTACGATCGCACCGGACCAGATTGAAGCAAAAGAATTCATTCCTCTTGAATGATGCTTCAAATGCTTCGCTGTAGAAAGCCATACAACGAGAGAGTATCAGGCAACGGACGTAGCCTGGTCCAAGTCTGGTCATGGGTGGAAAAGTCATACATCGAGGCAGGGGCTCCCAAAAGTACCAACATCGTGGCACGGACCGATACTCCGAAGCTGCTAATGCCGAATGAAAGCAAGGAAATCATGGTAATGGCTATCTTACCTTAGCTAACCTGGGCACTTTTGGAGAAGAGCTCAATCGTCTTATTCAAATAAACGGCCTAAAGTAGAAGTTGTGGTTATCCCCAAATCTCCCATTTGCAAAAATACTCAATCTCCAGTTTATCGACGACCAACCTGAAAAGGAACCCAAAAAGTGAGCGACCAGAGAGGAAGAAGAGGACACCAAATGCGAGAGGTCTAATTGGCACCCCAAGAAGAAAAATGACAGACGAGAGAAGAAAACGGCAAAACCACAAAAACAGGACAAGGACCCACAAAAAAGTTGAAGAACAACAACTACAAACACCAGACTAACAGGAAGATGTGCCAGTCATACTGAAGAAGGAGATCCTGGCTAAAGGTTACCTCTTCGAGGTGGAATACGTGGCCCTCACGTGCTTTGGTTCGCCTTTGCGCGAGACCCGATAGAAGACGCAGAACAGTTATTTGAAGGACTTCTTAGGAGGAAATACAAAGCGACCGTTTTCCCCAAAAGAGGTAGAAAGACCTCTGATGGAAGGTGCATTATACATACATTCCAGTGTCCAGCCTCCACACAGTGAACATGCAAACGTTTAAAATAATAAAAAGTGGACAGAAAACGTCTGAAATAAAAGTGACAATAAAAGTGTGCAAAGTAACTATATGCGCATAAAGTGATCAGATTAACTAATAAATCATTAGATGTAAATTAACAAAATCAAAATTAATAAAAGTGGTAAAATTAACTATAAAGTAAATTAGTGCATTTAAAATAACCAATAAGGAATAGAATAATAAAAGTCACTAAATATAAAATAACTAAAATTCAAGCAGTAAAAGTAAAATAATTATAAACGAATTATAAAATAAGTGAATAAATATAATCTCTAATGCAAGTGAACAGTTAAACCTAAAATTGCGTATAAAAATAACTATAAGAATTAAAAGTAAAACCTAATAATGTGTCAGTATACTTTATGTAATATAGTTAATTATAAATATTAATAATCGTAACTTTTAAATGTGTATATATTCTAAATTAATTTTGTACAATGTAAAAAGGTTTATTTCCATTCTCCTGAAATCTTTATTTTCATACTTCAACTTATAACTTTTTCTTTTCCGCTCAACTTCATATTTTCCTCACTATTAACTATTTATTCTACTTGTTTGTGAAATTTTAATTGTATATTTATTCTTTAATAAACGTCTACGACTACCCAACCGCTGATTCCGGCTTTGTGTGTCTTAGGAAGGAAGAGTATATAAATATGGCGAAGAGGAATAAAAAGGTCATGAATTTATGAACTAAGTCGGTCTTCCCTTTGAGAATTTTCCCGAGAGAATCATAGAAAATTAGATCTGATTTTTTATGGAATCAGCTGTACGTTTGCCTAAGTCAGGGCATCAATAAAAAGACCGAGTTTTTGCGAATATACTTCTTTATTTAAAATGAATATTGATTGCTTTTGTCCGATTTAGGTATTATATTGTTTTTGTTTTGTCAGAGCGTCTTGATTGAATTTTTTAATCTTTCAGGAATGTCTAGTTGATTGCCATCAGAACCATTAGTTAATGTACCAACGAATACTGCACTTTGAAATTCACTATTTACGAGTGGCGGTCAATATGTTTTGCGAATTGGTAGGGCAAAACAGAGGAAGGGAGATGGCTGTTCGTGGGGGTGTTAGGACAAGTTATGACAAGTCAGGACCTGCAACCGCACGCTCCTACCTCGTCTATTTAAGAAGCAGTAGCTGATCGCAGATCGTCAGTCACAAATTTTTCAACAATGGAGAAGGTTGAGCACCGCGCAGTGATCCACCGCTCGCTGGAATAGGAAGTTCCGCCATGGTCGTGAGTCCCTTGAAGATGACCCCCGTCCAGAATACCCGTCAAACGTGACCAACAAGGACAATGTGGCCCGTGTAGAGAGGAGGATCCTTGAAAATCGACGGATGAAGGTCGAAGAAAGCGAGCAAGAACTTGGAATATCACATGGAAGTGTTATATACATCATCCACGACAATTTGTCACTGAGCAAGGTCTCTGCCCATTGGGTTCCTAGAAACCTCACGAAACCTCACGCCCCATGATCGACTTCAACTTCGTCAAAGTTCGGAGGAGCTTCTGCTCCTGTATAACCAAGACTCGGCATGATTCGAGTCACGCATAGTGATAGGTGATGTAACGTGGGTCTATCACTGGGATCCCAAGACCAAGATCGAAAGCATGGCCTGGAAGCACAGGGGCTCTTCGACCCCCATCAATTTCTGAACCCAACTCTCAGCCGGGAAGATCATGGCCACCATCTTCTGGGATTCTGAGGGAGTGTTGATGGTGGACTCTGCGCCTCGTGGAAGGACCATCACAGGCCAATATTACACTGAGGAACGGGCTGGGTTGAAGAAGTGCATCCGTCAGAAGCGGCGCGGCAAGTTGACACGTGGTGTCCTGCTCCTCCACGACAATGCCCCTGTCCACAAGGCGAGAGTTGCACAAGCTACCCTGCGCGAGTGTGGATTCGAGGATCTCAACCATCCCCCCTACAGTCCAGATCTGGCCCCTAGTGACTACTTTTTATTCCGCCAGCTCAAGGCGCCACTGCGTGGACGCCGGTTTGGGGACGATGAAGATGTCCAGCTCGCCGTCCAGGAGTGGATTGAACAGCAGTCGGGAGATTTCTGATTGTCAGGAATTCGAAGCCTCAGGGACAAGTGGCGCAAGTGCATTGAAGTTGAGAGTAGTTATATTGAAAAATAATAAAACACTTTTCCTCATATCTCGTTTCCTTATATCCGAATTGCAAAACTTATTGACCACCCATCGTATGTTAATATTCACATCATGCTTGTTTTGGCTAGGGATACTAAATGATCTATATTAAAATGTTTATCATATAAATGCAAAAATGATAAGCTATAATCTAGGTTAATTTTTATATCGTAAGTGAACTTCTATGAGGAAAAATTAAAATATTTTTCTGTGGATTCGAACCTTTTAACTTTCACTTTGTAAAACACGATTTAATTTCTGTCGACCTGGCACCCAACAACTAGCATAAGCTATGTGTATTTATTTTGCACCAAACACGTATTCGGTTCATCCCTTAGGTTTTAACTTTATCAGATTTTAACTTTATAGTCTCATTTCTTTAGCTTTATTTAACGTGCCCTAAGTTTGTTTGTTTCTGGTATTTCATCCTGCATACTTGTTTTTTCTTAATGTACGTTACTAAATTGAGTAATTTCTTTGACTTTAAGTAGAATCACTGAAGCTGTTCCGATGTGTGGAGTGAAACGTCTGACAAACCTAAATAAATGTCCTTTTCCATCTATACGTGGGTCTTTATTTTTTTGTATATATATATATATATATATATATATATATATATATATATATATATATATATATATATATATATAAAATTATTAACAGATCTATCTCCATATCTAAATGAGCAGAGAGATGCAAACAGAGACCACTGCAAGCATTTTTTCATTTATTGGGTTGAGGAATAAGTTCTTGCGGTTTTATCAAATTTATTCGTTACCATTAACAATTTTAGAAAAAAACTTCTTTTCGAATTGATAACGATATGCAATTTAATCAATAATGTATTCTCCGTTGTTAATTACGACTTCTTCTCAACGTTCAACTAGTTTTTCGATGCCTCTGGAATAAAAATCTCTTGATTTTGACTCGAAGAATTCGTCTAACCAAGTTCTTAATTCCACATCAGAATTGAACGAAACGACGCGCAAATTGTTGGAGAGCGATCGGAACAGACGGAAATCCTATGGAGCCAAGTCTGGCGAATATGGAAGATGCGGCAGGATATCCCAATTAAGCGTTTGAATTGCGTCTTTTGTGATATTGGCAATGTGAGAACGAGCATTGTCGTGTTGCAGAAGGACTCCATAACGTCGATGAGGTCGCTTTTCACGAATAGCTTCCGCAAGTCGATACATTTGTTGAACGTAGAGTTCTGCATTGAAAATCTCGTTGTTCGCAAGCATCCCATAAAGAATGATGCCTTATCAATTCCACCACACACACAGCATCGTCTTGCGTGGATGAAGTCCTTGCTTTAATCGCGGAAGTGTTTACTTATTGGGGCTAAACCAGTGTTTTCGATGGTTCATGTTGACATAAACACACCACTTTTCGTCGCTAGTGATGATGCGGTGAAGAAATCTGTCTTTATATCCACGAGTAGCCTTGTGAAGAGCAAGCAAACCTGCGGCAATCGTCGAGCGTTGAAGTTTGTTGCTTTCGCTCAAAGCGTGTGGAACCCATGCACCGAGTTTTTTAATTTTTCCCATCGAATGAAGGTGATTCACTACAGTTTTCTGATCACACGCCAAATGTACAACCAATTCTCTAGTCGATTGACGAGGATTTTCATGAAAAAGGTCGTTCAATCGATCTTCATCCAACTTAATGGGGCGACCAAAACGTTCTTCGTCATTAAGATTGAAATGACCGTTTTTGAAACGTGAAAACGACCATTGAGCTTTCTTTTCTGATAAAGCATTTTCACCGTACACAGCACAAATATCGCGACGAGCTTTGGCTGCGTTTGCATTGTTCCTGTCTTGATTGAAAATGAATATTAACAAGTGTAAAAAATGCGCCTTTCTTTCAACTTGACATTCCATTTTGAGGGTACAAAACTAAAACTAAATTAACACAACTTTTAAATAAACCGCAATAACTTATTACTCAACTTCAAGACGTAGCCTAAGCAAAAGCCTAATAGTCTACGCTGTTAAGAGACGTAGCCTAACCTTTGCAAATTTTGCTCTCATTATTTATTATTGTTTCTTAATATGTGCACAAATCACGTCAACAAAACTTAAATCAACACAACATTAAAACAAACGCAAGAACTTATTCCTCAACCTAATAGTAGCTTCGATTTAATTCAATATTGTCTTATGCAATTTCACTTTGGTTTGTGCATTTGCATCTGCAGCTCCTGCCTTCACGGTTTGTTGCCCTTCCTCTTTGACTGATGCTAAATTGCTTTGAATGCGTCGAGACAGCGTAAAATTGATTACTCTCCCTCGTGTTATAGCGAGAGAGGGTTAACATATAGTGTACTGCTAATTCTTCTCCTCTTTCATTTGCTTGAATGATACTATTATTATTGTTACTACTCTCACTACTACTACTATTGATACCTCTATTACATCTAATATTATTTTTACTACTAAAACAACAACAACAACACCTCTATCATTGTCAAGTTCTCGCTGTTTATAAATTATTAGATAGCGACTCGTAGAACATTTGGAGTCGATAAACTTAATTAATGATATTCAGTATAGTTTTGAGCGGTGCAAAAGCAACTTCTGACAGATAAAGTTAAAAAACCTGGTACAAAGTGGAGATGTCCTTAAATGGATTAAAACAAGATGGCCGACCCAGGGAAGAAGGTCATTCATTATATATGAGATTGACTCAATTTGATCAACAGTCAGTAGCTGTGGGACTCAGGGATTCGTTGTTTACCCATTTTAGTTTATAATCTATATTAGCGAACTTGAAAGTAATTTATTCTGCATAATGTCAAAATTTGCAGGTGATAGAAAATTAGGAAATAGGGAAAAACATCGTTGTGACCTACTAAGTTTACAAAGTAACTTAAAGATGTGTAATGGGATGAAAATGGCTGATAAAGTTCATTGTACGTAATTATATTAGTGCATTACTTAGAAGACTGAAATTAACGGATGTGTACATCATGGGCTGGCCTAATCTGAGCACAGTTACGTTGGATAAAGTTGGGGGAAATTAATTTCTAGCGACTGAAAAGTTTTAAGACTGTTGATGAGGATACACAATTGAATACTATATTTCAAGGGAGGTGTGATAAGCAATTACTATAATGGAAATATCTTTCGATTTAAATTCAAAATAAAAATATTTAAATTGTAATATTTGGATCATAAACTTTTAAATAATTTGTTACCAATGCTTTTAAAGGATTTCCATCGCGAAGTTCTTTAATTTTGAAGAAACCGCTGATATTTTTGCGTGAGCATAATTTATTGAACCCAGTGCCAGAGACAGACACATGTAGTAAATGTGGACGTGTTGTGGTACAGAAATAAAAGCGTGGTTCGTGGCCCCAAGAGAGGATGCCAAATATTCAACTCAATAAGAAAAAGCAATGTTTATTTTAATTACACACACTTGAATAACCGCATCAATTGCAGGATAACTCTTTCTGCAAATATTATTGCTGGTATTCTTGTCCGTTATGGAAATTCCTATGAATAGATCAAAAACATTGGCAAGAAAGTTATTTAATGTAATTATTTACTGGCATAATATGTGACCGGCATTGTGTGTGGCAGATCAAGGTCAGATCCGTGACCTTCGCTCGCCTTGATACGGGCAGATGGAGCGCAATAAATCCTTGGGGGAATTTATAACCCCAAAATGCGTGGATATAAATCAAATTTAATAAGAGTGCGGTTCGCCAAATTAATATAACTTCTTAGAGGTTCTTTGGAAAGAAACCGGTGAAACAAAAATATACTTTACTATTTACAGGCAAATTAAAAATGAAAGAATGGATTCGCAAAGTTACAATTTTAAGGTCAGATGAGTTCGGGAGTTTAAGGGACAACGAGAGGCGCATGGCGCGCAGACAAACTAACACACACAATTTAAAGAAAACGGGACACTGAATACACGACAGAGTTACTCGCGGACCCTAGTTTTACTCTTATGCTAGGGGGGAGTTGTCGGAGAGAGAGATTGCAAAATGGGAATTGCAATCGCCACGTTTAACTTCGAGAGAAAGAATCGAGGGAGTACTACGCCGGACGAGAACGGAACCGATTCTAGAATAATAGTCACTTGCCAATAGACTATCGTTTAATCTTGAGAGAATTCTTGCCGTCGAACTCGAGGGGCTGGTTGATACTAATTTCTTGAGGCTCGCATCTAAAATGTTATACGAGGTTTGCCCGAAGTGATTTGCCCCGAAGTCCATGAAGGGAGTCTGCCTTATCAGACGCGGCACCGACGGAAGGGAACCTTAGCCTGGTTCACACGAACTCGCGGACTTCCGCCGCTAACCTCGGTTTGCTCGGTTCATCCATCGCTCTTGTTATCGCCGGAAGTGGGTCGGCTTCTCAGGGCACTGCTAGTAGATTTCCATCCGCATGGCGCTTTTCTCTCTTATTATGACAGTGTGTATATCAAATCCGCCATCTAGAGGTCAAATGATTGGCAACCTTGATTCCATTAAACAAATCTACGAGTCAAGATTTGCCGGAAGAAGGAAGTAAAATCGCAGAAATATGTTAGAAGGTGATTGTCTTCAATCTTCCGAAGATGTTTATGCAATCACCAATATGGACATGATGTAAAATGCTTATAGTATCCCAAAGGAAAATAATCAATCTCCGTCGCGTAGCACTAGATAGATGTATTTTCCGCCTGTTTTTGCTTGTGATATTTTTTAGGTTACTATTCCTAGTTCTTTCAGAATACAAACTGGAAATTGTTATATAAATTATTTTCCTTGATGTATTCAAATAGTTTTCCCGTTAGTATTTTTGCGAAGACTAATAGCGATAGAAGCCTATAGCCTATAAGTGGTTTCGGAAATGAAGATTATTTTTTCTGTTTTATTGGTTCAGGTAAGTAATCGGTGTTCAGGCTTGCATTATAAATACTTCTGAGTGCTGTGGTGATGATGGTAGGGGCGGGGCGTTGGTGAAGTTGCACTTTGTGAGTCCTGATGGTCCTGGCGCTTTTTGTTTCTTCCTTTTTTATTGCCTTTGATCCCACTTGTTCTTCTCTGATGGGGTCAACTGAATGGATACGAGATATGCTATTCATGTTGATCCGTATGAACTTGCGCATCATTCCGTTTCATAACTGAAGTTCTCATTTTTTGAGGTAATTCTCAGTGACGGCGAAACTTGTGTGAAATCTCCTGATCTTGGTGGATTAAGTTACTGTTTTAGTCTTATATTTTGATTCTGATTCATGGTTGTGACCCTCTTACTCTATTATTCGTGAATTCTCCTTAAAGGTTCTATCCTCATATATTTGCTTAATATGGTCTTCCAGCGCTTAACTTGCTGTTCACTATTTAAGCATATCATTACGTTTTTTAATCTCAGTTTGTTTACTTTTTCTATATTATTCCCTCCTCTCCATGTTGACTGATTTACCCAATTTATCCTTTAGTTTTTAAGTCTCATTTCTGTGGTCCATTCCTGTTGTTGTATACGGGACGGTTCTTGAGTCTATGGCCACAAGGACATCAGTCAAACGCTTTATCTCCTCGTCGATCTCTTCGTAAGAAAGTGTCTGCCAGGTTGAGGGGAATATATTCATTTAGTTCTTCTAAACATTCCCTCCATTCAGATGTGTGATACTGTTTCCTACTAGTTACAGGGATTTGTATCGGATTTTGATGTAATTGTACTAGCGTTCCGATGTGATCACTAGTCGCAATAGGTACCGACTTCAAATACATATTAAGCGACATATTACAGCTGTTTATTAAAATGTCTGACTTCTTAGCGGTGTTGGCTGTAATATAGGTGGGGTGTTCGGGTCCCACCATTTTGAGGATATTTATTTCAAGTGAAATTTCTACATTATCTCCAGCGTTGTTTGTTGTTCTATAATCACTTGCTTGGAAACGTGAGTTCAAGTCACCCTTGAAAATTGTTGGGTACCTTTGTCCGAATATTGTTATGAAGTTGTGTACTGACAAAAGAATTCTTCCTGAGGGTTGGTCTTCTGCTGCCACTACTAGTTCTGTTATTTGTAATTAACGGCTATATATCCTTTGTGGACAATTGAAATTTCTGTGTATTTGATGCCTCTTTTTATTGCTATAGCCACTACATCATTTCGTTCTTCTTTTAGATTGGTTGTTATGGCGGTAGAGTTATGTAAATATTTTTCTTTTGTTGACTTTATTTTTTACTCCATCCCAGATGAATACAATATCAAGATCAATCTTTCTGATGTTTACAATTATGTTTCCATCTCCGATACATCCATTAGTGTTTATTTGTAGAATTTCCAATTTTCTATATCTTTTGCTTCTCATTATTCCGTAGAATAGTTGTGTAAGATTTGTTTGGCTCTTAGTTTTCTTTAGGGCTGGTTTGTTTTGTAGGTTAAATTTATGGCTAAATTTTCCATTCTTTGCTTGTTCAAATGTCGTGTTGGAGAGTGTCACTACACCCACTGCGTAGATTCTAATTCTAACCTTCCTGAGTATTTAAAAAATTTAGTTTTCGTCGTGGTCTCCTTTGAAAACCTGACTACATCCTTTCGCTTCATTTTTTTTGGTATTGCCATGGCGCCACTTGCGTAGGGTTTCACGTGAGATCTTTCGCTTGAGTCTTTTTAGTTCTCGTCTTCATTCGTGTTTTCCAGGGTTGATTCCATTTTTAACATTTCTATTGTTAGGGTGTTTTCTTTCTTTTATGTGTATGTCCATTTTGATTATATGAGATTATTCTGGGTTCTCTGGAAGCCACATTTCATTCATATCATTCTTGCCCGGTAGTTGACTAAGTGTCTCAGCGAATTTTTCTGGTTTGCCAAAGTTAGCCAGGTGCATTTAGAATATACATACATACTATAAGTCTGGTCATATTTCCTGGAGGATTGTAATATTTGCCTTTGCTTCTTTCATTTCATTTATCGTTGGCTTTGCAACTCCTGCGTAGGTAACATTATGCATTATTTGTTTCGCTTGAGTTTTTTCATTTCTTTTTATTATTGCTTCTTTTGGGGCAATTTATTACGAGTGTTCGGTGGAAGCCTTCGCAATTAAGACATTATTTTGGTGGTTGAGCTCCATTCCCTCTATCAATAGTCTAGAAAAATTTGAGATTTTTGGGGGGTGCGGTTACAAGGTACGAGGGGCAGTCAATAAGTTTTGCAATTCGGATATAAGCAAACGAGATATGAGGAAAAGTATTTTATTATTTTTCAATATAACTACCCTCGACTTCAATGCACTTGCGCCACTTGTCCCTGAGACTTCGAATTCCCGACAACCAGAAATCTCCCGACTGCTGTTCAATCCACTCCTGGACGGCGAGCTGGACATCTTCATCGTCCCCAAACCGGCGTCCACGCAGTGCAGCCTTGAGCTAGCGGAATAAAAGGTAGTCGCTAGGGGCCAGATCTGGACTGTAGGGGGGATGGTTGAGCTCCTTGAATCCGCACTCACGCAAGGCAGCTTGTGCAACTCTGGCCTTGTGGACTTTGACGACGTTGAAGTCGATCATGGGGCGTGAGGTTTCTAGGGAACCAACGGGCAGAGACATTGGTCATGGCCAACTTGTCGTGGAGGATATTGATAACACTTCCATGTGATATTCCAAGTTCTCGCTCGATTTCTTCGACTTTCACCCGTCGGTTTTCAAGGATCATCCTCTTCACACGGGCCACATTGTCCTTGTTGGTCACGTCAGACGGGTGTCCTGGACGGGGGTCATCTTCAAGGGACTCACGACTATGGCGAGACCACCCTATTCCAGCGAGCAATGGTTGCATAGGAAGAGGCGGTGTCGGTGTACACTGCAACCATGCATTCATGGATCTCTTTTGCATTCTTGTCTTCCTTGGTCAAAAGTTTGATCACTGCGCGGTGCTCAACCTTCTCTATTGTTGAAAAATTTGTGACTAACGATCTGCGATCAGCTACTGCTTCTTAAATAGACTAGGCAGGAGCGTGCGTTGCAGGTCCTGACTAGTCATAACTTGTCCTAACGCCCCCACAAACAGCCATCCCCCTTCCTCTGTTTTGCCCTACCGATTCGCAAAACTTATTGACCACCCTTCGTAGTTTCTTGTTTTGTGTTCTTCTAGTGCCTAGCAGTTGTAGCACATCTGAACTTTAGTGTATTTCTCATGTTTGATCTTCTCCGCGTTAATTCCAATTTAAAATACGTCTGGTTCGTTGGTTTCAATCTTGCTTGCCATTTCCTTATTAGTGCAGTCTACTTTAAATACATGTGTAGAATGTCCGAATATAACCATTTGGTGTACACTTCATCCCTCTATTACTTATTTCAATTTACTGCCTCACTTCCTCTTCCGTATGCAGCACCACTCCGAAATTATTCCTCCTGTAATGTACGCCTCTATATGCGGTAATTTGGTGGGGAATGGCCGGATTTAGCCCTATTTCCGTGAGGGTCTCTATTCCTCCTTTGGTTACCATTCTTTCTGCATCTTTTTCTAAAAAAAAGCAGCCATGGTAAAATTTTTAAAAAATTTCTGAACTTCGCCAATTATAATAATTTTAAAAAGCAACTCAAAACTAAATTTTTTCCCTTTCAAAATAGCACGTTGTATAGTTATAGAAGAAGAATCTAAAAATAAATTTTCTGAACTTCACCATTTGTAATTCTTTGTTTTAAAAATTTCACAAAATTTCGATACTAATATTTATTTCTGAACTTCGCCATTTTGTTTTTTTGATATTATAAAAGAATTATTAGACATAACTTAGATAAAAAACACAAGTCATAACCATACTAAAGAATTATTAAAATACTAAAAAAAACCCATTTCTTAAATTATCGAGTTAGTTCAAAAATAAGATTAAAGTTTTTATGTTTGAAGTTACATATATACTCAGGAGTATCTGTTATATGGTTGTACGCATTCCTCATATCACTTATTGTAGTATACCCAGGAGAAAGGAAAGCTTTAATACATTTTCTAAAGTTTGTTCATCTTGCGATGGAACAGTGTAGAGAAAAACCTCACCAGTTTCTCTGAAGACCCCACCAAATACACACTGGTGTTGGGAACTCTATCCTCCCTAAATTTACTTTGCAAATACACGGTTTCAGGAATTTTAATATTTTTCCTGGCTGACAAATTTAAGAGGGTTAATATTCATAATTATGCCAAAGAGATTTGGTAAATTTTCGTTAAATGACGTCAACTAAACGCAATTATCACTTAGATATTGTTAATCAACAACCTCAAATCAGCTTGAGACAAGTTTGTCTTGTACAAAGCCCTTTATAATCCAGTCTGACCCAAGAGTAAAATCTCCCAATTAAAAAAAAAACCCTGTTAACACAATGGCTACAGATTCATCAACTTATTCGGGTTGCTCCTTTTATAAAGTTATTTTAATTGAAAAAAAAGAATACTTTTTATTTTTCAAAGGAAAAACTCGGTAAATAAAAACCCCCTATTTTTAAGCAAAATTGAAACTAAATCAGTTAACATAATTGCAACTGATTCGTCAACTTCTGCAGGCTGCTTCTATACTTTTAGTGGTTATTTTAATTTACCCCACCCTACACTTTTTTTCATTTTGCCCAACCCAAAGCAGTCTCTAAATTATAAACAACTTTTTTAAGTAAAATGAATTATGAATTATAATCATTTATCCACAAAATAGAGGCTGGTCACTTTCTCAACATTTACCAAAGATTTTATTTGAAATTATTAAAATAAACTATTTAATTATTTTTGTTATTGATATTGAGCATCGTTCTCTTAATTCAATTGAAAGATAATTAAAATTTCAGTTGTGAGTGACAAAAATTATACTTGGTTAGGGTCATCTAGTGATGAGTGTATATAGTAAATAGTCGGAAATAGGAGATGTTTGAAAGATTTTAGTAAATTTCAGTTACTTCCAACTATAGCCAGCCTTACATTTGGTAACCACTAGATTTGAAGAATTTATAAGTCTTCCAACATGGAGCTTTAGCGGACCTATTAAGGCTAGAGGTCATTTGGAAAGATTGTAGTTTGCCTCGTTACACCGTTTGCGGAGATTGCCCTCTCATTCCCTAGCCCATGCTGCGGCTACGTTGAGATTTGAATGGTCGCTTGCGTCCGCCCTCTCCTCCCTTGTTTGTTTTTGCGTGTTGTTCCTTCTTCATCTTCCCTAACCCAGGCTGCGGCTAAGACGAGATTGAAATACCTACATGAAGTCCGTCTTCTCTTTTTCTTTGCGTATATCTGTCGGCTACATTTCTTTCATTTCCTTAATCCAGAATACGGTTAGGATACTACTGAAACTATCATGGACGCGAAGAGTTACCAATGCCAACCACCACCTAAGGATGAAGCCGCCAGTATTCTCCGAAGTACTCAACTGCGGCATACATCGAGATACAGAAAGCCCAGTTTGAACTAGCCAAGGTAACCTTGGAGCAAACCAGTTTTTTATGCTCTGTCTTCTTTTCCTTCAAACATGGTCACTCGTCTTCCACCATGATGGAAAGCCTGGCGCGTATACACAGACCTAAAAAATGAAGGTTGTTGATGTTTGAGCAGACAAAGACGGAGCCTTTTAATCAGCTTTTAACTGCAACGACAATGGCCTGCTGCCAGTCTGAGTATTTCCAAGAGATACAACAGACAGCTTCTAAGGTCACAGTATCAGAAGATCTTGTCCAACATGAGTTTCTATGACTTCATACTGCTGCTTTTTCTCATGCTGTGACTTTACGACGAAAATTGCCCTTTGCAAAGCGCAAAGGATATTTAGGTACTCTTGTACCTGCGCCATGGACATTCTTCGTTCTTTGAAGTTCAGCACCTGGAGTGCTGATATGGCTGCCGCTATACTCTTCTATCTTTCATTTATTTTCTTGAAGTTCAACTACATGTCCGAGTCTTATGCATCCGCAGCCTAGCGTGAATTGCAAAAATGGACGCGATCCAACACACTGGTTTCTGTTTGGCGACCGGTGACTACCGAAAGATCCTGTCGGACCTTGCTGGGGATAGCTGCTCGCTCTTCGCCATGCACAGTGCATTATGCGCTTGAATCTCGGACCGACCCTTTGTCCGGCCATGGTCCTTGCCTCAGTCGCCAGCGGCTCTCATTGTATTCCTGACCGATATCGACGGTATCTATGCCGCCAAGAGACGCCAATTATACACTAAGCCTCACGAAGTCATTAGGGCTAGGAAACTCCATCTAGAGCTCGGTGGACCACTAGAGCCGGTAGTGCCTCTGCTTCTACCAGAAACGCTACGTTTGATTATTTTTCGCTTCGTCTCTGCTCCCAAAGATTCCACAACACCGAAAGGACTGCGTTCAAATTTTTGGGAGCACAAGCCGTGTCACGTTGGAGAAGTGCTTATGTACACTTATGTGCTTATGTGTTGGTTTCCATGCTCTTCCCTCTCTGTTTGAAGTTGGCTGGGTTCGACCAAGCTAAGTATTTTTTTCACTGCCAAATTGTTCGCAATACATCGCTTGGTACAAAAGATTAGCCGTCGTACCTGTTTCAGGGACGAAATTGTGGCACCACGGCTGCCGGTAGCCGAAGGGACATAACGAGGGGCGGTCAATAAGTTTTGCGAATCGGTAAGGAAAAACAGAGGAAGGGGGATGGCTGTTTGTAGGGGTGTTAGGACAAGTTATGACAAGTCAGGACCTGCAACGCACGCTCCTACCTCGTTTATTTAGAAGCAGTAGCTGATCGCAGATAGTCAGTCACAAATTTTTCAACAATGGAGAAGGTTAAGCACCGCGCAGTGATTGAATTTTTGACCAAGGAAGGCAAGAATTCAAAAGAGATCCATGAACGCATGGTTGCAGTTTACACCGACACCGCCTCTTCCTATGCAACCATTGCTAACTGGAATAAGGAGTTTCGCCATGGTGGTAAGTCCCTTGAAGATGACCCCCTTCCAGGACGCCCGTCAGACGTGACCAACGAGGACAATGTGGCCCGTGTGGAGAGGAGGATTCTAGAAAATCGACAGGTGAAGGTCGAAGTCGAGTGAGAACTTGGAATATCACATGGAAGTGTTATCAACATAATCCACGACAATTTGGCCCTGACGAAGGTTTCTGCCCGTTGGGTCCCTAGAAACTTCACGCCCCATGATCGAATTCAACGTCGTCAAAGTCCACAAGGCCAGAGTTGCACAAGCTGCCTTGCGTGAGTGCGGATTCGAGGAGCTCAACCATCCTCCCTACAGTCCACATCTGGCCCCTAGCGACTTCTTTTATTCCGCCAGCTCAAGGCGCCACTGCGTGGATGCCGGTTTGGGGACGATGAAGATGTCCAGCTTGCCGTCTAGGAATGGATTGAACAGCATTCGGGAGATTTCTGGTTGTCGGGAATTCGAAGCCTCAGGGACAAGTGGCGCAAGTGCATTGAAGTCGAGGGTAGTTATATTGAAAAATAATAAAACACTTTTCCTCATATCTCGTTTTCTTATATCCGAATTGCAAAACTTATTGACCGCCCCTCGTAGGTCCTCTTCAGCTGTGTTCTTGGATATGTAGGGATTGCGGGAAATGAGCGCGCTGATGAGGGCTTCAAAGAGTCTGCGAAGAATGGATGACCGGACTTGCGTTTCACTCTACTCTACACTGACTATATGACAGGAATTTTTTAGTCCTTCGGGATGCCTAGAAAAGGAGATGGGAGATGGCTCACGGGAACTTTAGGTTGCACGACATCGCCCTGCGATTTGACTCGTGAAACTGACCCACCAATCTTTCTGCTGTCTACAAATCGAGGGCACTCGTGTGACTTACCGCCATTTGATAGAACTCTCGTCTGTACCTAACTAAGACGTCTTTATGATCTCCCTGACCTCCTGGCACATTTTTGTTGAGTGTCCCAGTCTGGAGGACCTTCGTGCAATCTATTTGTCCCGGTACTTGAACAAGGGAGGTTACACTAATGGATGGAAGAAAGAGAAGCATCTGACAGCAGAGGTTCGAATACCCACCACCATACGGGGGAGTAATATGTGTAGCCTCTTACATTTGGTACCTGGAGGAGCTGCACATTTTCCAGGCCTGAGTGCAAATTAGGAAATCCCTGTCATTGGTTGACTTGAACTCTCTGAATGGGCCTTGGAAAGCAGTTGGAGCGCTTCCACCTTGCTCTCTCTCAGCGCTACTTTATATTAATTTCTTTTTTATTTATTTATTTTTCGACTATGACTTAAACTATTTGTATACTCGCACTTTGCACTAGAAGGAACTATTCTCACCTAGAGAGAGTTTTGTTTGCAAGGAATAGTACCTGGTTGGATTGCAGTCCATTCAGGGATAAACTCGCACCCACACTACTCGTTAATGCACCCGCCTATCTATACTTCTCTCTATTACATACGTGTCTACCCACTTCCGAAGTTGCTCTTATAAACAGAGAGGTTCTGCCTGCTCAGCGCACTTTTGGCCCCTAATAGGAGGAATTTCACAGTATATACTGTGAAGTTCCTCCTTCCTGCCTCGCAGCATGAAGTTCCTACCTGCTGCAAGGGCGGGAATCTCGCCGGCTAAGACAAGAATTAGCCACGAGGTGTGTTGGGCCATCGACTCTGCTCACCTTCTTCCAGTACACATATACGGAGGCTACGTCTGCACTATCCCTTTTGGTAAAAGCTCGAGGAGAATTTCATCTTAATGGCTGACCTGGTTGTTAAGGCCGAGTATGTGTAAATGATCACATTCTGGAATTTTATAATCCAGTGGAAACTTTCTCCTAACTAGTTAAGGGATTGCGCGGTCATAATATCTACTCATAGCTTCCATGTATTTTCTTTCCTTTTAGTATGACTATGGCTGCAACGGAAAGAAATAGTGGTTTATCGGTAGAGAATGGAGAGCCGCCCCCAAGCAGAGAGGACGAGGTAACACGAGACACCATTTAGACCGGTGGACGGGCTCTCCTCTCACCTTTCCTATGCAGCCAAGGGACTTCTCTTTTGCCATCTCTAGACTTGCCTTCGGGCAGCTCCAGCTCAAGAAAAAGGAGGGGCCCACCTTGTGATTTCTCAGGGGCCGCTTCAACCCTTTTCTACCTGAGAGGAGGTTTACTCGTATCTTAATCCTAAGAGTGGGGTGGCTTCCCCCTCAACCCTTTCTCGATAGGCCCTCATCTCTTTCTCGACAGGTCCGACCTCCTTATAGGAACAGGAGATAGAGGAGCCAGGTAAACCATGCCCTCTACTGTCCTGCAGACATGTGTCTGAGCTTGTGGTGGGCCGGCCCGCCTTTCCCCCTCTCTTCTCCGCTGTGGGTAGGTGGCAGCCCAAACGACTAAAGATGACACGATTGAAGTGCCCTCGATAGGGATCCGTGATACCTAGACCTGGGGATTGCTACATGGAGGTCCCCTTCAGCAGAAGCTGGTCCTGGTGGTGATCCAATCCCAGAGGAAAGGATCTTCCACGGGGGCGGGGGGGGGGGGGGTCCTCTCCCTCCACAGTGGATCCGGGGTAGGGCACTCCCTGGTATAGCTGGTGGCACAAGAGTTTCAAACCTAGCCTCGGCTAAAACCACGGTTTCCCTCCACCCTCAGCGTAACCGTTTTCTCTATGGCAAAACGACCGAGCGACTCCACCGAGGTGTTAGACTCGTAGGATGCAACCCCCTTGAAGGTTGGCGTGTGGCTGTCTTCTGGAGTTTATAAAGCTGGTCCAAGAAAGGAGGAGAACACTAAAAGAGCTTCGGCTCCTACCATCACACCCGAGGCTGGATTAGGTGGGTCGGAGACGGTGGATCGTCCAAAGGAAGGATCCCCGCCTCCGAAGTCCCTGCCCCACCAAAGATCTCGAGGCAGAGGGAGTAAAATCTTGCATAGCGACCCCAACCTCTTTGATAAGTCTTCAACAGCGACCTCACCTTCAGCACGATTCTTCAACCAACAAAGTTTGAATTTCTGCCATTGGGAACTGTACGCCCATTCCTGTGAATGTCTTCTCTTCGGAGAGGGGCCCCGCATCTTCTCCGGGCTAATTAATCCTGAAGTGCACATTCCGTCAATGGAATTGCCGCGCTCTCTGGGCCAATTGGGAGAAAATGGGGAGGCTAGTCTCATGCCGTTCCCAGTAGATAATTTTTGCAGAAAACATGCTGGGTGCGTGGCCCCAGCCCACACTCCCAGGGTATAATGGGTTTGCCACCCAACCACAACAGGATTGAGGCCGGGCGGGAAGATGCGCCTTTTACAGCCGGCATTACGTCTCCGTTCTTCTCTTTGCTTTGTATGCTTCCTTTCAGCCAGTGAAATTATATTGATAAATAATTCTTTGTAATTCTAATTTGAATTAAAAATGCTTCTTCATTTTCTCAACTTCTTTACGCGATGGAAAGTTTGCAAAAGCAAAAGCAAACAACTATGGATTTCCACACCTAAACAATAACGGTTTGACTTTATTAGATGAATATTAATAATTGGGCGAATTTATAGCCATTATTCGCTTTTAGTAATCCTTATTATATCTCCTTCACACTGTTCAGGCGGCAAGCGAACACATTTTTATGAACCTTTCAATTCTTTCCATTTTAAGAAGGTAATGTCAATGCCTCCATCTAAATTATTCGGAGTGAAATTGTCTGAATGGATTTCTCTAACCAAAATTAACATTTAAAAATACTCATTACATTTTCACACACTTCCGTAATGCTTTTTATTGCTAATGTTGCAATATTAATTCCCATTCTTGTATTCAGAAAACAGGATTTGCCTTATGTGTTTCACTTTTCGACACCATTAATGAAGATTTCGAATAAAATGCAGATTAAAATAGTCAAGATTTCCTAAAATTGTTTAAATTTTTTTTAGCAAATTTGGAACAATTTAAATAACCATAAGAAATCATTTTCGTTTCTAAAACCAGCATTTATTTCTTGACTACATAATACATTCCCTTACTTTGGTTATATATCTTGTACGATTTTTCGCCTCCCCCCTAACTTCACTTCTGTCTATCAACCTGTGATAAAACTTTTCTCACATTGATGCCTTCTTCCCCTTTTACTTTTAGTAATTAATAGAATACTCGCGTTAGGGCCATTGAAAAGAAGAAAATGATAAGCGACAACGACGGAAGGCCTTAATGGACGGAATGGGGAATTCAAATTAAAATGCCATTAAAACAAAGGTTTTCATTCAAAGAACTGAGCGAGTAGCAGCATTTCTCTTGAGGGGGGCAGTGGGCAAAAGGTTCTGGCGCAAAGTTAATCATATCCACTTGACGTTTTTAAAGACAAGCATATTTTTCCAATTTGTCGTTTTCTAGTGTTAAAAATATTTTTTCCGGATTCACTTGAAGTAGGAGCAAAGGAAGGAGACTGGTCGTTATATATGCTAGCTGAGAGTAACTAGCAGGGACGGCCCAAGACTTTATGGGGCCCTAAGCAGAATTTCATTTGCCCCCCCCCCCCACACACCGCCACAACCACACTAGATGCTCGAACATTGCATAGGCTACACTGTCAGTGTAACACATCCACTATAGAAATGATGTAAAAATCGAATTTTCTGTAATACCTGTAATATCATTTTATTTATATCACCTGTCATTGTTTTTATTTTATTTAAAAATGTTTTATCATGACGTTTTGACATTTGAAGCGCTCGTGGGGGCCCCCTGGTGGAGTGGGGGTCCTAAGCGACCGCTTAGTTTGCTTATGCCCCGGGCCGTCCCTGGTAACTTCTTCAAGTCCACAATTCCTTTGAGAAATGCTATATCATACGAGTATGTGGAAGCATGAAACTCATACGCTGTTTTCACACAGAATTTCTCTGGTCAAGACAGATCAACGCAGCTGTGTATAATTTGAGGTGCTTTATCACCGTTTTCTTCCCAGTTTGATAACGCTGTCCCGCTCCAAGGTGGCAGCCGTGTCCATCCTTCCCCTCTTGGGGTAGAAGGGAATCTCTCTTATTTTCCGTTTCGCTTCGTCGATGCCCCAAATTATCAAGGTTTGTGTTTGATTAAGCCGCGACCGATATGCCTTGGGAATCTTGCTTAATTTCCTTCGTCTCGTCGATAGCCGAAATTATCAAGATCCATGTTTGCTTAAGCCACATCTGGTATCCCCTTGCGAGACCATCGTGCGCGAAGCCCTCTCTTGACCATGGCTGTGGCGCCTATTTAAGGTGATGTCTGCAAATCTTCAGCAGATAGAGAGAACCCGAGCTTCTTGCCGTCCATACCCTAGTATCTGTCTCCCGTGAAGTGGTCTTCTCGCCCTTGTGATCTAGTCAGAAGATCGGATTCGTGTAATCTGCCCTGATCAGAGGAAGATTACGGAAACCCCTTTACACAAAGGAGAATTTTCCTGGGTTTCACTCGTCTCACTACCTTGGTTGAGACTTCCTGCCGTCCGCAGACGAATCTCGATTTCGAAATTACTTCTCCCTGGAGCCGAGGTAATCTCAACACACTTCGGAGTCTCTCTGGACGCCTTCGCATCGAGACCCCATCGACGAACACCTGTCCAGAAGTAACCAGGAGTCCTTTCCTCGTAAGTCCCACCTCTTCGTTCCCAGTTCTAGGAAGAATTCCCCATTTGGTGTAACGCAAATAGACTTGCTAAATCTTTCATTCAATCCAACTTATTGGATCACTTATATATTTTCCCGGACCTAGTTTCCTTAATTTTTGCCTGCCATAATATTCTTTTGTCGTACTGATTATTACTTAGATTTCCATATTTATCTGTGCCTTTTTCTTATTATTTTTATTAAAGTTTAATTTTGTAGAGGTGTTTATATTTCGAATAACTCTTGAGACGAACCCGGCAAACGTCTTCCCTTTTAAAGAGCCAACCTAAAATATTGCACTTTAAGTAAAAGGGCCTTACTTTTTTTACCCCAATTCAATTATAACCGAGCGCAGCTCCGATAGTGGCTTTCTTGCGTACAGTAGTGTGCACCTTTAAAGACCTTTTGGTCACACGCCTTCGTCCCTCGACATACACATATATAAATATATATATATATATATATATATATATATATGTTCTATTGAAGTTCACACCTGTGGCAGCGTTATTAATTTTAACTTGTATTTTCTGAATATTTCTTACAAGTCTTTTAACGGAGTCTTCGAGACGAGAAAAAACATTCGCGAATAACATTCTTTATTCCTAGACTCTTTCGACCATGTTAGGTCATCTTCAGGAAATTAACAGAAATGGAATTATTCAAAAATTGCTACATTATATATAGTATTTCTGCGCGAACATAATTATCACAAAAATTAGCCAATAATGGCTACAAGAAACATATAAAATTGAAGGCTCAGATTGTCTGACTATTTGTCGCTCCTATCTGGTTCTCTGGCAAAGGAGGCAAAGGAAAATGAAGTTTGAAAACGTGCTTCTTTTAACGGCGGTCAACTCGGGGACGCCGAGATGTAGGGAGTATGGTTTCTGGTTAAAGTTGCACCTTAATTGCCGGTTTCTTCATTTGAATGATGACGGCTTCGGCCATCCGCAATCTTATGCGATTTTGGAGTCTCAGGAAGATGGAGGTGAGATGTCGGACATTTCTGGAAAATACTCAAAACTCAATAGAGAAGGCGGCACCCCGACTGGAGTAAATTGATTCTGGCTTCAGTCATCATAAGTCTGCCATGTTTTTACACCCTCTGAGGAACCCAACCAGGTCCATACTCACTTATCATTCATCACCACATCCGAATCATGTTCATAAGGTCGTTATCGGCGGGGCGGGGGAACTCCCATAAAGAAAGAAAGAAAAATGGCAAGTAACACGTCATACCTCACACTGCTACATACATCAAACACAAAACCCACAACAAACAACGAACACACACTCCTAAACTTAGCAGCTACACATGACACCCCTATCACGAACATCATAAAAACACATACAGCCCACAAACTCGTCTTCCGCTCACAGCAGGACGCAATAAGATTCCACCAAAACGCTTCCGAAACACTTGCCGCACTAGAGTTACACACAAAATTAGCTGACGGTGTAATCAAAAGATACCAAATACGCGCCACAAAGCCCACCCCTCTATGGTGGCCTTCCCCACAGATGACCTCCGCAAACACCTCAGACAGAAGTATGGGGAGGAGGTCATCATAGATCTCTTTTACAACCGCACGAAACAATGGGCAGTAATCACACTGTCCGACGAACACAACATGTCACTGCTCCTAGACTAAGGTATCAAGGTCTGCGGCACCCTAACGCACCCACACTACATCGCGCCACAGCTCAACATAAGGCATACACAGTGCCACCGGTGTTACAAAACCGGACACTCTACACGTGACTGCCAAGCAGACCTGGTCTGCTCCAAGTGCAGTGTAGTGGGCCACCACTTTACCACCTGCACAGTCACCATACCCCTCTGCTCCCAAAATGTCCTTACCTAAGTAAGGCCCGCTCTGACGCCGTGGCAGGCTATACGGCGTCCTCAACCCACCTACTGAACCACACACTCGCCCCCCCCCCTCACAAGAATATTCGCCGCCGCTGCCGGCGCTACGGTGTCAGCACCTCTCCCTGTTCCACCCAGACACACCCAAACCCAGCAGCAACCTTAACTCACCCACATATCCCGACACCCCCCCCCCACCCCAGCATCTCACACCCAGAGGCCCCTACTACTTCCAACACCCACCCCACACTACACACCCAAACCTATCCCACACCACACACCCAACGAGACCACACAAGCTACACCTGGCCGCCTTGCTCTCGACGGTGGCAAAAGACATGTCGAGGGGTGACCCTCGTCTATACGCAAACATACTCACGCACGGTCTAGTACAGATCACCTTTCCCAAGAAGGTGTTCACTCTGATGGACGAGCATGCACACAAGAGAACTGCACTCCTCCCCACCCCGGTGGGCACGCTCACATCTCCCCCCGCACCCATCCCCGACCCTCACCACGCTCCCGCCTCCTCCCGCCCTTCTGTCTCTGCACCTCTCGCAACTGCACCTTCCTTACCTACCTCTGCGCCCACTGCTACCATCTCTCTCCCAACTGCCTCTTCTGCTCTCTTCACAGTTCCCACTCCTTCCACCTCTTTACTTAAACTCCCTCCGACCTCTAGAACTCCCCCCTCGGCAACCTCTACTCCCCCTATTGCCACCCCTCCCTCTCAGACCGTCCCCCCACCTCTCACAGCCTGCAACCCCACTCCCACTGACACCACAACCTCAATCTCCCCCGAGCCTACTACACCCTCCACAACACCCCGTACCAAACAAAAAAACCCTACCACAAACCCCCCCACACACAACCAGGCGTTAAGCAGGACCCCCCCCCCCCTTCCTGCTGTTCCTTCTCCTCCCCCTTCCACCAATCTTTCTTTGTCCCAACCTCCTCTCTCTCCCGGCACCCCCCTCTCATAATCTGCACCTCCCCTACTATCTTTAGCCCACCATCTCCAAGTTCTACTCCTTCTACCTCTGCTCCTAACTCCCCTCTCCTAGACTCTACCCTTTCCAGCCCTGCTTCCACAACTAATATCTCCAAACCTCCTTCCACAAAACACACTCTCCCCTCCACCACGGCTTGCCCACCCAACAACACCGCTGACAACTTCCACAAACAACAGCCGATACGCGTAAAGGTACTGGCTCCTCACGACTCCTGGGCAATAACCAAGGAGAGAAAAACGGTCCCAGGCAAATCAGCCTCACGCGCACTCCGCCCACGACAATAGGTCGCATCAACGTGACACAGTTAAACGTACTCAGTTGGTACGGTATTTGCCATACCGTTGACAACTGGGTCCGAAGCACACAAAGACCTGAGATAGTACTCTTGAACGCGACCAGCCTAAATCCCCCCAACAACAGACTCCGCATCACAGGTTACCACACGTACCTATCTCCACAGGCGCTGCACCTAGGATCAGCGATCCTAGTAAAGCGCTAGATACACCACTCCCTCATCCAAACACAAGACGACTATTTTCTAGCCTGCAAGGTGCAGACAAGCTCCAGCCCCATTCTAGTGGCCACACACTACAGACCACCACGCCTACAATTAAACATAGAAGTCCTACTCCGGGCTCTAGCAAACCACAACCTTTCTATATTCTTTGCGGGAGACCCCAACGCCTTTCACTCAACACTCCTTTCAAACACCACGAATGATGCAGGAAGGTACCTGGCCGGTGCCTTGCCGCGCTATCGCTGCGAACACATCGGTCCGGCCTTCCCCACATTCTTCGGTCCTCACGGAGGTACCAAGTCTCCGGACGTGGTCTCCCGAAACGACCACACTGCACGCTTCTACACGCACATCTCACCGGGTCTCCACATACTCTCTGACCACATACCTATATGCCTTATCATATCCACATCTCCCTTACTCATACCTACACAACCTATCTTTGACTACAAAAACACAAACTAGGAAGAGTTCAAGAGACACATAACAGATAACACGCCACAAAACCTCGACCTGGAGCACACGAATCCAGACCTGTTAGACGAACACTGGTGATTAATCATAGACACTATAACCCCAGCACGCAACCTACGCTCACCATAAAAAACCTATACTTGTATAAAACATTTCACATTTTCCATACACACTCAGAGACTGATCACACAGTAGAATAATAATACACTAGGGGCCCGCGACAACACAACATCAATTTCTTACATGCCCGCATCCTACAGTGCGTGCAGCTAGATAAAAAACGGCAGTGGCGAGAAGTTGTCCGCATCACGGACGATACTCGTTGCACTAAGCCCTCCTTCTTCTGGTGGCACGTAAAAAGGATGATAGGCACTGATCCACGCAAACCCATCACCTTCCAAGTAAACAAACAAACACTCACAGACACTAACGTCATCCTTGACGCATTTAAGTCCCACTGGGACACAGTACATACACATAACCCACCCAAACCCCACGCGTGGGAGCACTTCCAGGAAGTCCAGGAGTGGTGTCGGGCCCACGCTTACGAGCTAAGTTCCGCCCCCCCCGATACGTTTGGAGCTGTTCGACTACACATCCAGACTGACCACTCCTATCAACGTCGAGGAAACTAAACACTACAATAAAACGACACCAAAACGTGCCCCAGGCCCTTCCGGGCTACCAGCTACACTAATACACAACCTCCCCGCAAACCTATACCCCACACTTACACACCTATTCAACGCCTTACTAGCCTCAGGCCACTTCCCTAAAATATTCAGTCTCTCACAACATACTTTTACACAAAACGAACAAAGATCCCAAACACCCAAACAACTACAGGCCTATCGCTCTATTAGAGCACCTAGGCAAAACACCCGAACGCATGATCAACTGCCGCCTACGGGAATACCTGGAAGAGAGGGACTGGTTCTCCCCCCACCAAGATGGCGGCTTCAGGAGAGGCCGATCCACTCAGGCGGCAGAGACCATTGTTCATGACAGAATACATAAAAAAAGCCAGATACATCAAAAGACTCTCTCCATCAGCAAGGACGTAAATAAGGCCTTTGATAAAGTGTGGCACGAGAGACTCCAATGGAAACTCGCTAACAATAGGGAGTTACCTCTCTGCACCAGAAGGCTCCTCTCGCACTACCTCACTGAACGGAGATGCCACATAAAATACAATGATACCCTCTCAAAACCCTTCACACCACGCTCAGGCCTTCTTCAAAAAAGCGTACTGGTACTCACACTATACATCATGTTTACAAACGACACCCCACGCACACTCGAAAACTGCTTTCACACATACACAGTGGCCTACGCCGATGACGAGACCATTCTCGTCAGCGGCCGTGGTCCAGAAGAAATCGCGCTCCACGCACAATCATAACTAGACGATAAGACAGATTGCGAGGATAAATGGCTGATTGCCACGAATCCCCAGAAGACACAGATTACACTCTATGGCGCAAGAGATCACTTCATGCACAACCTACAAATCTTAGGGGAACTTTCAAAAAGTCCCTCAGGTTCAATATACATCAGAACATAACAGAAGAAAGAGCCTCACGTACAAACACATCGCTGAGCAGGTTCTACCCTGCGGGCAAAAAACTACAGTTACATCTTTACAAAACCCTCGTGCGACCTCTTCTCGCGTACGCCCCACTGTCACTCGTAGCTGCGAGTGCCACATGGAAGCGGAAGGCTCAGCGCATTCAGAACTCTGCTCTGAAGCACGCTTGCCGCTCTCCTTTGTACTCGAGAATGGCCACACTACACAATAACAACAAATTAGCACCCCTCAACACATATGCTCACACCAGACTCACAAAGCAACTCGGTAAACTCACCGGAGATCCATTATACAGCGCACTACATGTAAGAAGGTATGCGATAGCACCGCGATACCCCGCGGCCCATGACCACCCGCAACCCATATCGTTCTTCGCATAAACAAAAGCATCATGAATAACGCGTTTCCGACTGAGCAGACACGCTCTCCTTCCTGACCAACCTCCAACCGTTGTCCAGTCACGAACACCTCAAGATCACTCTAACTATACCACGCATCGGTATCTAGCCACCGACCTTTTAACTCTTCCAATCTCTTCTCAAGTTATTTCCGCAACCTTTACTCTATGACTGCCTGTTCGCCTGTGTTACACAGTGATCCCTCTCTGTCCTTTATATACACAAAGTGTGTAAAAATGTGAATAATTCCATTTCTGTTCATTCCTTGAAGATGACCTTACATGGTCGACAGACGTCTAGGAATAAAAATGTCATTCGCGGATGTTTTTTCTCGCCTCGAAGACCTCGTTAAAAAAACTTGTAATAAAAATTAAGAAAATACAAGTTAAAATTAATAACGCGCCACAGCTGTGGATTTCAATAGAACCTGCATACAGCATGGCCCTTTACCTAATTTTATATATATATATATATATATATATATATATATATATATATATATATATATATATTAGTTCAAGGAATGAGGCCCTTCAACCCCCTTCGGTTAAGTTACCTGTATTGAAGGATGGCGAATAATTCAGCGCCTACCTCACCCACTTCGAAACGATTTTCGAAGTGAATTCGTGGGACATCGAGGAGGATGGTGTTGCACGCTTACTTCCCTTGCTCAACAGTCATCTTCGGAAAATTTTCATATCTTTTCCTGCCGAGGCCATCCTTAATTATTCGACTCTCATGGCCGAATTGCTATCGGCAACCAATATGAATCCCGATTTCTATCAGGCTAAGTTTCGCCAAGCAAGAATATTACCGGGCCAAACTTACCATCAGTTTGGCTTCATCTTTCAGAGAAGCCTACAATTCTGGCTGGCCTCGGCTCAAGTAAGACGCGAATACGAGTCTCTGTTCGATTTCGTCTTACATCATCAGTTAATGGCTGCGCTGCCTTCCGAGATCCGTGTATTCGTCAAAGATAGACGAGCGTCTACCTTTAAGGAATGCCTGGAAGAGGCGGATGTACACGCGTGTAGCCATAAGGAGCCCAAGAATTCGCAGCCTAGAATGCAAATACATCACCGGTTGAGTGGAGGCCGTTGCAGCTTCCATTAAGTTCTGTGCCGTGTTGGTTGGCAAGAACTCCCAGATCTCCCCTAATCCTGTCACCCAGCCCATCCTTACGAGGGCTCAGGCCTTGAAAGAGATTGCAACCCCCTTGCCTTTAGAAACTCCGTATGCCCCAAAATTTGTACCCCTTTATAAAAAGGAGTTCGCAAGTAAGCAGAAGAAGTGCTCTTCTCTCCAGCCTCTGCGGGATGAAGCCAAGCAGGACATTTATGTTTCTGATTGTGGCCCAAGCAAGGTTATATATCTCATTAAAGATTACCTCTTTTACCGTTCTACCTCGAGCGAAGACGTGCTAAGACTTGCTCCCTTTGCATCCTCCGTTCTCGCATTCCCCAGGTTTCTTCGCCTTGCACATAATGGATTATTGGCTGGCCATTTCAGTCACAATAAAACGGCCAAGAGAATCTTTCTATATACCTTTTGGCCCGGCGCTGCCAAAGAGATTGCAGAATTTTGTCGATCCTGTGATATTTGCCAAAAAACGGCAGAAGTATGGATCGTACCTGCCTCCCCTTAAAAGGACCGCCATTATTTATGAACCCCTTTTAGAGTGGCTATCGGCTTGATTGGCCCAAATCACCCCCCGTCGAGTGAAGGACGCTCTTATATCCTTACGCTCGTGGATTTTGCTACGAGGTTTCCTGATGCAGTTCCCCTAAAAAGAATCGATAGCATAACGTGCGCGGAAGCATTAATATCTATCTTTTCTAGAGTCGGCATCATTAAAGAGATATTGTCTGGCCGAGGTATACAATTTACGTCCGAACTCATGGAATACGTGGGAAAACTTCTCCTGGTAAAACCTCTCTTCCCAACCCCTTCCACCCTGCGGCTAACGGAGTCTGCGAAAAATTAAACGGGACTCTGAAGACCGTCCTGAAGAAGCTGCGCTACGCTCAGCCTCAAGAGTGGCATCAGTATCTGCCAGTCGCTCTCTTTGCGTGCCGTGAGATTCCTCATAGGACTTTGGGGTTCGCCCCATTCGAACTCCTTTATGGGCGAAACGTCCGAGGCCCTAAAAGTATTCTCAACGAATTGTTCACAAATCCCCGCCTCGATGAATAAATTAAAACCTCGTATTCGTACGCATTGAACCTGAGGAACCGCTTAAAGGAATGCGCCGAGATCGCGTATAAAAATACAGATCTTAAGTTGGAGAAGTACCGGACTTATTTCGATGTAAAGGCAAAAGATCGACGCCTCCCGATTGAATCTAATAAGCTCCTTTAACAACGGAAAGGCCCGTTCCCCGTTTTAGAAGCACAAGGACCCATGGACTACCTCATAAAGACACCTCCGGTATGGTTACTGCTTAAAGTAACTAAAATAGAATGATGTGGCGAATCCTGGATGGCCTAGGCGACGTGTTGCTATATTTCGATAATGTGTACGCTGCCACACGTACATGGGAACAACACTTAGTCTCCCTTCGCTCCCTCCTCATGAGGTTACGGGAACATAGATTGACCATTGAACCTAGTAAATTTCATTTTGCCTATAATTCCTTTCGTTATTTAGGCTTTCATATCGGGGAAAACCAGATCCTTTCCCCAGGGAGATAAAGTAGAGGCTATTGCCAGCATGACTCTTCCGCGTACGAAGAAATAGCTCCGCTCCTTTTTGAGATTAACATCTTTATACCGGCGTTTTGTTCTCAATTTTGTCACCTTAGCTTCTCCACTTAGTGCCCTGTTAAAGAAGCAATCACAAGATCCCCTCGTGTGGAACCCCAAAGCACCGCCCACTTTGGTGAACTTAAGGATAGGCTCACTTCTGCTCCCATTCAAAAATTTAAAATGTATTTAGTGGGAAAGTAGTTCGTGATCGAAACGGATCACTGCCCCTTAGCATATTTAAAAAAATAGTAAATTTCAAAACGGTAGACTCATGCGATAGAGTTTACTGTTGATGGAGTACCGATTTTGCATATTTTATATTAAAGTTTCCGAAAATTGTATGGCTGACTTTCTTAGTAGGAACCCCATACAGGAGCTTTCTCCTACCTCGTAAGATCGAGTCACCGAGGGTGTGTACTCACAATTGTATATATTGTTAAGCCTTGTCCCTCCGTATATATATATATATATATATATATATTGCCTTTAATTATTTTTTCTTTGGTAATTAATTGTAATGTTTAATTTTTTGGGGGTATTATTATTATTACTTATCATTAACTCGGAAGTTTCAAAAACTCATAGGAATTGATATTTTTTGTGTTCGCGGCTATGTAGGCCCGAAGTTAAAGATTCCCCTATTAGCTTGTATCCCGTCAGGTAAATTATTTTCTCCAATCACTATCTCCCCCATTTGTGGGGAATGACATTTTCCATCACCTACGGCGTGTGGAAACATGAAAGTCAATACGCCGTTTTCACACAGAATTTCTCTGCTCAAGACAGATCAACGCAATGAGTTTAATTTGGGGTGCTTTATCACCGTCTTCCCCCCAGTTTGATAACCCTGTCCTGCTTGCAGGTGGAAGCCGTGTCCATCTTTCCCCACGTGGGGTAGAAAGGAGTCTCTCTTATTTTCCATTTTCCGTCTCACGACCTTGCCTGAGACTTCCTTCTGTCCGCAGACGAATCTCGATCTCGTGATTACTTCTCCCTGGAGCCGAAGTAATCTCAACCCCCTTTGGAATCTCTCTGGACGTCTTCGCATTGAGGCCCCATCGACGAAGACCTCGCCATTGGTCTTCTACATCCCCAGTTAATCCTCCAGAAGTAACCAGGAGTACTTTCCTCGTAAGTCCCACCTCTTCGTTCCCAGTCCTAAGAAGAATTCCCTATTTGGTGTAACGACAATAGACTTGCTAAATCTTTTATTTAATCCAACTTATCGGATCACATATATATTTTTACAGACCTAGTTTCCTTAATTTTTGCCTGTCATAATATTCTTTTGTCGTACTGATTATCATTTAGATTCCCAAATTTATATGTGCCCTTGTTCTTATTAATTGTATTAAAGTTTATTTTTGTAGAGGTGTTTATCTTTTGAATAACTGCTTATTATTTAGATTTCCATATTTATCTGTGCCTTTGTTCTTATTAATTGTATTTAAGTTTATTTTTGTAGAGGTATTTATCTTTCGAATAACTCTTGAGACGAACCCGGCAAACGTAATCCCTTTTAAAGAGCCAACCTATAATTTCGCTCTCTAAGTAGAAGGTCCTTACTTTTTTTCCCAATTCAATTGTACCACAGCGTAGCTCCGATAGTGACTGTCTTGAGTACAGTAGTGTGTACCTTTAGAGACTTTTTAGTCACACGCCTTCGTCCCTCGACATCATATTTTCCGTTAGATTAATTAATCTTAGAGATATTTTTCTAAACAAGAAGTCATAAATGTTGTGGGGGTTGGAGTATGAACAGTACCCCCCCAAAAACTGGAATAACATCGAAAAAAGGGACTTAAATATTAAATTTTATCAACTGAAAAACAGTGGCTAGTGAGCAGATTGAATGTGCTTGGAAAGATGGTGAACAATTGAAGTTCATAGTCGAGGAGAGATAGTAAACAATTGAAGGTGATAGGACGAGGAAAGATAGTGAAATAATGAATATGATAATTCGATGAGAAGTAAATAATTGAAGATTAAAATGAAGAGAGATAATGAACATTTACATAAATATGAAAGTTGGATGGGAGCTATTGAAAAACTGAAGAGGAGCGTTCAAATAACAATAGAGGGAGTGACCAATCGGATCTAGTAGATCGATATGATAATGAACATTTGTACATGATAGTTTCAGGAGAGAGTTAGTTAACAATTAAAGATAATATTTTGCCGAGAAATAGTTAACAACCAATTGAAAATAGTGAACAATTGCTGAAGAAAGCTCGATGAACGATAATAAATCCTGGAAGATCAGAGTTCGAGAAGATTGCGAACGACTTAAAATGATTCTTAGATGAACTAGTGGTAGTGAAATTCGAAGTAGAAGGTGAAAAATAGTGAAAATTAATGTGATATTTAGATCACAGATTGCGAACATTTGTAATTGATAACTCGAAGAGAGAAAGTCAACAACTGAATATGATAGTTCGATGATAGTTAGTGGACAATTTAAGATGATAGTGTGCTGAATGATAGTTCGAAAAGATTGTAAACAAGTGAAAATGATAAACATATTACTGATGATTAACAATTTATGGTGATGGTTAAAAGTGCGATAGTGAAAATTAGAAATGTTTCACGATGTGAAATAGTGAACAGTTGAAGTTATAGTCGATGAAAGATAATGAATAATTGAACGTAATAGAGAGATAACTGATAGTAAACAAATAATAATGACAGTTCTATGAATGATAGTGATCAAGTGTAGATGATAGTTCAAAGGGAGATGAAAAGCTATTGAAGATGATAGTTTGGGGAGAAATAGTTAAAAATTGAAGATATTTCGATGAACGATAGTAAACAATTAAAAATGTTAGTTAGAATAGAGATATGAAATAATGGAAATAATATTTTGAGGTGATATAAAGAACAGTTAAAAATGACAGTTCGTTGAACGATAGTAAACAATTGAAAATGAGATTTCGCTGAAAAATAGTTGAACAATTGAAAAGTTAAGCTCGATTAAATATAATGAAAAATTAAAATGATAGTTCGATGAGAAATAGAGAACAATTGAAAATGATAATTCGAATAGAGATAATAAACAAATAAAAATTATATTTTGAGGAGATATAGTGAATAAATAAATAAGATATTTCGATGGACGATAAGGTAATTTTGAAAATGTTAAATACTGGTAAACTTAATCTGGATCTCGTAGATTTCAAGGATTTTTATATATGCAAAAAGATTAAATAAAGGAAATTTGCCATTGACACATGATATATTTTCGATTATTAGTTCAGAACTATTGTTTTCATAACTAGTTTGATCTCTTTTCGAAGAAAAAAGGACTTGAACACGTCGTGGCATGCCTCGAACTGGTGTCTGGCAGAAATCCTTGATCTTGTTGGAATGGAACCAAGTTTCAATAAGGCGCAAAATAAGTTGTTGTTTGGTTGTAATTGGCATTTGGTGTAGCTCACCCTTCAACGCGCACCATAAAGTCTCAATGGGGATCACATCTGGTGAATTTCATGCCCATAGTAGCAATTCGACAGCATTTTTTTATTACACTATTTCTGTACAGAATTTTCAGTGACACGGGGACGAGTCCTGTTAGAAAATTTATGGTCTGCCACCATATTATTCCCTTGTTTGAGATAGTAAACGGGTTTGTTGTAACTAACGGTACTTTTGTTGATTCATTGTTCCATTTATAATGTGCAGATATCGTTCCCAAAGCATTATCTTTTGCAGAAATTTCAACCAGGCTTTCTTCTAACGCTTTGCATACAACCATCAAAACCTGCAAATGTTGATTCGTTCTGAAACATTAAATACAATAATAGAAAACAATACGTAAATAGTAAGACATCCAGAACAAATAACTGTTTTGCAGTGTTGCAAGTAAACCTTCGGTCTCTGGCCAAAGGCTAAGGTAAGAGTATCTTTTTCCATTTCAGAATCGAATTGAATAGTTACCTTTCCTAAAGTGTCTAATTATTCTGAAATATATTTATTACTTTCTTCTTTTCTATATCTTCTCCAAGTAGAAATCTTTCAATATCTTTCTGAATAACTTCTTATTAATCTTTTCTTTTGTAATCGTAATCTTTATTTTCTTGTAAAATTTTATTATTAATCTCTTTAAATACTTCTTCGTATACAATATCTTTAAAATTTATTTTATTCATACTTTTCTCATATTCATTCTTATATTCAAGGAGTAAAAAATATTGTTATAAAAAATTGTAGCTCTTAGAAATTATTTGCATAAAAAACTTTAAATATACGAAAAAACATTTCTAATAAATGTTTCTTTAAACTCTAAAGCAACTCTTAGAAATAACAAAAGTTCTGAATATACGAAAATCCAGCCTCGTGCTCTAATTTTTTGCTCTCTAAAATAATTTTCTTAGAACGACCTTTGATAAAATCATTCAATATACGAAAAACCATCCATCCATACGACTTATCTGACTCTAGCAAAGCAGTTTTGGTCTAAAAAAAAATTAAAATGTTCCATACATTTCTCCTAATGATTTACTCTTAGTCTAGATTTGTTCATATCCACACTTAATTTCTAGGCCTAAAAGCAATACAAAAAATTATCGGAATTCTTTTGATAAGCAGAATAAACAATATTATCTATATGTGCTTCACATATTAAAACATTATAGCCATGCCTTAATTTTAATACATTTTCTGAACTTCACGATTTGTAATTATTTTTTGTTTAAAAATCCACAAATTCTAATAATTTACTCAAAAAATAAAACTGTTCCTAGATGCATAGTAATATTCTATTCCTTAATATCATCGAGAGCTATATTTTTAATTTATATCAAGGTTAGGGGTTAATATTAGTTTCCGACCACATTTAGTAACCCTCTTTGCCAACACATCCTTGTTTTTTTAATTCTTTCTTAATTTCACAAATTGTTTCAGTTGTAACCTGTAGTTTCCTTGCGATTTCTTTCTGTTTAAATGTCGTTTCACTCAAATATACTACAATTTGTTCCATTTTATCGGGAATAATATAACTTCGTTTACCAATATCAGCTTGAATTGAAATATCACTTTTTTTTCACTTTAAATGGTATTTAATATATGAATTCGTAAATAATACACAAAGCCTAGCCTAAACCTGCCTATTATAGCATAGCATATTATAACCTACCCTGTTTTAGCCTAGTATAGCCAAGCCTAGCCAAACATAGGATAGCCTAGCCTAAAATATAATAGCCTAGTTGTGCCGGGCCTAACCTAACCTAGCTTAGTATAATCTAGTTAGTACAGTCAAGCTAGAATAGGCTATTCTAGTCTAGTCTAGCATAGCATACTATAGGCTAGCTTGGTATAGCCTATTCTAGCATAACCACACCTAAAATAATATAGCTAAGCGTATCAAATTATAGCCAACCTAGTATATCCTTATATAAAAATACCATACCATAGATTAGAATAACCTTGCATAACTTAGGCTATTATAGCCTTGGTTAGCTAGCCTATCGTACCTTAACATAGTATTACCTAGCATAGCCCTTCCTAGCCTATTATACTTTAGCCTACCCTAGCATAGCATAGTATAGCCCTATCTAGCCTACTATAGCTTAGCATAGCTTAGCTTAGCCTAGTATAACCTAGCCTAGCATTAACTATCCTAGACAAGTATAGCCTATGCTATCCTATTATACCCTAGTCAAGTATAGTTTACTATTGTTTAGCCTATCATACTATATGATATCCTAGCATAGCATTTTATAGCCTAAATTAGCATAGTATATCTTACCCTTGTACATTATATCTTAGCATAGCTTAGCATAGTATAGTCTAGCAGAGCATAGCTTATTCTATGCTTGCCTAGCAGAGTAGAGCATATTATAGCCTAATCTAACCTAGCAGAGTATCGGCCGAATAGTTGTGATATTATAGCCAAAACAAAATAATTCCTGGGCTAACTTTGTGAGGACTTTGGTAATTATAGCATTGGAAGGAGAATGCAAAACAACATAAGTTTTTAAAATTTCGTTATAATCGACCAAATAGTTATGATGTTATTACAAAAAAATCAAAACGGGGACCGACCGACCGACCGACATAGTGAGATGTAGAGTCGCTCGCGATTAGACTCACACGCGACTAAAAATCGAAGATATTTCTTTTATTAAAGATATTGAAGAGTCGAAGAAGTTAGTTCGATGTGGGAAATAATGACTTATTGATTATGATGGTCAAATATTCAAGATTATCGATAATTCGATGAAAGAAAGTGAAAAGTTCAACAATATAGTTTGATGAGAGATATTGAATAAATGAAGATGATATTTTGATGAATGATAATATTATGTAACACAATTTTTGTTCCTGGTCAGTAAATGTTATTTTCCAACTCTTTTATTGCAAAACAATGAAACAAGGTCTGCTGACCAAAGTCACGTGCCCTCACCTATTCACTTATAAGTCCCATCATGTTTTCATTGTTGTGTACACCTTAGTATCTATGTTCACATTCAGTATATCTTGAGGGTATCACTCCCATATTCTCCTTGAACTCTTTAACCGCAGAAGAGTAACTTTTGAAGCCTGTTACACTTGGCATCCGGAAAGGAGCTGCTCATCCTTCCAGGCTGATTGCAGATTAGGAATTTCTTGTCACTGGGTTGACAGGAACTCTTTGCTGGGCCCTGGGAAAGTGATTGGCGCGCTTCTCCATCAGTGCTAGTTTATTTTTATCTATTATTAGTATTATTGTTATTATTATTAGTTATTATTTATTAATATTATTATTATTTATTATTATTACGGCAATCCCCTCAACGTTTTGTCTACCAGCACTTCGAATAAGGAGGAAATGGACAGAGTTCGGTCCGCTAGACATGGTATGGTGCCTTGATGGACTGCATGCCATCCTAGTCGTTAGTGTACTCGCCTATACCTACTTCTCTTTATTACATACCCGCCTACTACCCTCGAAACTTGCTTTTCTAACCATATAGGTCCTGGTTGCCCGGCGCACTTTCCTCCTCTTATGGGTCTTTAGTCGAGTGGCAGTGGATACCCTGAGGTAATTAACTGCTGCGAGGGCCTAAAGCTTTTGCCCTTTGAGGCAAGTATTAATCACGGAGTGTGTTGGGTAGTCGACTCTAATCGCTTTTTTCCAGTAGATATATAAGATGGCTACGTCGACACCATCCATTTTGGTCAAACCTCGAGGACAAATCGCCTGAATGGCCGTCCGGGTTGTCAAAGCCCATCTTAGCTCGTACTCATGAGTCGAGTATGTGTAAATGATCACATTTTTTTTAACTTTATGCTCATATGGAGACTTTACTTTTAAAATCTTAAGGCATTTGCTGGTCATAGAATCTAATTTCCATGCATTTTCTCTTTATTTCGAATACAATGGCTAGAAGAGACAGGAATTGTGGGGAAATGATGATGCGGGGAGAGCCGCCTCCGAGCGTGGCCTCGCCATCCCAAAGTATCTGAGAGGACGCGGTAGAACAAGATACCATCCTTTCCATGTGGCAAAGGAACTTCCCCTTTGCCATCTCTGGCGCTGTCCTCGGGCATCTACACCTATGAAAAGGAAATCCCCCCCTCCCGTTCTTTCTCAGGGTCCCCTCCATAAATCTTTCGGCGGAAAAGGCACTTCTCCTTCTCCGTTCTTGAAGGGTTTGGTGGGAGTCACCCGTACCGCCTTCGTTAGAGCTGCTCTTGGGCGACTGCACCTTAGTAATAGCACATGTCCACCTTCTCTTATCATAGGGGACTGACTACAGTCATGCAGGGGGATGGACAAAAGGAGGCCACCTCCATGGACTCCGAGGTGACGCAGCCCCAGTTGGTAGGATGTTCGATGGAGATAAACCCAGGATCGGTGCCAAACACCAAACCTGACTCTGCCCACTTGCAAGCTTCTCTTCAGGCGGCTGGGGACTCCGGCGACTCATAATAAGAGAAGGGACCTCCTCCTCCCCCTTTGGAAGCTAAACCCTTCTCCATCTTGGAGACCGATCTTGCTGAGGATTCTCTGTACGGCCTAGGGAAGCCTTCTAGGGATGGAGAGAAGTGGCTTCACTCTTGGCCCTACTTCTTAAAGAGAACAAGAAGCCAAAAAGAACTAGGGGTTCCTCTCCCTCCGCGGGGGTTTGAGAGAAGGACAGGTTCAGTGCCGATTCGTTAAGCAACCAGTCCAAGTTCGACACGTCCTCTCCCGAGGCACCCTCGTCAGGGAAGCCACAGACAAAGACTAAAGTCACCAGTGGGCTGAGTAGAGCCTCGGGTGCGTCGGGGCCCCTCATTCAAAGAATACCCGGCGTTTATGAGCCCACTGTGTTCAAACGCTCTATTGTTATTCTCTCTATTGTTATTGAGAGCCGAAGGTGACCCATGTTTCGGACGGGAGCCTTCTAGCGAATGTATCAGACCGTTCCGAGGCGGCCATGATTATTGACATCTGGACATTTAATAGCTAGCTGGTGAGTATGACGCTGCACTCTACCATGAACTTCGTGAGAGGAGTGGTTTATGCGAGGAAACTCGTGCAAAACTCCTTCGAAGACATTACCTTAGAGCTCCCTGACCACGAGGCTGCCAAAGTCAAACGTGTGATGAGAAAACAGGGACGGACCTCGAGACCCGCCCTTGCTCTAAGGCCGTATACTATAATTCGCTAGCGTGTAAGGTCAAGTGTGTCATTGCTTCTTTGGAACAATGTTTTGCGTATCCACTGTGGAATGAAATACTGACAGTTCAGGCTGAGGATCGTCTCTCATTTTGCGAGTCTTGTTCCTGGCGCACCCGGCCGATGAGATCTTATGCCTCAATATTAAAAAAGGCACTCTCTGCTCATGACCCCTGAAGGACTACGATCACGGTCCTATCTGTACTCATTCGAAAACCTTTTGCGGGTTCTTCCCCTCCCTATATCGAGCACTCTATTTGAAGAGCTGGCGGCAAAAAGGTTTGACATCCAGCTTGAGCTTAAACCAAGGCTCTCCCCCCTTTCCAGCGCCATCTTTTCCCGTAAAACGAAACGACCGCGCCCCTCTATCTAATCTTTAGACCCACAGAAGGTAACACCAATGAAGGTGGTCGTGAGGCCGTCTTTTGGGGGTTCGTTAAGTTATCCTCCAAAAGGAAGACAATATAGCAGCTTCGGCTCCTACGACCCCACCCAAGGCTGGACTGGGTGGTTTGAGACGATAAATAGTTCAAAGGAAGGGGGAAAACCTCGCATAAAGAGCCCAACCTTCCCAGATAACTCCTTGAAGGCAACAGCGCGTTGTGGGCCAACAGCTCTCCCCGGGAAGCGCACGGCCATTCTCGTGTAGGTCTTTTTCTTGGAAGAGAGCCCCCGCATCTCCTCCGAGTTAGACCTAAATGGCATATTCCTTAAATGTTTTTGTCGCGGATTCGGGGTTAGCTTTGAAGATCTGTGGAGGCTCGTCTCTTCCCATTCCGAGTTAGCTATTTTTTTTTGCAGGAGATCATGCTGAGTGAATGCCCCATGCACACTGCCCACTACCCATTCGGGGTATTAGGCTTTTACGAACGCCTCACCAACCAACGAAGGACGTTGATTGTATGCAGGATGCGAGATTTACACCCCAAATGATGTTTCCGTTATTCTATTTACTATTAATACCTCTTTTCAAGTAGTAACAGTGCGGCATCGTGGGACGGTTGCTCGGGGATTTCAAAGGTAAACACTGTATCTGTGGAGACTACTAGATCAATCCCAGTGCCCAGGTCATTGCCAATCTGATAGACGATCTGGAGGTATGTCGTTAATGAGTTTACGCATCATTGCCCGAGAATAGGTTCATTTTCCTGTCTTGATCTATCCCTGTGCTCTCCAGATGCACAGCCTAATTTTGTGTGAGGGGTAGTCGAAGTTCGTTTACCCTGCTGCTTGTGCAAGTTGATGGAGTAATTAGTAAGTGTTAGATTAGCCTTTTTCCTGAAAACCGGAGGCCACTGGTTTTATGCACAGTGTGGTTTACGCAAGTTCCGCTCCATACCGGATGCTCTGTTTGAATGGAAAATGGCATCTACAAGGCCTTTCTTCTTAGAAAGCTTTACGCCACAGTGTTTCTCAATGTTGATTAAGCCTATGATACTACATAACGATAACGTATCGTGGAGATTCTCCACATGATGGCGTCGAGGGGACGCCTTACACTTTTAGTTCTGAGTTTCTGCAAGTATGTCGATTCCGCTTACGGGTGAGAGGCTCCTCTCCGCTCCAGTGGAGCAGAAAGACGGTGTAGTGCCAGGAAGTGTCTTCACTTTCACGCACTTTGTCCTAAAAATCAACAGTATCACTTTGGTGCTGCCGGAACATGTTCTCGTAACGCACCACGCGGACGAACTTTGGATCTCTTTTGGTGAGCTAAAATTCTAACTCTGGAGTGTCGACTCTAATATGCATTGAACTGCATGTCTCGCTATGCCAAAACGTACTGGTTTAGGTTTTCTTTGGCTAAAACTAAGATGGTGTAATACTGCCGCCATCCATGGTTCCACTCAGACCCGGACTTTTTTCTAAACGGAGTTAGTTTGGAAGTAGTGCAATCTCACCTTTTCCTGTATGTTGTTTTCGAACGAGACCTCACCCGGGAGGCTCACCTTCGCACCCTTTGGGTCTCTTGTACCTGCGCCATATCTATTCTTTCTCGAAGTATAGCCAAGTGTACGAGAATATGCGCAACACGGCTCTAAGGTAGGCTAAGCAAGGCTACCAACGCTATTGTTCTAAGAGTGCAATTTGAATAGATAGCGGCAGCTGTGTTACCAAGGAATATTCCAAACACAAATAAAAAAATAGATTTTATTACGCACTAAATAAAAAGGCACGACAATAAATATGGATATATATATATATATATATATATATATATATATATATATATATATATATATATATATATATATATAAGTATATGAATAAGACGGAATTAGGTTTCGAGTAATAACTGGATAACTAGGGTTATTGAATGGTTATAATGGGAGATTAAGGGAAGTGAGTGATTTAGTTCCTTTGAACCTCGAGATTAAAACGGGGCAAATTAAGGGGAGGCCTTGGTGACCTTGATTACTAACGGGGGTAGCCGAATACCAGCAGCGTGTGGGGCTACTTTCTTGAACTTGTGTTTTGCGAGATGCAGGCCTCTTGTCCTCAAGAAGTCACCGGACGAACCTCGAACTGGGAGGGGGGGAGGGGAGAGATGACTTCTCCAAACTCGGGTCGAGCGAGCTATCGGGCCTCTTGTACTCAAGAGGTCACCAGTCGAACTTTGAAAGGGGGGGGAGGAGATGACTTCTCCACACTCGGTTTGAGCGAGCTATCGGGCCTCTTGTCCTCAAGAGGTCACCAGAAGAACTTCGGAGGACGGCATCTCTAATCATTGATCCGAAGGTGGTTGAAAAAGGCTGATGTTGCCTCAAGAGACTCTTCTCCCTGATCAGAAGATACGGGTGTGATGTCCAGCTCTTCCGTGGCTTGTGACCGTCACTCACACTTCTCGGGAGAGAGCTTCGTTGAACCAAACTCCTTTCGAGGAAGTGTCAACTAACTAAATCTCCGAAGCATGGAGAGAGAGAGAGAGAGAGAGAGAGAGAGAGAGAGGCCTTCTCGAACCTTCGTTATCGGCCGTGACAAAGCGAGTGTCTCCTCGCAGGGAAGTGTCAAAGGCAGGGATCAGCAGCCCAGACGGACGACCAGCGGCTGGAGTCATAAAAGCTGTTTGCAGCGAACCTACAAAAGAAATCTCCCGACCCAAGGGGGCTGGAGGGAGGGAAGATTGTGACGGCAGGGAGGTAGCCTCCAATTTCAGCGTCATGCCTCAGGGTGAATTTTTGCGGTGACTTTGCGGCAACTTCAAAAAGGGTGAGGTCGGCAGAGGGAGGGGGAAAGGGATGCCTCGCTTTCTCTCCAGAAGTAATATATTAGGAGGTGGGGAAATAATATTATTCAAGGGGATCTCACTACACTCCTCCCTATCCAAAGACATTTTTACAGTGCAGGACACTTTGTAGCGAAAAAGATGTCTACAATAATTTCATCAAGAGGGAAACTTATAAATCTACAATTTTAACGTTTAATAACAGAGAAAAAAAACATAACACTACACGGGATTTACATATGTGTAACCACAGTTAACTTAATCTATATATACGCACACACAACATCAGCAAGGCCAAATAAAAAGAGAATAGTATTTACAAAAAAATGAATCAAACGCGAATTTTACTATACAGTCAGGTTTTTTTTTGAGGGAGGGGGAACGGGGGGTCTTCTATTGGATTCTTACTCCAGCTATCGGCTAGACAGTTGTCGGTGCATTTAACATACAGGATCCGACATTGGTACTTCATGAGTAGTAGGCTTCAACGATTTAAACGGCCATTTTGCCTCTTACAGTTTTTAGGTACGCCAGGGGTTTGTGATCACTTTAGATAATAAATTCTTTACATATGAGATACATCCTAAATTCCGAATAGACCAGACTATGGCTAACGCTTCAAGCTCTATGGTGGCATATGCCTTTTCGCTATGGGACAGCTTCCTGCTAGCATATCCTACAGGATATCCCACTCCATCGTCATCATATTGGACGAGAGCACAACCTAAGCCATCCTGGGAGGCATCGGTACAAACCCCGAATATTTTATTAGGATTCGGTAATCTCAAAATAGGGCCAGAGATTAGCTCGTTCTTTAACTGGTGGAAGCGATCTTCCACGGAAGGGGTCCAATTCACTGGAACAGGGGCCGTTCTTTTTAACATGTCGTTAAGGGGCGAGGATATGGCAGCGAAATTCGTCACAAAACTACGATAAAATGACACGGGAAAGCCTTTCAATAAGGCAAGCAATTGAGCCCTCTCATTAGGGGCGAGATTGGGGTTTACGTTCAAGTCGGAGTTAGGCTCCGCTTAGGGGGAGGAAGAGACGGCAGGGGGCACTCATCGTCTGCTTCTACGCACACCGTTTTGACCACATCCACGGGTTCAACGAGATAAGGGTGTCCCTCGATTGAGACCCGAGTGAAGGGTTCGGCCACTCTCGGGTTCTTTTGAAGAGGGGCGAGGACTACACGCCATTTGGAGGTGACCTTCCGGCAAAGGTCACAAGACTTGCAGAACTCGGTAATTTCTTTGGACGCTCCTGGCCAAAAGAAATATTTAAAAAATCACTGTGCCGTTTTGTTATGGCCTGAATGTCCGGCTATTAGGCTATCATGAGCCATCTTTTTAACGGGTTCGATGTTTGTTCTCGGCACACACAAAGCGATTGTCGGGGAGCTCCCCGGTTGAACAGAAGAATGATATACTAACGCGTCCTTCACGGTATATTCGATCTTCCGATCGCCTCGCACTGTTTCAGTCTCCTTCTTCCTTTCTTTTTCCCATAGGGGTTGTAATGGGAGCAATTTTTCTGCGCCTCAGCACATTGAACATTGGTGGCGAGGTCGATATCTGGGGACGATAGGAGTACCGGAAGCAAAACATCATACTCGGCCTGTGCCCTGGTAACGCCAAGCTGAGAAATTGGGTTTTGGGAGAGCTGTGCGCTCTGTCTAATGAGGACGGAGCAAAGTTTAATCGGCGACGCAACTACGTCGGCCCATCCGGTAAGGTACTGGCACTCAATATGGCACCGTACCACTGGGAACCTTGAGGCACGACCTAAAAATTCATGCACCAACGCGAACCTGTTATGCTGGGGACTACTATACAGGTGGAACCTGTATCTCTTACGAAGGTTGACACTCATCAACCATTTACTGCGCAATTTTCAAACTGGAGCTCACCGGGGGAACTCTTGTTGAACAGGAAATTTACCTGTTAATTTTTGAGAGAGGGAGTAGGAGCCGCTGGCGATGCGGTTGGCGGATTATGCGAGAGGGCAGCAGAGATTTGATGGACCTGCTTACTCGACGAGGTCCTCAGTTGTGAATTTTGGGGGCAATTGTAATTTAAGTGCCCAAGGGTGCCACACGTAAAGCTTACACTTGATCTACGGGGGTAGGTGCTAGGCGTGGAGTGGAGTAACGGGGGGCTTCACGTCCTTTTGCTCTCGTGGCAAGTAAGGCCTTTACTTACTCAGGGATCGCACTTTTACGAAGCTGTTGTTGCACTTGGGTAGGCTTCGGTTAAATCCAAACTTGTGTTTGGGGAGGAGGAATGGTTCTTTTTGACCTCCTTGGGTTAGAGGTCGTGACTGGAAACGTGAAGGTCGGCTTCTTCACACACTCCTTGAAAGTGGACACTCTTCTGTTCGCTATGAAGGCCCTTAGTTTGCGAGGGAGGGTAGACATCAGTTGATTCCTTAGAATGAAGTCAATTAGCGACTCATAATCATTTGATACTTGGGCAGAATCCAGCCAGAATTGAAAGTTACGCCGAAGCGTGAATCCAAATTATTTGTAGGTTTGGCCTGGCTGCATTAGCGCAGAGCGGAATCTAACCCTATAAAATTCTGGATTCATGTTAATAACAGAAAGAAGTTCTGCCTTTAGGGTTGAATAATCAAGGGTGGCCTCTGAAGGAAGCGAAAGGAATATGTCGCAAAGATGAGGATTCAAGAGTGGAAATAAACGGGCGACACCATCTGATTCTAACTTCCAATTGTTGACTTCGAAGATCTTCTCGAAGTGCGTTAAATAAGAGCAAAAATCTTATCCATCCTTGAATGCGGGAAATTTTAGTAAGGGCACTTGAGCCTGTTCATTTCGAGATCCCACGGAGCTTATCTCGACTTGGTCACGGCTTATCTCTCTCTCATGCTGACTAATTCTTTTATTCTCTTCTGCTTCTCTCTGCGCTTTTCTTTCTTTCTTTTCTCTTTGTGCTTTTCTTTCTTCGACTTCTGCTTCTCTCTGTGCTTTTCTTTCTCTCTCTTCTGCTTCTCTCTGTGCTTTTATTTCCGCACATTAGTTACCTTCCTCTTCCTGGACGTAAGCCATTAAATCTTTCCCAGATAAGCCTAGGATCTGACCTTGCTTATGAAAGCGATCGAATGAAGACATCCCGGATATTCTACTTCCGGCCTTTGCACAACGAAAAAGTTTCCAGAGCTATTGAAGCTTTACCTCAAACAAATATAAATTCTACTAACGAAAAAAATGATTAAAATTCCTAGTAAAATTCGAGCAAACTCACACCAAAAAAATAACTAACTAACTAACGGAGGAATCTGACTCACGACATACAAAAAAGGGCGGTTAGTATTACCGCTTAGCTATTATCATCTTTTAAGAAACTAGAAAACTGTGGACACACCACACAAGAATGGGCTTAAAAATTGTTTGTTACCCGTTAATCAAAAAGAAAATTGTCCTAATATAATGGTGTTCAGATATTTTTGGTAATGCAGCTGCTATCAATTGAACTTAGTGCTTCAAAATCAGGTGAGGAAGACCCAAAGCCTGACGCCAAATTATATAAGTATTTATATATATATATATATATATATATATATATATATATATATATATATATATATATATATATATATATATATTTATGTCGAAATATGACCAAGTGTACGAGAATATGTGCACACGGCTCTAAGGTAGGCTAAGCAAGGCTACCACTGCTATTGTTCTAAGAGTGCGATTTGAATAGATAACTGCAGCTGCGTGACCAAGGAATATTCCAAACACAAAGACAAAAATAGATTTTAATACACCCTAAATAAAAGGCACGCCAATAAATATGGATATATATATATAAATATATATATATATATATATATATATATATATATATATATATATATATATATATATATATATATTGCGATAGAACGGGTTGAGGCCGCTTAATTTCAACCACTATTACATGTTATTTAAAAACACGATGCTACCCACTTGCATCTTCGCTTTGAAGCCGGGCGCATTGTCGCCGCCACCTGAGTCAATGTTTAAACAAGGAGGTTTATCTTCCCCCGTTCTCCCCAGGCGCCGACCTCGCCAGATTGAGTTAGGCTTATGGGCAGATAAGGTATTGTTCTCAGGCGTGGCTGTGCATTCCCTCGAAGCCCCCACTCCACTGTCCCCTACGCCAAGGAAATGTCTCGCCTATTTATATGGAAACCTTACCACTAAGATCAGATTCGAGATCCAGATTTTCTTCGCAAGACATCTCTACGATCCACTCTCACCTTGTGCGCCCAGGGTCCTCGACCTCGAGATTTACCATCACTTGTCCAGAAGAAGGAAAATATCCCTTGAGTGCCGAGGTTCAAGCCTTCGTGACGCCAAGTCCACAAGGCTTCCCCTGTTGTTCAGAAAGTGAAAAACTTTAGAACAGCCATTGTCCTTTCGAGCCCATAGACAAGAAACGGTTCTCACCCTTCCCCCCCTATGTTGTTTAGAAGAGAACAACGTAGAACAGCCATTGTTCTTCCAGCCTGTTCGCAAAGAAACGGTTCTCACCCTTCCCCCTTTTTGTTCAGAAGAAAACAACATTAGAACAGCCATTGTTCTCGAGCCCGTAGACAAGAGACGGTTCTCACCCCCCCTGTTGTTCAGAAGAGAACAACGTAGAACAGCCATTGTTCTTCAAGCCCGTTAGTAAAGAAACGGTTCTCATTTCCAAGACGCCACGTCAGGATCATTTAATTCCCCCCCCCCTTCGGCTGAAACTCGCCAGCGGACCGAAAATTCCTTCACGTCGCCTTCCTCTGCACAACAAGTGTAATTACGTAAGCCGAACGTTACCTTTGAGTATTTAACCCTTTTGTCAACCCTATCCTGTGATTTCAAATGGTTTAGCAAACCATCCCATCCCTTTAATTTATATTTGTTTTACCTTTTTAAATCTCTCTTAATCCTCGGATTAGCTAGATTTCCCACGACCCTTTCCATTCTCTGTTTATGTCAATATTTTCCGTTTTGTGTATTGTTGATAGTTTTTATTAATAAAACTCTATTTTATTAATGATATCCATATTATTATCCTTGAGCTCAGTTCCACTTCTTAAGCATATCGTAGATAAATAATATCGGTCAACCCAGACAACCACGCACTCTAAAGATAATTAAATAAGTTCCCTCAACGAATAGTTATATATGGTATATCGTCGGGAGTCCATTCTACGATATATATATATATATATATATATATATATATATATATATATAAGTACTAAGTGGATAACCAGGGTTATTGCATGGTTATAATGGGAGATTTAGGGTAAACCTCGAGAGTAAAACGGGGTAAACTTAGGGGAGGTCTTAGCGACCTAGATTACTCACGGGTGTAGCCGAATACCAGCAGCGGGTGGGACTACTTTCTCGAACTTGTGTTTTGCGAGGTGCGGGCCTCTTTTCCTCAAGAGATCACCGGACGAACTTCGAAGGGGAAGATGACTTCTCCAAACTCTGGTCGAGCAAGCTATCGGGCCTCTTGTCCTCAAGAGGTCATGCTTTTCATGGCATCCCCTTAAATGATAGATAAGAAAAAAAAGATGTAGATCAGTACAAAGAGAAGGTCGTGACAAATGAGATACCATCCCAACCGGCGTCAGCCTCCCCTCTCTTTGTTCCGACCATAGATGAATGAACGAAGCCTGGTCGGCGACTAACCTGCTAAATTAGACGTCAGTCAAGGAAAATAAATGGGAAGAGGCTTGAATAAAAAGCTGTGGAAAAGAGGGGTAAATGAGAATTGTCTAGATGGAATAAAATGCAAATATTTGCAAATTATTTTACAATTACAAGGGGCATTTTGGCCTGAAGGGCCTGCCGCTCCCTATGTACCACGTTTAACAATCTACTCTGCTTCGCCCCATCCCCATCTTACTGGTGAACAAAGGAACAAAATCATATTCAGAGAACGGGTACTAAAAGTAGGAACAACTCCATGCCCGAATTATGTTTACATTAATGTTTAATTACAGCAACTTCCAGTTAGTTTATCTCCTCTACAATGGCACTTCACTTTAAAGGCAAGAAAATGGCAAAATCGAGCCGCATTGAGACCGTAGTAAAGTCTTTTGTTCCAGTTTAATTGAAGTAAAGAAAAATCTACTTTAATCAGTAGAAAACTAAATTTTTTGAAATTAATAAAAATTATCAGAATTAATTAAACATAAGAATGGACAAATGTAGGGCATGAATCAAATTAATTTTTTGATCAGGGAGAATTTAATACTAAGAACAACTGTCTAAACAAAAAAAATAAGATCAAAATATTCTCAAAGATCGACCAATACAAAAATGCTAATAAAATTAATTATATTGATTGCAAATCATTTATTTTCACAGATTGGCACAGTCTTAAGTCTTCTACATTCATTAGTAAGCAGTTTGGCCACCCTTAGCACCCATGAGTACTTTAACACGTCTTGGCATAGCATTGATCAATATTTTGCAACATTTCCTGGATTCGCTTAGATCTAAACTAAACTTCAATAAGACGGTATATGAGTTGCTATTTAGTTGTAATGGGCGCTGTGTATATTTCATTATTCAACACACAGGATAAACTCTCAATCGGATTCATGTCCGGGGAATTTCAGGACTATGGAAGCAGCCGAACTCCATTTTGTGCACACCATGCCTTCATTGAATTTGCTCTATGACATGGGGCCGAGTCTTGTTGTAATATGCAAAGTCTGTCGCCATACCATTCCATTTTTTGAGGCAATAAACGACATTTAAGCACTTCTATATACTTTTCTTGGTTTATAATTTTCTCAACAATATGCAAACGACTTGTTCCATGCACTGAAATGGCTACCCACACCATTATTTTCGTTGGAAATTTTTATTACTTTCCTCCGACATACAACCATTTAGTGCGTAGACGCAGTTTAGAATTATTTCGACTGTTTCTTCTATTGGCACATTGGTGAAAAGACTCTCGACATCGAGGGAAGTTGGGACGCCTCCTGGTGCGGAACCGTGAAGAATATATACGACATCATTGGTAGATTTTATGGAGAATTTTGACGGGATAAATGGCGTAGTAAAAGAATTCAAACCTTTGGCGAGTTTATATGTCGGCGTTGGGACTTGGGAGATAATTGGGCGAAGGGGGTAATTTTGCTTATTTGATATGACATGGCCTTAGATGTACCCAGGGCTATATTGACCTTAAATAGGAAAGAGTTGAATTTGATTGGGGATAGTGATGTTTTCGGATATTAGTTTGTTGGCTTTTTTCTTCAATTGGTCCCTTGGGTCTCTCGTAATTCTTTGGAATTTTGAAGTGTCACTTAGCATGTTGTTTAGTTTATGAATACATTCCTCTCTATTAAGTAGGACGAAAGTGTTGGACTTGTCTGCTCTTCTAATAATGGTGTCGTAGTTATCTCGAAATTTTTTGAGACACTCTTTCATTTCCTCTGTTAATAGGAATCTGTTGTTCTTTGTGCATTGTTTAGTTCCTTCTGCATTGAGTTAGGGTGTAATTTCATGCTATATTTTCCGAACCCTCTGTTTCTCAAGTTTTTGTAGATCCTGGTAGAGCAGTTCTAATTGTAATTTTTTGATTGTTTTGTCGTATTTTGGTTGAAGGTGGCAGTTTAGGCCGAGGTTGAGGACTTTTTTCAGTCCTTCGTCAGGTATGTGGCTAGACAAGTTCAAGAATCCTTCGTTTCCAGATAGGGGGAGGAAAATTGCCGTCCATAAAGTTTGTTGAGTTTTTCGGCTTCTAAATTTCGTTCGATGAATTCGGTAGTTTTTACCTTCTGGGAAAGTGCTTGGAGAATTTGGCGCTTTTGTTAATCTTCTCTGTTGTGTGCTAACAATTCTTCTTCGAGTCTTTTGATATCATTATCCAATTCGAGTATTCTCTCACGAATTAGTAGAATTTGCCGTTTCACAAATTCCTTGCGGTACATATGTGTAATGTTTTCATGTCGAGCTGCTCGGTCATGAGTTTTAATATCGGTGTAAGATGGTAGTAGCTTCTCTTCTATACATGTTTTGTTAAAAAGCAAGTTGTTTTTCACAAAAACCAATATTATTTTAGCACGTTCTAACTGTCGAATGCAGTTTTTTTATATTAGGCTGAAGATTAAAAATGAACTGAAGAAGAACCATTTATTTGGTCTTATTTAAGATATTCAGACTTTTTACAAATTTTTGTCGTGAGATTTCTTCAAGCATCTTCAGACGGAAATCTTGGTTTTGTTGAGGCGGGATTAATGGAGGGTTTCTATTCTCGTTGTCTCCTTTAGCAGTAAGCTAATTTTTTGGTGAGCAGTAAAGAGTTAATTTTGTCTTCGTTCTTTGATGTCTTTTATAGATCGGAGTCAGAGTACGGTTCACTTTTCCTTTAGCAGAAAAGGTGCAATACTCGTTCCGAGCTGGTTCGCTAAATGTTCAGGTTTAGGCCCATCTCTTTGATGAGAGATGGGCTCAATTTTTATATTTCTCGGTGCACTCACTCGGTGCACTCGGTAATGAGCTCATACATAAGAAGAGCTATCAAAATCTGCTCAACGTAAAATACACTTGGTGAAGAATTTCGACGATCCAAATAATTTATAATTAAACAACGACTACTTCAATGGATAATTTAACGAATTGCAGAAGAAAATGCTCAACTCAAAGTTTGAGGTACAGAAAGAAAAAGAAAAAGGAAAATAATACCACTCTACTACAAGGACCAAATGACGGATGCCTATAAAACAGACAAATGAATACTAGAAAACATCATAAAAAGTAACACTATCTCTACGAATATATTATAAAAAACAAAAAACTCGGCAACCTACCAATGAAAAATAACCCCCCGTGAAGAAGAATCTGTAGCACTCAAATCGCAAGTAAAGTAGGCCTGTGGCACCCAAATTGAAGAATAGGTAGTCCCAGCGACGAACCCTGACAAATGGATGCTCGGTGGATCTATAATATCTTTAAAATGGGTACTCGCTTGAATTAATGAAATATTATGCCATGTAATAGACAGGGAACCAAAAAAAATCAGAGAAATAATATATATCACAATTGTATATTTATATGTATGGGACAAGCGAATCGCCAGAATATCACGCTGACACACATACATACAAAGGTCTCGTCGATAGATAAACGGGGACATACTGAAAAAATACAGAGCAATGTATGATTTGACCAGTTAAAATTCCCAAAGGACTGCGAGAGCAAGCGATCTCTCTTTCATACGGAATAAGGCCAAAATGTGTAAATATGTAAGTTGAATAATTACACATAAATCTTGTAACTCCATCCAAAAGGGACTTAGCAAGTTTTCCTGATCGTTCGCCCGCCCCGCATTCAGGTCAAGTGAAGAAGGGTCACGCCCCTTGCATATAGGGTCGCTTATATATATATATATATATATATATATATATATATATATATATATATATATATATATATATATATATATATATATACATATATATATATATATATATATATATATATATATATATATATATATATATATATATATATATATATATATATATATATATATATATATATATATATATATATATATATATATATATATATATAGGCACATACACAGAAAACGAGACTTATACAGAGAGAGTCAGGAAAAGAAAATTGGTCAAGTCAAAGCTGTTAGCAGCCTATAGCTGTTAGTTAGCCTCGCAAATCTGTTTTCCCTGCCCTTGAGTCCTGCTTCCCCTTTTATTTAGAGTTACTTCCATAGCTTTTAAAACGGAAGACTCACGTATACAATCGCGTAGAATTCGAACTTTCTCAGTTTGGTAGGCCACTTGATAATAAATAAAGCCTATTATAGCCGTCTTCCCTCGAAGTCCTTTTACTTTTTCACGATTACCGAGGCACCTTCGGCAAGAAAACTTTAGGAGTCAGAACCTAAATTGGTTGGAGGAGAAAGGTAGGCCTTCTGCCTACGTTCTGTCTATACTCGTCACGTTCTCCTCTGCTAGACACCATCACTCACTCACCGCCACGATTAATGGGTGTCTTTGAGGAGTGCAATAGCATCGGGGACGCCTCACTTTCCTTTCCAAATACATTGTACCGAACGCTCCCACGAACCGGGGTAACCAACCTATAAACTGGTAATCCCGCATCTATAGACTGGTAACTAGCGAACCCATAAAATGGTAAAGGGAATAGCGATTTTGTATTAGTGGCGGTCGACGAGGAGACACCGAGTTGTCGGAAGTATGGTTTCGAGCTAGAGTTGCACATTTATTGGCCGGTTTCTTCATTTGGATAATGACAGCTTCGGCTATTCGCAATCTTCTGCCGTTTTGTAGTCTCAGGGTGATGGAGGTGTTCTGATTTAATCTCTCAGAGATTAAGGTAGTGCCGTGAGAGTGGGTATGTTTTCTAATTGCCCATTCTGAACGTTTGTTTGTCCTTCAAATATTCACAAACTGTGATTGCTCAATTTTGTATCCCTTACGTTTAAGTAGAAAAGTATACACAGTGTAGCATTCTGTAAGTCATTCCATTTCTGTTCATTCCCTAAAGGTGACCGACCACGGTCGAAAGACGTCTCGGAATAAAATGTCTTTTGTAGATGTTTTTTTCCGCCTACAAGACTCAGACAAAAAAAACTTGTAAGAAAAATAAAGAAAATACAAATTATAATCAATAACGCTGGCACTGCTGTAGACTTGAAAAGTGCATATATATATATATATGCAAACTGTGATTGCTCAATTTTGTATCCCTTACGTTTAAGTAGAAAAGTATACACAGTGTAGCATTCTGTAAGTCATTCCATTTCTGTTCATTCCCTAAAGGTGACCGACCACGGTCGAAAGACGTCTCGGAATAAAATGTCTTTTGTAGATGTTTTTTTTCCGCCTACAAGACTCAGACAAAAAAAACTTGTAAGAAAAATAAAGAAAATACAAATTATAATCAATAACGCTGGCACTGCTGTAGACTTGAAAAGTGCATATATATATATATATATATATATATATATATATATATATATATATATATATATAAAATTACACTTGGCACCAATCGAAGACAGGGCGCATCACTTCGAAGCCACCCCAAAAGAACGATGTGAAGAATAAACAAACAAACGAACAATTTATTGGCACCTACAGGAAGTCACACCCCTCTACTATTTGTAAGCTATTCTACCTCTCTCTTATTTTTTTAAGATCTCCATTGAGATTTTTCTTCAGAATTTCTGTGTTTAGAGCGCTGACTACTTCTTGTGGTAGATTGTTTCAATCTTGAACAATGCGGTTGCTGAAACCAAAATTTCCCGTTGACGTTTTGAATTTCCACCTCTTGATATTTTTGTCCTGTCTTCGCCTCGCTGTGACCTCTGTCAAATTAAAAAGATTTTCTGAAGTAGCGGGAAAATTCATCAATAATTCATATATTATTATTTGTTCTCTCCTTTTCATTCATGTTCGAGGGAAGAGAGTTGGAGTTTTTTAAACCTATCATTGTAGCTGAAATGTTTTATTCCCATTATCATTTTCGCATTGCAACGTTGTACCTGTTCTATCATATCTACATCTCTAGTAAATTGTGGAGACAAGAAGGGAGCCGCATAATCTACTATTGGTCTCACTACTGACGAGTATAGTTTTAGCATAGTCTCTGAATTAAAAATGAGAGGGATTGCCTGATAAATGATGCGACTCTTGTTGCTTGCTCTATTTCTAATTGTAATCCATTGACCAGAGAATTTAACATATATTTTAACTCCTAGATTGACTTTTATTTTTACTTCTATAATTTTGGTAGCTTGGAGATAGTAGTTAAATAAGGATTATTTTTTTCCGAAGTGTAAAACGCCGCATTTGGCAGCGATAAGCTTCATGCCAGATTCGTTCCATCATTTAATTAACATATTCAGGCAATTTTGTAAACAGTTTGAGTCTTCTTTATCATTTATTATCTGGCCAATCTATTATCATCAGCAAATGAATTTACTTGGCAATTCATTCCTGAGCCTAATTTGATTACGATAAAAATAAGGAGTAGGGGTCCTAAAACAGAACCTTCAGGAACTCCACTAGTAATGGGCAGCCAGTCGAATGTCATCCCGTTTGAAATTATCCTCTGTTTACGATCTGTCAACCAATTTTTAATCGTAGTTATCGTTTTCTCATCGATATGCAGAGCTTTTAGCTTTGAAACAAGAAAGTTGAATGGTAGTTTATCAAAGGGTTTAGAAAAATTTAGATATATCACATCGTAGCTACTCGTAGAAGCTGAATTGATAACTTTTGTTACATGCTCCTAAAATGTGATTAGACTAGCGAGACAAGAGCTCCCTTTCTTTAAACTTCTTCTTCTTCTCCGCTTTTTCCTAACCGAGGTCGCCCTCCTTGATGAGTCATGTTGAAAGATTTATATTTAGTGTATTTCTTCTATTTAGTCCTTTCTCTTTTATGTCACTTATGAGAGAGTCTTTCCATCTTAATTCTTCAAATTCATCACTTCCTTTGCTACATGTCGCTCTTCATCTTCTCTTCTAAATCAATTGATTAAGCTCTCTTCTTTGGCTGTACCCTCTCTTGATGCGGTAGCCCTTTCTGGTCCACAGAGTTAGGGCGATGTGTCTGTGGGTTCTTAAGGGCGACTATTTACTAAGGGTTGATTTCTCTCTAAATGATTGCGTAATTTTAAATCAATAATTGACTCCATTATTTTATATATGTGAAGTTAAGCTTACTGGCCGATAATTCTCCTTTTCCTCACGTCTATCTTTTCTGCATATGAGAACTACATTGGCCAGTTTCCCATCCTTGGAAAAAATTGTCTCCGGAAATAATTTAATAGAAAAGCGAGTCAAGCGGAAATTTCGTTCTTAACTTCCTTAATACTTTGCGTGTATATTTCGTCAATCCCGATAGCTTTATCAGAACTTATTTTATTAATTGCATTTTTACATTATCTGTCGTAGCTATTATTTCATTCATTTGGGGGATGTTATTATTGAAGATTTCTACGCTTTCCTTATTTAAATTCGGTATATTCTTGTTAAAACTAAAGCAAAGTAATTTTGAACTAATCGGTCTTTATGTTTCAGCATTTGAACTGACTTTGTTTTTGGTTCTATAGTACGTATAGAATTCTCTCGGATTAGGGCGTGAGCTTTCCGTTAATCTATTTTCATACCTGCATTTAGCTGCATTCAACTCTCTCTTTATCTACCTTTGTAAGTCGATAAATGTTTGCCCTAATGACTGGTTGCCTTTTAACTGCTTATAAAGCAACTGTTTCTGTCCTATCAGTCTTAAAATTAGGTTAATCTAAAGATTTGTCCCATGAATATTTTCAACTGTTTTTGTGAATAATAATCTGGTCTGAAGATCCTTAATGCGATTAATGATAAAGCTGTAATCCTAAAGAGGTATTTTCTGATTAATGAGTGCTCTATGCCAATCCAATTCTTTTAATTCATATCTCATCGCTTGGAATTTTCCTAATTTAAATACAGGTAACATTTGCGTTTTTCTCTGATTAATGAAATCGTATTTTATGTTAAATACCAATGTGTGATTTCTTAACTTCAAACCCATCAATTAAGGTTGGCTTGTTACTTAAAACTAAATCAAGTGTCTTGCTTTTTTTTGTGGGGTGCTCAACAAATTGTTGCAGATAATTAGCTAAAAATGCGTTTAAGATACGAGTATGGTTATCCGAATCTGAACTCATTTTATATCAATCAACTGCCGGAAGATTGAAATCCCCTAAAATGCATACAAATATGCAATTATTGGTTAAATTAATATCACAAGAAATATTTTTAACTAATTAAAACATTTAACCATGTATTATTGAATATTGGGCTTGTTTAATGATAAAAAATATTTATTAAATATTAAATTTTTACATGGGTGTTCAAAATTTAACCCACCGTGCCTTCCTGGAAATAGAATTTGAAATGGCTGGTGGGATAAAATATGTCCCACTTATTTTGAATGGTGTGTTTGAAAACAATAAACAAAGGGGTATGTCACATGCTGGGCATTTTCATTTTGTTCTAATTTCGCGTTTCTTTATGCGGCACTTTGCGCACCTTCTTCTCGTGGTTAGTCTGGCTGGTTGGTGCTCTGCACCGCACTTTCTCATCAACTCGGGTACGGTTCTCTTCTTTTTCTTTACCTGAATGACCTTTGGTGAAGGGCATGCTGCTACAGACAATGCCAAATATTTTTCTGCAACCAAACCTTCGGCTGCCTGAAGGCGAAATTGTTTTGATCTTAATTTTTTAGCTTCAGTCATCATTGTGTACAGGATGGTAAGCATTAGTTGCAGCTGAATCGAACAAATGGAAAGAAATTCTATGCCACTATTTGTGGCTTTTACGATTAATTGCATAGACTTGTTTCAATTTGTCAAACTTATACACACAATTCATGTTCATGTTATAATCTTGAATCGCTTCTGGACATGATACTGTTTTTTTAGTGCCATCCTTTTACTTTCTTTCGACATCTCCTACAGCTTCAGGATCATGGTAATTTGAGACGACATGTACTTCACGTTTGTTCATCCAATTTAATGCAACTTTCTTATCACTACTGACATAGTATTCAAAATCACCTTGTTCCATTTTCTTTCTTTTTTAAATTAGGGAGATTTTTGAGTGTTTTGTTAACAGCACCACAAGCCTTGATCCCTTTTTCTTTCAAATCTTTTCTTTAGTTGATAACTGCTATAATAGCTATCAAAATAGAGCTGGTGTTTTCCCTTCTAAACAAGCAGCTAGTGTTCTTACTACACTTTCCGCTAGTTTAAAAAAAATTATCTACTTTCTTTCCTCTATAAATATCAAATTTCAAAACGTAGACTAATTTATCAGCTGAAATCCATTTTTTGTAACCCTTTTTGATTAGCTTATTAGGCATGTATTGTTTCATGGTGTTTCGCCCTCTGAACTTAACCATAGATTTGTTGGCCATAAGAAAATAAACATACGCCATCCAGCATGGTGGGACATATTTTGACCATGAATGTGGAATCTACATAATTATAGATAAACCATGAAGAATTAAAATATTTTAAGTATTTCTAAACAAAAACAGAACATTAATAAGGGTACTTAGAAATGATAAATAGAGCCATTTGTTACAATTAAAACGGAAGGCTCCGCCCATTAACTCCTATAAGCCAATCAAATGAGAGGAAATGAGTGGGACGAATCTTGAGCCCTTGTGCTGATGATAAAAATCAAGGAAAAAATAAGTCGTTTGCAATTTAACCCACGGTGCAAATTTAGTAGAAAACGAGGTGGGCTAAAATATGTACAGTGTGCTTGAAAGAGTTATATGAACTACTCGGCATTCTGTATATTAGTCCCATAATTAAAGAAATGCTTTATCACTAATTTTTATCCAGATTGATTCGCTGTTTTTCGATTTAGAACCGCGTAATTGATTTTGCTTTATTAATAGAGCAAGAGACTAGGTCTATCCTTGTTTATTTGCATCTAACCCGGAATTTGAAATGACGATGGAGACTCCCGGTTTGCTGTATGCAACCACGTTTCAGTAATGACTAGAATGTCCTAATGATATTTACCACTAATTAAATTTATTCCAGATGCTCCGAGCATTGCAATAGTGCACCTTAATATACGTTTAGGACACGAAGAAACGAATATAAAACTATTGGCTTCTCCTGATGGAAGAGAATGTAGTCAAATTACATAAAAATATACAGTAATAAGGTATGCTTGCAGAGCACAACATTCTAAAGGGAAGGGCTCGTGTTCTTTAGAGCATTCAATTGAAGCCTAATTGTTGGTAGTGCATGGTAATAATTACTCAATGAAAAACTTAGAGTGAAACATATTAGGAAATGTACAATCGCTGAAGAGAAAAAGCAGACTGAGACTCAGGAGTCAGTTTCAGTGGTGGGGATATAGAAGCAGTTATCGCCTTTGTGTACGTACGAAGGGTAGCAGGAGTAAATAATAGGCCTTTTCACGCTATTTGGAGCGAAAATTGGTGGGTGTCATTATAAAAGCGGACTCTTTCAAAGAATCGATTCTGGGAAGTAAATCAATTTGATAATAAATCAAATCGATTCTTAAGGTGACAGTCGGACAGATTTGCTCTATACTCAGTAATTCTTTTGAATCGGTTCAAATAATACTGTATTGCATCTTATAAACCTGAAGCTTTCATTACTGTTGATGAACAACTTTTCTTGAGTAAGTATAGATGTCTTTCCACTCAGTTTATTGCTTCAAAACCTACTAAATTCGGGTAAAAGTACTGATTAGCTGTTGATAAAGAGAGCAAATATCTGGTGAATGGCTTTCATTATGTCAGTAGAGATGAGTCCCGTCTCACATATGAACGAGTTTGAGATCATGCTGCTATGTAACTGATGAAAACAGTCAAATGTAGTAATAAACTAAATTTGAGGTCCATATCTTAGACCGAATGGCCAGAAGGTATACTGTGAAACTTGTAAAAGGAGGTGGCCTGTTTATTCTTTCCAAAATAGATGGATCTAACTGCTATAATGCGTGGATCATTTACCAGTAATTTACTAAGAATAAAATTCCAGAAGAGTATTCATTTTAAGATTGACACATGATTTAGCTTAGCCATACATGCAGTTAAGAAGCCATTATAAATCTGAAATACAGTTGAAAGATGATAACCATGACACAAGAGCGCCCAAAAAGTACTTCAATGTGAAGCCTGTAATAAAATTTGTACTGTAGTTACCTGCATGCACTGCAAGAAGTCATTTGTGAAACTTGTACAGCTACTCGTACGATTATGCATTTTGAAGAATGTGTGAATACGTAGTGTCATTTTTGCTTGTTTACCTAAATTTCAATTTTAAAAATAATTTAATACTATCATCAATGATCATCAATCAATGTCATTATTTATTGGCGTCATTTTTTCATTTTTTCAAGCACTTTATTATCAAGAGAAAATTAAAAAATTCGTCATACAGGGGAATGGTGAAGTAAATATGAAGATAAAAAAAAAAATTGACAACAATATTTTCAAACAAAACAATGTAGTCAAAATGACTCCTATCATGGATTCGAAGAGGTAATTAAGCCCGGCATCCTAGTGTTAATAGGTTCGAGATCGCTAACAGACATTGTTTGCAACTCCTACAAAATTGTTTTTAATGATAGGAAGCAAACCTAGGGGGAATTGGCCAGTGGAATTAGGAGAACGCCGGGAAAGGTGCCTCCCCAATTACCTTATGTATCAATTATTCTAAAATCCCTTGTGGTTTTGAGGAAAATGAATCCTAAACTCATTTATTTTTTTTAAGTAATGCAAAAATAGATAGATGGTGTTTCCATTGTGTTAATCATTAGTGCAATTCCATGTCACTTTTAGAATGAATTTATTCAATACAAAACTTCGTCAACTTTAATAGTATATGAAGTTCATATACAAGGCATATTCTTAATTGTTTTAGTTTAGTTTGAAAACAACTAGCCTTCCTAGTGAAGATTCTGTAGCGCCTACCAACGCTGCATGCAACCGGGATCCCTTCATACTGCTTTGCATTTGGGTTTCAATTCGTAGACGAAACGCTTTTAAGACGTAATTTTGTGTGATAATCTTGTTTTTACACATAGTTGCTCTGGATGCCCTCTTGTGGCGAATCAAAAGTGCTCTACTTAGATTTTTTAAAGAAAGTGATTACAAACTTCTGCTATTAGAAGGCTTTAAGGCATTTTTGGATATCAATTTAAAGATATAGAAAAATGGCGTCTTATATTTAACCCACTAGTATAATCTTTCTAACTTTTGCAACGAGAGGAATGGAACCAATTTTAGTTAAAACAGTAAAACTCCTGCGAAGAGAAAAACCTTGTAAATCACAAACAAAGGATAAATAAAGCTAATATCCCTATATAATTGAAGATAAAAGAGGATTAAATAATATTTAACAAATTTAATCATAATTCATCCCATAACACGAAAAATCTTCTTTTTTTTCCTCTTCTACAATGATTTAAATTTAAATGGAAATCATTATTGTTAAATAAATCTCTAATAAAAATAGACTTAACAAAGATTATTTTGCAAATAAATATTATTTTTCTTACTTAATTTCTTCCCATTTCAAAACACTCCAAAATCAATATAAAATTGAAGTATTAACTAATAAAAACAAATATTTTAGATTAAAAAACCTTCACCTGAGCCGATATAGATCGAAATGATTTATGTGCACTAAAACCTTTATAGACCCTGAGACATATTACGGGTGCCAAAGCGAAGCAAATTCGTTTTATAAATGAGTTTATGCATTTGATTATATGTACAAGAAAAATGTGAGATTTATTGCATGCAAAACGGAGATAAACGCATAGTATATTTAATTCATGGAACACATGAGGAAATAATATGCATAGGAGATTATTGCATGCCGATTGCGAGAAATTTGTTACTTGAAAATTACGAGCCCGAAACACAAAGGAGAATATAAACCAAAAAGCCGCACGTGTGAGAGAACTCATTAAAATACGGAACTAGCAATCTGGCGGATAATATTAAGGCCGAGCATTTCCTCGCAACTCAATTACTTACTAGCGTCTCCAGCGGGATAGAAAGATGCCATAATGCCACAGGCCTAAAGAATCGCCTACGTGGCTTATTGATTTTGTTTTGTTTTTAACCTAACTTTTTATAAATCTAGGGTCAATTTTTTTAAATGGGCTTAATACTCTCTCTCACTTGTCGTTATTTTTAATGGCGCTGGTCGATTGGATCGAACGAGAATAAGAGTAAGAAGAGGAAAAGAGAATAGGGGAAGAAAATTAAAGTATCTAAGGCTCCTAATACCGGGAGGCTTATTTAAAGCATCTAAGAAAATATATTCGTAAAGGTGAATAGGTAGACCCCCTCTCGATATCTCTCATTCCATTAGCACTATATAACACTAACTTTGGTTGTTATAATTTTGTTGGTGTTTCATTTGTTATTTATGTTATCGACGGTCGTAAAGATATTTGATTCACAAGTATTCGGACAACAGAAGTAGTATTGTAACACAAAGTCAGAGTTCGCCATTTTGTAACACTAATGCCGAGTCACGGATTCGTTTGGTCAGTGAAATTTTGGAGTGAAGTGGCTGATTGGTTTGACGTCAATCAGGGATTATCCCCCTCCCCTCTGCCATCTCAACCCCACCCATCCCTCGTTAGTTTTCTCAAAAGGAAGCTGTTAACCATATCCTAGGAATATATCTGCAGATAAGGTGAGAGGTGAAACGATTTTCAGAAAGACCTCAAGAAAAGAATTGAAGTTCCATGGAGTTATCGAACCATACCTTACGGTTTCCAAGACGGATTACATGCCATTTAAAAGTTTAGTCAATATAGCCTGCAACTTTGTAAATTTTTATCACTTTTAAGTGTCTATTTTTTCATTTATAGTATTTTCTCTGTTTAATTTGAGGAAAATAAACATGAGAAAAATGAATTTTATCTATCGCATAGAGGTAAAAAAATATTGTTTGTCTATTCTCAACTTTTTTGTTTGTCTACAAAATCACTCATCACATTCGCATGAGTTTGTGAGAAGGAAAATGCTTTCATCATCTTCAATCTTTGTTTTTATTGTATCAGTGAGCTGGTTGGCACACCATGAAAGAGAGCGACATTACACGGGTTTTGTATATAATATAACATTTTTCACTACTTTCTCACCATCATTCACCACATTAGATTTCAAAATGTGGAAATAGTTGCTTCCCCGTCATATGACGATCAGAAAGTCCCACTACAAAATAAAATGATCCATAACCACGTTTTCTAAATTTTTTCGCCAATGATTAAACCGTGTAAATCCTTAAACTGGAGATTTCCAAGACTTTTTCCACCGTTGTAGTTGAGAGGTGGTGGAGGTTGAACCATTTTACAAAATTCAATGCAATCAATTGGATGATCATAAATAAATCTACAAAGATAGTCGAAAAAATCAACCTTAGATAAATAGTCTAGACTAGATTTCTGACAACATCCGCAGATATCTGCCGAGTTTGAGTGTGATAGGGGGGGGGGGATGGATGATAATCTTATAACGTCTGACAAATAGAAAGGCTGAATGACAAAGGATTAAAAACCTATGCAGTCACAATCATTTGAAAAAACAACAAAGCAATGCTTGCTTTGTGTAGTGTACACAACCTCAAAACTCAAACTTGCACTATACCAGATGTATAAGATCACAAAACTTACGAGTTTGGAGAATTTGAACATTTTTCTGTAAGAAAAAAGAGAAACTTCTGTATTCCTTAGAGGATTGGATGGGGAGAGGATAAAAGGGCATATATGACGAAGATAAATGAGACTAAGAAAGTTAAAATACAAATGGACAACATCAAAACGAATCTACGAAAAAGTTTTAGGCAAAGCTCTGTAATTTATTTATTAGAAAATCACTCCACACACACTACCTCAATATCCTTCGAGTTTGGAGAATTTGAACATTTTTCTGTAAGAAAAAAGAGAAACTTCTGTATTCCTTAGAGGATTGGATGGGGAGAGGATAAAAGGGCATATATGAAGAAGATAAATGAGACTAAGAAAGTTAAAATACAAATGGACAACATCAAAACGAATCTACGAAAAAGTTTTAGGCAAAGCTCTGTAATTTATTTATTAGAAAATCACTCCACACACACTACCTCAATATCCTTCGCTTTTTCCACCATATGAAGGGAAAAGTAAAGGGTCTTTTAGGTCTATTATTTTTATTCGTCATCAAGACTTTTAAGAAGAAAGTTTGAGTTCACTCTAGATAAAGATAAACTTTTATGTGAGTACGAATCTTTAACAAATACGTTTATTCAAATTCTAGATCATATAAAAACCTTTATGATTTTCATTTTCCAAACTATAATATAAGATAAAAAACACACATTGATAACATTATGAACACAATTTATATTTCTGGCTAGTTAGTGTTATTTTCCACTTCTTTTTATTGCAAAAGAATAAAAAAGCAATTATTTGTTTTAAACTTTGCTTCTGTGGATTGTATGATGAAATATTTACTAAAAATGTTGTTTTTTATTCATCCATTTTAGATATAAAACAAAATCAGAGAGTTAAAATATATAAAAACAAAAATATAGAAAAACAAGTAGAAAAGTCAGAAGTGAATAGTTTTCCTCGATTTCCGTTTGTAATGTAAATCTCTTTCCCGTAAACCTCCCAAATGTAGTCTACCATCAAGTTTTCATTGTATACTCAATGGTATCTATGTTCAAAGTTCAGTATAACTTGATGGTGCGCTTCCCTTGTTCCTCTGAGTATTCTCCTATGTTCTCCTTGAACTTCTCAAAATGGCTATCAGGGATGTGCACCTTTAGGAAAATCCTGTTCCACATAATTGTTAACCTTGTGGTGGCCCTCAAAGCCCCGAGGCACCGAAACAAAACTCTTTCAGGCCTCTTTTCCTTAATGTAAGCTTTTCAGGAAGTTCTGATCAATATGATTTTCATGATTTATGTTGCAACAAAGAAATTAGCTTTCACTTTTGTCTCAAAGAGTCTGAAAAAGAACTTTTGAACGTACATACACGCTACAGATTCTTTGTTAAGAACTCTAATAAACTACTTCATGAAACCTAGTTGTAAATGCAATGGAGGGAACATCTATTGTGGCTCTATAAATTGCCCATGATTGCCATTATGTCCTCCAACAGAAAAATAATAATTGCTTTGTGGCTAGGTGCAATGTCTTGTGGCATATCTTGTGACATCCCTGCTGCTCTAAGTACAGAAATAACAAGGAAACCTGGTAGAACCTCCCTGGAGACGCATAAACAATGCTATCATTTTGAATTTTCCAATCACATCTCAGCCAAACTCTTTATAATTTAAAGTTTTAGCATGAGCTTTATAATGTTGTGGTCCTCCTTGAGATATAGTAAATGAGCCAATAGATGGGATGGATGCTTTTTCGATTTATGGTGAAGTAAAGCTTTAATGCTTCTTGACGAGTTTCCAATGGAGAGCCTTCACTCATCTGAATTACATGTAATTCCAATTAAATCAATCAGACAAAATAAATCATTACAGTAGCATAGCTTCGTTTGATAAGTAAAGAATCTTGAAACATATTTATGACTTGTCATTTGCACATTTTCATCCAACACATCCTACTCTTTGAGCCTTGAAATCAAAAGCTCAGCATTTGTCTCTGATAAGCCAAGATCGGTAACTAAGTCTTTGAGGTCTCTTTGGTTTAGGGTAGTTTGGATTCCGCTCAACACTAATATCTCTGCCACTGCTGTCTACATCTTTACTGATATTTTCCGTTTCTGAATTGTTGCTTTTTTTGATGGGAGTTTATTTCTTTCTGGAGGGGTAAGTACAGGAAGATAAGCACTGTGGTACTGGTGAAATATAGGATTGAAGCTTGGGATAGGAAATAACAGGTGCATTTTAATACCACGCAGAAGTATCACTTCCACCTTATACCATCCTGTAAAATAAAAATGTAGTTTATTACTCTTTTGGCTTACAAACAAACATCTTAAATGCATAATTTTTACTATTTTGCTCTTTGCAACAAAAGATTTCTTACTTTCCAACGTTCTCTTGCAGTGTTCACAAGCAAAATGAGGTGCCCAGTGTTTGTGTTGGTGCTCAACTGTAGATTTTGTTTGTGTTGGTTCTCAACTGGCATACCAAAACATTATTTGTAAGCCTCACATTTTCTTATAGATGCTGTCACAACTAACAATTTTACCCTCATTTTGATGAACTATCCACAGATATACCAGAATGCATCTGTAGAATGATTATAGCCTCTTGCTGTCATTTCTTTTCCGATGTGTTCACTCTGGTAGCTGGAAATGAAAAGATAGCATATCTGTGAATCCCTGTATAAATATTTGTACAGTAATATTTCAGAATATCCCTGAAGGTTCTAGAAGTTCCTAGTGGTGTGTTTTGGCAAGTTCCGGATAATTCTTGAACTTCATAAAATTCTACTAAATTCTATAAAATTCTCAGTACATGTATTTAGAAAGTTTTGCAAGGTTTCTTTAAAACAAATATTATGCTACAACTTTACAATGTCTTTTTTCAAATAAGATTTGCAATTTTCCTCCATACTTTGAAAAAAAATTATATATTCTCAATATTTTTTCGAAACTAATAATAAAAGTGGACAAATTTAGAAATTCAGTGTTCTACCACAAAAAGCAAGATTTGGGGTCAAAATAGATTATTTTCATTTACTTTAGTTACGAAAAAATGCAAAATAACACTTTTAATTCAGAAACAAGAGAAAGGGAAATTTTGCTACATCATGTAATTTTTATTCGCTCTATATTGATTATTTATCGTTTTCCTGACAGGCTTCATCCGACTCTTTTTGATTCACAGAATAAGTAAATGTGCACAAAGTAATAAGGTTGTGAATATACATAAAATTCTAATTGAAATTACGTAAATATTTTAGCTTAGATTTAAAATAAATAGATTTTAAACATGTCTTTCCTTTATAGTTTTATAAGAATGTAACGTATGCTATACACTCCAAAATGAAAGGTCGATTGTTACGATTGTATGCATCCCCGAATTGCTAACATGTCATGGTGGGGTAAATCTGATGTTTTACCAACATTTTTTACAGAAAAAATGTTGGTAAAATATCAGATTTGGAAAGTTTCTCTCAGGATTGAAAAGTTATTATCTGCCTAAATCGGTGCCTAAAAGATTTAAGACAAACACATGCAAAAGCACAGGGTGAAATGAGATTTAGCAGATTGATCTTATTGCAACACAGAAGTTTGAAAGTTTTAATTATGGTGTACGCTATATACTGTTTGTAATTTATGTCTATTCTAGATATCTATGATTAATTTCTTAAATAAATAGGCGGATCATGCAGTGTCAAAAGCTATACGATATGTCATAATCGTAACCGGATGGAGTTCAGGTATATACGTATGTTCAGATGATGGAGGAGAATTTAAAGGAAAGAAGATGAAAGGCATATTGAGTGATTAAAATATCCAAGGTCGGGTGGATGAGGAAATACTTACAAACCTAACACATTGATTATTTCTTCAGGCAAACTTGTGACGTGTGAGCGTAAATAATCACGAAGTAGGACGACAGTTGTTCATTTGACCATGGATGAACGTTTTTATCCAAAAGTGTCATTTAAACGTTATTTCAACTTATAATTATGTAAATGTTTGCTTAGTATTGAAGAACTCATATTAAATCACCTTATTCACATCCACTAAATGCAAAGCAAAGCCGTCTGCTGATGGAGACCACGTCTGCAGTAATGGGCAAATGTTTTGAGACTATTATGTATTTTTATTTTTTTCATTCGTTTTTAAAATTTACTTGTTAGAAATAATTATTCTAATATTTAGATTATTGTTGGTGTATAAAAAAAATCAGAATTTCGAAAATTCGAAAAGATTGCATTCCTTTTTGTAAGGAAAAGGGACGCCAAGAAGAATAGCCCCTTTATTTGTTTTTTGAATTCCTTCCCTCTCTATGTCTCCTAAGTATAACTCCACGTGGAGTAAGCTCTGGATCTCAAGAGAAAAATAAAAGAAGAAAGAATTTGAATATCCGTCAGCGCCTCACAGGTGTAGTTAAGTAAGTTGAGGCGCTAAAAGCTTTCACCTCGTCGATGAAACGCTAATCTCCGTAGTCGGGAAAATGATATCCGAAAGTTTCCCCCCACATCGTTGGAAACCATTAAGACCTGTGTCGGTCGACAAAAGCAATCCCTCTAGGCGCCGGAAGCCTTCTCACAGACGTTTGTGCCTTCCAGCGGTTGAGCATAAAAAAATGGAGTCATAGAAGTACCCTGTATTTTTCGAAGATTGGCAGGTTGAGTTTGACAACTCGTCGCCTTCGGTTTAGATCGTGTGTCTGTTTCCCCAAGTCCCTGGTATTCGCGTATACCGTCGAGGTTGGATCTTACCAGGCAGATCCATCTCTTTTGTGAAGGCTTAGTCTGTTCAGAGCAAGCCCCGAATCGTTTCGTCCCCGAAGGACTGGCCAGGATTCCTCTCGTCTCATCCGGACCCCCCCCCCTCAAGGGTCTCCAGTTTCCCGTGTGAGATTTGGCGCCGATTTTGGGAGGTTGCACTTCTCTGGAGCAGAGGTGCCATCGTCTGTCTTCAAGGAGGATCATGAACTCGTCTTCTTTCACCCCCCCTCCTTCCTCCTCCTCACCATCAGGATATTCGGACGAAAATAACGACCATTTTCCGTCTCCATTTCCCCGCGCCGACTCGCTAAAGGATTCTCATTCCTGGATGTGATCCTCTTTAAAGTAAAACGACCCATGCTTGTATCTCCCGTTAGTCAACCCGTTTTTCGTTTTTAAATATTCCTTCTGTATAACTGATTTATAGTATCCCATTTAAAAGCTAATTAACAAGTAATGAACGTTACCCGATTGCCAATTATCTATATTCTGTCAGTATTATCTTTATTTACATTTTCTACATTTCCCGTATATATATATATATATATATATATATATATATATATATATATATAAATATATATATATATATATATATATATATATATATATATATATATATATATATTAACTAGTGACTTTTTAAAATTATATTTTTGGTTTTCACTCTTTGAATACATCCTTAAACTCCAACTTGGTAAACTCATTAAACGCCATCGGCCCCTGTATTAAAATCGCACTCGTATGCCTCGTAATCAACGGAGTACTTTTGCGAAGTAAACGTACTTGTACGTAGCGAAGGACGCATAAGTCCATTAGAGGATATATGTGTATATTACTGTATATATACATATTTTCGTGGCTTTTATCTTTCCCTCCCGCCAATATATACATATATGTATATATAGACGTATTGTCTGGGGAGGTGACCTATTCCTCAATACTTTTCTTAATCCCAAATCGCGCTCTGGTTCTTTTTAATGGAAGAGGTGCCTTTCAGCTCTTAGAGCTCTGATATTAGATCAAAAGGATAAAATGATGACAAATATGGGTTAAATTAAGGATGCTCTGTAATTATAATCTTTTTTGTAATATTTCGTTGTCATTTCTTTAAACCTTTTCAATTTGAGAAATGGTTCTTTACAAATAAAACCATTGTTGCTCTAAACCAAAGTTGCATTTACTTCAAAGGAGATAGTTGCTAAGGGTATTGAATCAAGAAGAACCATCTGTTGGAATATAAGTTAATTAAAACAATTAGTTACCTTCCTGTATAAAGAATGCCTCTTAGTAAGGTTCCAGCTCATGGAGCGAGTTGTTTCCAGTAGCAGAGCTTGGTTACGGTTAGAAAGAAGCAGGTTTGAAAGTTTCAGCACGCACAGCAACGTCTCAACATATCTCTCAATTTGAGATGGGCTACGAATGAGCCTCATCTCACCAAAGAGTACTTCCCGAATATTCTCCACTTTTGTAAAAGATATAAATAATGGACTGATGAAGAAAACAATGAAGAGATAGTCTCTGATGAAGTTCCGTTCTGCTTGTTTGGAGGGCGAAGCATCATGCATCATACAATCTCTTTGTCTGGGGCTACTTCTTATCTAATTGAACTGGAACATTAACAACTTTGGTCAAGAACACTGAAATGAACTCAAAATGGTAACAGTATGTCATTCTTCAGCATCTTTTCCAAACATTTCATAGCTAATTTGAGGATCTTAACTGTATGTTTTCAACACAATGGCGCACCTTGTCACAAAGCAATAACAAAGTTCTTGGCTGAAAATAACGTTGCTCTTTTAGTATCTTAGTCCGGAATTGAGCCCGATTTGAATCTAATAGAAAATTTGTAGGTGATAATCAAATTGGTGGTGGGTAAACAGAGCAATCCAATTATGAGCTATTGCGGGTGATTATTGTACAAAAATGAAGTAGTATCCGTCACTCCAAATATAGCCACAAATATGGTCTCCAGCATGCCAAAATTGATTGAAGCAGTCCTAAAAAACAAGGGACGTCATTGTAAATATTGACTGCTCGCATCAATTAAATGTACTAATTAATAAAATGGGTTTGGTCTCTATATTTTTGTATATTTCACCTTCAAATTATGATACATTCATGTTAAGATAAAACGAAACGTTTGATTACTTCTATAAATTTTATTCTTACAAAAATATAGTAGCATAAAACTTTGGCTAGAACTGTTGGAATGGTTTTTATTGCAATCAAGCCCTCGATTTCTGCTGTTAATAATGCAGTAAATGACACACATTTTATCTCTCGTAAAAATTCTTCTAGTAGCTCATGAGCATTTAGAGACAAAAAAATGATCAAGATTCACAGGTTGTAAACGTGTCCATCGGAAAATTCATTCGCCACCAAAAGGCCATATGCATATATATTTAAAAATGCATGAACCTTACCACATTTCTCTTTAAAAAGCTTACCGTAAATTAGGACACTTTAAACAACTCTAAGAAGCATTTGGCAATCACAAATTAAAAGTATTACTTGCTACTGTTTGAGTTACACAAGGTCAAATGGAAAAGCAAACATCAACAAGATCAACGAAATCACAAAGACTTGTTAAACAGGTTCGTACAGAAAGTGGTTAATTTAGGAGATTTGAAAGTGCGTGTGACGTTCATACATGACTACAAAAAAAGGAGAATACTCAGTGCTCTTGGGATTAGAAAGGGACGATTCCCTTGGACCTGAACCCATTGCAAAACGGGAGCTATTTCCTTAGTCATAACCGCAGATGCCAACAAAGTGACTATCTACCTAAAGCTAGTTTCAACAGACGCCGCTTTGACAGCTTCAAGAAACAAACTCTCAGCCAATAACTTTGCAAATGTCATTATGAAATTAATCATTATGTTATGATTTTAATTCTTGATCAATTATACTTGTGATGTAATATTAAGAAAAAATCTGTCTCATGAAAAAGGGGTCTAGTTCACCTTGAGTGTAAGAAAACGAATTTTGTGATATTTCTTAAATCTTTGTATGTGCTAATGTGCCAGTTTTTATCCCACGACTATCATAATTACATGGTTAGTAAAAGGATTAAAAGCACTTTAATTCGGTGCCTATTTTCTGGCTATATCTTCTTTAGATAAAATGTTATAGAGCGAAACATGATTGAAAAACCTTGGAACTGGTGTTTTGGGGCGATTTCAAGGTAGAAAATGTTAATTTTTATGGAACAATGCTTCTCAACATCATTTGTGTGAATAGTTCCAATTCCCGGCTTTTTTAGGTTAAAAAACATAGGCAAATGTACAGAAATCTATAAAAATAAGATAGAGTTGATTTTTGAACAGCGATAGCGGAGACCGATGCCATCTGACTGGAGTCCCTCTCAAGCTTGCAACCGCACATTCACTTGTGAGGGGGAATTCCACGTGGAATTTCCTTCAGCACGGAAGTGACCTACATGAGCTGGAGAAGATTCTAGAAGTTGGTTAGGCTAAAATTGGTAAGCGTCCCCCTCCCCATCCACAAGCGGTAGCCTCGAACCGCGTCCACCACGGACCACCTTTACACGGGTTAGAATCGCCTTGGCGTGAAGATTCGAGGCCATTCAAGAGTAGCGCTGTTTCCCCCACCCCTGCGGGGGGGGGGAGCCTCGGATATATATAGGGCTCGTCTTCCATGTGGCAGACACAGAGTTGAAGAGTCTCTCGCTGGCCCAAAAAGATTCCCCTAGTTCCAAGTCAGGTGCTAACAACAAAGCAAAGTGACGGCTGAACTTTTTGTGTGTTGTAATTAGGCCCAGCCAGTGAGGTAATTCCATTTGACGATCGCTACCGACCGATTTCTCCAACTCCACTCATCAACTTCTGTCGAAGCCCTCCTCGTTTCGCCCCTCGTTTTCGGCTGGCCAAAATACTCTCCCCTGGACCGGACGTTACCGCCCCCTTCCCCTTTTGGAGAACAGTCATCACGTTAATTTCCAGCTCAGAAGCTCCGAGCGCCCTCGCCTCATGTTTATTGCCTGCAGAAGACATCCGTGAAGCCTTACCCTGACGTCTCACCCGGAATCCTCCGTAAGCCAACCCCTCTTCCCCTTCAGCAACCCAATTGAGTTAATCCTCCCCATTTGAATAGTCTCCTTCTCTAATAGATTCATTTTTAACTTCAGAGTCTGACGCATAACTCTGCAATTTACCCCTTATTTACCAATTTAATTTTGCCTATTTATTCTCTTATTTTATGTAAATAAAATTATATTTTTGTCCAAGCCTCTTTAAAAAACCTTGAGCTTTGCGATTGCCCAAATTTTGCCTGAAGGAGAGGACTTTGAGTCATTTTTGACCCATTTTGAGAGAATTTTCAGATTGTCGTAGAATGACTCCCGACGATATACCATATATCACTATTCGTTGAGGGAACTTCCTTAATTATCTTTAGAGTGCGTTACTGTCTGGCGGCCGATATTATGTATCTTCGATATGCTTAAGAAGTGGAACTGAGCTCAAGGATAATAATATTGCTATCATTAATAAAATAGAGTTTTATTAATAATAACTATCAACAATACACAAAAACGGAAAATATTGACATAAACAGAATGGAAACGGTCGTGGAGACTCGGGCTAATCCGAGGATTTAAAGGATTTAAAAAGGTAAAACAAATATAAATTAAAGGGATGGGATGGTTCGATAAACCATTTAAAGAACAGGATAGAATTGACAAAAGGGATCAATACTCAAAGGTGACGTTTGGCTTACGTAACTTTTACACTAGTGGTGCAGTGGAAGGCGACTTGAAGGAATATTCGGTCCGCTGGCGAGTTCCAGCCGAAGGGAGGGGGATAAGATGATCCTGACGTGGCGTCTTGGGAAGGAGAACCGTTTCTCGACGAACGGCTTGAAGAACAATGGCTGTTCTACGTTGTTCTCTTCTGAACAAAGGGGGGATGAGAACCGTCTCTTGTCTACGGGCTCAAGAACAATGGCTGTTCTAATGTTGTTCTCCTCTGAACAACAAGGGGGAAGGGTGAGAACCGTCTCTTGTCTACGGGCTCAAGAACAATGGCTGTTCTAATGCTGTTCTCCTCTGAACAACAAGGGGGAAGGGTGAGAACCGTTTCTTGTCAAAGGGGCTCGAAGAACAATGGTTGTTCTAATGCTGTTCTCCTCTGAACAACAAGGGGGAAGGGTGAGAACCGTTTCTTGGCGAAGGCCTCAAAAGAACAATGGCTGTTCTAGTGCTGTTCTCCTCTGAACAACAAGGGGGAAGGGTGAGAACCGTTCCTTGTCAACGGGACTCGAACAAACAATGGCTGTTCTAATGCTGTTCTCCTCTGAACAACAAGGGGGAAGCCTTTTGGACTCGGCGTCGCAAAGGCTCGAACTTTGGCACTCAAGGGATATTGTCCTCCTTCTGGACAAGTGATGGTGAATCTCGAGGTCGAGGTCCCTTGGCGCACAAAGGGAGAGAGGGTCATGGTGATGTTTCGCGACGAAAATCTGGATCTCCAATCTGATCTTAGTGGTAAAGTTTCCATATAAATAGCCAGGACATCTCCTTGATGTGGGGGACAATGGAGTGGAAGCTTCGAGGGAACGCACAGCCGAGCCGGAGAACAATGCCTTATCTGCCCATAAGCCTAACTCAATCTGGCGAGGTCGGCGTATGGGGGCGAACGGGGGGACGATAACCTCCTTGTTTAAACATTGACATCCGGTAGCTGCGATAAGGCTCCAAGCTTCGAATCGAAGATGCACGTGGGCAGCATCGTGGTTTTAAATAATATGGGATAGGAGTTGAAATTAACGCAGTTTCAACTCGTTCTATCACACCCCTCCATTCCAGGGGAAGTTGTCACTTCGAAAAAAAAAGAGAGAAGGGACAACGATAGAGCTCCGTTGTAGGGAACTCGTTTTCTTGTACCAACCGTACCTTCCTGCACCTAATTAGTATTACCTCAATACATATGATTATTTTGATCTTTAGATTACAGGGGAAAATAACCTTTAATACAACTTAATCAAAGAAAAAAAAGGGCATGGAACAATGAAATGATATAAAATTAGTACATCGGGACAAAATAATTTATACGTAAATTAATGGGTACAAATATATATACATACAAAAAATTAGACATTACGCGTTACAAAAGTCAGACATATACATTAATTAATTATATTATAAGAGAATCTTAATTTAAGTCGTACAAAACTGTAAATACCTACAGGGAGATACTAATCCTATGAATACACTTACTCTACGCCATTCGGTAACGCATTCCTACTGAGGGCGTCAGCGACCTGGTTATCGGAACCTTTTATCTAATTTATTTTAAACTGATACTCTTGCAAGAGTAAACTCCAGCGCATGATGCGGCCGTTTGAGTGTCGCACATTCCTAATATAGGCTAACGGACGGTGGTCGGTTCCTATTTGAAATTCTTTACCAATCAAGTACATCTTGAATTTGTCTATGACCCAGATAATTGATAGAGCTATCTTTTCTCTAGTGGCATATCTCTTTTCGCGTGGTAATAATTGACGACTAGCATATGCAACTGGATGACTCGTTCTGTCATCCTCGTATTGAAGGGGTACACCTCCAATGCCCACGTTGCTCACGTCGGTCTTAATCCCAAAGATTTTTCCGGGTTGGGCAACTTTAAAATGAGGGCAGAAATGAACTTACTCTTGAGCTGATTAAAATGGGAAACAGCGACATCATTCCAACGTAGACGATCGGGTGAATTCTTTTTTAAAAGTGAGCTGAGGGGCACCGAAATCGCAGCGAAATTCGGAACGAATCGCTGATAGGGAGAAGCTGATCCTAGGAACGATCTTAATGGCTTCTTTGTAATCGAGAGGGGCATGTCAGCGATTGCCTTAATCTTGTTCTCTTGGGGACCTAACTTGCTTTGTCCTATTTTGAAACCCGAATATTTAATGGGTTCGTGGGCAAAATGGCATTTGCGGGGGCCAATGGTGAGGCCATTTTCGCGCAGTCGCTCGAAAAGAGCTAATAGGGCGGGTAAATGGTGACTCCATTTAATTAGTTCTTGTAGCTGACTCTTCTGACGTGGTGTCAGCTGCGCGTCACTATCCAGGTCAGAGGGTTCCAAAGACTCGCCTGGTAGGGAAGGAAGAGGGTAATCGGCATCAGGTTGGATGCACACTGTCTGGATTACATTAAGGGACTCTGCGGGGTAATCCTCTTCAAGCGCCGATGTTTCGTCCAGTGCCATGAAGGTATCTCCATGGGCACGTTGGGGGTTCTTTTTTTCTTGGGGTCCACGGACAGTCTCCGTGTCCTTGTCTGGGATCTTATCACCTAAGGGTGTTAGTGATTCACACTCCTCTTTTGCTGTCCTAAAGTCCTGGTTAGGGGTCTCCGAGAAATCGGACGGTATAGGGGTTCTGATGGGGACGGGCTCCTAGGCTTCTTTCTTATTTCGGCCTTGAGGAAGGGCGGCCTGAAACACAGGGTCGAAACTTACTTGGGGGCTCTGTCCTATAAGTACGGAACAGAATTGTATGGGTGCTACAATGACTTCAGCCCAGCCATTATAATATTGACACTGCAGGTAACATCTAACGACGGGGAATTGGTTCGCCCGCCCAAAGTGGTCATGTACCACCGCAAATTTTTCGTGGTTAGAGGCCACTGGGAGGAGTTCGTCGGACACGATGAAACACGTACATCCTGTGTCCCTGACGAGAGTCGATACTCGGCAGCTGTCCACGCTGCCCTCCTCATATTTCAAAGTTCCCGATGAACTTTTATCAAAAACAAAATTTACCTGGTGGCCTGACGGAGGGGGAGAAGTTTCTGCTTGGGTCTGTACCACCGGGGAAGCCGGGGTTGTATTAATCTGGTGAACTTGGTGGGCTGGTCCGCTTTTAAGCCTAGAATTTTGGGGGCAGTTCCAGCTCATGTGGTTTTCTACACCACAGGTGAAGCATATGGTTGGTCGCTTCGGGAAGAGAGATGGAGGAGAAGTCTTAACGGGAGGTTTGGAGTCCCGTTGTTGGTTTTGGGGAAAGAAGTTTTGGGGTTTTACGGGGCTCGGAAACTTTGTCAACTTTCCTGGGAAGGGGCGCGAATCCTTCCTTCTTTCTTCTCGTTGGATTTCTCTTTCTCGTTCTTCTCGTTGTATTTTTCTTTCTCGTTCTTCTCGTTGTATTTCTCTTTCTCGTTCCTCTCGCTGTTTTTCTCTTTCTCGTTCTTCTCGTTGTATTTTTCTTTCTCGTTCTTCTCGTTGTATTTCTCTTTCTCGTTGATCTCGTTGTATTTCTCTTTCTCGTTCTTCTCGTTGTATTTTTCTTTCTCGTTCTTCTCGTTGTATTTCTCTTTCTCGTTCCTCTCGTTGTATTTCTCTTTCTCGTTCCTCTCGTTGGATTACTCTTCCCCTTTCTCTTTCTTCTCTTTGGATTTCCCTTTCTCGTTCCTCTCGTTGTATTTCTCTTTCTCGTTCTTCATTTTCTCTTTGAAATTCTGCTTCAATCCGAGCTAATTTAAACTGATGGTGAAGCTCCACTTGTCTTATCCATTCCTCTCTTATGTACTTAATTAGTTCTTTTCCGGAAAGTCCCAAGGATTCTCCTTGCGCTTTAAAGATTTCAAACTGAGTCATCTTTGCACTTGGGGGCGCACTAGTCAACCAACTAAAATTCCTTGCAACAAGAATTATGCCTCTATAGAATTAGCCTACCTAATTATGGGCACTGACCTATTCGTACTTGGTTTCTTACTCTAAATAACCACTGACTAAAATCACAAAAAAAAACACAAACAAATTATTATAACAGTTCCTTGAGCTACTCCAGCTTCTTAATTTTCAAAAAAATGGGATAGCAATCGTTAAAACAAAAGGGAACTACTATATTCTATTATTATAACGAATAACACTATGCTTTACTCGACTGAGACTAGTGTTTGCAAAGATATAGCGTTAAACCCCACACACCTGATACCAAATTTAAATAGTATATATATATATATATGTCGTAGAATGACTCCCGACGATATACCATATATCACTATTCGTTGAGGGAACTTCCTTAATTATCTTTAGAGTGCGTTACTGTCTGGCGGCCGATATTATGTATCTTCGATATGCTTAAGAAGTGGAACTGAGCTCAAGGATAATAATATTGCTATCATTAATAAAATAGAGTTTTATTAATAATAACTATCAACAATACACAAAAACGGAAAATATTGACATAAACAGAATGGAAACGGTCGTGGAGACTCGGGCTAATCCGAGGATTTAAAGGATTTAAAAAGGTAAAACAAATATAGAGTTAAAGAGATGGGATGGTTCGATAAACCATTTAAAGAACAGGATAGAATTGACAAAAGGGATCAATACTTAAAGGTGACGTTTGGCTTACGTAACTTTTACACTAGTGGTGCAGTGGAAGGCGACTTGAAGGAATATTCGGTCCGCTGGCGAGTTCCAGCCGAAGGGGGGGGATAAGATGATCCTGACGTGGCGTCTTGGGAAGGAGAACCGTTTCTCGACGAACGGCTTGAAGAACAATGGCTGTTCTACGTTGTTCTCTTCTGAACAAAGGGGGGATGAGAACCGTCTCTTGTCTACGGGCTCAAGAACAATGGCTGTTCTAATGCTGTTCTCCTCTGAACAACAAGGGGGAAGGGTGAGAACCGTTTCTTGTCAACGGGGCTCGAAGAACAATGGTTGTTCTAATGCTGTTCTCCTCTGAACAACAAGGGGGAAGGGTGAAAACCGTTTCTTGGCGAAGGCCTCAAAAGAACAATGGCTGTTCTAGTGCTGTTCTCCTCTGAACAACAAGGGGGAAGGGTGAGAACCGTTCCTTGTCAACGGGACTCGAACAAACAATGGCTGTTCTAATGCTGTTCTCCTCTGAACAACAAGGGGGAAGCCTTTTGGACTCGGCGTCGCAAAGGCTTGAACTTTGGTACTCAAGGGATATTGTCCTCCTTCTGGACAAGTGATGGTGAATCTCGAGGTCGAGGTCCCTTGGCGCACAAAGGGAGAGAGGGTCGTGGTGATGTTTCGCGACGAAAATCTGGATCTCCAATCTGATCTTAGTGGTAAAGTTTCCATATAAATAGCCAGGACATCTCCTTGGTGTGGGGGACAATGGAGTGGAAGCTTCGAGGGAACGCACAGCCAAGCCGGAGAACAATGCCTTATCTGCCCATAAGCCTAACTCAATCTGGCGAGGTCGGCGTATGGGGGCGAACGGGGGGACGATAACCTCCTTGTTTAAACATTGACATCCGGTAGCTGCGATAAGGCTCCAAGCTTCGAATCGAAGATGCACGTGGGCAGCATCGTGGTTTTAAATAATATGGGATAGGAGTTGAAATTAACGCAGTTTCAACTCGTTCTATCACACAGATCAATTGATGGGATCTCGAAAATGATGACGTCGCTCGCTTACTTCCCCTCATAAATGCCCAGTTAAGGGATATCTTCGTTTCCTTTCCCCCGGAAGCAACTTCGGACTATTCCACGTTAAAGTCCGAATTGTTAGCCGCTTTTTATATGAATTGCGAATTCTACCGCTCCCGATTCCGCAAGGAAAGGATTCGCCCTGGCCAAAAATTTTGACAACACGGATACATCATCCAAAGAAACCTTTAGTGCTCACTGGATGCGTACAAGATTCCCCAGGTCTACGATTCCCTTCTGGACTTCTTCATTTCAAGGAATGTTTGGAAGAGGCCGATGTTTACGCGGGTAGTCACAATTTATACCCTAAGGATGTTAAAAAGGCTCCCCAATCGCCCCTCCTAAATTAGTTCCAAGATTTACCAAAGTTCCTAGTTCCTCGAAGCCAAGAAACTTCTATCCATCTGAACACTGAGACGTTAAGCCCCTACTTTCTTCTCCCCGGGTTGTGCCGTACCAAAAGAACCAGATCATCTGCTACAACTGCGGAGTTTCCGGCCATTACCGCACGAACTGTCCTCAAAACTCCCGATTCGCAAACTCTCAGTCCCACCAATTGCACCAAATCTGGGCCGCCCCTGATCCTCCTCCGTCGCCTCAGGAGAACCACGAACCTCCCTCGCCCGCCAAAGTTCCGGACCATCAGGTGAACTTCCTCTTTAATGAGAACAACCCTGGTGGATTCAAATTCGAGAACGGAACCGTAAACGGTTGCCGAGTATCCACTCTCGTCCGTGACACCGGGTGCACCTGTATCGTAGTTTCTGAGGACCTACTCTCCCCCCGTTGGCCCCGACCACAAGAAGTTTGCGGTGGTCCACGACTACCTCAGCCGGGCCAGTCGTTTTTCTTAACTCATTTTCACATCGAGTGTTACTATATGTCCGGTTGGGCCGAAGTGGTAGCAACCCCAATCCAGTTCTGCTCCGTTTTGATTGGCCAGAGCCCCGTAATCCACGACCATCCCGTGGCCCATGATAGCTCGTACACAGGTAGCCCTGGAATCCAATGCACCCATTCCCCTGGAGACCCCTATCGACCCCTAGTTCCAAGCCGTCCGGAGCAACAAGTTTTCCCGCGCCCAGAAGGAGTGCGCAACTCTCCTCCCCGCGAGCGTGAGTCCACCCGAGGTAACAAACGAGTCTCGTATCTCGTGAAGAAGGATTTATTTTATCGTGCCTGCTCGGAAGTCACAGACCAAGAAACACATGTCTTGTGTGTTCTCCTTGAATACGTCCTGCAAGTATTGAAGCTCTCCCATGACAGTTTATTCACATGCCATTTTAGCCATAATAAGACCACTCAACGAGTCTTCAAGTATTTATTTGGGCAGGTGCAGACAGAGATATCGCCCAATATTGTCGGTAATGTGATATCTGCCAAAAGACGTCCGCAAAAGGGTGGGTTAAGCCAGCTTCCCTTCAGAGAGGCCCCATCATCACCGAGACCTTCTCCCGAGTGGCTAACGACCTGATTGGCCCTATTCACCCCCCTTCAAGCAAACGACATTGCTATGTCCTCACCTTGGTAGACTTCGCTACACGTTTCCCAGAAGCAGTCTCCCCCAAGAAGATTGATAGTATCACGTGCGCCGATGCGCTGATCTCCATATTCTCGCGCGTGGGAATTTCCAAGGAGGGAGACAGTTTACTTCCGAACTCATGGAATATGTAGGCAAGCATCTGATGGTAAAACCTTTGTTTACCACCCCTTACCATTCGGCTCGGATCGGTATGTGCGAGAAATTTAACGGGACCCTCAAATCAGTCCTCAAAAGGAACTGCATTGACCAGCCCTGAGAATGGCACCGATACTTGCCGGTTGCCCTTTTCGCGTGCAGAGAGACCCCTCATAGAACCCTTGGATTCTCCCCTTTCGAGCTCTTATACGAACGGAACGTGCGCGGCCCCCTCAACATCCTTAACGAACTCTTTACTAATCCCCAACTGGACGAGGAATCACAGACCTCCTACTCTTATCTCCTGGATTTGAGAAAACGGTTAGAAGAGTGTGCTGATCTAGCCTATAAGAACGCGGACGTGAATTTAGAAAGGTATAAGACATACTTTGAAGTTAAGTCACGAGAACAAAAATTCAAGCCTGGCGCGGAGGAGCTGTTACTACTTCCCTCGGAAAGCAACAACTCCTTAGCCAGTGGAAGGGACCCTACCCCATACTCGAGGCTAGAAGACCCATGGATTACCTCATCCGTACTCCGGTGGGAGCGAAGGTTTTCCACGTGAATATGTTAAAAAGATACCACCGGCGCGCAGGTACCCACAACTTTGTAGCCCCAGACGAAGAATCCCCGTTGGAAGCAGCATATCCCGCTGGCCTCCTTAACGTCGTCCAAGTAGTTTGTATTGAGTCAGATAATGAATATCCCCTTCCGTCACTACCCGAATTTTCAAATCCATCTGAGGCTACAACACTCGACGTCTGTCACCGGCTAGCTCCCTACTCCAAGAGTCAGCTTCAGCAGTTGCTGAGCGGATTCAACGATGTCATTTCTAACACCCACGGCACGACATTGTCCTCATTACCCAAGAAGCTGTCCGCTCCAAGCCATATCCCCTCCCCATCCACCTTAGGAAAGCTTTCAACGAAGAGGTGGATAATCTGGTAGCGTTAGATATAATAGAACCCTCGGCGTCCGAATATTGCTCCCCCATTGTTATGGTTCACAAACCCGACCACACTTTCCGTATGTGTGTCGATTTTCGCAAGCTGAATTCGGTAACGGTGTTCGGCGCAGAACACATTCCCCTCATAAATGAAAATCTCCATTTTTTTGAGGAAATGAGCTTCATTTCCGAATTAGACAATCTGTTGGCGTACTGCCAAATTCCCCTTCGTCTAAACGCCCGCAAGTATACCGCCTTTCCCACATATAAGGGCCTCATGCATTTCAAACGACTCCCCTTTGGGCTAGACACTGCACGCAGCAATTATACCAGAATGATGCGAAGAATCGTGGACGGGCTGCCCCACGTCTCTTTTTATTTTGACAACCTGTATGTAGCAAGCGCTACGTGGGACCAGCACCTGATCGCTCTCCGCGCCCTACTCAATAGGCTTCGTGAGCACGGGCTCACTCTTGGGCCTACTAAGTGCAACTTCGCCTATGATACGATTAAGTATCTGGGATTCAAGATCGATAAAAATCAGATGAGCCCCCAGGAAGAAAAAGTCCGAGCCATCGTTGAGATGCTCCATCCCCGCACGAAGAAACAGTTTAGGTCATTTGTGGGATCTGTCTCATTTTACCGCCGCTTCATTCCAAACTTCGTGTCAATCGCCGAATCTATAACTGCCCTGCTTCAAAAAAAATCCTCGGATCCCCTTTCGTGGGACCCCGAAACCTCTGCCAGGTTCCATAAGCTAAAGAACCAGCTAACGCCCGCTCCATTGTGAGGCTCCCGAACCCAACTAAGCCTTTCGGCATTTGGACCAATGCCAGTGACCGATGCTTGGATGTGTCCTCCTTAAATATGCTGATAACGAATACAGCCACCCGGTGGCTTACGCGAGTAGAAAACTTTTACCACGCGAGCAAAATTATTCAGTAATAGAACGGGAGGCCTTGGCAATAGTCTGAGGGGTTATCAAGTTCAGTATGTACTTAATAGGAAAGCCTTTTGTAGTGAAAACAGACCACCGTCCCTTGTCATTTCTGAGAAATACGAAAAGTCAGAATGGGGGCATCATGAGGTGGTTGCTGATACTCCAACAATATCAGTTTGAAATATTATACGTCCGCGGCAGTGACAACTGTGTTGCAGAAAATTTGAGTCGTAACCCGGTGGCAGAAGAAGCCGACGGGCCACTAAATTAAATAACTGTAAATATGGTATTTATCCTACAACCTAGAGGTTAAATGCTTGGCGAAAGTTGCGATATTATAATCCCTTATGTATATATTACCTCATTAGTGTTTTTTATTTATGATTTTTTTTGGGGTCCACTAAGTTTAGTCATTAGTCCTATATTCATGCCTCCATTTAACTGTATCCTTTTTTTTTGGTTCCACTGAAATGTCGCCAATGTTTTCTAGTGATTTTTTTTTTAATTGTACTAGTTAAATTGTCACTAGAATTAACCCGTTTAAGGCTTATGTCCATAAATTCCCCGCTGAGCTCAGATTAACGGTTTTTTTGTGTCCACACCTGTCGTAGCAGGTCAGAATTTCCCTAGACCCTTGATAATTCTAGTATGAAGAGTGGGATGATCCTTTCCTACGCAACTGCTCTGTAAAGCATCATCTTTCGGTTGGGAGATGTGTGGGGGAATTCCACGTGGAATTTCTTTTCCACCACGGAAGTGACTTCGATGCGCTGGAGAAGATTCTAGAAGTTGGTTAGGCTTAAATTGGTAAGCCTCCTCCCCCATCCACAAGCGGTAGCCTCGAACTACGTCCACCACGGGACACCTTTACGTGGGTTAGAATCTCCTCGGCGTGAAGATTCAAGGCCATTCGAGAGTAGCGCTGTTTACGCACACCCCCGTGGGGGGAGGGAAGCCTCGGATATATATAGGGCTGGTCTTCCATGTGGCAGACACAGAGTTAAAGAGTCTCGCCCGGACCCAAGAAGATTCCCCCAGTTCCAAATCAGGTGCTAACAACAAAGCGAAGTGACGGCTGATCTTTTTGTGTGTTGGAATTAGCTCCAGTCAGTGAGGTAATTCATTTGACGATCGCTACCGATCGATTTTTCCGACTCCACTCATCAACTCGCGTCGAAACCCTCCTGGTTCGCTCCTCGGTTTAGGCTGGCTGAAATACTCCTCCCTGGACCGGACGTTACCACCCCCCACCTTTTGGAGAACCGTCATCACATTAAATCTCGCTCAGAAGCTCTGAGTGCCCTCGCCTCACGTTTATTGCCTGCAGAAGACATCCGTGAAGGCTTACCCTGACTTCTCACCCAGAATCCTCCGTAAGCCAACCCCTCTCCCTTTTCAGCAACCCAATTGAGTTAATTCTCCCCATTTGAATAGTCTCCTGTAATGAATTAATTTTTTACTTCAGAGTCTGACGCATAACTCTGCAATTTCCCCCTCATTCACCAATTTAATTTTGCCTATTTATTCTCTTATTTTATTTGAATAAAATTATATTTCTGTCCAAGTCTCTTTAAATAACCTTGAGCTTTGCGATTGCCCAAATTTTGCCTGACCTCGTTGCACTCTTTCTCGCTGTTCCGCGCGTCGGAACTCGTGGCGTTCCGTCCCTTGTCGGTTTTCCTTTAAGTTCTTGGTCCCTTCCCCATAGATATAATATGGTATTGATATAATGTAATATCATACCACGACAACTTCCTACTATTGCCAATTTTGACTTTGGAATCCATCGAGTCCTTTGTTAAGAATGATATAGAACCCGTGTAATCCATGGAGGGAAGAGAATATATCAACGAGGAACTAATCAAAACAAAGAAATTAAATAAGTTAAAAAAAAAACTTGTCATCGACAATTTATCAGCCCTAAATGCTTGGGCCCTGATTATACACTGAAAGCTTCGAGGAACAAATCTGGACAAAAAGCAACGCATAGTGTTCAACCTTACACTCGCTTGACCTCACCTCACCTCAGGAATCCACCAATCCATTTCCATGGACAATTTTGCCTTCATGCGGTGTTGACAATTCCAGCATTTTTTCCGCTCTGAAATGGAAGAAGTTGAGGCAATGATATCCCGAATCTTGTTGACGCCAGGGTAAACCAAGCAATGGATATCAATTGCTAAATGAATATTCATGTCTTCAAGCAATCGATTTAAAATTATCTTTTTTTAGACCGTTTGAATACAGGCTATTCATTTATAGACACCAAATACACAAACTATAATATCCATAACACTCATTGAAACGCTACATTGATTTTAAACCTTGTTTGTTTTTCTATTTTGTGGAAATTTGGAAATTTTGTCAATACTTCGCTCGTTCAATTTAACTTAGCTTCGATTATCCCGAACACATTTCGATTATTATGTATATTTACATATATTCTTTATATATATATATATATATATATATATATATATATATATATATATATATATATATATATATATATATATATATATATATTAAGCCCTCGTATCGGCACGAAAAATGTTTGATTTTCCATTACTCAGACTGAAAAATTGTCCAGAGTTGGAATTAACCCTTCAATGTCTAGGATAGGAGTTCCAAGTGTTTGGAGTTAAAAAAAATCCCGTGATTTAATAAATTACGAATCTTTGCCTTTTCTATTGGGAGGAGGGGGGGGGGAGGACAAGTAATAGCGGCTATGAGTTGCAATTAAAGCACCAACATTGACCGTGCAAAAATTAAGGTTTGATAGACCAATTCTGCGAAGCAATGTTTTAAAAAATACGCGATAATACATATTATTAGCATACCCACGACTTGATAATTTAGATAAAGCTCGCACCCTTTTGCTTTAGGTGCGCTGTAAAGAGTGTGGCTGCCACCCGCGTAGTCGCGCTTACCTACTCGACCACCATCTGGTTGCTCCTCGCCCGGCCGTACTAATATGATGTCATGACGCTGAACTACCTGCAAGAAATGCCACGCCACAGTCCCGCTTGCCGGGCCGCGCGATCTAATATGATGTGGTTAAAAAATAGACCTTACATTCTTGTATCTACCAACATTTAATGGCGCACTTTTACTCAAACAGAGAATTTAATTTGTTCAAGATTTTTTTTATGCCCGGACAACGCAGGGAATCATTGCTCTGTAGTGGTTCGCGGAGACTTCTTGTTCTCTATTTCAACCACACCCCCCACAAAATAATCCAGGGGGTTCAAGTCTGGTGAGTTGGAAGGCCAAATTTTGATTACTCATATTCCATTAAATTGTTTACCACATAAACCAATTCACATTAAACCTAACAACAAAACTACCATAATAAAGCTTTCCTTTTGGTTATTTCTCTCCTTAATTCTTTGTTCTCTTATCAGCTTCAACAGTGAAGGTCAGTTTTTGCTGCTAGTTTTCTCATTTTTTGCATTACTTTGTCTTTATTTGTATCTTAAAACTATTGCATTTTAAATGTGTTTACTTTGTTCATCATGATGTTTTTCAATTTCAACACCTCTTTTTTTTTGTTTTAATTGATTTTTACTTTTGGCTCTTAGGTCCTCTAGCATGTACATTTAACCGCTTTCGAATACTTTTAAATTTCTTTGCTCCCTTGGGTTTTAAAAGGTTTTCACATTTGAGATTATATTAATCAGTTAAATAAACATATATTGTATTGTTTGGGTGTTCATATTCTTACTATATATATATAATGAAAGGGAAATCATAATAATATGTGGCACAGTAAATGCTCATTAACCCATAAGAAATAAAGAAAGATGATACGCAAGCGATTTCGTCTTTTTATAAGACTAAACTTGGATCATACATCAAGTAGATTAAGAGAGAGAGAGAGAGAAAGAGAGAGAGAGAGAGAGAGAGAGAGAGAGAGAGAGAGAGAGAGAGAGAGAGAGAGAGAGAGAGAGAAAGAGAGAGAGAGATAACAAACAAAATAAAATATTATAAACTATTTTACCCGTTAAAGGAAGTGAAATATTATTTGCAGGTCGAATCTATGTCATCGAGTGCTCTTCTCTTTTCCATCCACCACGCGAACCACTCGGTTAGCATGCAATTATTTCATGCAATATGGTCAATATTGAAAATACAAGTTTTTAAGGAAAATCCCTCAAAATATAATGGTAGTTACCTAGAATTTCAAGTCTTTGGAAAAAAAATGCTTTCCTCCACAACCCTAAATAAATACAGCCTGCGAATGTCTACAGGAAAAATGCTGAAATTGATTGAGGTCTGGTTTTCAAAGGAAAACAAAAATCTGTATTTGTTGGATTTTTTCCAGATGCGCAAGCAATAAGAATGGTGGGTCAACAGCATTTTGCTCATTTCATCACTACTATACATAAATATTTAAATAGTAATGAAGGCCAAAAAAAAAAAACTACAACCAATATAAGTAAAGCTTATAATCAATAACATTCTGTGATTAATTGACAGAAGCTTTATAAAAATAGATCTAAGGGATCATTTAAACCATAGATAAACCAATACCTTTGGATTCTCACTACTTGACTATGTAGGTATTTGGTAAGGACACATTCCACTGTTGGTCTTCTTCTGATTCTGGACGATCCTCTCTCCAGATTACGCTGAAAAATGTACTAGTTCAAACAGGCCATTTTTTTAAATGGGTTTGCTTGGAAATAGCAAATAAAAAATTAAAAACGCTTTAATGATCTCCATAAGAACTAGATAAGTTTTGGAAAATTAAAACATGAATTAATCATTGAATTCCATTATGTTTTGTTAGAGTTGGAATATGCATAGCAAGTCAGTAAATGTAACATTCGATTAGGTTTCGTTACGTGAGTTTACGTTCGGATATCTAACCTAACCTAAATCAAACAAAGGTTTGTGGGATGATGTTTAATTCCAAAAGCTTTGGGGTAAAATGTTAAATTGGCTACAATATGAAAACGGAATGTTAAGGTAAATTATTTAACCTAAACTATTCATTCATTAATTAAATTGCATATATTCAACCTTTTCTTCTTTCCAGAATCTGTACATTCTTTTGACTCTTCATAACATAAGTAATTATGAGTTCAGATCATTGAGATAGTAAAGTTGAGTTCGCTATTTTTGATATGTTGCGATTGAAAAACATATTTATATCTTTCTTTAATATTATCATTTGTCTTCATTGTAAGTTCCAATTCAATTAAGTTATGGACAATTGTGGATTGATGTCATAATGTTTGAAACAGTTAAGCGTCGAAACAAGACCCTTAGCACAAGAACTAATCCATGTTTTCACAGCCTAAAGGTTTTAAATGATATTAAATTGACCCTTTTAACGTTCTTCAAGCGAACGCTTGGTTACCCCCAATAACCTCAATTGTTCATCCAGAACATCTCCGGTATCCTGTCTCAATGATCGCTCGTACTTCCGAGCCCCACTTCGCTCCCACTACTCGAAGTCTGTCCTTCCCCCCTCGTTAAGGACAACCCCACTAAAACCCCTTCCTCCTGGGAAGGAAATCGCCAGTCGGACCGAAACTATTCCTTCAAATCGCCTTCACCTGCACGCCGACCTTATAAATACGCAAGCTACGAATTGCATTTAATTATTTAACTTTGTTGCCAACGTAACTCCGCGCTTTAACACGGATTTAGTCGACCCTTTCCCTTCTTGTTTGTTTTGTCATTTAAATCCCTCCAAATCTTAATCCACCGCTTAGTCAAATTTATTCTATGGTCTTTTCATCTCCCATTTTAATCCCCGGTCATGTAAATATTTTCCATGTGTTATTTTGTTAGTTTAATTAATAAAATTCTATTTTGTTAATGCTGGCAATATTATTTATCCTTGGGCTCCGTTCCACTTCTTAAGTATATTGAAGATAAATAAGCCCTCTCCAGGCCTATTTATTAACGTAGAATAATACTCGGCCATCTGATTAAAGCCCCGCACCCGAATATAGAATAATCCCCACAAAGAATAGATATATAGTATATCGTCGGGAGCCTTTTCTACGACAATGGGTTTAAATCAATATGGAAGATGATTTAAAATGATAAAAAATAAACTAAAGAGGATTGCATAGGCATGGACAAGTTAGTATTTAATAACCTTATTTAGTACCTTCTTAAACATAAATAAATCATACCAAAAGGGAAGTTTTGGAAGACTAGTTCACAAAGAGGGTTTTGTCACGCCAAATAAAACTCCGCGAAAGATCCAAATCCAAAATGGCCAAATAAAGAAACTAAGAGAACCGATTGGAGCCTGTGTGACAGAGATCATACATCACTTTTTCAATTCTTTTCCCTTCCACAAAATAATGGAGAATCTCCTTCATGGCATTGCTGAATAAAAATAATTCTTTTTTTTCTTCCATTTGCGTAATTAAACCAAATCTTGTCTTATAGTGAATTATATTCCATTGATCCGAGGAAAAAAAATGTTTCTTTGTTTGTTCGCGAATCTGATTTCTGTTTTCGCGAACAAAAAGAGATCCGACAAACCGGAGCAAATGTTTTATTTCCTTTGTTGCTGTTAATCGCATTGTATATAATCAATATCATTATTATAAAATTCAAAATCATTTCGGAAATAAAACTTTGAAAAATGAAAAAAATCTTTGGCCAAATTATCGATTAATTTTCTCTTAAGAGAAGAGCTTATTAGAGAAAGCGGTGAAGTTAGGCGAATGGAAATGGAGTGATAGGGAAAAATAGGCCTTGTATATTTCCTAACCTTCCCTTCTGTTCAAAAACTGTATGATGAAACAGTCAAACTATATACAAGGTAGGTGAAGTAAATAGATGGAGTGAAGAGACACTTAAGACTTTCCTAAACATACTACCGATACCATAAATCTAAGATCGTTATTAATAGGGATGATGATCATCAAGAACGAGTTCTCGTGTCTGGTCACATTTTCTTCTTTCTTCTTTATTTTATGCAGAAATTAAAAGACAAAGTGATTGGAAAACATTGCGTCATTCTAAATTTCAGCCGAGATAAAAAAACTTAACCCCAACAGCACATTCTAAAAAAAAACATTATTCAATAATTATTGCTATTCTCTATGTTACTTTGCTATTTGCCTTGATGTATAAATTATAGTTTTTATATAAATAGTTTAAAAGGAAAGTTTGGGGATGAAATACTAAAATAAAGCAAGAAGAAAAGGTTGAAAATCGGCTTTTAATTCTTATTCCTCTCCTTAAACATGACTGAATCAGTTTAGATTTTATGAATGGGTATCAGATTCGATTCAATTAATAGTTATATTTATTTCTATTTTATGGGCATCAATACATTGTTTGTTTCTGGGGTATAAACTTAAATCACCATCTCTAGTGCATTGTATTTTTGTACCATCATTTTTTCAAGAATAAGCAGCAAGTTTTGATTAAATTTAATTGACAATGAAGAGGAAAATGAAGAGACAATGAAGAGGGGGTCTTTTCTCTTAGTAGGAAAAAACGAAAGAATGACGCAAATTGGAAAAGGTGAGTGGCGAGGAGAGGAAAAGTGAAAATGGAGGCAAAAGGACTTTAGTAATCCCCGACATATTTTTCTTACACTTTTCTTTCTCTCAAGCATCTTCATAGTTCTTGTCTTGTTATTCTGTCATACGCTTTCTCCATATCTATATAAAACATATGTAATTCCTTCTGTTTCTCCCTGTACTTTCCGCCATTTGCCTCAATATAAACACTGGTCTTGTTGTTCCTCTTCCAGGCAAGAAGCCAAATTGACCGTTGGACATCTCTACCTCAAGTCTTAAGCTTTCGTCCAAAATCCTTTCCCAGACTATCATTGTGTGAGATAGCATTTTAATCTTCGCTCTTTTGTACATCCTGTTTCCCTTTGAAGATGGGCACCAACAGACTCTCCCTCCATTCGTCGGGAGTCTCTTCCTGCTCCTCTATCATGCACATCAGCTTTCTAATCAAGTCCACTCCTGCATCCTCCAGGGCCTCACCACCTCCACAGGGATCTTATCTGGTACAGCTGCTTTGTTTTTTTTATTCTTTTAAGAGCTTTCATGACTTATCTCTATATACCTCTTGTCAGTCCTGGATATGGTGTTCCCTCGTTCAGCAGACCATCACAATATTCCTTCCATCTCTCTTGTATATTTCCTTCTTTCCTTAATATAATACCAGATGCATCCTTTATCTGCTTCACATGGTTTACATACTGTGTTACCTTGTTCCTATTTCTTAATATTTCTTCTTCGGTTGTTTCCAGCTCTTTATACAATTCATGATTAGCTTCTGGCTTCGCTACTGCTACTGTTTTATGTGTGATCTCTTTTGCACTTTTGTACTCCATTTTATCCTCCCTAGATCTGCTATTTTTTCACTGCTTTTTTGTTTCCTTTTTCCTTACCAGGGCACTCCTTACATCTTCCCTCCATCACCATTCTTCTCTGGGTGTGCATGGCTTCCAAGATGTTTCTCTTAGCACTTCTCTTGCTACTTCTCTCATCACTTTAGCGTTCTCTTTCTACCAATCTTGTATTCACTACTTGTATTCACTTTTATTCACTGCTTAAGACTTTGGTCTTGAACTCATGCTTCTTTGTTTCGCCTTTAGTACTGCCCATCGTATCTTCTTCTCGTAGTTGTTCTCCTTTTCTAGGACTTCTCAACCTCACATCCATCACAAGCAGCCAGTGTTGTGGTGAAACATAGTCCTCTGGTATTACCTTACAGTCTTTAATCTATACCAGATTTGATCTTTGATACATGATATTATCTATCTAGGTAGTATGGCCTCTGCTCTTATATGTTATTCCGTGCTCTTGCTTCTTGCGAAAGAAAGTGTTTGCAATGGCAAACATTCATTTTTTCCAAGCCATGGCCTCCATGTATCCTTTCATTCCCCTTGTTGTCCGTCCCCACCTGTCCATTCATGTCTGTCCTAAGTACTACTCTCTCTTCTGCAGCTATGCTCCCCATTTCATTTTCTAGCTTCCTCCAGAACTCGCCCTTCTCTTCTTGAGTTGATCCTGTTTGCGATACATATGCACTAACCAAATTCCTTTTCCACAATCTAATCTTACTGTTGTCAACCGGTCTCCTCCTCACTTTACTTCAATCACATGTTCCTTCATATCATTCGATACCACCACTCCAACTCCATTCCTTCTCTCTGCTGTTGCACTGCTGTAGTATAGTTTGTATCCCTCTCCCAACTCCCTGGCCTTGTTGCCTCTCCACCTCGTACACACAGTATGCTCACCTTCTTCCTCTCCATCAGCAACACTACTTCTTTTCCCTGATTTTTCAAGGTCCCAACATTCAGTGTCGCCACTTTCAAGGCACCAGGAGCTCACTTCTTTAGCCGCACCTGCTAAGATCACTTAGAATGTGAGGGTTTTTCATGCAATGATCTAACAGTTCTATGCGAGATTGTGTTATATATTGGCATGAGAGTCATTATGGCTATTCTGGGTACATTTTATGAAGTGGAATAAGAAATAATTCAGTTTATAGGTGCGTTGTTTGACAGAATTAAATAAATTTAAAATATTTTAAGGGATTAAGATAATTTATGGAATTTGAACAATTAAAGCCATTTAATTGATAAGTGTAATATCCTAGATTTGAGGCATTTAAATAATTTAAAGCAATGCAAGAGTGCCTCTAACTATTAATTTAAGGCATTTAGGTAAATAAATTATTTGAAAGCATATGTATTAGGTTGAGGAATAAGTTCTCGCTTATTTTTAATGTTGTGTTGATTTAAGTTATGTTGACGTGATTTGTGCACATATTAAGAAACAATAATAAATAATGTGAGCAAAATTTGCAAAGGTTAAGCTACGTCTCTTAACAGCGTAGACTATTAGGCTTTTGCTTAGGCTAAGTTTTGAAGTTGAGTAATAGGTCATTGCGGTTTATTTAAAAGTTGTGTTTATTTAATTTTTGTTCTGTACCCTCAAAATGGAATGTCAAGTTGAAAGAAAGGCGCATTTTCGACACTTGTTGTTATTCATTTTCAATCGAGGCGGGAACAATGCAAACGCAGCCAAAGCTCGTCGCGATATTTGTGCTGTGTACGGTGAAAATGCTTTATCAGAAAGGAAAGCTCAATGGTGGTTTTCAGGTTTCAAAAACGGTCATTTCAATCTTAATGGCGAAGAACGTTCTGGTCGCCCCATTAAGTTGGATCAAGATCGATTGAACGACCTTATTCCTCAAAATCCTCGTCAATCGACTAGAGAATTGGCTGTACAATTGGCGTGTGATCAGAAAACTGTAGTGAATCACCTTCATTAGATGGGGAAAGTTCCAACCCCGGTGCATGGGTTCCGCACGCTTTCAGCGAAAGCAACAAACTTCAATGCTCTACGATTGCCGCAAGTTTGCTTGCTCGTGACAAAGCTACTCGTGGATATAAGGACATATTTCTTCACCGCATCATCACTGGCGACGAAAAGTGGTGTGTTTATGGCAACATGAACAATCGTAAATAATGGCTTAGCCCCAATAAAAAAAAACATTTCAGCGATTAAAGCAAGGACTTCATCCACGAAAGACGATGCTGTGTGTGTGGTGGGATTGTGAAGGCATTATTCTTTATGAGCTCCTTGCGAACAACGAGATTTTGTTGAACTCTAGGTTCAACAAATGTATCGACTTGCCGAAGCTATTCGTGAAAAGCGACCTCATCGAGGTTATGGAGTCCTCCTGCAACATGACAATGCTCGTCCTCACATTGACAATATGACAAAAGACGCTTTTCAAACGCTCAATTGGGAAATCCTGCCGCATCCTCCATATTCGCCAGACTTGGCTCCATCGGATTTCCATCTGTTCCGATGGCTCTCCAACAATTTGCGCGGCATTTCGTTAAATACTGATGTGGAATTAAGAACCTTATTAGACGAATTCTTCGAGTCAAAATCCAGAGATTTTTCTTGCAGAGGCATCGAAAAACTAGTTGAACGTTGGGAAGAAGTCGTAAATAACAAAGAAGAATACATTATTGATTAAATTGTTATCAATTAAAAATGAAGTTTTTCTAAAATTGTTAATGGTAATGAATACATTTGATAAAACCACAAGAACCTATTCCTCAACCCAATATATGGAATTTATGAGAGTTAAATAATTTAAGTGAATCAAATATATTACGTCTAATTTTCGGGATTTAAGACTTTTGACTGATTTGAGTGATCTAAGGATTTGGGTGATAAAAGGCATTTAAGTGATTTTAGTAAATTAAAGAAACTGAAATAAGACTTTTCCAAAATGCTTTTAGGATCTCTTTTAATTTACCTTTCCTTATATAACAATACTGTCCTTTGTATTTCTTACTTTTAGTATCTTCTCCTTTATTCCCTCATTTTCAAATCTCCTGCTTAGTATAATGTCATAATTCTTCCCTTTTTTGTGTTTCTCTCTCTTATTTCCACAAATTTAAAATCCACTAATTGCTAGCCATTTCCTTATTCTAACCCTACCTTTCATTTTTCCTCTTACTCTTAGTAGTCCCTCATTATTTTTCTCCTATTTTACTATCTTCCTTATTATATCCACATTCTTAATAGCTTCTTTATCTCCTTATTTTCAAGATCTCCCTTGCATTCTATTATATTTTTTATCCCTAACTTTTTAGTGTCAACGAAATTTTATTCGATTTTTATTCTATCAATTTTAGTATCCTTTTTATATAATCTTTTTCATTTCTTATTCATTTCCTCTTCAATTATATTATCCTTATTGCTCCCTTTTAAGTATCTAGTTTAATTAGTTTCGTTTTTGATATCTTCTTTTATTCCCGTTTTATTTGTCGCTACATTTTCATATTCCAATCTTTGTAGTATTTTCTTTTAATAACCTATCCATTTTAGTATTTCCCTTTTCCTATTATTACGATTCCATCTCTTCCTCTGCATATCCTCTCCGTTTAAGTATCTCCTTTTTCTAATGAAGTATAGGGGAAGAAAGGTTAAGGAAATATGGCGTCTGAGAGGAAAGATTATGAATTATAAAACGGTAGGAGATAAACACAACTGCAATAATGAGTGTTGTTTACCTTAGATCAATGACCAAAAGATGTATATTAATAAACAGAAAGTAACATGTACAACAAACAAGGAGCTCGAAAGCAGGAAATGCTGCCAATACGTTAAGGAAAGTTGATCAATGGAGGAAAGCAATTTACCCCCCCCCAGATCTCCGACGTTTGCAACTGTTCCACGATCAATAGACGTCTTTAAACCTTATATTCTTGAGTCTCTTCTGAAATTCCGCCTGGATTTCCACAAACGTCTCAAAACTGCAGTCATTCAACCGAAATTTCAGATAGGGAAATAGAATAATATTACTGAATAAAAGTTTTAGTCAATATAATGGGTTAGTTGTGAATGAATGTAAATATTTTGAAAGTCACAAGTTGAGTGAAAAGTGATGTGCGGGTGGTTAGAAGTCATTATGAATATACTAATCGTTGCTCCACAATTATGGGGTGGTTGGCAAAGTCGCTAAATCAGTTGATTCAGAACTTTTCAAGATAATTTTATATTAAAAGTTCTATTAATAACGGATTTTGCAAAGGTTTTGTACACTCATTTTTTTATCTTTAGAGAGATTTAGGTGTAGAATTTAAAAGTTTTCTTAAAATAAAAGTAAGTTCTACTTTTCCAGAATGTGTGCAGGTGTGTTGAGATTAAAGTGAAAAGAATCGAGATCACTCTTCTCCTGAGGGAGGGCCACAATAAATCAGGCATCGCCAAGTGGCTCAAAGTCAGCCGTATGGCCGTCCACAGGGTTGTGGAGAGGCTCAAGAACAGGCAAAACCTCAGTGATCGACCTTATAAGGGCCTAACTCATGCTATCAAATGTTTGACTGTAAGAAAGGCCTTCGAAAGTGCTCCGAAGCTATAAATCACTGCGCTAGAGAAGAAGATAACACCTCGGTGGCCCCGGCGTGGAAAGTCCTCTGCTTACTAACCGTATGCGAGAACAACGGTGTGACTATGGTCGTATCCTACTCAACGCCTTGAAGCGTTATGGCAATCGGATTTTTTTTCTCAAAAAAAAAAACATAATCGATTTGGTCATCAAAAGGAGAGCGACCGCGTGGTAAGCTGCCAGTACGTCTCCGAGGTCTGCTACGTGTCCACGACCAAACACTCGGCCTCCATGATGATGCTTGGGGTTGTGGCTTTGAATAGCAAGAAGATGCCGCCGCTGTGGTTGGCAACCAGTTACAGGCTCACTGCGGCCAATTACAGGGAAATCTTGACAACGAAAGTTATGCCCTGGGTGAGAAAGATGACGAAGAAGGCGGAGTACTTCTTTCAGCACGACGATATCCCGGCCCACAAGGCCAAGATCGTGCAAGGGTGGTTTGGTTCGAACATTAACTTCTGGTCAAAGGATTTTTGATCGCTACAGGCACCCGACCTAAATCTTATCGATTATTGTGTGTGGGCGCATGATGTAGGCAAACCTGCAAGGTCCACTACAGCAACGTCGACGAGCTTGAGTCCTCTGTCAATCGCATGTGGGCCAGCAGCATGAGGAGACTTCCTCCGTAACGTGGGTGTGGCCTTCAAGTTTAGCCTGGAGCGCGTGTTTGCCGCCGAAGACGGACCCATTGATTAATATTACAATTTCAACACATATTTATATGTTAAAAATAATATATGGGTCTAATTGCATCAACACTATCATCGTGTCCTATGTTGAAATCGTCGTAATGAGTCTAACAGGACATTTGCAATACACGTTATGAGGGAAACTCAGCAGGATGTTTACTCATCATAGGAAAACACACTAGCACACTAACCCACAAAGTGTACTTTTTACTCCCTCTAGCATGCAAAGCCTTAGCGAATGCAATTTGATCCAACTCTTCCTAATCTGGGAAAGTTAAGAGATCCATGGGGGCGTATATATGATTTTGGCTTCACAGCACCAATGAATGATAAAATTGAGGAGACAACGGTCTGGTTTATCTTTTCCGTTTCAATGCTTTTAACACATTTATCTTTTTAATATATTTATTTTTTTACTACATTTATCTTTTCCTTTCTGGCCTCTGTACCCATTATTTCCTTAATTTGTATACTCTGATTGCATATATTTCTCAATTTTAAATGAATGGATCTCGAGAGAATAATTTTGCGAGGAATGCCCTTGACATGTACAGAATAAGGCGGCGTTGACTGAACTCGGAATGCCATAAACAAAACTCCATTTAACGGTAACGTCCTACATTTTCCTCCTATTTTCATAACTTGTTCTATATTTCCAGTATCATTACATTTAAGTCGACTAAGCATCGTTTTGGATCAACACATAAGGCTGTCTAAAAGTAATTTTTGTCCTGAACAAGATAAATCAAAGTAAAACTCTTAGAAACATATTTATATCAATCTTAAGACAGAGAAAAAAAGGCCAGTTTTATTTACATCTTTTCTAAATTTTAAACTCTATTTAAGCAATAAATAATATCTTTTCCTTGGAGGGATTTTATATAATTATAACGTAACTAATTCAAGAGGCATAATCTTTCTCACCACGTCAAAAAACATATAACGAATCGGTTATTCCTTAAATTTTCCTTTCTCACAGTGTAAATACGGTTAGTGAATTCATTTCTACATTGCGAAAAATATAGAAACAGACGTAAGTCTCCTTATGTGCTTTAATTTTAGAAGATAAAATTAATATCAACAGATATTTTGATTATTTAACAAAGTGAATAGGTAAATTCTCATTATCTGCTATCCGTATTAAACCTAAAATGTTTATCAAACTAAAAAATTGGTTAATCAGTTAAAACACAGAGAAGATCACTACGAAACTAATGAAAAAAGTGAATGCTGAAATTAAGGTACGTCAATCATTTAAGCTTATGATAGATATTTAATATCATAGTGGTGCAGCCATGATGGCTAACATGACAACATTAGAGCCTCCGCATCCAATTAATGTTCGTACGCGTGAGAGATATATGATCATCGCTCGGCTGTTATTCCTCGCTCCCTGCTCCACTGTTAATCTCATCCTTTACATGAACCACGCCAAAAGTTCTCATTCTCGCATTCCGCAAGAACCCTTACTTACACCAAACAAGAAGAATTCTAACTTTTTTATCTTTTAAGTAAATAAATCAAAGAGAAAACGTGTTTACTGCGAAGAAAATTAACTCCTATACTTTGGGCAAAATAATATTGAGAGAGAAACTAATTCAAGTTTTATAAAATATTTTCGCAATGATTTTTGGTAGATTTTGATCTCTTATCTAGTTTTCTTTATTTATCATTATATACCGTACCTAAATAAAGATAGCTTACAATATCCCTTAGATTTTATAATGCACACTAAATGTTCCAAACCATCAAGAGATTAATCTCTCTTCTGAGGTTTTACTTGTAAAAGATTGGAAGTATCCAACACCCAAGAAGAAACTGAACAATCTAGTGCAATTGAACATCAAATTACTAACTTAATAATTAATGCAAATATATAGGCAAAATAAAGACGGAAAAAGATAAAAAAAACGGTACCTATATACAAAAAATAAAAATTCGCCTATGGCTAGTATGGGATAGCGAAAGGACCGTCAAAAAAGATTGGGTCAGAATACTAAAATGAAGAAATTAATAATATAGATTAGAATCTATAACTAGCATAAATATCAGACACCGCCATCAATCTCCAACATTCATTAATGTCTCCAACTTCTCAAATCTGATAATAAAACCTTCATTCAAGCATATTTACAATAATAAATCATCAGAAATGGGAAATAGCAATTCAGATCTAGTCAATGATTAAAAAATAACAATTGCAGATGAAGTCTTTTGTCTGTTCACTTAGTGACTTAAATAAGTATTTTACAAATAAGTTAAAAAAAAATTACACATAGGAAGGTAAAAATAATTTAAGATGACAGTGGTGAATATACATAAAAACAAGAGAGCAGAGAAGAGAAAGTTGTATCTAGAAGTAGGATGAAAGAAGCTCCATGATCGGTGGAGAACAATCCTTATTTTTTACAGTTTGCAGATTATATATATATATATATATATATATATATATATATATATATAAGAGAAAGTCATAAAGTAGCGCGTCAGCAGAGCAATAAATGCCAAAAATCCCACAGGAAAATGAAAGGCGGATTCCAAGTACTTTCGAACTTGTTTAGATCATTATCAAGAAATGAACTGAACAAGTTCAAAAGTATTTGGAATCCGCCTTTCATTTTCCTGTGGGATATTTGGCATATATATATATATATATATATATATATATATATATTATTCATTTACAGTTTACAGAATTGATTTTATATATATATATATATATATATATATATATATATATATATATATATATATATATATATATATATATATATATATATATATATATTTAAGTTTCTAATTAAAATTATTGATTACCACTTCATTACTCTTACATTATTTTAATTATTAATTTTTTTACTATATTAATTCTTGAATTGTGTTGTTCTGTTCCCAAAATTATATTTAGTTTTAACTTGGTTACTCTATCACATAAATCCTATTTATTCACTTTATTGTTCTTATTATTTTAGTTATTTCTCTGTATTTTAGGTTTTTGGACATTTTTATCATTTATCCTTATTATTTATTTAATTATTAGCCACTTTATTTCGGAATTTTTATTTTGCGTTAGTATATTAATTCACTTTAATCATTTTTATATAAATTCGCTTAAAAAACCTTTTCAGATTTCGTCACGACTTATAACTTTAGCTTATAAAACATTTTCAATTTTCGCCAAAACATTTATTTCATCACTATCTAATTCCTTTTTACGTTAATTCACAGTTTATCTATTCACCTTTGTTTGAAAATTCCGAAAAGATTTTTTTTCCATGTTTAATCACGGATTATTTATTCACTTTTGATCACCAACTATTTATTCTCTTTTCACTTTGTTCGCCTATTTATTCACTTTTCACTTTGTTTGACTATTTATTCAGTTTTCACTTTTGTATTTTAGTAGATTTCCGAAGTCTTCATTCCGTTGTTGATTTGATTGAAAGTCTGCATATTCACCGTGTCAATGCAGGACGATGGGATGTAGACCGCGCCCTCCGATAGCAGACCTTTTATTTCTTTCCCTGAATTTATTGCCGCAGCAGCATTGGGGAGGGGGGTCTTCCTTCAGTGGCTTGTTTACTGGTGAACTGAGACTTTGATGTTTACATCCGCTCCGTCGAAAATAATTCTTTATTCAGTATTTCTTTTTTTTAAGGAGACTGGAACTCCTTCATATTTAGTTCTCTCTTCCTCTTCTTCTGTGGTTTATAGTTCACTTTCTTGACTCTCTTGACTTTGTTTTTTTTCCTTCTCCTTCTCTTTGTTCCCTGTTTTCGTCGGACCTCTGGACGCAATCGTGACTTTTGGTTCTTCTTCCTTTGCTGATTACTCCTGTTTCTTTTCTAGCTCCTCTTCGTTCTCGAAGAATTGTATTTTTAGTAGCTCTCCCGATGGAGGATTCTCGGAGAGCCACAGCCTCTTCTTACAACCGCTCTTTTGCAGAAGATGGTTTATCTCCTTTTTAAACGATCCTGGGTGCGCCATGTTAGAGAGATGTGCAATTATTATCATCGCCATTATTTCTCTGCTTTAACTTGCATGAGCAGATTAGGGGTGTTCATTCTTTCGGTTTATTGAATTTTCGGGGCAGCCGCTTCCTTGCTTTCTTTATTTCTTCCTTCTTGGTCCGTACTGCCTCATTACGGATGGGAAACCTCATGGCCATGACCTTGTGGTCTCCGCCGCAGCTCACACATTTGGGCTTCTGTGTCGAACACTCCTTTCACCCGTCACCGGGTTCGGAGCAGTTTGAACACGTGATGTCCTCTGCCTGACAGTCTTTCGTCATATGTTTTTCGACAGCAAATCCTTTATAACAGCATTCCAGTGGGATGTCTTCCTCATTCTGGATCTGTTCTGGCGAAAATCATAGATAAAAACCGAGAAAACCTTCATTCTTTTCCCTCTGGGCAATCTCGGTGTTTTTTAAAAACGACCTTCACTATGCCATGACCTCCTCCGAATTTCTCGACTTTGACAACATTGGGCAATATTTGCTTCTTGGATAACCCCTCCTTTATTTCCTCACACGAGTTCTCAGTGAAGAAGGGGTCGAGCCTCCTTAGGATGATAGTACGACTTGCAAGAATCTCTTGTGAGATGGAGGCTTCCAGCCCAATCTTCTGAAATGGCTTTTTGGCCTCCTTAGAGACTAGCTTTTGGACGTCTTCCATCCTGTCGCAGATTGTAGCATATCTGTTGGGGATGTATATAATCCATAGTAGCGAAATGTTGCGTACACCGTAGATCGCCTCCATCAGGGTTAGCTTGCCTGGTTTTGTTCCCCCCTCCCCTGATGAGCGGAGGGGGATCCGTTTGTTTTCCTGGGGGGCCGGCCTCATGGGATCCCTTACGTTAAGATCTTCTCTCCTTGTGGATTTCGTTCTCTTATTCTTCGACAAGGAATTCCCGTTTAACGAGCGGAATAATTGACTGGTGGAGGCGCCTTCAAATCATATTTTAACCTTTACCTCCTTTTCCGCATCCACTCATTGTGCAGCCTCATGAGTAAATGTCTCAATAGTTTGAAAATTATGCCGCACGAGTCAGAATGGAAAAACTGAAGTATATGTATTTGAAAGTCCTCAAATAAGGAAGCTCATCAAGTACACCAGTTTTGATGAAGCACTGAATCCTGCTGAATTCTCTGCCTGTTTTTCTCTTAAGTCAGTCATTGAAAATTTCCTTGGCAACCAAATAATTCCTTAGTATGAGAAGGCGGTTGATGAATTAATGGAGAATTTCTGCACAATCGGAAGTCCCTGAAGAAACCATTCATCTAGAAGTAGCGTTTTTGCATGTCGTACTGTTCTTGGTATCATTTAGAACATTCTATAAACCTTCTGTGTATAAATGAGTTCAAAATTTACTATTGTATGTACATTCCCCTACAGATAGATCCGAATATAGGAATTTATGACATGTGCCTTTATCTAAAAAACTTGATCTAATTAGATAAAATGAGCATGACCCTTGGATTCAGTGCGAAAAACTGGCCTAAAGTCAAATATTATGTGTTAGACCTTGAAAACAGCGCAGACCAGTGTTATGAGCCCTACTAACTAGTAAAACCATCAGAAAAAAACAATAATGAAAATTACACAGTTATAAACATTAGAATTTTTCAAACAAACATGTAACAGCAATCAAACAAATGAAAAATTTCATCTCCGTCCTCGATAAAAATGTAGTAGAAGCGATTGGACTTGATTCATAGTGTTTTTAGTGTCTAAAATATCGAAATTTGACAGTATTGGCGTAATGCCCAAGTATTTTTTAAGAAAAGTCTAATCGAATCTTCAAAAATTAACAAAATGTGGCAAAGCAAAGTAAATATTTGAACTAGCTCATCATGGTGGACACTCAAGACCACTGAATTACAGATCTCACATTAAGAATGACATTTTGGTGGTTTGGCTTTGCAAAAATAAGAAAATGGAGATTCACTATAAGGTCATTTATTTGAGTCTCCTACAGGCGATTATCCCAGTAGAGTATATGAAGTTCGCAGTTTCCACGGGAGTTTTATACATTGGATAGTAGCTGATATATAAAAAACAACACCATTAATATTTTGAAATATTACTTTTGAATAAAATCTTATATTGTGCCTTTTATATAACCCCACGTATTTATAGTAAGAACGGTCCTCGCTCGAATTCCAAAAGAATACAAAAATGCTTGGCAGAGTTGAACGGCTAAATTTTTTTGCAGCTTCAATTTCATTTATCTGTGGGGAAGAAACTCAGGAGAATTTTTACTTAAATTTTTTCGGAAAAATGATATTGAGAGAGAAACTAATTCACGTTTTAAAATACTTAAAAAATTGGCAATGACCTTTGGATATTCTGAATTCATTCTCTTGTACAATGGATATTTTGTGAGAATTAAAAGCTTCTTTGATTTAAGTATTACTAAACCTTCGCTCTCGCTTTTTTTAATAATATTGTTTCCTTGAAATGGGCATACCAATTCTTTATTACTGGAAGACAGTCCTCTTTAATATACTTCTGGTAACAACTTCGATTTGGTTGATCGGTGAAGAATTTATTTTGTATTCCTGTTGCTAAAAGTATTAGTGTTTATTAACCTAATTTGCTAAAGACATACGCTAATTAGATATATGCTTTAAGAATGTATATAGTTGAACCTTAATGAACTAATGCCCCCTGAAATGTTGTAGGCAATATAACAGTCCCTTAACCTAGAGTCTAAATATAATTTTTGATTTTATTTTCAAAATCATCCTATGATTTTTCCTTGTTTTTGGATTTTAGCAATGAATAAATAAATATTTGATGTCTCACTAAACTTAGGCTGTTCCATTTTTACCTGTATATTTACATATTCTAAATTTACATCAATGTATTTTACGGTAGGATCTTGCTATTCTATAAAATAAGCAATATTAATTATCAGCTCATGTAAAGCAATACCCGAGAGAATTGGTAAATTTTTATTTATTAACTAAAGTTTTAATGAAGCCTGATATTAATTATAACTTCGGAGCGAAGATTGCTTTCATCGTAAGGGGATAAACTATTGGAAGTGTGGATTTAACTCTATTTTAACTTAAATTAAAATTTAATTTTCGAAATTAAACCAGGCAGTGGGATTGAATTAATGATTATAATTGTGCAAGTCTCTTGATACTCGTCTCAAGAGATTTATTAATTTAGGTGCTCTTGCTGTGTAGTTTCTCTTTTCTTTGAATGATTTTATCTATTATTCTCATATGATCCTTCAATTTAACTATTTTTTTCTTTTTTAAAAATTATATCAAATGTTATGCATTAATATAGTTCAATAAGGGAATGAATATAATTATAAAAACTAATGCCTATTTTCTTTCGCAGAGTGTACTGCAAGTATAAATGCGTTCAGTTGTTTGTGACTCTTTCAGAGGCTAGCTTGTTTTTAGTGTTAAATAACGCATTAAAATATATGCAGTATATTGGGCCCATTCATACGAACGTCAGTATCAAAAAATGACTTCCACCGAACATTAAGCGAACGCCCATGTAAGTAAGAACGGCAAGCGACAGGCAACATCAACGGGGACCAGCATTTTCGTTCTTTTCATATCCCCAGGCACTCCTTAAACGAAGATAGCTTTCTTTCATTATTATTAATGGCTTGTGTGAAGGAGTGACAAATAATTAAACGCCTCAACGTACGCCAGGAGGCACGACAAGAAACGTCCGTGTAAAAACTGCTTTACATTACAAATACATATAAATCGAGAATACCTTCTTTCTGACTCTTTCTTTCCATCTATTATTACTACTTTATAGGTGGCTAAATTTTCTAGTTTTATCGTTAATATTCGGCTCCATGTCGGATTAGCAAATTTTCAAGATATTTTGTAAGTTATTGAAATTTTTAATACACTTGGTTCCTTTAATTTCTCGTTTTTGTTATAAAAATTCACTTTAAATAGTGAAATAGCGCACTATATAGGTAGAGATTTTAATAGATCAATTCCGTTGCCGTGGATAAATTTAGAAAGTTTAAAGGGAACATAATAAATTGTATAACATTTTGAACTCTAGCAATAGTTTCCCAAAGGGAAAATAGAGTTTGAGGTTTATACCAAGACATTATATGTATAAATAAATAAATTAAATATTTTAACTCAGTATCGAACTTTCAAATGAGTAGAAAGACGCAGTTTATGGAGTTTTTTTTTATCTAACAATATATAATTCTCTAGTTAGGAGAGCTCCTTTAGGCTGATAATGAAAGCCAGTCACTTCCGAAACCTGTCACCTAAGTGAAGAATAATATATAGTTTGATACAAAATAACTCCGCTTGTAAAACGTAATTTGGAGTATTAGGTAAGGTTATGGTAGCTATAGAGGCGAAATGACATTGCATTATTGAAACGCGGATTATTCGAGTTTAAATTATCGATCTATTTAAATAATTCAATCAGTTTACAAAAAATAAAACCTAATTCAATATTTGAACTATCATAGTTAAACAAGTGCTGAGTAAAAATAACGGTTACAAGCTAATATACAAAAGAATTAGCATTGCAAAAGCACGGAATTTCTTTCCTTATGGTAAAACATGACTGGAAATGTCAGCGAAATCATTACAATCAATACCTTTTCGAATATAAATTTTAGAGTTGAAAAACAAAATGTTATAGAAACAAAAGTTGTTAAATTAATTATTTTTCATTTCCACAACCACTTTTAACCTTCTATTACTTCTGATTTTCACCTTTTATCCTCTTTCTTGAGCTAACTTTGAGTTGATCTTAGCGTCTTTGTAAAACGTTTACCGGAAGTTAGAATCGGAGAAAAGGTCAAATGTTTTCAATTGTAGTTATAGTATTGTAAATGCGGACACAATTCAATTAAAGTTGGCTACCTGAGGTTCGGATGTCAGGGATTTGAATTTAATCCAATTTACTCATAAATGGTCAATTGTTTGCTGCCCTTTAAAAAAAAAATTATTCTGTCCAAGAAATTGCATTGAAGCAGAAGAATTATTATAGGTTTTACAAACACACCTCTTAAAACCTGGACTGAGGTCAGAATATTGGCATATTGCATACAGGCCTCAAAGCAATTTTCAACATTATTTGATGTTACTCGAAAACCAAGGTTTATAACTCTTTTGCTGTAGGTTTTGCAGTTTTCATATATAGATATTGAGTCAGGACAATGTATAGACGAAATTTATTGGTTATAATTGGTGAAATAAGAAAAAAGTTAACTGTATCTAATTTATCAATCTCTGCTACATTGCTGATGAATTTTCTCATTGGTTTGCATAGATTCTCAGATCATGAATGAACACTAAATATCAGTACAATGAACAATACAAATCATTCTGACTTCCAACACTATCCCGTGTCATTTTGTCAAAGTTCTGGTCACGAGAAACAAATTTTCTGTCCTCTTTACGTACTCACGTATCGAATCTTCGTGGCACTTCTGTAATTTTACATTGCCCAAATGAACACAAGATTAATACTGAAATTGTCCAAAAACAATGTTAACGTTTCACAAAATGTATCTATTTCTTGAAGCCATTCAGTTTTAGTTTCTTATCAGTGCTCTTGTTGCGAACTGCGCTTGAATCGTATGTAGATGGGAATATTAAGAAACAGTACATTGATAATCAAAATATGGATACACCAAAAGGGATGTTCACCGTAAGTTCAAGATACCATAAATTTACTCGCTCTGGATAGGAGGTGAAGACCGAAGGAACAGCATTAAGTTTGAGATATTTAAGCTGGCGCTCTTTCTTCGGGAATGTTTCATGGTGAAAGTCATCCGGTAAGAAGTGCAACTCACATACGCCAGCATGGTCTGGATTCCAGCCAGTATCACTGGGTTCTAGAGCAGAGATCCAATTCTTACGGATCTCTTGCCTGTCAGACTTGGGGAAGGCAAACGCTTACAGGGTGTGTGGCTTGGCCACCCGCTGCAATAGCCTTCTTTTCTGCTTTTGTGGGTCTGTACCCAGATTAGCAATTGACGGCAGCACACTTAACAATGTTGAATTTACCATATCTGCGTGAACACGAGGTAGTAAAATAACAAAAGATGTATCATAATCATTATCATAAGTCATAGCAACAATAATGATAATGATACTGAAAATAATAACAATAATAATAAAATTATTATTATTATTATTGAAGAGTGCTAAAATATATAAAATATTCTGCTACTTAGCAATTCCTACTACAATAGCATAAAATGGTGATATTATCAATATTTATACTACTATGACTATGTACTAGCTACTACTATTATAAGCAACAATAGTAGTTCACTGACTACCCCCCCACACACACATTGTTGGGGTGGGGAGTCGAAAGCAAAAGTCTTGTCCTAAAAAGTTTCGAAACAATTTTGCCAGAAAAAAACAAGGAACAAGGCACAGACATCTTAAAACTTCTTTAAGATTAAAGCAAAAAGGATGAAGTTTTGGGTAAATATATACAAAAATAATGTTATCTTAGCATAGCTTACGGAGGCATGCAGGCATAACTTGTGGCTGCACTCACTGATATACTCAAACTGGCTTTTCCTGCGGCCGGCGGCACGTTTGAATTCAATGGGGCCGTTATGCGCAGAGGACATTCAAAACATAGCGCAGTGCCCAGTCCAGTGTTAAAGAGGTCTATGGTTTTACAGTTAAATTTACGATTGAAAATAATGGATTACTTTTGTAGAAAAGAACGAAACAAATGAAATTTGTATGTGAATACAGAGGGGTAAGAAATATTTGCATCTTCTGTTTTAAGCTCAACGTTCCAAAATAAAATCAAAGTGGATCTAGAGATTATAATTATTCTCTCCTTTGCTTCTCAGCATTTTCCAAAAAAATTATGAAACCTTTTTTGGGGGTTCTAATATTTTGAATGCAATGAGCATAATCACAAAGAGAATCACAACATTATTTTTCTCAGGTTTATATAGATTAACTTATAGTAGATTTTAAGAAACTTCATAGCACCAAATGTCCAGATATCTTTTGTAATAAGTATTTTCTGATAAAATGGTGACAAAAAAAAACTTTCCCGAGAGAAGAATTATTTCGTGAAAGTTTTGTGCAAAGGAAAGTCTTCTCTGCAAATTTCTAGAGACTTGAACGGTGATGATCGCAGTGTGAATAAAATTGGAGAGAATAGTATACAGCCAAGTAAGAATAGTGTTCAACCAGAATTTAATATTTCACCACTAGAAATTATTCTCAAATTAATAGAGAATTGACTCACCGCAGCTATCAATCAGCCTTTTAGATTGCTTAGAAAAGCTGGATTATACGTTCTCCTCTCTTTAATGTGAGAAGAGCTCCTTCCGAACGCTTAATTACAATTGCGGTATTGCAAAACTAATTCTTGATATATACCAGGGGCTTCAAAAAGTTCGTGGAAAAAACACATAACTAAAAATTATATGCAAGGATTTTTATGGCAATGCACTTGAACGTTCTTGTGCCAACGTGTTATAACGTGTTCTAACATGAACCCTAATTAAATGCATGTGACAACGCGGCGCCTCCAGTTGGAAGTCAGCAAACATTCAAGCAATATGGCCTCTTCCAAAATCGAGGCCAGGACAAACATCAAATTCATGGTGAAGTTAGGGTGGGAGAACAGCCAAATCATTGACTCTCTGGAACAAATTTATGGTGACTATGTCCCGAAGAAATCGACAACTTACAAATGGATATGTCGTTTCCAAAGTGGAAGAAATGAGATTGAAAATGATCCCCGCAGTGACAGGCCATCCACGTCAGTTTGTGTGGAAAACATTGATGCTGTTCGCGACCTGATTGAAAATGATAGACGAATAACCACTGAATCAGTGAAATTAATTGAGGAAAACGGGGTGAGTGAGTTTCCCATGGCCATGCCGGAACGTTGGAGATACCATTTATCATTAAAACTAAACGAAGAGTTTAAGATGCAAAGTTTGCTTAAATCTATGCAAACATGTGTAGGAATGGGAAAAGAAATTTGTTCAAGTGCTTCCGGTAGCCACATGAACAAATCATTCACGGGGACTTTTGTAAATAAGGAGTCAACATCAAAGCTAATCATTTTAAATTTGAAGTTAAGCGTCTGCAACTTGAGTTTATCAATGAATGTGATAGAACGGGTTGAGGCCGCGTTAATTTCAAACTCTATCACATGTTATTTAAAACCACGATGCTACCCACGTGCATCTTCGCTTTGAAGCATGGCGCCTTATCGCAGCCACCTGAGTCAATGTTTAAACAAGGAGGTTTATCTTCCCCCCGTTCGCCCCCATACGCCGACCTCGCCAAATTGAATTAGGCTTATAGGCAGATAAGGCATTGTTCCAAGGCTCGGCTGTGTATTCCCTCGAAGCTCCCACTCCATTTTTCCTCCACGCCAAGGGAGTGTCTCAACTATTTAGATAAAAACTTTACCACTAAGATCAGATTGGAGATCCAGAGTTTCGTCGCGAAACATCACCACGACCCTCTCTCACTTTGTGCGCCAAGGGACCTCGACCTCGAGATTCACCATCACTTGTCCAGAAGGAGGACAATATCCCTTGAGTGCCAAGGTTCGAGCCTGCGTGACGCCAAGTCCACAAGGCTTTCCCCTTGTTGTTCAAAAAGAAAACAACGTTAGAACAGCCATTGTTCGTTGGAGCCCGTTGACGAGAAACGGTTCTCACCCCTTCCCCTGTTGTTCAGAAGAGAACAACGTAGAACAGCCAGTGTTCTTTTGAGCCCGTTCGCCAAGAAACGGTTCTCACCCTTCGCCCTTGTTGTCAGAAGAGAACAACATTAGAACAGCCATTGTTCTTGAGCCCGTAGACAAGAGACGGTTCTCACCCCCCCTGTTGTTCAGAAGAGAACAACGTAGAACAGCCATTGTTCTTCAAGCCGTTCGTCGAGAAACGGTTCACATTCCCAAGACGCCACGTCAGGATCCTTTTATTCCCCCCCTTCGGCTGGAACTCACCAGCGAACCGAAAATTCCTTCACGTCGACTTCCTCTGCATCACTAGTTTAAACTTACGTAAGCCGAACGTTACCTTTGAGTATTTAACCCTTTTGTCAATTCTATCCTGTGCTTTAAATGGTTTAGCGAACCATCCCATCTCTTTAACTCTATATTTGTTTTACCTTTTCAAATCTTTAAATCCTCGGATTAGCCCGAGCCCCCACGACCCTTTCCATTCTCTGTTTATGTCAATATTTTCCGTTTTGTGTATTGTTGATAGTTATTATTATTAAAACTCTATTTTATTAATGATAGCAATATTATTGTCCTTGAGCTCAGTTCCACTTCTTAAGCATATCGAAGATACATAATATCGGCCCGCCAGACATCCACGCACTCTAAAGATAATTAAAGAAGTTCCCTCAACGAATAGTTATATATGGTATATCGTCGAGAGTCCATTCTACGACAATGAAATCACAATGATTTTTAATATGAGAGGAGGAGAGGCTGCCTAAAAGAGGACTCAGTAAATAAACCAACCATTTTGATATATGGAATTCTTGGAGTCTAAGTTACTAGCCTCCATCCTCCCCCAAAATGCTATTTGGTACCGTTATGTAGATGATGTATTTTGTATTTGGCTTATTGAGTGTAACGTAACTAATTTTCTTGGTGCCCTAAATAACCTCGTTCCCTCAATTCATTTCATCATTAGTAAAGAGTTAAATTATTCATCTCATTTTCTAAATGATTCCCTGCGCAGAGCTAAGCAGTCCTTTTATGGAAATATAATTCAATACTCATTTACGCGAAGTAATATTTTAACACTCCCTTTCAATAAACACTTGTCCCATGTTCCGAAATTATTGAAATATTTTAATGTTAATGTTGTATTCTCTAATAGTTCCACGTTAAAAAAATTAGTAATTAAAAAGTCTCCCCCTAATAAAATGGATTGCATTTCTAAAATTCCGTGCAAATCTTGTCTTGGTTTTTATATATGCCAGTCAACAAAAAGCTTAGATGCGAGAATTAAACAACATAAGTACTGTTGTCGAACGGGGCAAACTTCAAATGCACTGTTTATTCATCAATCTACTTTGAATCATCAAATAGTTTGGTCTAACGCGAAATCCATTATTTTTGTGCCCAATATTATTGAAAGAAATTTAATGGAATCAGCCATGATCAAATTTCCCATAACATCAATTTCAATCTAAGTGAGCTTCTTTTTAAATTAGACAATTGGATCATGAATAATATTTGTTTGCAATATCAATTTAATTTGTTTAATTGATTTGTATATTGTAGTTCTGCGGATGAGCAATTCATTTGTTCGTCAGTTGGTTTCCCCACTCTAAGCGATTGTCTTTGTTCGTCAGTACGTTTGAATGACGTCACATTTCTCAGTTTATTAAGTGTTTCTCTATTCCATTGTTCTTCTGCCCCTGATGATGTGAACACAAAAGCGCTTGCGCTTATTCTGTGTATTATTTTCCTTTGGGATATTTCAAGCATATATATATATATATATATATATATATATATATATATATATATATATATATATATATATATATATATATATATATATACGCTTTTTTTCAACCCATTTTAATAAGGGTTTAAATAATTTGTTTAAACACATTCCCTGGTCTCTCTAACAAGAAAGAAAATAGATAAATACACTAAATTTTGTTTAAAAAGTTCAAAAGATTTTTATTTATGTAATTCGTAATAAATAACCAGTATTATAAAATATTTGAATAAATTTTATTTTAAATGATTTGAAGACACTTTTTTAAACCACTTTAATAAGGGTTTTAACTATTTGTTTAAACACCCCATTTGGTCTCATACAGAGAAAGAAACTTTTTAAAGAAAATATCCCGTTCTAAATCTCTCTCTCTCTCTCTCTCTCTCTCCTCTCTCTCTCTCTCTCTCTCTCTCTCTCTCTCTCTCTCTCTCTCTCTCTCTCTATATATATATATATATATATATATATATATATATATATATATATATATGAATGCTAGAGTGCCTAGCACCTCATAACTATAATGGGCTTTCGGCATGAATAAAATGAAAGTGGACATTTTGCTCAATAGGGCTTAAGGGGTGGGGGGTGTAGTTCTTAATTTAATCTGAAATTAAGATTTAGGGTCTCTTCCTAAGTTAAGTGATTCCATAGAATCTACAGGGTGGTCCTAAAGTCTTGTCACCCACTACCGAAAAGTAATAAGAACAATAGAGAAACAATATAATAATATCAAACCCATGTAAAGATTTTAGTGTATTCACTTGTATTGACACTGTCACACACCGAGAAGGTCTATATAAAGAAAGGGGAGGACAAGACGTTCGGACCCCTCGATACGTTCACATACTAATCCACTTTTAAGTGACATCCTTATTGCATGGGCGCAATTAGGTGCGTCAATTTTCCGATGTGTTCTATGCCCGCTTGAAGACTTTGTCAAGGTCTTTTTTCAACTTCACCACATCGCCTACACAAGCGATTTATATTTTCTAGTTTTGGGAGGTATGCGATTTTTGTAATCTTGCCGTTAAGTGATATCAAGTGTAAATTAATAATTTATACTGCATTGTACTCATCGTATATAGTGATCAGTGAAAGAATTTGAATAGCAGATGAACACGAATGTGATCCTCGAAATATATAATGACCAGGCAAAGGCTTCGCTACTTACCCCTACGGGGGGAGCTTGCGCTTCGCTACTAAGATTAAAATCTAAAATCTAAAAAAAGAAGCCATACTTAAATTTTAATAAATTTTCTGAACTTCACCAATTGTAATTCATTTTATAAAGTATTGGATAATCATATTTATTTTTTCTGAACTAAACTATTTTGTTTTTTCAAACTCTAAAGAATTTCTTAGAAATTACCTTGATATAAATTTAAAATATACTTAAGTCATAACCACACTAAGATGAAATTATTATTTAAATGCTCCAAAAAATCCCGTTCTTAAATTATAAAGTTAGTGATGATATATATATATATATATAAAGAAAATGCACGACTAAGCTTCGAGGGTTTATTCTGAGCTTTCAAACCCAAGCTAAGGTCCTTCTTCAGAGAAGTGAGCAGAGCGGAGTCCAAAAAAGCAATGGTTTAGGTTAATGATGATAATGTACATAGAAAGAACAGAGATGGACCACTGTGTAATACAGGTGATCTGGTAGTCGTAGAGTAAAAAGGTACTGAAATAACTTGAAAGGGGATAGGAAGAGTTGATAGGTTGGTGGCTAGACACCGATGCGTGGTGAAGTTGGGTGTGTCTCGGGGTGTTAGTGACTGCACGACGGTTGGAGGCAGGAAGGTGAACGTGTCTCCATAAGCGGAAACACATTATTCATGATGCTCTTAACTTATGCGTAGAACGGTATGGGTTGTGGCTGGTCATGGGCTGCCGGGTATCGCAGTGCCATCGCAACATACAGTCTTGCGTGTAGTGCGGTGTATATGGGGTCTCTGGCGAGTTTTCCGAGTTGTTTTGTGAGTCTAGTCTGAGCGTATGTGTTAATGGGTGCAATTTGTGTTGTCGTGTACTGTGGACATTCTCGCGTACATGGGAGAGCGACAAGCGCGCTTCAAAGGAGAGCTCTGAATGCGCTGAGCCTTCTTCTACCACGTGACACTCCCAGCTACGAGTGACAGTGGGGCGTACGTGAGAAGAGGTCGCACGAGTTCTTTATATTGGTGTAACTGTAGTTTCTTACCCGCAGGGTAGAACCTGCGAAGCATTTTCTTTGTACGTGCGGCTCTTGCTTGTATTATGTGCTGGTGTATATTGAACCTAAGGGACTTGTCAAAAGTTATCCTAAGGAATTTTGTCTGTTGTGTGTAGTCGAGCCTTGTTGGGTTTAAGTGGTTCGTGTCTGGTATGTGTGAGAAAGTTTGTAGGTTATGCATGTAGTGATCTCTTGCGCCGAAGAGTGTCATCTGTGTCTTCTGAGGATCCGTGGCAATCAGCCATTTATCCTCGTATTCTGTCTTTTCGTCTAGTATTATTTGTGCGTGGAGCGCAATCTCGTCAGGTCCGCGGCCGCTGACGAGAATGGTCTCGTCATCGACGTAGGACACTACGTAGGTGTGACGGCAGTTTTTGGGTGGGCGGGGGGTGTCGTCTGTGTACATAATGTAAAGTGTGGGTGCCAGTACGCTTCCTTGGGGAACGCCTGAGCGTAGTGTAAAAGGTTGTGGTAGGGTTTCGTTGTACTTTCAGTGAGGTAGTGCGAGAGGAGCCATCTGGTGCAAAGAGGTAACTCCGTATTATTGGCGAGTTTCCAACGGAGTCCATCGTGCCACACCTTATCAAAGGCCTTCTCCATGTCCTTGCTGATGGAAAGTGTCTTTTGTCGTACCTGGCGTTTTTTTTTGTATTCTGTCGTGAACCATGGTCACAGCCGCCTGAGTGTGCCGGCCCCTCCTGAACTCATATTGATCGGGACAGAACCAGTCCCTCTCTTCCAGGTAGACCCGTAGACGGCAATTGATCATACGTTCGAGTATTTTCCCTAAGTGCTCTAATAGAGCAATGGGCCTGTAATTGTTTGGGTGTTTGGGGTCTTTGTTCATATTGTGTAGAAATATGTTGTGACAGACTTTGAATATTTTGGGGAAGTGGTCTGAGGCTAGTAAAGCGTTGAATAGGTGTTTAAGTGTAGGGTATATGTTTGTGGGGAGGTTGTGTATTAATGCGGCTAAAGGTCCGAAGGGGCCGGGTGCGCGTTTTGGTGTTGTTTTAACGTAGTGTTTTGTTTCCTCGACGGTGATGGGAGTGCTCAGTGTAGATGTGTTGTCCAGCAGCTCCATTCGTATCAGGGGGGCGAGCCTTAGCTCGTGAGTGTGGGCCCGACACCACTACTGGACTTGCTGGAAGTGCTCTTGCGCGTGTGGTTTGGGTGGATTGTGTGTGTGTACTGTGTCCCAGTGAGACCTAAATGCGTAGGATGACGTTGTTGTCTGTGAGAGAGGTCAGTGCAACGATGTTGAGGATTCGTGGAACAATTTCAAAAATAAGTTCATGAGTCTTCAATCAAGTTGCATCCCTCTGAAATGCCTCCGTCGGTCTTCTGTTCAACCAAAATGGTTTAATCGAGAAATCAGCCAACTGCTTAGGGAGAAGAGAAATGCCTTTGACGAGTACCGGAGGCTAGCGAGAAGAGTGAAGTCCAGCATAAAGGCGGCTAAGCGGTCTGAGGAACTCCGTGTGGCGAGACTCTACAAGGAGAATCCCAAGGAGTTCTTCGGCTATGTAAATAGCCGTAAATCAATCCATCGTAGGATTGGGCCCTTACTGGACTAGGAGGGTGCATTAACTCAGTCAGATGCAGAGAATGCTAACCTGCTCAATGACTACTTCTCTTAAGTGTTTACTAAAGAGTGTGGTCCCATCCCACAGCCCACGGATTCCTACTCGGGGGAAAAGCTGGAGTTAATGGACTTCTACGAAGGTGAAATAAAGAAAAAGATCGCTGACCTAAAGACGAATAAGTACCCCGGACCGGACGGGTTTCTATCCAAGGTGTTGAAGGAAGTGTGCGATAAAGTATCACGACATCTATGCGCTATCTTTAACATGTCAATCCGGACCAGATGCGTTCCTAGAGACTGGCGTGAGGCGGAGGTGACTCCGATCTTCAAGAAAGGAGACTCCAGCCATCCGTCCAACTACCGACCCATCAGTTTGACTTCGATAGTCGGTAAACTCATGGAAAGCATGATAATGGACAAGATAACGTCTTATTTAGAGTCAAACCTGCTACTGAAGAGTTCCCAGCACGGCTTGCGAAGGCAACGGTCATGCCTGACGAACCTTGTGGAATTCATCCACTTCGTGTTCAGTGAGCATGATCGAGACAAGGCGGTGGATGTTGTGTACCTTGACTTCCAAAAGGCCTTTTACAAGGTACTACACTACCGCCTTCTCTGGAAAGTGAGTGCGCAGGGCATAGGCGGCAAGGTAGCAGGTTGGATAGAGAGCTGGCTAAGTGACAGATGGCAACGCGTAGTGGTGAATAGTCGGGCCTCTGAATGGGCGCCCGTATCTAGCGGTGTCCCTAAAGGTTCCGTCCTGGGATATCTATGTCAACGACATGGACGAAGACATGGTTGCCAAAATCTCCAAATTTGCCGACGACACCAAGCTTGGTATCAATGTGGCAAAGGAGGGGAACACTGCCAGCCTCCATGAGGACCTTCAAAGGATTGGGGAGTGGTCGGACACGTGGCAAATGCCTTTCAACGTGAACAAATGCAAAGTAATGCATATCGGCCAACGAAACCCTAAATCTCAGTACTTCCTTAAGGGAACTGCCCTTGAATCGAGTGACACTGAGAATGACTCGATTTTACTATCACTAGTGACCTCAAGTTCTCGAAACAGTTCATCGAGGCAGAGAAGAAAGCCCAAAGGATGTTAGGCTACATAAAGCGCCACTTTGAATACCGTAACAAGGATATAGTACTTTGTCTTTACAACTCCCTCGTTTGGCCGCAGCTGGAGTATGCCGTACAATTTTGAAGTCCTTCGTTTCGAAAAAACATCGCAAGGTTGCAACGCGTATAAGTTAGGGCAACTAAACTGATTCCCTCTATCCGACATAAAAGTTATGAGGATAGACTAAGGGAATTAGATCTGTTCTCGCTGGAAACCCGTAGACTTCGTGGTCAGCTCTTTGAAGTTTTCAAAATACTTCGAGGGTTCGACAATGTTGACTACCGGGATATTTTCACACTGAGTGAGAACAGAACGCGCAATCACGGCTTCAAACTTGAACTGAAGCGTTACAACCGCAATCTGTGTAGAATTTTTTTTACCTACAGTATTTGCGGTAAGTGGAACGCACTTCCAGTGGAAGTTGTCAACAGTGAATCTGTTGACCAGTTCAAGTCAAGACTAGACAAAGTCTTGAAAAGTGGCCGTTTAGGGACTCAAAACAATTAAGCAGCCATGTGCCTACTCGATTGCTAGTCCAAAGGTACCCTCTTTAAATGGACCGTTAGGTCTCCTAGGGTACTTTATTTCCTTGTAACTTCTTGCAACCTCTGGCACTGTCGGTTCCTATCTAGTTTCACGCACTGTAGGATGCGGGCAGGTAGGTGTGTAATGTTTTGTTGTCGTGGGCCTCTGGTGTAGTGATTGTTGTACTGTGTGATTCGTCTCTGAGTGTGTATGGAATATGTGAAGTGTTTTATACATGTGTAGGTTTTGTGTGGTGTGTGCAGGTCGCTTGCTGCAGTTATAGTGTTCAGGTTTAAGCATGATTGGTCGTCTGGCAGATCTGGATTGGTGTGGAACAGGTCGAGGTTTTGTGGCGTGTTTTCTGTTATGTGTCTCTTGAACTATTCCCAGTTCGTGTTTTTGAAGTCTAAGAGAGGTGGCGAAAAGCATTGAGGTCCATTGCAAAGAAGATAGGTAGGTTGTGGTTTGATAAAGCCCGGAGTGGGACATCTATGTTTAATTGTAGGCGTGGTGGTCTGTAGTGCGTGACCACTAGGATGGGACCGGAGCTTGTCTTTACCTTGCAGGCTATAAAAGGGTCACCGCGTGTTTGAATGTAGGAGTGGTGTATAGAGCGCTTTATTAGTATCGCTGATCATAGGTGCAGCGCTTGTGGAGTTAGATACGTGTGGTAGCCTGCAATGCGGAGTCTGTTGTTGGGAGGGTGTAGACTGGTCGAGTTCAAAAGTATTATGTCAGGTCTTTGTGTTTAGGACCTAGTTGGCAAAAGTATGGCGAATAAGTGCAAACTGCATACGTTTAATTGTATTATGTTGAGGTGACCTATTAACGTGGGCGGAGTGGCGTGGGGCTGATTTATCCGGGACCGTTCCCCTCTCCTTGGTTATTTCCCAGGAGACGTGGGGAGCGAGTACCTTCACGCGTTACGGCTGTGGTTTATGGAAGTGGAGAGGTTGTGAGTGTTGTTATTGGGTGGGCAGGTCGTGGTAGAGAGGAGAGTGTGCTCTGTGGAAGGAGGGTTAGAGATAGTGGGAGAGTGGGTGGTAGTTGTGGAAGGAGGGTTGATGAGAATAGAGTCTAGGAGGGGGAGTTCGGAGCAGAGGAGTAGGGATTAAAGCTAGTAAATGGGAGGTGTAGATTATGAGAGAGGTGGGTGGTGGGAGTGAGAGGAGGTTGAGATGGCGAGGAAGGAGAGGTGGAAGGGAGAGAGGAAGAAACAGTAGGGACGGAGTTGCCGGCGTGGTTGTGTGTGGCGGGGGGGTTCGTGGTGGAGTTTTTTTGTTTAATGCGGAGTCTTGTGGAGGGTATGGTGGGCGTGGGGGAAGTGGAGGAGGTGGCGGTTGTAGTATCAGTGTGAGTGAGGTTGGAGGTTGTGACGGGGTTGGGATGGTAGGAGGGGGGTTGGTGGCAATAGGGAAGAGTTGAGGCTGCCAAAGGAGGAGTGCTGGTGGTAGGAGGGAGCTTAGGTATATAGGAGGGAGTGGTAGCTCTTGGGGGAGAAGAGGCGGTAGGGAGAAAGGTAAGGGCAGTGGGCAAATGGGCATGTAAGGAGGGTACAGTGCCGAGAGGGGCAGCGAAAGAAGGGCGGGATGAGGCAGGAGCGTGGTAAGGTGTGAGTGAGGTTGGAGGTTGTGACGGGGTTGGGATGGTAGGAGGGGGGTTGGTGGCAATAGGGAAGAGTTGAGGCTGCCAAAGGAGGAGTGCTGGTGGTAGGAGGGAGCTTAGGTATATAGGAGGGAGTGGTAGCTCTTGGAGGAGAAGAGGCGGTAGGGAGAAAGGTAAGGGCAGTGGGCAAATGGGCATGTAAGGAGGGTACAGTGCCGAGAGGGGCAGCGAAAGAAGGGCGGGATGAGGCAAGAGCGTGGTAAGGTGTGAGTGAGGTTGGAGGTTGTGACGGGGTTGGGATGGTAGGAGGGGGGTTGGTGGCAATAGGGAAGAGTTGAGGCTGCCAAAGGAGGAGTGCTGGTGGTAGGAGGGAGCTTAGGTATATAGGAGGGAGTGGTAGCTCTTGGGGGAGAAGAGGCGGTAGGGAGAAAGGTAAGGGCAGTGGGCAAATGGGCATGTAAGGAGGGTACAGTGCCGAGAGGGGCAGCGAAAGAAGGGCGGGATGAGGCAGGAGCGTGGTAAGGGGGGGGGGTGGTGTGTGAGGGGGCGCTAGGTTCAGGGAGAAAGGTGTTCGTGCCAACCGGAGTGGGGAGGAGTGCGAGTCTCCTGTGTGTATGCTCGTCGATTAGAGCGAACACTTTCTCGGGGAAGGTGATCTGTTCTAGACCGTGCGAGGCAAAGAGTGTTACAAGGAGTTACAAGGAAAGAAAGTACCCTAGAAGACCTTACGGTCAATTCAAAGAGGGTACCTTTGGACTAGCAATCGAGCGGGCACATGGCTGCTCAATTGTTTTGCGTCCCTAAACGGCCACTCTTCGACGTGTCGTTTGCCACCGTTGAAATCAAGGCGGCTAGGTGTAGCTTTGAGTCTGTGGTCTCGTTGGTTGTGTGGTGTGGGGTAGGGGTAGGTGTCGGGAGTAGTGGGGGTCTTTGGGTGTAGGGTGTTTGGGTGGGGGCGGGTGTTGGAAAAAGTGGGTGGGTCTGGGTTGCTGCTGGGGTAGGGTGTGTCAATTAAACCACCCCTTAGACTAGTCGGTTACGCGGTTGCTCACTGCCTCAGTGTGCTTGGTTCGAACCCCACCCCTGACCCCTGTACGGAATGTTTCGAATTAAAAAATAAATTTTTCCGAAGAAAGATTATCCTGTTTTTCTGTTTCATGCGATATGCTGGATTCATATATATATATATATATATATATATATATATATATGCCAGCATGCCACGCGCGCTGCTCTTTTTTTCGCTAATTTAGGAAAACACTTTCCAACAATCTTGTCAAGCATTGCTGTTCGTTTAGTTGAACTACTAAAAAATGATAAACTTCCTAACATTGAGAAAAATTTTTGCCTTCATTAATTTCGGTAACAGCTTAGGATAAACCAAGGTTAAGTTTATGAGCGTAGCAGTGAAAAAATAGCTTCCTCTGGTACAACTTTTTTAATCTTAGCTTGAGCTCCATTAAGTTCACTGGCCATAACAGCAGCACCGTCGTAAGATTGTGCAACAAGTTTGTTCAAAGAGCCCAGTTTTTGTGGTTGTTAGTGGCTAATTTAGAAATTGGTGCTCCACTTCTGTTAATACTCACATCATTAAATTTGATAAATCGTTCACAAATATCACCATGCTTATCTACATAATCTACAACAGTAGAGAGTTGTGAAAAACACCTGACAGATGTTTAAATTAATTAAATCCTCACGTACATGAACTCATTGAGTTCATCTTTACTTTTTTAACATAACTGAACTAATAGAATTAATTAAGTCATTTTGAATTGCAGATGATGTAATCTTTCTTTTAAACAATCGCAGTTTTTAAATGATTCTCAGGCTTTACAGCAAATTCTCCCATACAATTCGCTATTATCAGAGTTTACTTCCTCATTGTGAACGCGAAATGCTACTAATTCTTGCATAACCAAAAAGCATGTAATCTCAATTAAGCGTTTCAATATTTCTTTGTTCTTACTCACTGCCTCGTTATGTCTAGAAATGGCAGCTGATTTTTGTTTGTCAAACATTAATCGATTCTTTTTGAGTTTCCAAATCTTTTCAAATCAACAAATGCGTTAATATTAGAACGACACTTTTCATCACGAGGAATAGAGGGTGTAAACTATTTAAATCGCCATATCCACGATCACCAGAATTCCACACAATTTTTAATTTCAAAATAACAAAACACGACCAACAGTACAATTTTTTATTGTAATTATTACCACATAACGATTGAACTTTATCATACATCTTAGTGTTAAATTTTCGAGTAAATCCCTCATTTTCTTTACTTAACTGCAAACTTGTCATGTGTCTCCCATTATTTACAATGCATGCGCCTTTTCACTCTATAATTCATAGAATATGTCATCTGTCATTATGGGCACAAAAAATAAGTAAATAATAAACTGGGTTAACAATTAGTACTTGGTAGGCTTGTACGAGTATAACCGGCCCTCAGTGCCCTCACTCTCCAAGAAAAGTAAGATGTCCAGCCACTCAATCTACCGTCTGTGTGGTTGCCAGATATCACCTGCTGCTGTATGCGTTTTCAAAATGCATGCATTTTGTATTACATCAATAATTTGAATAAAAAACAAAATTATACACATGGATAGAATTGTTGAAGCTGAGAGGTAAATATATATTTTTAATTTTTTAGCATGTATTGAAACATTTTAACTAATGTATTTTAGCTACAAAAACTTAAAGAAGTTAAACATTATAGCAAGCAAAGGAGTGTACGCAACAAACAACCTTTTGTCTTAAGAAATAAAAACCATTTTTCCCTACACAAAAACAATCTTTGACAGCCATATAATATCGGCTGGATTGCTGGTTTACGCAACAACCAGTCTTATTGTCTATCGAAATCAAGAGAATTTTTCTGCACCCAAATATAAATTTTAAATGCTGAGATAATCTCTATTGACTTGAAGCCAGGCTACGGGAAAATTATCTTTTGAATCTAATGAACTAATTTTTTATTTCTCTGCAGTGTCAGAGGCTTACAAGTTACAATACGTGATTCTGTGGAAACAAGACATCAGTGCATTCATGGAGGAATCGCCACTGATATATAATATATATATATATATATATATATATATATATATATATATATATATATATATATTCATATATTCGTGGATTTATCTCTGCGCTGCTTCTCTAATTCTATACAGCTTTACAATCTTTTTCCTGTTAACTCGGCATTCCAGCTTGAAATTCACATCTCATTCCAATGTAGCCTTATTGTACACACACTTACATTTTAGGTAATTCCTCTTGATAATCCGAGGAAACCTCCAGTTTCTTTAGCCGTCTTAATAGCCTAATCCCGCTACCCAAATTCGTCAGGAATAGTCACTTAATTAATTTATCTCCGCTGCGTGGATTACCTGATCATTCCCATCGCTCTTCTTGCTCTTCTTTAGGTGTAATTCTATGTAGGAATGAAGCCAAAAAGGTGAACTTGCTCAGTCTGTAATGATGTTTTCCTGGTTCCCCACTTCGTCGGAGAGAGTGGAAGCTGCAGAGGCTGTGAAATGAGAAGAGATTTAGGGGTCAAAATTATGTCTCTCGAACAGGAAATGAAGGTGTTGCGATTTGATGTGAAGTCCTTGATGAGGCAGCTCGACACTCAGGTAGGGGAGGGTGCACCTGGAAATGACCTGGGGAGTGATAAGCGGCCTTCAATCTTGGTTGAGTCCGATACTCAGGTAATGGACACTGCACAGCGAGATGAACGACGAGCTTCGCTCGCGGCTAATTCAGCCCCTCGAGACAGCCTGCCTGGCCGGCTTTCTGGAACCAAAGATGATTGGTTCGTTACTGTTTGAGGAGGAGCCCCTCGAAGTCTACCTAGCAGAGACTGCCGAATAATCGTGACTAACAAATTTTCCGTTTTGGGTACAAGACTATGAATCCGAAGATAAAAGTGTAGGGGATTCTATTATTATGAGCCACTTTAAGGAATTCTGCGACAGAAAACCTAACAAATGGAGGAAGAGTTGATAATTTTTTCGATTCAATGGAAGATTTTACAAGTGATATACGCGAAACACAGCTTATATAATACATATCGGTACTAATAATATTTTATCTACAATATCCGAAGAACTTCTAGCAAGGTACCGCCAACTGATGAGCAAGCTGAAAGAAAGGGGTGGGAACTTGGCGTTTACAGGCATCCTTCACATAATAGATGCGGCAAATGTTTTCTATGAAAGAGCATTCTACATTAACAACTCTGTTAAAGTTCTTTGCCAGGTAGAGAAAGTGTACTTTATTGATTTGTGGGATGATTTCTACGAATAAATGGAGCTATTCTGGCGGGACGGCCTTCATCTGAACTGGGTGGGAGTGGCAGGGCTGGGAAGAATGATTAATAATTCTATTGTAAATTTTCAGCCAGAACAGCATCGGAGAGTAGAGAGCACATTGGGGAGAATGCCCCGCCACGCCTTCATAATAATGTACTCCTTTGAAAAACAAATTTATATGTCTACTACTGTAACGTGCGTAGTATTCGAAATAAGCTGGACGAATTTAAATGTTTAGTTCACTTACACAGTTTCGATATTATAGCAATAACGAAATCATGGGCGGAGACATCTAGGAGAGAATATATCGGCCAAATGCAAGGGGAAAAATTAATCAATAAAGACCCTACACAAAAACAGTGTGGAGGTGTACTACTCTACACCAGAAAATCATATAAGTTTAACCGAAATTAAAATTGACTCTCCCAAAGTAGTTGATGTAATATGTGGCGAAATAAAATCGAATGATTTTCCAATAAATATTTTTATAGTGTATGGACCCACACCACAACAGATTGAGATTGACAGTTAATTATATAACATTATTTGAAGTAACATTAAAAATAATTGCATTTTATTAATTGGGGATTTAAATTGTAAAAATATTAACTATGAAACGTTAAATGCGGACACGGAGGGGCAAAGTCTATTGTAGTTTATGGAAGAAAACTACTTTACACAATTAGTCAATGAACCAACCGAGGAAAAAGTATCGTAGACGTAATTCTTTCTTACAAAGTTAATCTTATCTCGGCTATTAGTATTATGGAAGATATAGGTTTCAGCGATCACAAATCAATAGAGTTTTATATTAATATAAATCCTAGCAAGGCTAATAATGATATTAAAGTGCTAAATTTTAAACGTACGGACTTTAATGGCTTTAACCGCATGTTTAGAGAGATTAAGTGTGATCTCAAATTCGGAAATGTTAATCAGTGCTAGTCCTTTTTCCCGAACAAAAGAAACAAAACGCCTCAAGTAAACGAAAATGGTGGAATTCTTATATCGAAGTCAAATTGAAGGATAGGAACTGCGCATACAAGCCTAACAAGCGTAACCCATCCGAAAAAAATAATCAAATTTATGTAGCTCAACGAAAGGAATGTCAGAAGGAAATACGAAGCGCTAAAATAAAATATGAAATTTAACATGCCAAATAAACCAAACATAACCCTAAGAAGTTTTTCGATTATGTATTCTGTCGAAGTATGGCCAAATGTACGGGAATATGCGCACACAGGCTCTAAGGTAGATTAAGCAAGGCGACAACTGTTATTGTTCTAAGAGTGCGATTTGAATATATAGCGGCAGCTGCATGACAAACTAATATACTAAACACACCCCCCAAAAAAAAAATTTTAATACAAACTAAAATAAAAGGCACAACAATAAATATGGCTATTAATGGGTACAAGGCTAAGACGCAATTAGGTTCCGAATAATAATTAGATAACCTGGGTTATTGAATGCTTATAATAGGAGATTTAGGGTAGTGAGTGATTTAGTTCCTTTGAACCTCGAGGGTAAGGACGGGCAAACTTGGGGGAGCTCTTGGTGACCTTTATTACTCAAGGGTGGTAGCCACAAACCTGCAGCTGGTGGAGCTAATTTCTCAAACTTGTGTTTTGCGAGATGTGGGCCTCTTGTCTTCAAGAGGGCACCGAACGAACTTCGAAGAGGGATGGGAGAGATGACTTCTCTACACTCGACTTGAGCGAGCTAACGGGCCTCTTGTCCCCAAGAGGTCACAATAAGAACTTCTGAGCACGGCTTCTCCAATCCTTGATCCGAAGGCGGTTGAGAAAGGCTGACATTGCCTCACGAGACTATTCTCCCTGACCCGAAGATACGGGTGTGATGTCCAGCTCTTCCGTTGAAATGCACTCCTTTTGGTGAAGTCTCGTCTAACCAAATCTGTCTGTAATCCTGGAGAGGGTGCATATATACCCGGAGTCTTCCAAAACAGGGAGAGAGAGAGAGAGAGAGAGAGAGAGAGAGAGAGAGAGAGAGAGAGAGAGAGAGAGAGAGAGAGAGAGAGAGAGAGAGAGAGAGAGAGAGAGAGAGAGAGAGAGAGAGAGAAGAGAGAGAGAGAGAGAAAGAGAGAGAGATAGAGAGAGAGAGAGAGAGAGAGAGAGAGAGGCCTTCTCAAACTCTCGTTATCCGGCGTGATAAACTGAGCGTCTCCTTACGGGAAAGTGTTAACGGTAGGGATCAGCGAGCCAGACGGACGACCAGCGGCTGGAGCCATAAAAGCTGTTCACGGCGAACCTACAAAAATAGATGTGAAATCTCCCTACCCGAGGAGGGGAGGGGGGAGATTAAGACGGCCGGGAGGTAGCCTCAATTTCAGCGTCATGCCTCGGTGTGAATTTTGGGTAACGCTCCGATAAAGAAAACAATAGGACCGATAAAAAATGACAATAACGAATTAGTTTCGAATACAAAAAAGGTAGCCAATATATTCATTTTTTTTTGGCATCGGTACTTATAAACGAAGACAAACATAATATACCACGAACGAACGACTTGCTAAACTTTAACCATTATAACCTTTTAACCGATATCGAATTCTTCGAAGCAGAAATAGGTTTTTATATCAGTAAGTTAAAATCAACTAAATCTCCAGGTCCTGATTTAATCTATCCGGCGCATTTAAAAGAAATTTGAAACGTGTTAGTGGGGCCGATAAAGACATTTTTAACAAATGTTTCGAAGAATGTGTCGTGCTATTAGATTTTAAATTAGCGAATATAACTCCTATTTTTAAGAATGTAAAATGAGAACTTCCGACCAATTATCGCCCAATAAGTTTAACATCCATCGTAGTTAAATTAATGGAATCCGTCATTCGTGATAGGGCTATTTATCATTTGGAATCGCATAATCTCATAAATGATAGTCAACACCGATTTAGACAGAAACGTTCAGGTTTAAATAAGCTTTTAGAATTTTATGGCAGCATGATTAAAAGCTATGAGGAAAGTAAATCTTTGGCCATAGTTAACTTAGACTTCGCTAAGGCATTCGACACCGTTCCTCATAGGCGATTTCTAACTAAACCTTTTGCTTATGGAATTAGGGCAAACCTCCTGAAATGGATAGAATCGTGGCTAAGTAATCGTAAGCAGAGTGTAGTTTTATACGGTAAATTAGTTGCGTGCCCCAGGGGTCTGTGTTGGGACCACTGTTGTTCCCTATATACTCGTATGTAAACGATATGGACACTAGCCTACTTGGTAAATTATCTAAATTTGCAGACTACACAAAAATTGGGGATAAAATTTTAAATAGGTACGATAGCAAAATAATTCAGCGGGATCTAGATAAAATCTTGGAATGGTCTAACGATTCATCGTTGATAGGGATTGGCGGGTATAGTAGTGCCTCTTTTCCTATTGCAAGATAGATTTTTCTTTTATTTTTCATGCTAACCCTCTTTGATTTTACAGTAGATTAAGGATCGGAATCTCTTTTTTCTTCCTCTCCATTATATCTTGTAGCCTTTGTTGTTATTTTGAGTCCTAGTACTTTGCCCTCACTATGATACCTGTAGTTCTGGTCTTCAACTACAATTTCAGCTATTTTGTTCCTAGAGATTGGGATTATTGTAAATTTCCTCCTGTTCGTCCTTATTTTCCAATCTCTTTCGTAATTGTTGATTTTGCTGATTTCTAAAGCTTTTGTCTTTGCCTGAAAGTGTACGTTCTGTACGGAGTGATTTTCGAAGGGCCAAGGAAGAGCTAGTCGTCACTCAATGTTGTTCGTGGAGATATTTTTAGGCGCGCTTCAACCCTTCTCAACACGTCTTTGGATTTTAAGGATCGGAAAAGCCATACCCGAAGCATCCTCCGTTTGCCTCTTAAGGATAAGAGGCCCCCATTTTCAATTTCCCGAAGTTGGATTGAGCGTCTCGTGAGACGCCTACAAGTTTAAGGTCGATTTTACCACGTCAAGGTAAAAGGGATTTAACCCCCGCTTCGTCACGCTCCTCCCACCTTTACCTCGTCGAATCTCAAGGATCCACTTGGCTCTAGAACTTGCATAATTGTAAGATAATTTCTTAATTAATTATCCCTCGTTTCAAACTTAATTGATAGTGTCAATCATCTTAGCCGTAAACCGTAAATATTTAATTGCATTGCCATTTAACTTGCCCTACGAATATGTTTATGTAATCTTTAGTCCTATTAAAGTATATTTTTGTAGCCATGTTTGAATATCCTAGGCCTAGCAACTGTGTATTTAAAGAACTCTTAGAGCCATCCCCAGGTGGAGCCTTAATTTCAGTCGGCCGGTATGCGTGTGCGTATAACAGCGTACACCTGATCATACCACGAGAGATGTATTCTTCTAATTCCGTCAAATAGAGCATCAAACTTTCTAACTTCCTCGCTTTTCCTTCCCCTTTTCAGACCATCCTTTTCTCTCACGCACTCTTTTAGCTTTTACCAAACACATTCACTGCTTCCACACTACCTTTCTTCTTGTCCAAACGGTCTTAAAACTCTAACATTCTTTCTTTAAAATAAAAAGACAAATCTACACTTTTCGTCGTCCTCATTAAAACTTAACCAACAGGCATTGAGAATGACAAAATTATTATGCCTATATTCATAAAATGTAGGGTTAATTAAGATTAATCCTGCATTAATATTAATAGAGAGAAATCGTATATTCTGAAAACACTTTTCCGCAAAGATAACTGATGTGAGAATTTTTTTCATTTTATTAATATATATATATCCTAGATAACGAAAAATTCATAGTAGTTGCTTCTCCAGATAGCTGTTTAGGGCGCATTCTTGTACCTTTCTGCACCTTCAATATGCTGTTCAATTTAGACTACAGCTTAATTAGACACCTGTCGAATTGAGCCAACACGGTGAGATTAGGGGTTCCGTACCTCCATAAAAATACAGCGGTTAAGACGAACTTAATTACTTGGAGCAGATGAGCCCCTGCGCACGCTCTTTGATCAAGCAAACACAGAATATGATTCTCGCAAGAATCTCCAGATTTACGGGAAGATTTCCCAATGGCTTAAGAAATATACAATTATAGACAAACATAGCACCATTTCTAACAGTAATTGTCGAAATATTAGGTAGATTAATCACACTACTAATTACAATATCGAATAGTAATATTTTCAAAGTAATCCAAGACTAAGCACCTTCAATAAATCAGTAGCGTAAATTCAATGTGGACGAAGGGATTGGTCGTGGAAACAGATTAGACGTATTTACTTAAACTCCTTTTAAGTTTAAAAAAATAAAGCGAAATGAAGAAAAAAAGGAAGAAAGTTAACACAGCGAGCTTTCTGCTCCATTTCTATCCAAAGTAATTCGGTTAGCCCTAATTGGTCAGAGGCGGAAATTTTTTGATTAGTTTGAGCAAACGTGAGGTAGATAAACAAGAGATCGACAGGAAAAGGCAAGACGACTGCTCCGGTTGCCTTAGCACGTCAAATTCCTATTTGCTTTTGTGAAGATTGTGTTTGTGCGTTAAAAATTTATTCGGAACGAGAGTTGTGTATCAGTTTCGCGCGTTTGGTGAAAAATAGTGGATACGCATTTGGCGGTGATAAGTGAAAAAATATTCATTCATGAATTTGCTCTCAAATTGAGTAAATTTCTCACTCGCTTTTGAGCCCCCGTGGCGAGGAGTCAACTTGTTCTCCCCCCCCCTCTCCTTTCTTTATCGAATCGTACTTAGTCCGACAACAGCCTGCAGGCATTCGAAAAGCGCCCTACTCTGGAGGTAAAGTGCCCTGTGAAAAACTATATTTTGGGGGGACTGGGACACCTTTCTTAAATAACCTATTCCCTTAAAACTCGTTGATAGATCCTCTTTTAAACTACACACACACACGCACACTTACAAACACAAACAAACACACGCTCACTCCGTAGGGATTTTCCGTTGAAATTTATCTTCTCCATCCTCACATATGAAGATATGGAAAGGTAAATGAGGAGATCCGGCGGATACCACTGAAGACACTCTCCGATGGCCCCAAGCTTGATCGGGGGAGGGTCTTTGCGAAAATTTATGGGGACTTAGGAATTGCGCTCGTAAGATTGGTCGACACACACAATGGGTACGTGGCTATTTGCTCAGAGGAGAGTGATTGCGAAGCACTTACCTCCCCTAAAGCAGCAGAATACCTAAAAACACTAAAATTAAAACCATAAACACCGCCACAAATAAAGACCCACCGTAGCATTATCCTTCGCCGCCTCGATCCAGGGGTTTGGGGGCACTCCATTGAAGAGATTCATGCGGAGGTGGGAAAAAACACGTGGGCGAAGGTATCTGAGATTATTAAATTCACACTCGTATTTAAGATAGTCTTTTGTGATACGGCAATGATGGTTAAGGCTACGGAGGAAGGTATGCTTTAACGTCCGTGTCTGCCCTGAGCAGATCAAACGTGAGGAGTTTATTGACCTCCAGATGTGTTTCAAGTGCTATAAGTACGAGGAGCACATCACGGTCACCTGACCCAGCCGGAACGTTGTTTTATGTTTTATGCACATTCTTGAAAGAGTTATAATAGCACCTCCCTGAAGTGCCTGGACTGTGCAGAAGAACACAAGACGCTCTCCATGGCTTTCCCGGTCAAAAAAGAGCTCTTGAAGAAAAAGGCTAAACAAAAGAGACAGGAAGTAGAAAACAAAGTGAACAGTACCTACGCCAAGGTTGCTAATGATGCTGTTGCGAAGTCTCGGGAAAACAAAACATACCTTCACATCGAGAACGAAAACGCAATTATGTGTTGCATCTATTATGCTCACATCGCGAACCTCTCCTCCCGTGGACCTTTGCGAAGTTGCTTAATAGAATGCTGACGCATAATGGAATAGATGAAATGTGGTTTCCAGAGAACCCACGATCCGAGGCGATTCTTAAAATTAGTCTCAAACCTCAATACGAGACTAGTTGCCAGAAGATCCACACTCCCGGCAGCGCCCTAGTTCCTTCCAGGGACCCCAGGATCCAGGCAGAAAAAGGAAAGAGACTCGAAACCACTACACACCGAAAGACAAAACAACGCTGTAAACACTGAACAACAAAACACACAAACGCACAGACAAAGTATGGAAGTTTCGGATACTGAGACTGAGAGACGCGAGGCAGGGGCACGGTCCTCCCGCTTCCGGAAAACCTTGCAGCCTCAAAGACGTCCGAGGTCATCCTCTTCTTGTAATAGGGAGCCTAGGCACGTATATCATTCAAGAAAAATAAACTTTAAGGTATAAGCTGCCGAAAGGTCCCCTTTCGTCTTACAGGCCCTTGATGTAACGAAAAGAGTAAAATCCGGAAGTTACATACAAATGGGGTTTCACATCAGACGACTGCCATGAATATAAAGTCGAGGAGGCTTTAACCTAAGGCTCAATTCGATTGGCTTCCAAACTTTCATAGCCCTCACGAACGGCGAATACAGAAAGAAACGACAAGGCAAAACAATTACACCCCCATTCACTTCACAAGGATCTAAGCTCGTAAGAGAATAAGTCCTAAATACAACATAAACATACACACAGGAATCTATGGACACATTAAAAATACTACATTTTAACTCACACGGTTGGACGAACAAAAAAATAATACACGGTAACATAATACGACAATGTGACCCAGACGTTGTATTTATCTCTGAAGTCTTAATAAAAAATCAAAGCGGAGAACGTTTTGACTGATCTGTAATAGCTGTAAAAAGAGGTCTTGACATCAGATCAATAAGTGGGGGCCCGTGCGGCAGTGGGTCCCCTGGTTTTGGCAACAGGGTATCAGCCCGCAAGGAGAGGGTACTTACCCCTTCACAACTTCCTGAAAATTTGTGGTCCAGCAGAACCGTTCTTTTTACCGGTGACCTCAATGCGAAGAGTGCTGCCTCAGATTACACGTCAACCAGCCCATCAGGTATTAATCTTGACACACATATTGATAGGAAAATTATGACAAGAATTAAACCAGATTTCCCGACATTCATTACAAATAGATTAGCCACAAAACCGGACATAGTGCTCACTAGCACTGTGTTCCCCTACAACTACTTCGTTGAGCCGAGCCCTCCTATCCCTAGCGACCACCAGACTATCCTTATTAAAATCTCAACCTTCCCTATTCAGGTCTTCATTCAATGTAAGAACGCAAGAGGTATGCTCGCGCCAACTGAGATACTTATAAACAACTCGAAATTTACAATCCTGACCCATTAATTAATGCCACTTTAGAAGAGATTGACGAGGAGTTAGATAAAATTACTGAATATTTATTAAAAGCCGATAAGTAAGCCATTCCCAGAGATAAATATAAAACTCTTCCTGCCCCTTCTTGGACCACTAGAATGAAATCCCTTGCGAGGGAATACGGGGAAGGGATCAATGAAGTAAAGCTCACTGGCCCTAACATCACTACGCACAGACGAACACCTCAGATACACGACGAATTAATGACTATTATTAGGGACCAACAGAATGTACTTTGGGACAATTTGATAGACGGACTAAATATAGAAAACGACTCACGTACATTCTGACAGACAGTAAAAAGACTAAGAGGCAGACAGACACAAAAGACCATAAAACTTACACGTGGCAATACAGAAATTACGGGCATCTATATTTAAGATATCCCCGGAAGAGAATGATAACTTTGATTTTGACTTCGAAGACGGAATAATAATGATCTGAACGACCAGATACACAGAACCCATTCTCACCATTATGTATCGCAGGAAAGGGATATGGATGGATTCGGTGGTAGAATTACTGCCGAAGGACTGTCTGAAATCTTAAAATCCTTTCGTCAACGAGCATCAGGGCGTATAGGACTGACACGGGATAATTTTATTCGAGCCTCACCTAACATCCTTCTGGGGCTCATGAATATCATAATTGCGTGTCTGAACGTGGGTTACTTCACTGAACACTGGAAGGTAGCAAAAATGATATTCATTCCAAAAGCCAGTATGCCATCGGACAGTCCAGCCAACTTCAGGCCTATATCTATCTTAGAATTTGTAGTGAAAGTCTTGGAAAAAATATTGGCCAACAGAGTAAATACGTTCCTCGAAGTAAATATTTTGCAGAATAACCAACAGCATTGCTTCCGAAGGAAGCCATGAACGGATACGGCGCTAGCCGTGATCACTGAGAAGTTGGCAAAGGTAAAAGCAGAAAGACGCCATGCAAATCTGGTATCCGCGACGTCAAAAAGGCCTTTGATAAAGTATGGAGGAGAGGTTTGCAAGGATTCTATGTGATTACGTAATAGAGAGGAGAGCGTTTGTGAACATTAAAGGTTTCAATGGCCCCGAGTTCGAACTCGAGGCGGGGGGGCCACCTATCTTAATTAAAAGTATATTTTACCTGTTCTACAATTTATCAAAATTCGTCTTTATTTTACACTTTAAAAGTTAATTTTAATCAAAAATGCGATAATTCTTTTATCATTGACTCAAATTTTCCATGTAGAAATAAACATTATGTGATACTCTCATCATGTTGAGGAACAGCGTTCTTATTTTAAGAAATAAAACAACGGATTTAATTATGATGGGAACGATGAGTCCAAGACGAACTCACTGAAGACCTTAATGAAAAGAGGTTAGATAATTTTGGTTTCACTTAATAAAGTAATGCTTATTGAAAATTGGAGTCTGCTAATTTAAATATTTTCATGGTTATATGAACATGAGCATGGCTCATATTTTTCACAAATTGCACATTAGAAAATATTTTGTTACATTAATTTATTTTCATCTGTATTCTGATTAAACTCTGGTCGCACTCTGTGCTAAACGAACTGATAGGGCAAAGAAATTGTGTTTAATAAAATACAATCGATACCAATTTAAGACCATGTAATCGATACCAATTTAAGATTATGCAATAGATAGCATTTTAAGACAAGATAATCTTATTTGTTTTAATATTTTGCTTTATAAAGCTCGTTGAGTTCATTCTCTCTTCTCTCTAATTAATGCTTCTAATAAAATTTAAAATAAAAGGGTTGTTTTACATTCCCTTTCGAATGATATAAGTGTCAAAATCCTCCCAAGCTTAGCAGGGGAATTATTTGGTAATAACATCATAACTATTCGCCTGATTCTAACGAAATTTAAAACCCTCATGTTGTTTTACATTCTCTTTAAAATGATATAATTGACAAGGTCCTTTCAAGCTTACTCCGGGAATTATTGAGAGTTTTGAAAGTCGTAAGGTCATAAATCAGAATAAGTGAGAGCACGCGACTTTGGTCAGCAGACAATGTATATTTCCTATTATGATTGTTTTTCTTAATTGTTTTTGAAATGGACCAGATGATAAATAAATTCCGGCTCAAATTTCTGGTTCACTTCAATTTAATCAACTTAAAATATGACACAGGGATCAGCGCATGATTAAACTAAGATTCACCAGGTTAATCAATTTTCACTATTCCATGAGAAAACTAAGGTGAACACTTTGGAGAGCGTTCAGAAGAAGACTAACCACTGCCAGCAGCTTCCAACCGTTATCAGTTTTCTCCAAACAAACCAGCTGTTCTTGCTGGTTGTTTTCATTGACAATTTGTAACAATACCTAACATACTCTACCCACCTAAGGAGAGAATAACGTATGTGCTATAGGCATTCAATTTCAACCTACTCTAGTGGCAATTAATCATTCAGAACCCCAGGTATATAAACGGTCAATAACTTATCTTATTTGTAGAAATTTATTTTTCTTTTATTACTTCATTTAGGGTGTTAGTTAAATAAGGTAATAAAACCGAAAATCCCTTAGAAGTACAGCATAAAATCTACGGAGGAATTTATTGATATACCCCAACCTACAAGACGGGCAGGACTAATAGCATCCCTTTATGTGGAAAGCCTGTTTACGAACGTGTCTATCGCTCAGACCATCGAAATCATTATAAAAAAACGTGTACCACCATCCTACAATGTCTCCTCCAAATCTTGATCCAAACATCTTAAGAAACATGTTACGTTCATGCACATCAGAGGCTCCATTCAGGACACCGGAGGGTAATCTATACTCGCAAGTGGATGGAGTGCCTATGTTGTCTCCTTTAGGGCCGACCTTCGCCAACTACTATATTGGTAAACTTGAAGAGAGATTATTGGAAAACAGTGAAAATAAGCCACACACATATTGCCGATACGTAGACGATATCTACATCAACGTCCAAAACGAAGAACATCTGTAAACATGAAACAGCATTTGAGCACGGGCAATAATTCCCTTTTTTGGACGTTGAGGTTTAAAACATCAATGGTAGCTATATCACAAAAGTATATAGAAAAAGTACGGACATTAGAAGATGCCTCAATGTGGATAGTGAATGCCCTGAAATATATAAAATAAGTGTAATCGGATAATACACCTGCCGAGCCTATAAATGATGCTCGACGTGGGAACTTTCCACCCGAGATCTCACGCGTAAAACAACCACTCGTGAACAACGGTTTCTCGAACAGCATGATTGAAAAACAGCTCCAATCATTTTTAAATAATCGCTTCAAAGATACGGATACAACGAAAAGTAATCAGGGCGCAGTAAACAACATCAAACTATACTACAGAAATCATATATCTACAGCCTATAAAATAGATGGAAAAAACACCAAGGAGATTATTAACCGAAACATCAAGGTTAAGAATCAAATGGATAAAATTCAACTTATTATATACTATAAAACAACAAAAGCCAACAATCTCCTTATGAAAAACAACAGCTGCCAAAACCTCTCGAATCTCAAGTCAACCAACATAGTTTACGAGTTCATCTGCCCCAATTAAGACTGAAAGCGTTATAATAACTCTAAATATATTGGCATGCCATCTACCACACTTTTGAGGTGGTTGACCATGCATCTGAAAAGCGAAGGATCTAAAAATCATATGGGAAGCGCGCATAACATCAACCTAACGAGAGATATTCTAGTTGACAACACCGTAGTTGAAAGAAAAGAGCAAAAAAAAGCTAGGCTAAACATCTTAGAAGCCATTTTTATAAACGAAGAAAAGCCTGCCATCAATAGTCAAGCGTTAAGATGGAATCGAACATTAAATTTGTTTTGAAAATTCCACTCACTGGATTATATCGTTTCCGCTAACGTTATGATCAACCAGGCGGAATAAATATCCCCTAAAAACCGTTTCTTTTCATTCAGTACGATTCTGACTCCACATTTCATTGGTAAAGGAGGAAAGAATCTATCCAGACGCTCCGAAGATGATCGAATAAGATCAAAAGCTCAACAATTTAGTTTAGTTTTTACCAAACCCATTCATTTAAAAGAGAGATGAATACAGGACAAGTGATCTACCATCTACATGATGGAATAATAGTTAGAAGAATAGAAAGTTGCCAAAGGAAATTAAATAAGGCGAAATACACCATTTACTTCAACAAAATGAATTTGCATATATATATATATATATATATATATAGTAGACAATGCAGGTTTATAAATTGAGTCGATCGACGGGGTTGCTAATTCTAGTAGAGCGTCTCAGCCGTGGTTCTGTGTTTCCTGCCAGTAGACTAGATGTTGGAGCAGGATGTCCTGGGGGAATTCCTACCTTAAGATTTTCAAAGGAGGATGGGGCATCTGGGCTTGCAGAATCTTCAACATTTTCGGGAAATTTTGATTCACAACTTCTAGGACTTAAGAGAGACTCAGTTAAGTGATTCTGTGTAGGACATGGAGCAAGGTCTTGGATTAATACTGTGTCCTTCCTCCCATTAGAAAATATGACATAAGCATATTTAGGAGTCACTTCAAGTAATTCAACTGTTTCTACAAGTGGATCATCCTTATTTCTGACGTGCTTTTTGAGATACACAGAGCTCTTAGGGGAGAGCCACGAGGGCATGTTTTTGCCATTAGTACTTCTTCTAGGATAAGAAAAAAAACATTCATGTGGTGTATTATTCGTTGCTGTACACAATAGGGAGCGTATAGAGTGCAGTGGATCAGGAAGCACATTTTACCAGCATTTAAGTGGCAAATATTTAGAATCCAAGGCTAAAGATACAGTTTTCCATACCACTCCTACTTACCGCTCACACTGAATATTACGAGTTGGGTGGTAGTATGAGCTTCTGCTGGTGGCGATTCCTTAATCATTTATAAAAAGTTTCACAGAATTAGACATAAAACTGGTTCTTCTAGCTGAATGAATAAGGAAAATTAGTCCAAAAATTGAAAAAAGTTGAGTTAGAAAACAAATTACAGTAGTAGATAAAGTATCGCGGCAAGGAAATGCAAAAGGAATCTGCTGTATTCATCGATAGCTATGAGTAGATACTTATTTGAGCTATTGGAAGGAAGAGGTCCTTTGAAGTCTATACTAATTCGATTCATAGGATTTACCGCACGTACCAGAGGTGTGTCAGGAGCCTTATAGAACCGAGGTTTTGATTTTGCACTGCTAACACATGAAGAAGTCATTCTTTTAATGTCTTCAAGCGAATGGGGTAAATTTCTAATTTGTACAAAATGGGACATTCGTGCTATGCCAGGGTGGCATAAGGATTTATGAAGTTCTAAGAGATCTGAGTTAGACACGGCAGAGCAAAATATCCGAGACAAAGCACCCGCAGCCACATTTAATTATCCAGGTTGATGAATGATTTCATAAGAATATGATTGGATTTCAACCTTCCATCTGAGTATTTTTTCATTTTTTTTTATTTATTTACTCTATCAAACATGTAAGAAACCCACCTCTGATCAGTTATTAAAGTGAACTTTCTATTAGCTAAAAAGTGGCGCCATTCTCTTAATGCTTGAGCGCTGGCCTGAGCCTCTTTTTCCAAAGAACAATTCTTTTTTTCACTCTCACACTTAATGTTCTAGCAAAAAACGCGACATGTCTTCCTTCTTGGTTTAATGTAGCTGATAATGCTACTCGTATTTCGGAAGCATCAATTTCTACTGTGAATGGAAGGTTTTCATCAAATTTCCATTTAACAGCTTATGTAATAGAATCTTTTAGCTCTTGTAATGCTTTTTTTTTTGCTTCGTTATGCAAAGGTAAACTAGTATAAATTAAAGGACGGATTTTATCTGAGAAATTTGGTATCCATTTAGCATAGTAGGCAAAATTTCCTAACATTCTTTCCAAGGATTTCTTATCATGAGTAGCTATATTATGCAACGGTTCAAATCTGCTTGGATCTGGTCTTAGTTGGTGGTTATTAATTTCATATCCTAATATTCTTATAGTGTCTTTCAAAAATTTGCATTTATCATCATTTAAAATCATACCATATTTGCGAGCTACTTCTAAAATCTGTTTAAATTTTTATCGTGAGATTGTTGATCTTTACCGGCAATAGTAGCATCGTCCAAATAGGCATACGTTCCTTCTAGATTATTTTCTTCTATGATTTAGTCCATTATTCGCTGAAAACAAGCTACTAACTAGGTTAGTTAATCCGAAACTAAGGCGATTGAATGGTATAGTTTACCATTAGATTCGAAAGCAGTATATATTTTTGCAGAGTCATGTAAAAGTATTAGGTGGTAGGCGCTGTTAAGATCAATTGTACTAAAAACCTTGTTTTGAGCAATTCTATTCACTAAGTCTCCAATGTTTGGAAGAGGATAAGAGTCAAGTTGAGTATACCTATTTATATTAGCTGATTTTGAATAACCATTCTTTTCTTAGGTCCATTTACCACGAGTACCTAAACTCGCTATGGAGAGTTTGAAGGTTCAATAATTTTATTCTCTAGTAATCGCTTTACTTCAGATTTGATAAAAGCAGAATTAGCAGCATTATGTCTTCTGGACCTGGTGGCCACAGGTTTGACCTCAGCAGAAAAGTTTTGGAATATTCTCGGAGGCTCGATATTTAGAGAAGCTAAATAACTAATACCAATTTCAGACAGTGATACACCATAATTAAGATTAACTGTGGATTGATTCTTCAGGGTAAGCCTAAGATAACGTCCCAGCAAAGCTCAGATAAAACTAAAAAACGTACACTTTTATATATTCTGTTATGCAAAGAAAAATTTATAAAACAAATTCCATCAACTTTAGATTAAAATTTTTCTGAGGCCATGGTGATTGTGCCATTGTGAGGTAATAGTAATAATGGTAACTTTTGCGCTGACTTAATGGCTAAAGGATTCTCAGAGCTGCCTGTAACAAGCAAAGCATCCAAAAAATCACCACTTACTTGAATCTTAACAACAGATGGATTCAAATCTTTTGGCCGAGTAGACGCAAGAGTTGCTGAAACAAAGGAATCTTCCGCTGAGGTAGAGTTCATTTGGAATCGGTTAGACTTCTTTTTACAACACCGCAAAAAATGTCCCTTCACCTTGCAATAGTAACACTTGACGTTTCGGGCGGGGCAGCTTACCCTGTGGTGAGGATTACTTCCCCCACAAAAGAAACATTTAAAAGAACTCACGCCAGCACTCGATGAGGAACCGTCTTCAGTAGTACAAGCAGGAGGTTTTACCGACCTAGATATTACATCTCCTTTCATTTCCTTTAATGAGACTTGAGCAAGTTGACTTTCTGAAAGGGTACCACTAATAAATGATTGAGAATATTTAAATGCTATCTCTAGGGCCCTCGCTTTGTTAATAGCGGCAGCTAAGTCGGATTTTCTATTCTCTAAGTGACTGGCTCGGATATTTTGAGAAGTCAACCCAGAAATAAATGCATATCAGATACTCTCATCTCGATGAACAAATGAAGTTATATCTTTAAAATTGCATTTTACGCTTAGAGTAGACAAAGCTCGCACATAATTATCAATAGATTCGTCATTCTTTTGACGTCTGGTAGCTAAACGGTGAGGAGCTACAATTTCGTTAGGCGACTGTATAAAAGTTTCTTTTAGTTTGTATGGCGTTATCATAAGTGGAATATTCAGCAATGAGTTTAAAATTATCGGCAGACAATGAGTTGGCTAAAAGGCCGAGAAACAAGTTATTATCGCCTTCTAATTCTGCTTTATACTTTTCAAATATGAATAAGAAATGCTTAAATATTCTACTTGGCTCAGGAGAGTTTGGATAGATTTCAAGACGCACCGGCGTAAGCCACGCTCCATTTTTAAGTTGATTAAATTGAAGTGAAGCAGAAATTTGAGCCAGAATTTTATTTATCACCTGGTCCTCCACTTCAATTTAATCAACTAAAAAATGTAGCGTGGCTCCAAACCAACTAGCTGTTCTTGCTGGTTGTTTTCATTGACAATTTGTAACAATACCCAGCACAGTTTTATATCTTTTTTTTATTTGGATTCTATTTAATATGTAATGTACTCGTAGATACTGTAAGATAGGGTGAGGTAGTGATATTTAAAGTTAAAGTATGCTTGTTTCAGTCCTTCTATCAAGCTGCCGTGCTGCTGCTTCTCAGGCCCTGGCTTCCCACTATTGGGTGCCCGGGTAAATAGTGTCAGCTTAAAAAGAATACGGACGGAGATTCGAACTGCCGACCTAACGATTGCCTGGCAAGCACGCTAACCACTATACTAGCCGGGAGGCTAATGAAATTAATAGGTATATTTTTCATAATTATTAATAGGCAATAGAGACAGCCATTTTAAAAAGATTTACGCCCATTTATTTTCTAGTTAGCACCCGTAAGATTCTTATAATATTTTTAATACCCTTTGCTCTCACCCTTCAATAATATTATTATCATCCAATCCTTCTGTATCATGACCTCCGTCGTTCTTATTCTGCTATTTTTTGTCCACTGTAATTTGTTCCACAACAAATTGCCACAGATTATTACAGAGGAAATAATTTTTTCCTGTAAATTATTGCCATTTTAACAATTGACAGAAAAATACTAAAAAATCATGCAGAACTTACGTCCTCTCTCTCACAAACATGAAACATTATTTTAAACATGCTCCCTCTCCCCCATTTTTTTTATTATTGTTATGAATATTTCTCAAGAAGAGATTTGAACTTGTTTTTAATATGCAGAAAATAACTCTGCAGATGGAGAAGAACGCAATAATAATATAATTACCCTCTTTTAATTACGCCATGAATAGTCATATGTTCAACCCTAGAATACTATATAAAGTTTAATATTATAATAGATTGAAAATTGCAATATTTTATACTTATGTTCTATGCGTTTACCATTTGATTACTGAAACACAAACGATTCACGTTGCCAGAGAAGTCTTCCTTCTTATTCTTATTTTTTGTTTCATGTCTTGATCTTTATTTGCCTTTGGTTTCGTTTGTGTATTTTGGATTTGTTTTTTTGAGGTCTATTTTACGCATTTTTTAACCAAGTATTAGGTTACAAGATGATTACGGCGGCTTATGCCCTAGTATTATAAAAAAGGCGATGATACATATATTACATATAAATACGTAAAATATTTATTAGGGTACTGGCATACATTAGTTATCAGATTAAGCAGAAAATCATCATTCAAATTCAGGTCCATCAGTAAAAATGTATATATTTTTCTTGGTAAAAAGTAGTAGTTATAATATTGCCCGTTATATGTATTTACAATAGTTCTTGTGATAAATTATTCCATATGAGGCACACAGCAATCAATAGTAGGTGTTTTTTAGATTGGAATAAGAGTCATTTCCAGGTTAATATATCAAGTGGTGTACTTCTGTATTATTAAGTAAATATGTCTGAATGTATTAGAACGCGTACAGGGGTGACAAGTTTAGTAATTCGTGTGTTTTTATTCAGTAGGTCGTCAGCAGTCACACAAGCAAGATTGCATCGTGAAATCGGTAAGTCTTATTTTTAAATTGCAAAACATTTTTCTCCAAATATTTTGCTATATCAGGGAAATTGGTATATAACTGTATGACTTCAACATGTTTTTGTAGATAAATAATATATTTGTTAGATTTATAAACAATTTACTCTCATATACTATAGATATGCTTTGATTTATTCAACAAGTTGTTTATCGTATGCTTTTTGATTCTTGGTTGTGTGTGCACGATATCACAAATTTTGTGATATCTCTCATTCTCAGAATATCCTTGACACCTGCTGAACTAATGGAAGTTTTGGAAGAAAATGACGAATACTCAGATGCTATTTACATTGCACCTTCTGCTACAAATTAAAATTCTGATGAGGATTCTGGTAAAGAGGATGGTGGAGGCCTCTTAGATAATTTAAATTCTCGACATTTACAAGCGCCAGTAGAAGCTATTTTCAATATTAACGATCAAGTTTATCAAGAACAGGAAGGTGATAGGACACAAAAGCCTCAAGCTAAAAGAATAAAAAAAAGCAAAAATCAATTCTTCAATATAAATGGAAGAATGAGTCTATTAATCAGTTTTCTGTTGATTCGAAATACAGTGAGAACGTATCTCCAGAAATAAGTCCGAAAGAGAAAACTCCAGTTGAAAAGTTTAAATTTTAATTTTCTAATGAATGGCTGCAGAGAATTCCGATGAATCCGAAAGATATGCTGTCAAAAAAAGAAACAGTTCATGTATCAATACGTGAACTACGCACTGCAAGAAGAATACTCATTCTCAGGTTATCATCCACCCCTTAGTCGCAGACACTACTGGGCACAAGAAAATGACATGCTAGTTTCGGCTATTTCAGAACCTCTGTCTAGAAACAGATTTAAAGAAATACTTAGAAATTTTTATTTTAGTAATAATAAAAACTAAATAAAGATGACAGGCTAGCTAGCTAAACTTTGCCCCTCTTATGGATAATTTGAACAAGCAGTATTCATGATCGAATACTTTGGTCCACATGGTTGTAAACAGTGCATATGCAATAAACCTTTACGATTTGGATTCAAAGCATTGTGCTCCAGTTATAGGTTAAGATCCTTGTGTGCTTTCGATGCAGATCAAAGCTCATCATTTGGAATCAATGAAAGTATGAGTTTGATTATGGAAAAGGAGGAGGAATACATTTTAATCTCCTTATTAATTTACTCAAACATATAAGAAAACTTCCACTCAAGGTTTACTTTGATCATTATTTTACGAGTCTCCCACTGGTCAATTAACTGCAAATGATGAATTATGAAACAACTCGAACCTTAAGAAATAACGAATTGCCGAAAAATTGTCCGCTAGATCCCCAAAAGTAAATAAATAAAGAAAACGAGGCTTCATGGATAATCAATATGATTCTTAAAAAAAAATCGAAGTTGTTGGGTGGGTTGATATTGTAATTGTTACAAAAATTTCAAACTTGCACTCAGATACTCTTACTTTAAAAGTCTCTCAATGGTCTGCAAGAGATAAGCAACCAAACACAATCCATGAATGCAATACCTTCATGGGTGGAACTGTAGAATTTCAATTAGAATGAAAAAATGGTGGACAATTGACTTATGCCTGCAAAACTGGTGAAAATTGCACAGACAAAAACATTTCGAAGTTAGTCTGAGGCACCAAAGTAGGACAAATTTGGTACTCGTTCCTCTTTTTTCTTCTGTGAATGAGGACTTTTGATATCTTGAATGGGCGGTGTTCGAAAAGTGATCCAGGTTCTATTTCGAACGAGAGAGGAGACACACAATTTCGGTGTTTGTTGAGAACATTTTTCATATTATGTACGCTTTTCAACGTTGTTCATGTATTTTAAGACCTTTGAAGATTGTTTTGTTGACAATGTTGTCTCTAATAACATCCGTTTATAAGCAGGTAAAATAGGTGCGTATTGAATGTAATAAAGTTCAAGTATTAAGAAGCAATTGCGTCATTTTCCTTTTCCTGGTCAAGCTATACATTTCCCTAATCATCTGGATATGTCAACAATGTTAAAATATTTTACAATTACAAAAAATATAAAAAAATGTTAGACATTCACATCCGCTGAAATTATAATTAAGAATAATATTTCCTGAAGCTCATATAAAATATGAAACACCAAGGATATATAAAGCCATTAAACTCGATAAATAAATCCATGATTAAAAGACAACTCTAAACATATAAATTGAAAAAAATAACCTGTTTATACAAATGAGAGAACCGCCTCTGACTGGACAAAAATCTAAATGAACCAAATATTTTCGCCAGCTATAAGGTTATTTACCACTCAGCGTGACCGTATGATCATAGCAATGGGGGTTATCAGTAATTCAGTTTATTCTACGCCCCTTGGCCTCAGTTATTAAAATTTGGTTGAATCTTTCATGATTATGTAAAATATAATCTGATCTAAACTTGTCCATATCAAATAAACATGGAAAGTAGTTTTGTAAATATTTATAGTAATGTTTAATAAAATTGGGTTTACCTTCTACATTTTATTTTTTCTTACCACAATACAAACGCTCGTTATTGACCCATCCTCTTAAGGTCAACTATAATGTATGGAGGGATGCTATGCGGACATTGCAGCTTATCTGACAATCTCGCCTGCACCAACGGGTAGGTGGAAACAATCCCATTTAATTGGACAGCAATAGTGATGACTATAATTGATACATATATTTTAGGGCTGCAGGATCGGTCTATTCAATACAGTCATTTGCTTTGCTTGGATGAAAAGCGTCCCCCATGTATCCCCGATGCTGTGTGAAGGTTGCTACTCATTGTTATACTAACCATTTATCCTCTATAAATAAAAAAGAATATTTTTTTAAACTTTTCGGAATAGGTTTTTCAAAATTTTTAAATATGTCAATTCATTTTTCTTCTTTCTTGGTAGTGTATTGACAAAATCCAAATCCATTTGCACAGGGATCATAACAGCGATGATAGCACCGCTATGGTTTGCCAATATTTAAATGAATGTTTCATCACCAAATCTTTCTTATATTCAGAAAACTGTGTATCATCTTACATTAAATTAAACACAAGAGCCCTCAACTAAATATTGTAGTATGTGATTAATAACAGTAATCAACAAAATTTGTCTTGTTTTTTTTATCAATGATTTCATAAATATTTTATGAACTTACTTTCGAACCTGATAAAAATTTTTAGCATTAAATCACTCACCTATATATTAGTTCAGTCCAACTGGAGACAGATAAAGCAGGTGCTAAAGGCAAATGATGATATTTGTACAAGTAAAACCTTTTTATTTCAGCCAGTAATTTACAGCAAAGTTAAACTGAAGAAAATCAAAAAATACTGAATCCCACATAGAAAGAAATTACACATCGACACTACTAACTAGAGGAAAAAGCTAAAAAAATTTCACCTTCTTGGTAAAATGTTAAGCATTGAACTTCTTACTATACAATGTTTCATGGTTGTCTTCGTATAGAACTAAACAGTAATTTTCAAACATCTTTCTTTCCAAAAACACTGGTATTGTTGTTCGACTATGCTAATGGATTGCTGGAGGAGTTTAAATTGTTCCTTAGCCACGATTCTGAGGAAATATTAGAGATATGAAATGGAGAAAAACAACTTTCAGTGGTATTGTATCTCATACTACCATCTATACAATTTCAGGAGTCTTTCTAAGCCACCTTTAAAATTCAGTGATCTTTCATAGAAACCGATGAATAGTCCCATCCAGTGAACCCATCATTTGTGTTGAATTGTGTTTCTTCACGAGTTTCTTTATTTGCGGATCGCCCCTAATCCTGGAATTTCTTTTACAGTTTTTTCTTCTTTTACTTGGATCGCAAAACCAAGTGTCGTCTAGAGGGAAGAAACATATTTTGTGGATCATCCAGAGGATTATTTTGTCTAGTCAGAATTTCTAAGTCGCATAATCATTGAAGAGGACATTTCGACTAAAAAAATAGGTTTAGAAAATATTCTGCTAACAAGATGCTTAGAAAAGAACTATATTTTATGTATCTCGACTTCCTTTCACTCAACAATCCATTTTATATCTAGTTCCACTTATTATTCAGGTGCATTTTTTATATGTTATAGTTCCTACGAGTGCATACATTTACACAAAACGAACTCATATGCAGTAAATGTCCTAAAGGAACGGAGGTTTCTTGATTCTGATGTGCAAATTGCATCGCTTTTAGTGTCCCGTAGATGAATTGATAGAAAAGCACCATTTCATACCCTTGGGATAAGTGGTGGAATTATTCCTCAATGTTATTTCACAAGCTAAACTAGTCATCAAAGGGAAGCTAAAAAAACAAATGTCCGACTCTTTTAATAAATTAGTTTATAAACGTTCAAATTAAACAGGCGTTTTCTTTTAGAAAAGGGTTTCAAGTTTGAGTAAAATCGCTGGCGAAATCCTTTAACTGTACTTTGGAAAACTTTTGCGGTTTGACTTCGTCATCAAATAGAAATCTTGGATTTGTTAGCTTTTCTTTCATAAAAACCACCATGTGCACACAATTTCCCTTTTCATCTTCTAAACTTACGATCTCGTCCTCCGGTGGTAGTAGAAAGAGAAATTTTACTAATTCCATTAATTATTTTTGAACAAGTGTCCCCTAGAGGGAAGAAATTTCGCAACGTTGTGCGGTTCTAGTTTAATAATTGTAAACTGGGTATGATATAAATGTAAGGTCAAGCTAACCCTTCAGGATATTAGCATGTTTGCTTACAATTTCACTTGCGACTCCCGGCTTGAGTAGACAACCTTTTGGTTGTTCTTGCCAGAACAAAGGTGTCTATAATCTAGGAGAAATATTCTCCTGTGTGTCGATCTATCTACTAACTCCATCTCATAGGAATTTACGAATGTATTGAATTATTCTTCTTGTTAAGCCACTGTCTTAATTCATTGGACCGAGCAGTCAAATGACATGCGTTGTGGATTTTATTCCTTTATTCGCCAGAGGACCCCCAAAGTACAGTATGTAAAATGATAGAACCAATGGTTTGTTTAGTAATGATATGCTGCAGTGCCTGTGTGGGAACAAACCACAGAAATAACAAAGTAGATCAGACAGGTCGTCCGGTGGACCGAAATTCTTAATGCAGTCTTAAGACGCCGTGATATCTGGAAGGAAATTTGATAAATACGAGGGGTGGTCAATAAGTTTTGCGAATCGGTAGGGAAAGACAGAGGAAGGGGGATGACTGTTTGGGGGGGTGTTAAGACAAGTTATGACAAGTCAGGACCTGCAGCCGCACGCTCCTGCCTCCTCTATTTAAGAAGCAGTAGCTGATCGCAGATCGTCAGTCACAAATCTTTCAACAATGGAGAAGGTTGAGCACCGCGCAGTGATCCAATTTTTGACCAAGGAAGGTAAGAATGCAAAAGAGATCCATGAACGCATGGCTGTAGTGTACACCGACACCGGCCCTTCCTATGCAACCATTGCTCGCTAGAATAGGAAGTTCCGCCATGGTCGTGAGTCCTTTGAAAATGACCCCCTTCTAGGACGCCGCCAGACGTGACCAACGAGGACAATGTGGCCTGTGTGGAGAGGATGATCCTCGAAAATCGACGGGTGAAGGTCTAAGAAATCGAGCGAGAACTTGGAATATCACATGGAAGTGTTATCAACATCATCCAAGACAATTTGGCCATGACCAAGGTCTCTGCCCGTTGCGTCTCTAGAAACCTCACGCCCCATGATCGACTTCAACGTCATCAAAGTCCACAAGGCCAGAGTTGCACAAACTGCCCAGCGCGAGTGCGGATTCCAAAAGCTCAACCATCCTCCATACAGTCCAGATGTGGCCCCTAGCGACTACCTTTTATTCCGCCAGCTCAAGGCGGCACTGTGTGGACGCCGGTTTGGGGACGGTGAAGATGTCCAGCTCGCCGTCCAGGAGTGGATTGAACAGCCGTTGGGAGATTTCTGGTTGTCGGGAATTCGAAGCCTCAGGGACAAGTGGTGCAAGTGCATTGAAGTCGAGGGTAGTTATATTGAAAAATGATAAAACACTTTTCCTCATATACTCGTTTCCTTATATCCGAATTTCAAAACTTATTGGCCACCCCTTGTATATTCGAACGCAAAGATCTTAAACAATTTTTTAATTAATTAAATGGTGAACGCAGCCAACATTCGGCTCTGTTAAAGATTAAGTAACCCAAATTGATCCGCTAATTAAATATGAATCTATTAACTAACTTTCTAGTGTCGTTCTGAATGATACGAGAAATACCGGCTTAATATTTACTAAAAAATGAATATTTTAAATAAATTTGATTACTGATAGAAAAATATGTAAAACAACCTTTCTTCTAAACTATGGGTGCGAAAGTCTTACAAACATAGATTGAAGATTAGCAACGTATTTACTATGTGTTCATGTGAGGTCTACATTCATACTTGGAAAGACGAAATGATTTAAATTTTTTTGCATAGTGCTTTAATAAAAGTACATTTTGGGTGATAAACAGTGAGTTCTTAGGGAAAATGATGCAGAAACCATATACATATTTGCGCAATATCGTTTGCTTATATTGCACACAGAACTTTACTACGACAACAGGATTTGTAAAATTACGTAACAATTTTCCATTTTTCACGATGTATATATATATATATATATATATATATATATTTATTAGAAGATATCACATTAGGGTGATATATATCAGTGAGAAAATAATAGTAAACCACAATATTTGAATCAAAAATTTATTTATAACATCAGAACTAGTTTCGGCAGTCATAATTAGCCCTGGTTTACTCAGGCTAGACCACATTATCACTACATACATAAAATCTCAAATAAAGTTGTTGAAGGATTCTGTACCCCCTAATTAAGGTTCAGAGGTGGGTAGTCTAATTCCCCCTTCCACTATTTAAGGCAATGTATGTCCAGCCTCCTGTTCATTCCTTTACAAGGTCTTTATGAATAAAAACGAAAGCGCTCGGAATCGTTTTTCACTTTTCCTTTGTGGGTGTATCTGCATATATATATATATATATATATATATATATATATATATTCGAGAAATCTCGAGAAAAATAGTGTGGCTAATAGATCGCAAAAGTTGATAACCGACTTTGCTTCATCTCCTGGGTGCCAGGCATCGTTCCTCGCTAGGTACGAGCCTTTTCAGTCAATTGTAATCTAGATGACTATAAGGGGATTTCTAGTAATGTATTCTTTATGCATTCGAGCTGTTCTATCTATCTATCTATCTATCTATATATATATATATATATATATATATATATATATATATAGTATATAGTATATATGAAGACACTGTTTTCCCCAATAGCGAGTAAAATATTATACAATGAAACCACCTTTTGAGCCTTAGATGGTATGGAAAATATATATATATATATTTTTTTTTTCTATATTGTGTATTGAAAAAGTCTTGTTACGCTCCTTACGAAGGATTGTTTTGATGCAGTTAAACATGCTTTTATTGACTTACCAAATACATTTGTGTTATAATCGCATATTAATTAATGTGACTGCCATTGGCGGCGAGCAGGCTCATCAAGGGAGACCAGAAAGCTGCGCAAGCGTTGCGTATGAAATCCTTTCTCATGTTGGCCACATGGGTTTGACGTAGGACTTCAGCTCGGCGATCTTGCTGAGGTGGACTTTGCCACCTCACCTACGCATGCGTTCACACTCTGTACTCAAGGAAATCGAGGTCGGGCGACTGCGGTAGCCAAAATTCCCTTGACCCCAACCACACTTGCACGGTCTTGGCTCTGTAGGCCTGGGAACCATACTTTGAAAGACGTAACTTGCCGTCTTCCTGATCTTTCCTACCCAGGGCAGGACTTACGTGGAGAAGATGCCCCAGTAAATTGGCCACGGTGAGCCTATAACCGGCCTCAAAACCCACCGACCGCATCTTCTCATAAATTAAAGCGACGCCGTCAAACATCTCCATGGAGGACGAGTGTTTGGTCGTAGACACGTAACAGATCTCGGTGACGTCTAGGCCAAAGCTTACCACGTGATCGTTCTGAGTGTTGATGATCAGATCGACCGTGAATGTATTTTTATCAGACAAAATGAGGATTAGTTTGCCACGAATCTTCAAGTCGTTAAGAAGGCGGTCGATCGTTGAGGTCTTCTTCGTTCTTGAGCCTCTCCACCACTCTGTGGGCGATCATCAGACTGACGGTGATCCGCTGGGCAACATCGGCCTAGCTCTGGCCCGCGTAACGGAGAGCAGATATCTTGATTCTGTTCACTTCCTCCTCGACAGATGTGCAAACACTGTAATAAAAGTTTTAATGACACATGGTGGAAAAGTAGAACTTTAAGTTTGTTTGACGGAAACTTTATTATCACACACGTAAAAAACGTCTCCCAAGAGGAAAAAAACGAGGGCGGCAGATTAAGCAAAATCCATATCCAAAAAGATAAAAAACAATAAAGAAAACCACTCATCCCCAAGAGAAAAGAACAAAAATTGAAACTTTATACCAAAACTAAAATAAATACCCGTCAAATTACTTCAACAAACGAATTTAGTGAACTTTATCAAAAATGACAGAATTTCAAGTAAAAGACCGCGAAAATAAGGTAAAAGAAACTTTTTTAAACTATTCAATTTTATTCAAATAAATAAAAAAGGGGCATTTAGTATAAAAATAAATAAGAGAACAAAAAGAAGTTTGGATAAATAGTTAAATGTGGGACAGGAAGCAATAATTAGGGAGTGGAGAGAAAAAACTCAAGCTTATTAGAGCCAAATATGCAAAAGATGGGATTATCTTGTCTTAAAATACCAGCGATTGCATAGTCTTTAATTGCTATTGATTGCATAGTCTTAAAATGTAAAATGTTATCGTCTTCATAGCCTTAAATTGCTATCGACTGCATAGACTTAAATTGCTGTCTATTGTATTTTCTTAAACAAAAAAAATTAATGCTTACAAGTTCGTTTAGTATATAACATAAATTAATGAAACAAAAAATTGCAATGTATAATTAAAAGAATAAATATGAGACATGGTCATTGTAAAGGAAAAATAAGTGATGTCACGAAAAGGAATATCGACAAATGTGAAATTGAAAAATTATAAAATTACGGCCACTCAATTCTTATCAAGAGATAACTTATATTTAAATTTTATGACTAACACTAACTCGAATACCAGACTTCAATCTTTCATCTGAACAGTAAGGTTAGAATTAACTATATTGTCTGTGATCATTCATGCAGTCAAAAAATATTCCAGACAATAAATGAGTATGAAATGACTTAGTGCATGGCATTCATAGAGTAGCAATAGGTACTTCTCGCAAAGATTTATATAAATATTTTAATAAATATAATATTTTCGTAAGTAAACGAAAATGCTGCTGCTAATAATAATGATTATTATTATTGCTATCCCAATCGACCTTTGATCTTAATATAATGATCTTAGCATGTGTTTGCTTGTGTTATAGCATTCCTCTCGCGTCCCGTGTCGACCCTTCCCGGGCCGCCTTTTGCCCGTTATTTTCAATATTTGGAGGCGAGGAAGCAAGCCTCAAACTGCACTCAGTTTCTACATCTTTTCCTGAGCTGTATGATATTGTCAATCTTCTTTATGACAAGATAAACAGAAAGTCTACAGATGGCTTCTTTGAATATCAAAAAAACAGCGTGCTCTTGATAATCTGTTTGACAAAGAGAATGAGGAAACTTCCCCAAATTTCGACAGTTGCTTCGAGAGTGCTACTACCTACCTAGTAAATTGGCTTGACACCTCTGTCTATTTTGTGTCTTGAAATACTTGACCTTAAGTGGTGAACTAGTTTTCAAGTCTCTAATAGACTGTGTGGAGAAACTGAATCTACAAGATTCTTACTGCCCTGTTGCCAAACATGAACAAGGATATGACTATCATTCAGAAGTGGTACAAGATAATCACCGAATGCAAGGATCTTAAGAACCTCTTTATCCTGGTGTCATTTATACTGAGCATTACCGCTTTAAATGCTGAAGTGGAGCTGATCAAGTCAGAGCTACAGATAAAGTGCAATTTCACATTGTCCTGTTCTGAGTTCATCACGTATGGTGAAACCAAAGACCATCACTTAAGAGGAGTTGGATCCAGTGCAAAGTATGGCAAATGAAAAATAACACTAACAACAATCGTGGAAAATAATTTTAAGAGGATTATGGAAAGGTTTTCATCATGCGAGTATGTATTATATTTTCACCAATTTAGTCAATATATTATGGCAAGTCACTTTAGTTATAATATCCTTTAAAGCTGCAAAATATGCATAATTGTAACATTGTAATGCTTTGACACATGTAATGTACAGCTGTTTGTAGCAAAATCTACAATAAACAGACTTTAAAACAAAAGAAAGGTCAATGAATTAGGTCCTGCACAAACTGAATCTCAGCTGAGTGAGACTTCGTGCTGCTAGCGTAACTTCACGTAAGTTTGTCCGTTATTTCAGTTTTCAAAATCTGTTCACCCTGGTGTATGTGTGTGTGCATGTCTGTCTATCTGTCCATCTCTGTGTGTGTCCGTATGTGCATTTAAAAAAAAGTGAATTTTTTCTGCACATTAATTTTGAATGTGTCGTGAAGTAGAATTTTTTTTTTCTTTCGCACACTTTCTTAATTTTGTGAGCTAATCGAACAAGCACCACAGGCCTAGTAAAAAATGCCAGTTGGGCGGATTTTCGCTAGTATCCCTAGTAACAGCTTGGAAGATAATTGTTATTATAATATTTCCTCTTGCCAGGTTTATAAACTAACAGGAATATTTCTAATATAGAATTATTAACAACCGCGACTGCAGGAGAAATGAAAACAAAACTTGCTCTTCTCTTTTACTCTAGTCATTAAACAGTCATTATTGTTTGTTATTTAATTGTAAGTTAAAAAAAAGTTTGGAAAAGTAGGATCTCACCCCACCATCTTACACAACTGTACTTAAAACGGTTGGGACTTATAAACGAGCAGTAAACAGAATAATAATTTCGGAAATATTTAAGTCACTTTTGCATTGTTGATGTCCTTATAAAGAAACCATTCTTTCCCCTGTGCTTGAATGTTAAGGGAGAAGAAAAATGGATTATTAACCGTGAAGTGAAAGGAAAAACAAGAGCTTGATTGCAAACAAAGACCCATTTCTACTCTTCGACATAGTATCTAATATCAGCCGGCAATGCTTTGCAGGTTCGTGGGATGTGACACTGGTTATTCATTATGACCTCCACGATGATAGTACTTTACTTTCTTCAGAGCTTCTAAACAGAAATGGTATCATTCTCCTTTGCAACAATACGCGTTCACATGTGGCACGTTTGTTGCAAGTAATAAATTGCGTTTGATTGAGAACTTCTTCCTCATCCTCTATATTCAGTGTCATTGGACCTTGTTCAGGATTTATTTGTTAAATTCGACTCTGAGATGAAGGAGGTGGTTATGGATATTGAATAAAATATTCCATCAAAGCCAAATTGATTCTTCATGAATGGATTCTTGTCAAGAGGGATGGAAACTGATCGCTAAATATTTATTGGTATATTAGAAATTATTTTACTCTCCTTAGTAAATTTAATTATTTTGAATTCAAATTTATATTTTAGCATTGGCGGATAACCGGATGTATTTGCGATTAGCATTATACTTTTATATATTATTCTGGTCTATTTATTTTATTCCCATTCTCCTGGAACTTTTTAGTCCCAAACTAGAATGTTGTCATTTATAAGAAATGGCTTAGAATAACAAATCTCTTTATACTATTCCCTTCTTTCGTCACGCTAATGGAAAATATAAATTTAAACATTATTAGGGGCGAAAAAGGACCTATGTACTTTACAAAATTTACTTTTTACTAAACAGATGGTAAATAGAAATAGTCAGATAAGTGCAGATCTCGCTCTTCCTATCTTTCTTTATTCTAATTCTTCTTCTAGGATAAAATTTTAGACCTTTAGGGATGTTTGTAAATTACGCAACAAAATGGAACAAGAAAATATATGCATATTTAAAAATATAGTACAATATTGTTATTTCACATTACCTCCTTCGTTTGCATAAAATTAAAGTTAAAACGTACTCTGAGTTATTACAAACTTATTTGAAAGTTATCAAGAAATAATCAAATTTGAAAATAAACAACATAAAAAAAGCAAGGAAACGAATATCTTTTTCGATTTAGTTTGGAAATAATTTGTTTATGAATATTATATACATTTAATATACATAGGAATAGAACGTTACCTTAAAATAATATTATGAGATTGTTTTATTACACTTCAAAGACATAGTGACTAAGAGAGAGGAAGAGAGAGAAAGAGGATTAAGTAATGAGAGAGTTATCAGGTATCAAAGTGAGGGTTAGATTTATGTTCGAGGAAGAGCCCTATTATTATAAATATATATATATATATATATATATATATATATATATATATATATATATATATATATATATATATATATATATATATATATATATATATATATATATATATATATATATATATATATATATATATATTGTATATCTTTCATGAGCGCGAAAGAATACTGAAATAAATCCAGCATACCGCAAGAAACAGAAAAACAGAATAATTTTTTCTTCGGAAAAAGTTATTTCCTAATTCGAAAAGTTCTATACTGGCGTCGGATTCCAGTACCGAATATTTCTCGAGAATAACTTTTTCCGAAGAAAAAATGATCGTATTTTTCTGTTTCTTGCGGTATGCTAGATTTATATATATATATATATATATATATATATATATATATATATATATATATATATATATAATGGAACATATCACATTAACATGGTGTATAAAGGTAGAGGATAATGATAAACCACAATATCTGAATCAAGATTTTATTTATAACTGTCGGACTAGTCCAATAGTTATAAATAAAATCTTGATTCGAATATTGTGGTTTACCATTATCTTTCATATATATACATATATATATATATATATATATATATATATATATATACATATACGAGGGGGAGTCAAAAAGTTCTCAGATAAATGGCATAAAATTTTTATTTGTAATAATACTGTAATCATTTTTCTACATAAGCTCCATTAACATCTATACACTTTCTTAATCTATGAATCCAACGGTAAAGACCATCTTTGTAGAATTCACGGGGTTGTCTCTGGCACCAAGTAATGACCTGCTTTTTTGCTTCATCTAATGATTGAAACCGGGTTCCTTTTAGGTGTCCCTTTAAATTTGGAAACAGAAAAAAGTCAGAGGGTGCTAAATCAGGGCTATAAGGGGGATGAGCAAGAGTTTCCCATCGAAATTCCCGTAGCTGAGATCTCACAGCTTTGGACGAATGTGCAGGGGCATTGTCATGGTGGAACAAGATTTGCTTGTGGAGCTTTCCTCGTCGTTTTTTGGCTATTGAAGTTTTCAGCTTCCTTAAAACTCCTTCGTAATAGCTGGATGTAACAGTTTTTTGTCCTTCTAAGAAGTCTATTAAAATAATTCCCTCCGAATCCCAAAAAACTGTAGCCATTATCTTCTTAACGGACCTCTCTGTCTTGAACTTGATAGGCCCTGCTGCCCCCCTTGGGTGCCACTCTTTTGATTGATTTTTACTTTCAGGATCAAACTGATACACCCAAGTTTCATCTCCCGTTACGAGGCGCTCAAAAAAACTATCCTCGTTTGCTTCAATCTTGGTCAAAATAGCCAAAGAAAGGTTGGCCCTATGATTCAGCTGGTCTTCTCGCAACGCTTTTGGGACCCAACGTGCTGAAAGCTTGCTCAGGCCAAGATTTTCAGTTAGAATTCCAAATGCTGAGCCATGAGAGATTTCACATGCATTGGCAACTTCATCAATAGTAATACGGCGATCTTTATCCACTAGATTCCTCACAAGCTCGACATTTTCTGGGTTAATGGAGGTGGAGGGTCTCCCTTCACGTGGATCATCTTCAACTTCTTCTCTGCCCCCCTTGAAGCGCTTAATCCAGTCGTAAACTACCGCTCTACATGGCGAAGAGTCACCATAAACCTGTTGTAGAGCGTCAATAATCTTAACAGGCTTCCAATCAAGTTTAGTCAGGAATTTAATGTTCGCTCTTATCTCAAAATTTGCCATTTTATGGGTTCAAAAAAGTAACCTTTTTGAAGCACATCTAATACAAAGAGTCTCGACAAATTGAATGACGAATTTTGTAGGAATTGTTCAGAAAACATGAAAGTCGTGTTTGACCCTGTATTTACTTGTACAAAATCGAACATTTCAATAATCTGGCATTTGTCTGAGAACTTTTTGACTCACCTACGTATATATATATATATATATATATATATATATATATATATATATATATATATATATATATATATATATATATATATATGGAAAACTCACAACAAAGTATCGCGTGAGTAAGCAATAAATGCAACAAAGCCCACAGGGAAAAATAATACGAGGATTCCAAGTACTTTTGAACCTTATTACGAATTCTTTATTAAGGAATAACAAAAGTATTGAAAGTTGTAATATTTATAAGGATGATACAGAGGAGAGGGAACGCCCACAAAAAAAGCAAAAAAACAATCAACAAAATGAAATAATTTGAAATGGAAACATTAATAGGACTGAAGAGTGACATAAAAAAAAGGAATATAAATACAAACTAAGATCTTCACTTCTAATAACCCCAATAACTGGTCCAATTTACTTCAAGACTCCATCTTCGGAAACTTGAAGGGCGAGTTAACCATAAACTTCAACGACTCATTGAAAATCTTGCCTGGACAAAGAACTCTCGCGAAGATACAGTGGTCAACCTTTCATCGCAACAAATAGACAGAACTTCAGGTGTGTCTTGGTTTCGGTTCAAAATTTTCTATTCCTTCTCAACCGTCCAGTGTAACAATTGCTAAGAGCTTTATTAATTTAGAAAAATTCGGCAATGTTCATAGTGAGTATATTTCTATTGTTAAAGGTTATGTGTACCATTCTATGACTTCCTCCTTGGACTCTTATTATCGCTTACGTTTCTGTCTTGCTATAAATAACCTTAAGAATGATCTTACCCTTCATATCACTAAAGCCGATAAATCTGGTGCAGTACTTATATTAGATAAACAAACATATTTCGATAAAATGAGCGAATTAACTAATGATGACTTTACCTATGTGCATTCAAATAAAGACCCTTTAGAACAAGTGAATAGTAATTTTCATAAAAAAGTACCCTCAATTTTTATATATTATTAAGACTTAATTTTCAAATTTAAATCTATGAATGCCTCTCTTCCTTATCTTTATGGCCTTGTCAAGACCCACAAACCTAATAATCCTTTACACTCCATTTATCAGTTATGTAGGCTCTGTCTCATATGTTTTGTAAAAATGGCTAACGTGTTATCTTACCCTTCTTGTAGGATTCATTTCGGATTCCCATATAGTTAATACATAGTTACTACCTAATAGAAAAACTTAATACCATCCCTTACCCTTCAGACTTCACCTTTGTTAGCTTTGAAGTTTGTTTCCTTTTCACTAAAGTTCCAGTTGATGATCTACTGTATTTCAGTTTCTTAAAGATAAATTGTGTAACGTTGAATTACCTATACCCCTTAATTTATTATTAGAACTTATCTCCCTCTGTACCAAAGACTGTGTATTGAATGCAATGGTAAATTCTTTCGCCAAAATTTGGTTTAATTTTGGATAATTGTTTATCCCCCTCTTTATCTAACCTATATATTGAATTTTTAGAAACGGTTTTCCTTCCCTCTATTGTAGAGTTTTCTATAATCTGGTTTCGCAATATTGATGATATCCTTTGCTTGTGGCCCAATTCTGAAAATATTTTTCATTTTTTGAACAAACTTAATTCCCTTGTAACTTCCTTCAAATTTCCGCTTGAAATAGAACAGAATAGAAGTATTCCTTTCCTTGATTTATTAATAGACCTCAAGCCTTCTGGTTTCAAATTCTCTGTCTATCGGAAACCAACTAGTTCTTCTTTTTATATTCAGTTTTAGTCCTCTCACCATATTAAAGTCAAAAGATCTATTCTTATTTCAATGTTTCTCCGTACACTTCGTGTGGTTATTTCTGAATTCTTTGACTCTAAAGTTTCCAAAATTTTTGACATCGGCCATAAACTTTGCTATCCTTTTCATTTCATTGATAAATGCCTTCAGTTATCTAAAATGTCTATTTATAGTTTTGAACCTCGCGCGCCTTTTAATAACAAGAATACTCTTGTACTTCCTTTTAATCCATCCTTTGCTTCTTTCCCTAATATTTTAAAATCTCTAGGCATTTGTGTACTATTTAACTATAATAATACTATCTCTAAACTATTAGTCAAGAACGCCCCTTTCCCTATTGGTAATGTATATTGCGTAAATTGTGTCGATTGCACTAAATATTACTTTGGCCAATCAGGTAAAGGTTTATAAAAAAACGAATTTCTCAGCATAAATATAATGTCCGTTGTGGCAAAGAAAGCAGCTCATTTCATGTTCATGTCATATCTTAATCACAATATTGATTGGATTTCTGCTAAAATTATCTGTCATAATAACGATACAATTTTACGAAATTCCCAAATTTTATTTTAAGTCTTGGCTTATATAAACTCGTTGGTTATTTTTTAAATTATATTCACAATGCACTGTCGAAACTTTTAATTTGAGACTAAATATTTATATTAATATTAATCAACTATTTAATTTTATTTTTTGTGCATTTATGTAGCCTTATGTTTATGTCTGTGTATTTATTCTCGTTTAAGTCAAGTCTTTAGAACATTTGTACTTATTCTATATCGGTTTTCAATCCTGACCTCTGATGATAATCTGTTGCTCAGATTTTCTCTCCCCCTAATTGCTTAGGCGGTATTTTAATCCTCTCATCAACCTTTAGTCTTTTGAATTTAACTGATTGAATGATCTTATTTTGTATTTATCTTCCTTTTCTTTTTTATGGTCACTCTTCGCTCCTCCTAATGTTTCCATTTCATATTAATTCATTTTATTGATTGGTTATTTTTTTTTTCTGGGCGTTCCCTCTCCTCTGTATCATCCTTATATATTACAATTTTCAATACTTTTTTATTCCTTGATAAAGAACTCGAAATAATGTTCGAAAGTACTTGGAATCTTCGTATTAATTTTCCTTGTGGGCTTTGTTGCATATATATATATATATATATATATATATATATATATATATATATATATATATATATATATATATATATATATATATATATATATATATATATATCAGTATACTTTCAATCAAAGTCTAGAGATACATATGTACTCATTAGAGAAATCAAGCAGGACTATGACACGAAGCACTATTGAAACTAAAAAAGCTATTCGTGATAGTTATTTTATAAGTATTATTTAATTAAATTTTTTAAAATATCAACGAAAATTACTTGGTTCGTGCAACAGATTGGAAATATATTGTTTAATGCAAGACTTATTACTTACTAATAAAACATTCTATAATATAAGCACGAAGTTCAAAGATGCCCTAATTTTATGGATTTTGATACAAAGTGAGGATATTTTGTAGCTGAACGGGTTGATGGAATCCAAGCAGCTGGGTTGATTTTGGGATTTAGAGGCTAGAAATTAGTCAAAAACAAGTGTGCTAGATCTAACTCAACGAAAGTTGAGTTAGATATTAATTCCATTCATAAAATTTTAACATTTTTCGAAGGCACTTTATTAAAAAAATTATTATATATGAAAATAATGTGGATATTAATTCATTGCCTAAAATTTATATATTTTTAAAATTACTGAATTTGCAATATGTGTATTTCAAGATTAATACAAAATGGAGAAATGAAGAGAGAGGAAATAGAAGCAAAGCAAAGCTGGGCATAGGTTGACGAAATTTACAAATTTAAGAACCGTGACGGAGGGGAGTATACACACCTATTTAAGGCTACCTTCCAGACATCTGAGATGACTAACAAGGCGTCTGAAGCTGGTCTCATAATTAAAAAAGTTAATCAGAATCAGATGCTGATAATTCGCAATCAAGGATTTGAAACATTTTAAGAAGCAATTTTTATATAGTTGCAACTCTTTAATGGTACACCAAATAGATTGAGGTAAGAAATTCTAAAACTTGTTTTAAGAAATTTCCAGCCAGTTTTCAATACCCCATATTATAAGAATATTGAGAAAACTATAGCAAAAATGGAATATCGGCAAAGATAGGTCTCATAAATATGCATTTCTCTATTATTCGCTGGCTACCTCGAGCAAGTAGTTACCAAAGGCCATTTTAAATCTACCACCAATACAACCAATAAAATTGTGAAAACAATTAATTCTAATTTATAAGGATTTGGAGAATTGCATCATTATAAAAAACTTGCGCATACTAATTGATACAGGATTTACATAAACACGAAAAGAAGAAATATAATATGGTAAAATATTGCCACGCATACATAAGACCAAGTTACTTGGTCTTGAGCAATTTGTACAGATGTATTTTCTCCGAGATTCCTTCTCTTCTAAGCCTTTTAAAATTGATCTGTTACAACTCTTTTTCATTCGACTCTGACTGGCTTGATGATCATTTCGTTATTTCAATCACTCAGGTCTGTCTTGATCGAAATATTTTCTTGTGTAAATAGTTAATTAATAATGAAATTTTAACATAAACAAGGAACGTCTCTCTTCCTTATGTTTCTAAGGAATGTGTAGGCCTAGACGCCCTACACAAACATAGAATTTACCAAATGAGTCCAACTGAGAACAAAAGGACGAATACGACTTGCTTCTAGCACGTTCCATGACTTCCTCAGGGCTTGTGGAATTTCCATCCTTTGAGGATTCTCGCTATCACAAACGCTCGTCCCTCGAGGCTTTCATGTCACTGTCATTGGAAATTCACCCAGATAAGAGCCGTGAGTGAAACCTAAAGTTTTAAGATTAAAGAAAGGCTTGAATGTCGTAAAAATAAATATAATAACAACAACAAAATATAAAAAGAACAAAAAATAAATGATGAAAGCAATAAGCTTTATCACCAGGCGCCTTGCATCCCTTTGCAAATCTCCTACACTTCCATTCTCTTTTTTACCACTTTTATTTGGCTCAATCTATACCAAACACACACACACACACACTTACACCAATTAGATACACAAAAGAATCTTGAGATGTAAGTTTAATAAATTTGAGGCTAAGAATTCGATCAGAAGAAAAGAGATTTGCTTAAGCCTATGTGAGAACAGGGAAATAAATCGCTTTTTAAATAAGAAAGTGCTAAGTATCAGTATTAAATTTATGAGAATTATATCTTGATTAAATAGTTAAAGAGAATAATTAGGTATGTGCCATTGGTTTTCAGATGGGATGAGGGATATAAAGCCAAGAGATTTACCTGATTTCAAAGTTATGTAATTTACTGAAAGTGGTGTTACGAATAAATAAATTTTACAGTGTTAATTTTTCTTCGAAGGCAAAAGATCGGGAATTCCTTTTAAGGCGTTTATAAGAGTATTTCTGCGTTGGTGTTGAAATTTATTCTATCATCAATTTTGAACGCCAGGGAGTTTAGTAGAATATAATCGGTAATGTATTGCTTTTCTATTATCATATGATGCCGATTGATAGGCTTATTATAGGAAATTATTATATAGTTGATTTTGCTAATATTTAATGATTATCACTTTGCAGTAAGTAAAGATAGAAGTTTTATGGGTAGGAATTAATGTCAGTAGATTGTTTTGCGTTATCAATACAGAGGTAGTTAGAAAAGTGTATAAAGTTTAATAAACTAAAATAATTTAGAAGGAGAAGGAGGCCAATGACGTAACACTGACTAACTCCCAAGAAAACAGCTGAGTGGAGTGAGAAAACTCCATTTACTCCCGATTATTTTTGTCGGTTTTTCAAGTAGGATGTGAACCAGAGAATAACAATGTCACGGACTCCAATTCGATCTATTTATTGGAAAGAAGTTTTGTGATTTACTTTATCAACTGTTTTATAAAAATCAAGAAAACCTTAAATAATTAAGTAGGAGTAATTTAAAGTACCATAAATTTTAATAAGAAATTGAGGAATGGCGTCAGACGACCTAACGTTTGGACGAATCCATATTGATAAGGATTTTATTATAAGAAAGAAAAGACGGGAGTCTTTTGTACATTAGCTTTTCGCATATTTTCGATAATCTTGGATGTGGGGAGATAAGCCTGGAATTTAATGCAAGTTATTACGACTTGATTGCAAGATTAGCATAACGCGGCCAAATTTGAAGGAGAAAGGGTAATCATCATGTAATAAGGATTCAAGAAAATGAATGGATAGTTTTGGGATTAGTGAAATTGGTGAGAAACCTGTTTGAAGAAGAGGGAAGAAAGGTTAATATTGCTTTAGTATTAGTAGAGGGAAGGGGGAAAATGAATTGGTGTTTCTGTCAGGCATGTAGCTCATCGCGGACATATGATGTGGCGAATGCAATTATCATGTTCAGAAGCAATGCTTCTAAAGTAAGAGTTAAAAGTATGACAATGTTAGTTGCATTATTGTTAGATTTACCATTATACATAAGCGAAGAATTAGATTGGTTAAATAATTTGAAGGTTAATAGATTATTCAACGTTTTCTATTTTCCTGGATATCGGGGATGCTGTATGTTGAAGTTAATAATGTTTTGTAAGTGTTATAGGCATTAAAGGAAGTATTCATTTTGTTTGTAAAGTTTGAAGAGTGTATATATGTTGGTTGTGTATTTAAGTAGATTTTCGGTAATGCAAAGACGAGAAATATATGAAGTAGAAAGAATTTGGAGAGAACCCGCCATTGTGATTTGTAAATTACAAGTTAGGGAAATGATTTGAGAATTAAGAGTTGCTGCAAGTAGTGATGGCGCCTTACCCAGTTTATAGAGTTTAGCTTGAATATGGTTGCAAATTATGTAAGTTCTAGGAGAAGAGCTTTGCCTCACTTTGTAAGGTGAAAAAAGATGAAATTAGAAATATGGAAAATTATTACTACTGACATTATTCCAGAGAAAGTTGGGTAAAGTCTATCTCAGCAGATATGGTCAAGTAAAAATGTTAATTGGAATAGAAATTGGTAGCATGTTTAATAATGGGAAGAAAGGAGAGGTTGTCATATAGAGTGATAAGATTTAGTTCAGCATTAATTAAGTATTAATTAATTCAATATTTAAGTCGTCATCCAAATGGTCGGATGTGAGGGATTGCAGGCAAAATGTATTATCGAGGTGTGTCACTAAAGCAAAGAATGTGAAAACTACATGACCGACCGTATGCACTAAAAATAGTTAAGTTTAAAGTGTTAACACCTATTCGAATAGTAATTCGTTCAATTTCCTCACTAAAAATGGAAGTTTTATAATATTTTCGTTAATTCCTTTGAACAGATATCATCTCTTAAAATACTAAATTGAAGTCAAAGGCAATGAATGAGCTGAAGAGCATTGTCGTATTCCAGAAACGAAATAGATAGCTTAGATAGCCGAAGATTAAGAGTTATCATAATTTGTTGAGAAGTGAGCTATGATGGTATGTGGAGAGTGGGATATATTTCGTCTATTAACATTGCGTAAGCAGTTCGACCTTAATAAGTCATTTATTATTGTAGACCAAGATCCATATCGTTTTAATTCTTTCATGAAAGGGAAAGATTAATTTTTAGGAGTTCTTTTTAGCAAAACGAGTAGACATCGTCAATAATGAGAAAAGAATGTTCATTCATGATCTTAGAACTGAAAGGGGGTCATTATTTTCATATATTAATAGATCACAAAAGTATATTACAAACGAGCGGTTTAATGAGTCAAGGAAAGGTGATTGAAAAAAGATAGAGGATTATTGTTTAATAATATTAGAACACTTAATATTATTCGAGCTATTGATATTTATTATATCCCAAGTCAATATATTATTGGGATCTTCAGAAATATCCTGGGCATAAGTTAGATAAATTTCCATTTATGGAGGTGACGTCTGCCTCAGTAGTAGAGGTGACCACAAGCGTCAGGTAGAGGCAGTCACAAGGGGGCAAAATGGCAAAGCTTGGACAGCAAAGGCTTCACGATCATAGACATATGCAAAATAAGGCATCGTTGGGGAGCAGAATCAACCCTTCTATGTACGAGGGTCGGTCAATAAGTTTTGCGAATCGGTAGGTCAAAACAGGAAGGGGGATTGCTGTTTGTGGGGGTGTTAAGACAAGTTATGACAATTCAGATCGTCAGTCACAAATTTTTCAACAATGGAGAAGGTTGAGCACCGCGCAGTGATCCGATTTTTGACGAAGGAAGGCAAGAATACAAAAGAGATCCATGAACGCATAGTTGCAGTGTACACCGACACTGCCCCTTCCTATGCAACCATTGCTCGCTATAATAATGAATTCCGCCGTGGTCGTGAGTCCCTTGAAGATGACCCCCGTCCAGGACGCCCGTCAGACGTGACCAACGAGGACAATGTGGCCAGTGTGGAGAGGATGATCGTCGAAAATCGACGGGTGAAGGTCGAAGAAATCGAGCGAGAACTTGGAATATCACATAGAAGTGTTATTAACATCATCCGCGACAATTTGGCCATGACCAAGGTCTCTGCCCGTTGGGTCCCTAGAAACCTCACGAAACCTCACGCCCCATGATTGACTTCAACGTCGTCAAAGTTCGGAGGAGCTGCTGCTCCTGTACAACCAAGACCCGGCGGGATTTGAGTCACGCATAGTGAGAGGTGATAAAACGTAGGTCCATCACTGGGATCCCGAGACCAAGCTCGAAAGCATGGCCCGGAAGCACAGGGGCTCTCCAACCCCCATCAAGTTCCGGACCCAACCCTCAGCCGGGAAGATCATGGCTACCATCTTTTGTGATTCTGAGGAAGTGTTGATGGTGCACTATGTGCCTCGTGGAAGGGCCATCACAGGCCAGTATTACGCCGAGGAACTGGGTGGGTTGAAGAAGTGCATCCGTCAGAAGCGGCGCGGCAAGTTGACACGCGGTGTCCTGCTCCTCTACGACAATGCCCCTGTCCACAAGGCCAGAGTTTCACAAACTGCCCTGCGCTAGTGCGGATTCGAGGAGCTCAACCATTCCCCTTACAGTCCAGATCTGGCCACTAGCGACTACTTTTTATTCCGCCAGCTCAAGGCTGCACTGCATGGACGCCGGTTTGGGGACGGTGAAGATGTCCAGTTCACCGTACAGGAGTGGATTGAACAGCAGTCGGGAGATTTCTGGTTGTCGGGAAGTCGAAGCCTCAGGGTCAAGTGGTGCAAGTGCTTTGAAGTCGAGGGTAGCTATATTGAAAAATAATAAAAAATAATAAAACACTTTTCCCCATGTCTCGTTTCCCTATATTCGAATTGCAAAACTTATTGACCGCCCCTCGTATGTCTAATTTCATTGCAGGATGCCTATGTAGAAACTTAATCAGATAATAAAGTATCAGACTTTGAAACCCCTACATTGAGACAGAAGTCGCCTTCATAGATTACAATAGGATAATTATTTATACCCTTTCCATTGAAAAATCCGACTTAATCGAGTAGTTTAAGAAAAACTTGATTTGTAAAAGATAGATCGCGTAATTAATTAGAAAAAGACTGCTATCTTCTGAGTTTCCAAAATGAGTACAGAAGTCTATGGGAAATCAAGCGATACAATTTTTGATATTTCTAATTAGTCCAAGCTAATTTTAAGCAATTTTTTAAACGCAAATTCCTATACATACTCTGCAAATATGTCTCATTCTCCTTTTTACTATTTCATAAATAAAGAAATTAATCGAGAATATTGGTGTGTACTAAATTCAGACATGTTCGTAATTGTTTTATTTGTAGGAATAATCTCAAAAATTCGGGTTTTTAGTCTCAGATTACTTTAGTCGGTCCTCGTTTTGCCTCTTTTAGGTTTGGGTAAAACCATTGTAACTCTTTGGCCGATTCTAATAAAATTTGAAACTCTTATGTGTTTTTACATTCTCTTTCAATTGATATAATTGCAAAGGTCCTCCCAAGGTTGGCTCGGTAATAATTTTTTTTTGGTAATAACATTGTAACTATTCTGAGAATTCTAACCAAATTTGAAACCATTATGTTGCTTTACATTCTCTTTTAAATTATATAATAACTGCCAAGATCTTCCAAAGGTTAGCCCGAATATTATGTTATTTTGGCAATAAGAGCATAACTATTCGGCAGTTTCTAACAAAATTCGAAACACATATGTTGTTTTACATTCTCTTTCGAATGATATAATTGCCAAAGTCCTCCCAAGGTTAGCTGATTAGGTATTTGGAAATAACATCATAACTATTCCACCGATTCTGACGAAATTTGAAACCCTTTGGTTGTTTTACATTTTCTTTCGAACGGTATAATTGCCAAGGTTCTCCCAAGGTTAGCTAGGGAATCATTTTGTTTTGGTAATAATATTATAATTATTCCGCTGATTCTAACAAAATTTAAAACCCTTATGTTGTTTTACATTATTTTTCGAATGATATAATAATTTACAAGGTCTTCCAAAGGTTAGCTCGGAAATGATGTTATTTTGACTGAAACTCGCGTGCTCTCACTTATTCTGATTAATGACCTTAAGACCTTTGAAACTTTAAATAATTCCTTGCCTAACCTCGGGGGAAACTTGGCAATTTTATCATTCGAAAGAGAATGGAAAACAACCTAAGGGGTTTAAATTAACGAAATTTAAACCCCTTAGGTTGTTTTCCATTCTCTTTCGAATGATAAAATTGCCAAGTTTCCCCCGAGGTTAGTCCAGGAATTATTTAAAGTTTTGAAGGTCTTAAGGTCATAAATCAGAATAAGTGAGAGCATGCAAGTTTGGCCAGTGCCCTTTTTATAACATTTCCTTATCCTAATCTAAACTGTCAAAATGAAAAAAATAGACAGATTTAAAATCCTATGCGATAATTCTCTGACCTTCCGACTAAATAAAGCGATGTTGCCCTGTCAAATGTTTGACATGAATGAGATCTCTATTAAATCTAGAAGATATGGAAAAATCGATTGATTTACAAATATTTAACTGAGCTCCTACAACAAAATAATAATTAAATACAATGAACAATGGGTTAGTTTAATATAATTTACTAGGATATCCTATCCTGTTAGTAACACTCCTCACAGCCGACATATTTAAATTGTCAAGTGAACTTATGATAGCCGAAATGACGTTAAAGTCGATCAATCTTTGAAAAAAGCTGGCACTTCATCTCTATTCAATTAAGCATATTAAGTTTCTAACATAAATAAACATATAGAAACAAAGTTTTCCTCTCACTAGTGATATGCGAATTCTTTTCTTTCTAACTACACATTTCCAAAATATTTTCTTTGCTTAGTATATTTTGAACCAGTCTATATACATACATACTTGATATTTTGTGAAAAGATAAGTTGAAGCTCTAATTCGATAATATACCTAAAGACATTGTGACACAAAAGCATTTAATAAAAAGATGAGAAAATAAAACGACAAATGTCAGTACTAGTATAGGGGGTGGTGTAGAATTGGTGCCACTATATAAACGAGAAAAAAAAGATTACTTTGAAAATTAAGATGAAAACTAATATTTATTTAAGATTCCCAGTAGCTTTAAAAGAATGCATACCCAGACAGATTAGACGACTTCATGATGCCTGACGATTGGAAAAGGAACGTTGTGCTTTAGGCGGTCTGTGGTGGCTAAACCTCAGACCGCATGAAGACTATTCTTGACAATTTGACTTTCTCACTGCGCAGAGTCCATAGGGTGAGGGAGGACTTAGGGGACAGTAACCTTATCATTGACACAGTGGCTGCTAAGAAAACTCATGTTTGGAATAAATTAATAGTGAGAGATGCTGATTTTATCCAGGAAGTGTGGCTGTTCATTGAAGATGAATCTTCAAAGAGTTTTTGGAGACTGCAAAACTGTCGATTGAAGAGGTTACAGGAGGCAGACCTTATATGTTGCAACAGGACTATACACCTGCTTACACGGTCAGACAGTCTTAGAAGTGGCTCTCATTCCCATTTTTCGATGACGTGAACCTCTAAATGTGGCCTCGTATCACTCGAGACTGAAATCGTCTGGACTATTTTGTCTATGGCGCTGTTAACATTCACGACTAAGGCTGTCTGCGACACCAAAGACAAACTGAAGCATTGCATTTGCCAAACATTCCAAGATTTGGCAGTTAAAACTGTAAAACCTGTCTGTTGCCGATTCCGGTCCTGCTTCAAGGAATTTATTCAAGAAGATAGGGATTTGATTGGATAGTAACATAGTATACAGGTCCACTGAATCCATGTATTAATATTAATAAATCTTTGAAGATAAATATTTTATGCTACTTCTCTCCAATCTTTTTAGCCCAACCAATTCTACGTACGTGTCTTGTAGATAAAGTTTGGCATCATAAAGAAACGCAAACTTGTTGGAAAACTTTTATGACTGAACAACCCCTGTATGGGTTGTTCAGTCATAGTAGTTTGACGTAAATGAGGGTTTAAGTTACAAAGATACAAAGCTAATAACGTTCATCTAAATCAGTTAATATAAAAGGAATAAGATTACACCGTGTATGGCAAAAGTCCTATCAAACTCCTAACAAAGCTCTCAAGAAATGACAAAATGATAGCTTTGATGCAGTTAGACAGGTATTTATTGTTGAAGAATATAAGTATGTGTTTAACTTGTAGGATTATTTAATGTGGCTCCACTCGGCGGCCACCAAGCTACCTGAAGGCCACACACACAGTGAGGTCGAAGTCCTTCCTTGTGCTCGTGCACAAGCATTGCAGGGAGGACTTCAGCTCGACTAATTGTTATGGCAGACCTTGAGGGCCTTCTCTTTGACATGCGCCCACATGCTGTATTCGGTAGTAATGAGGTTGGGCAACTGTGGCAGCCAAAGTTCCTTCGACCAGAAATTCATGTTCAACCCCAATTACTCTTGCACGGTGTTGGTCCTGTGGGCCGGGGACACCGTCTTGCTGAAAGACGTGCTTGGATGTCCCTGTAATCAGCAGTGGTGAGCCTGTAACCAGATTCGAACAACATCGGTGGCACCTTCTGGCCATTCGGAGTCACGACACCGAACATCTTCACAGAGACCAGTGTAAGATCATGGACACGTAGCGGACCTCTGGGACATCCTAGCCGAAGTTTACTGCGAAGTCGTTCTGATGTTGATGGAGCGTCGATTTTTTTTCATCAGAAAAAAATGAGAATTCGATTGCCATGACTCTTCAAGTCATTGAGAAGGCGACGCCAGCGCTCCCTAATTTTTTAACGTATACTGTCGTTAAAAATTGGCTTTTACCCACCTCAAACATTTTCTGATGATCACTTTAACAACTCTGGACACCGTCGGCACTAACATGTTCTTCCTTCCGAAGGCGTTTCTTACAGCCAAACCGATTGTTAACTTAAATTCTGGCTGAACTTCGTCGATATTTGAGGTCTTCCCAGTTTTTGAACTGCTACACATCTCTGTGGACCGTCATAAGACTGCGTTACCCAATTGACACTGTTGTACTTGTTGTTGCCCGTGCGCAGGAGAGACGCTAAAATGACAGGTGCTGTAAAAGTAGATCTTTAATAGGATTGATGGAATTTTTTCTAACAAACGCAAACCTCTCGAACGATCAAAAATAGAGTGCTAGACAAAATTTTGCAAAATCGTTGTATAAGATTTTTATTCAGTTTTAAAACTATTTAATATATAATCTTATATTTATATAACTTCTAAATCTCTTCATGATGATAGACAGAACTCATCCTTTACGTGAGTGTTGAAATATAACAGAATTAAATGAAGATAAATAATTTGATTATAGGGTAGGACAAATAGTTTTTTTGTAAATAGAGGTTAAATTGGGGTCTATGGACGAGAGAAACACATTAACGCAAGCTGGTAGTTCATGATATAAGTTTAAATATTGATATTATTTGATCTTTTAGTTCAATTTTTATATTAAGGCAATTTCTTACTAATATCAAAGATGAATTATTAATAAACTACCTTGATGTATTTATCCATCATGAGATTGTAACTAAAAGGCTTAGTTAATAAAATAGAAATTTAACTACATAACCTTAGAAGTTTTCTGGCCCTCGAGAGAGTAAAAAGGCGAATATCTATCTATTTTATATCGTTTGGTTTATGCAAATCAACCATTTAATTTGTCATTTTATGTATTTTCTTTTGCAATAATTTAACAGAAGAAACATCAGTATAAGATTTACAAAAGAAAGAAAAATATCTTACATATGACGCAACTGTTATAAGTAAAGAAAATGCCTCTACCTATCCCATACATTCATCGCTGGATTTAAATTAGGCAGAGAAATTCGATTTTGTGCTTTATTTTGAAAAGTAGAACAGAAGAGAGAGATTTGGAAAGGACTAATTAGAAGTCTAACCTTGTAAGAGCTACTGAGTTCGTGGTGGGATCTATAACGAAAATTGGAATCTTAATGTAAGGGAACATGATTGGCTAAGTATTCTTTTGAGTGCAACTTTTGGAATAAATTTATATAGATGAGGTATACTTAAGAATATATGACGATCCCTTGCATATAGAACAATATATTTAAATTCAGGATTTTTAAGCAATACAGAAAACATTGATTAAAAGGTATATGATCAATTTCTGGGTCTTATGCTTTAATTGAGTATATGCACAAACAAATGAAGACTGATAAAGGTTAAACACCATTCCACATGATTTCACAAACGAAAAACAAAGGGCTAATTATAGAATATAGGGAATTAAGCAACAATTTCTAATATTCTAACAACTTAGCCATCTTAAAGTCTTGCAGGCTTAGCACACCTCTACTCTTACGGGGAGATTTTAACTTCCATGCATATCTTGGCTCCTTGTAGGGATAATCAAGATGAGAACAAAGAAGCAAAGACCGGCGAGGTCCTTTCTGCAATGCCAAGATTATTTATTACCTTATCGAGCGATGATTGCGACACAATTTGTTTATATGTAGGAAAGAAGAAGAGTATTGCAATTATTTGTATGAAAGGGTAATGTAATTGTTGCACTTAGTGAATGATTTTAGGATATTTATTTTGAAATTATAAGTAAATTAAAGTTTATAATAGGGTTTTAGCTGCTGTTTTTTTGTCCCTGTATTCATTCATCAAAATTCTGGTTGTAAAGACCGTACGATTCTTATTACCTTTCTATTTTATGGAGAATTATACTTAAATGACCGGATATCAAACAGGAGGGATAGTCCCTCCAAAGACCTGTGGCGTTTTGTGATAAGATGATAAATGGTTATGGCATTGATGGTTTTCCATGGTTCAAATCACTAACATGTGTCTTTGAATGGGTAAATAAGGCTTCTGCCACTTGATGGAGCCACCCAGCACCAGATTTGAAATCATTTCATGGCTCTAAATGGGTACAATTGAACTTTACTCCTTTTGAAGAGAAAGCGACACACTGACTTGGCGCTTCGCCGCACGGGACACACTAAATTAGCTCTAGCTCGTAAAATAAGGCAAGACTGGAAACGAACCTCTCGCTTTAAATCGCACTTAAATGTTTCATAATTTTTTTTAAAAAGGGAACAAACAAGTAAACTGGTATGAATTTCCATTGCATTGTTTACTCACCTCCTTCTACCCCCTCCCTCCCGCTTCAATTTCCCCCCTGTCTCTCTTTCTTCCCCCTTTCCTTCTTTTCTCGTCCTTTATGTCCTCCCTCCCTCTGGCTCCAGTCTCACACCCCCCACCTCCCTCTTCCTCCTCCCTCTCAACCACTCTACTTATCTCCTCTCCATTTTCCCTTATCCCTTTCCCACCTTCCCTCTCCACTTATCCCTCCCTCCTCTCTCTCTCTATCTCTATTTTTCCTCTCCCTCTATCTTTTCCCTTCTCACCTCCTTCTACCCCCTCCCTCCCGCTTCAATTTCCCCCCTGTCTCTCTTTCTTCCCCCTTTCCTTCTTTTCTCGTCCTTTATGTCCTCCCTCCCTCTGGCTCCAGTCTCACACCCCCCACCTCCCTCTTCCTCCTCCCTCTCAACCACTCTACTTATCTCCTCTCCATTTTCCCTTATCCCTTTCCCACCTTCCCTCTCCACTTATCCCTCCCTCCTCTCTCTCTCTATCTCTATTTTTCCTCTCCCTCTATCTTTTCCCTTCTCACCTCCTTCTACCCCCTCCCTCCCGCTTCAATTTCCCCCCTGTCTCTCTTTCTTCCCCCTTTCCTTCTTTTCTTGTCCTTTATGTCCTCCCTCCCTCTGGCTCCAGTCTCACACCCCCCACCTCCCTCTTCCTCCTCCCTCTCAACCACTCTACTTATCTCCTCTCCATTTTCCCTTATCCCTTTCCCACCTTCCCTCTCCACTTATCCCTCCCTCCTCTCTCTCTCTATCTCTATTTTTCCTCTCCCTCTATCTTTTCCCTTCTCTCTCCTCCCACCCCCAACTCTCTCCCCTTTCTCCTCCTAACTCTCTCCCCTTCCCCCCTCTCTCCTCTCTCTCATCCCCTTCTTGTCTCTCTAAATTCCCCTCCCTCCCCTTTCCCCTACCCCCTATCCCACTTTTTCCACCTATATCTACCCAGCCATCTCTATCTAACTATCTCCTCTACCCCTCTTCCTCTTCTCTCCTATTGGTAGAGTGTTGGAAAGGGGAGAGAAGGGAAGGGGATAGAAGGGACAAAGGGGGAGTGGGGAAGAGTAAGGGAAATGGAGGTTGCAGTACAACTAGGACATTTAAATAAATAAACGGCATCACTGCGGAACTCTAAAGAGATAGGATCTTTGGTGCCGAAGAAATTCACTATTGTAACAGACTGGCGTCAATATACAAATGAAAGAAAATGGTGAAGTGACAGTTTGGGGGAATGGAGTTTGTTGCGACCCAAATGAAGATTTACATGACAAAAGAAGGCAAACAAAAGTAAATCTCGGTCATGTCGGAACAATGTGTACATGAGTGTGTGCAACTTTTGTGTAGATGGATCGCAATAAATCACCCAGTCCTCTGAATTAGCAAATGTAGTTACATTTATGTGGTTACCTATAAAATATAAAAATTATGAAATAAGATGAAAATTATAATTATATAATTCAATCGGAATTAATTAATTGAGTAAAATATAATAATAAAGATCCACTGGTTTTGTTAACACAGTAAATAAAAGTATGAAGTAAGATGTACATCCATCGTTGGTTAAAATATTACGCGAGTAGAAAATGACATTATTTCTTGTGCACAAAATGTTAATTGGATACCTCAAATATCATTAAAGTAAAATGATGATTAAAAATATTTACACGGAATAATTAGGTCAAATTTGTACAAAGTGCGTATTAATCAGAGGGACAATAATAACAAGATAACACTAATTCGTTAGTTAAAAAAAATATATGAGTATGAATGACATTAGTTCTTGGGAACTAAATGTTAATTCGATACATCAAAAACAATGACTAAAAATATTTATACAGATTTATTAACTTAAATTTACACAAAGTGCGGAATAATGAAGACAGTATTTACATGATAAAATTTCAATATTCAAATGATACATTTTGAAATACGGTGGTCAAAAGGTAATTTTTGTTCAACCTTAGGTCACCTGAATGCGTCTGTCTCAATTCAGGGTCAACGTAACTAAAAAAAGATGTGTCGATTGATTAAATTTCAAAAAAATAATTAGTCAACTTAGATAAATAATTTGAAAAACGAAAGAGTCGAGCAAACTTGTAAACTTTGAGGTTGCATGGCCGTGTCATTTGAAAGTTGACTCTCTCGTCGGTTTCTTAAACGAGAGGCATATCGTGGTAGCATTATGCGAATGCTAATAAATGAATCAATGGCGCACTGCCATAGTTAGCACTATGTGAGTGCAAATAAATTAAGTGATGGCGCGTTGCCATAGGTAGCAGCACTATGTTAGTGAAAATGAATTAATTGATGGCGCATTACCATAACACTATGTGAGTGCGAATAAAAATATATAATAAATTAATACAAAGTGAAGCTCACAGATAATTTAACTACCTAGCAAGTAAGCCAGGTAGCGGTGTCACGACTATATCTGCTGCTGTAAGTTGAAATTGTTGAATTTGCGTCACTTACTGAAGAGCGAGGTGATTGAGAGTGGGAGAGTTGCGCGGCGCGAACGTTGAGCGCCCCGTTGAGTCGAGTTGGTGCATCGGCGAGATCAATATGGGCTTCTTCTTGATGAATGCCATGTGATCCATGATTTTAATTGCGTTGAGGGAATTCGTAGATGACTTCAGAAAATTTAATGGCTTTGTAGGATGATTCGATACACTCTGGGTGTCACCATTTTTAGCGAGGCAAATATTTAATGCTTGGCGTGAGAGAAGGGTTTGATGCTTTGTTTGTAGCGAGCAGGGAGATTGATTTATTGTTGCTAGTTCCAAGTACGAATAAATATTCCTTCCCTGCTACATGATATGAGTTCGTTCTTGATGGTGTCCACTAAATAAATTCGTATTTGAATTTTACAAACAACTAAACGAAAAATAACTTTATTTTGAACTTGAGGTTTAATAATGAATGGTTGGAGCTTGTGAGTCCTATCTACCGAGGTGGATGGATCACAACAACGAAGACGAAGTGAATTGATCAACTGTGTGGATAATATGAATGTCGAGGATAATGATGAGGATAATATGTGTGTAATTTCCGATTGTTTCATATGCGTATAGAAGATAGGTGTGACCAAAGGGGCTTCTGGGGAGGAACTTTGTTTGAAGTCAATGATTGTTCGATAGAGAGAGAGATAGATAGAGAGAGAGAGAGAGAGAGAGAGAGAGAGAGAGAGAGAGAGAGAGAGAGAGAGAGAGAGAGAGAGAGTAACAAGAAGTAGCAAGAAAAAAAGTACCCTAAAAGACCTTAAGGTCTATTCAAAGAGGGTACCTTTGGACTAGCAATCGAGCGGGCACATGGCTGCTCAATTGTTTTGCGTCCCTAAACGGCCACTTTTCAAGACTTTGTCTAGTCTTGACTTGAACTGGTCAACAGATTCACTGTTAAACAGTTCCACTGGAAGTGCGTTCCACTTACCGCAGATACTATGAGTGAAAAAAATTCCACACAAATTGCGGTTGTAACGCTTCAGTTCAAGTTTGAAGCCGTGATTGCGCGTTCTGTTTTCACTGAGTGTGAAAATATCCCAGTAGTCAACATTGTCGAACCCTTGAAGTATTTTGAAAACTTCGATGAGCTAACCACACAGTCAGTCTATCCTCATAACTTTTATGTCGGATAGAGGGAATCAGCTTGGTTGCCCTGGCTTGTACTCGTTCCAACCTTGCGATATCCTTTCGAAACGAAGGACTCCAAAATTGTACGGCATACTCCAGGTACGACCGAACGAGTGAGTTGTACAGACAAAGTACTATCTCCCTGTTGCGGTATCCAAACTGGCGCTTTATTTAGCCTAACATCCTTTGGGCTTTCTTCTTTGCCTCGATGCACTGTTTTGAGAACTTGAGATCGTTAGTGATAGTTACACCCAAGTCCTTCTCATTGTCGGTGGATTCAAACGCAGTGCCCTTAAGGATGTACTGAGATTTGGGGTTTCGGTGGCCGATATGAATTACTTTGCATTTACCCACGTTGAAAGGCACTTGCCACGTGTCCGACCACTCCCCAATCCTTTGAAGATCCTCTTGGAGGCGGGCAGTGTTTCCCTGCTTTGCCACATTGATACCAAGCTTGGTGTCGTCGGCAAAATTTAGAGATTTTGGCAACCATGTCACCGACCATGTCGTTGACATAGATAATAAACAGTAGTGGTCCCAAGACGGAACCTTGAGGGATACGCTAGATAAGGGCGCCCATTCAGAGGCCTGTCCATTCGAAACTACTCGTTGCCGTCTGTCACTTAGCCAGCTCTCTATCCAACCTGCTACCTTGCCGTCTATGCCCTGCGCTCGAACTTGTGTGAGAAGGCGGCTGTGTGGTACCTTGTAAAAGGCCTTTTGAAAGTCCAGGTACACAATATCCACCGCTTTATCCCGATCATGTTCACTTAACACGAAGTGGAAGAATTCCACAAGGTTCGTCAGGCATGACCGTTGCCTTTGGAAGCCGTGCTGGGAACGTTATCTTGTCCACTATCATGCTTTATATGAGTTTACCAACTATCGAAGTCAAACTGATGGGTCGGTAGTTTGACGGATGGCTGGGGTCTCCTTTCTTGAAGATTGGAGTCACCTTCGCCTTACACTAGTCTCTAGGAGCGCATCCGGTCCGGATTGACATGTTAAAGATAGCGTACAGATGTCGTGATTCTTCATCGCACACTTCCTTTAACACCTTGGATAGAAACCCGTCCGGTCTGGGGGACTTATTCGTCTTTAGGTCAGCGATCTTTTTCTTTATTTCAAATTCGGTGAAGTCTATTGCCTCCAGCTTTTCCCCCAAGTAGGAATCCGTGGGCTGGGGGATGGGACCACACTCTTCAGTAAACACTGAAGAGAAGTAGTCAGTGAGAAGGTTAGCATTTTCTGCATCTGAGTAAGTTAATGCACCCTCCTCGTCTACTAAGGGCCCAATCTTTCGATGGATTGGTTTACGGCTATTTACATAGCCGAAGACTCCTTGGGATTCTCCTTGCAGAGTCTCGCCACTCGGAGTTCCTCAGTAAGCTTAGCCGCCCTTATGCTGAAATTCACTCTTCTGGCTAGCCTCCGGTACTCGTTAAAGGCACCCGAGATCTTTGATTGCCGGTACGCATTTCTCTTCTCCCTAAGCAGTTGGCTGATTTCTTGATTAAACCCCTTTGGTTGAACAGAAGACCGATGGAGGCATTTCAGAGGGATGCAACTTGATTGAAGACTCATGAACTTATTTTTGAAATTGTTTCACGAATACTCAACATCTTCGCATACCGCTAACCTTACATCAGTCAGCCCAGCACGAACACTTTCAAAGTCTGCTCTTTTCAAGTCAAGTTTCCTTGATTGACTGGCAACAGACCTTACCTTCGGGATCTTGACGGTAAATCTAACTAGATGGTGATTACTGCCACCGAGCTCTACGCCTACAGATAGATCCTTGACGATATCATCCTCAGAGGTGAAGACTAAGTCGAGGATATTGTCTCCTCTCGTCGGTTCTCTGACCCATTGAGTGAGGAACTCGTTGTTGACGAACTCCAGGAGTAGCGCGCTCTCGCCACAGGCTGCTCTGGTTTCCCAGTCAACTTGGCTGTTGAAGTCGCCCATAACGATTCACACTCTGCCTTGAACAGAGAGATCCTCAACGATATCATCCTCAGAGGTGAAAACCAAGTCGAGAATATTGTCCCCTCTCGTTGGTTCTCTGACCCATTGAGTTTGGAACTCGTTGTTGGTGAACTCCAGGAGTAGCGCGCTCTCACTACAGGATGCTCTGGTTTCCTAGTCAACTTGGCTGTTGGAGTCGCCCCTAACGATACACACTTTGCCTTGAACAAGCTCACCCAGCAACTGGTACAGTTCCTTGTCCTTCTCAACGGGTTGGGAAGGGGGTCTGTAAAGCACCAGGGTCCTATATCTGACAAGACCTATCTCTAGGTCAACGCCTAGGAGCTCGTGGTCGGATATAATGTTGGAGTTCGTAGATTCGATTGTATCCTTGGCATACAACATTACCCTGCCACCCTCTCTGTCTGGCCTATATTTGTGAAAGAGTTGGTAGCCAGGAACCGTGAATTCGCCTTCAAAGTCTCCGTTTGAGGTTTTTATCCACGATTCCGTTATGGCTACCATTTCGGGTTCTTCCATCGCCACAAGGCCACGGAGCTCAGGAAACTTGTTCTTAGTTAACCTCTCATTGAACAGAACTTTCAAGGAGTCCCATAATGTTTGACCCCCTATACTCTTCCGTTTTCCGGCTTCTTGTTTGTCGTGGTGGCACCATTTTCGACAACCTCCGAAAAGGTTCTTTGCGGAGTGACTCGGGCGTACTGGCGTACGTCAGCCTTCCCAATGGGACGGACACTCCTTTATATGCGCTCCACAACATGCAGGATGAGGTTAGCTAGGAAAGCCTTGCACTTAAAAGAGAGGTGCACTCCATCAATGACGTACGGGTCGACAAAAAAAGACACCCTCCGCCGTACAGAGGTCTGCAATGCGCCGGTTTAGCGAGATGTTCCTCAACTAGGCAGTCCGGCTTCGACCCCACCTCGGGAGCATCCCCATCACGACGTATTTGCGGGTTTTTAATCCACAGTCGTCGACAGCACCCATAACTGTCTTCATAATCTCGCCTGTAGGGCCTACCCTACCTCCTCTGAGGTAGAGGTCGTTGCCACTTACCATGAGGGCAACGACTGAAGTCTCAGAAATCTGAGACTTCTCGGTCTCAGATCTTACCTGCTTATTCGCACAGCCTGGGAGGCTGCTCACCTTAACGCTTCTGCGAAGGCGGGCCACAGGCCCCCTGCCTGGGAATCACCCACAAGGCTGACCCTTGCACATTTGCCTGCTGAGCTCGAAGTCTTTGTTTTCTGAGGCAAGCTCTCCGATTCCTCTCTCTTCTCCGTCACGGTCTTTTCAGTCTTTTTTTCTTCTTCTTCTTCTTCTTCTTCTTCTTCTTGTTCTTCTTCTTCTTCCTCTTCCTCTCTACCATCATTTTACCCTTGTCTTCCTTTTCGATAACTTCTTCTACCTTTTCTTCTCCTATTTCTTTCTCTTCCTCTTTCTTCTTTCCCTTTTTCGTCTTTTTTTTCTTTTTCTTTTTTCCATTTGGCATTTCTGCCACATTCGGGCCCGGCTTTTCTGCAGAGGTGGTGTTTACCACAGGACTCGAGAGCTCGTATAACTTCTCTTCGAGCCTGCAGATCTGGTGGGCGTGCTCCTCCTCGAGCCTCTCGATTTTATTTTCGAGGTCTGCACTCCTCTCTTTGTAGTAGGCGACTACTTCTTCCACTTCCTTCTTTAAGATGCAAGTGGTGCATACACTGCCTGGGGGCATTTTGAATAGCAGCCCTCCGGGAAGTCAACGCACACTTGTCCTTCTTACATGTGGCACACGTAAATTTTAGCGCTGCTAGACCTTTCTTGCCTGCCATTTTGAACATTCTATATAAAAAGGGGGGTTTGGTGAGTTCTCTCCGCGTGAGTCGCTCCCGCCTATTGATTGGAGTCGTTTCAGAGTCTTCCAAAAGGTACGCTCCATGTGCTGCTGTTCGTCCGACCGAGTTGTCAAGCCTCGGCGTGCCGTGGCTCCCAACCCAAGCAGCACAGACAGTCCCCGAAGGTGCCATCGATTTCTCACCAGGTGAACAAGGAGCACGCCCCGTACTAAACTCCTACTATTTCCCTTCACGACGGCCAAGATCTCGGAGTAGCGTTCAATGGATATCCCGCCACACCAAGAAACTCGATCCAAGGCTTTTTGTTGGCCTGGCAACCAACCTGAGAACAAAGAGCCATCACCTAGGCCAATGCTACCAAAAGCACCCGTCAACGGTCACTGGAAATGGTCAGTAATTAAGCGGCAGGAAAGGGGTTAAAGGGGCAGTACCTTCATCCCATTTATCGTGCCCCAACGCCTAAGACCCATCAAGTCCTAGTCTCTCGCAACCAGTGAGCGTCGATTGGCATTGTTTATAGAGGTTCCAAAGCCTCTCTTCTGCCGCGTGAGGTAGCTGACAGGTCCTTATATGTAGATAGAAGGAAAAAAGGGAAAAAGTGACACGATCGGAGTAGGCTTTTTTTTCTTCTTTTTTTTCTATACGTGGGCGAGATAGAATAAAAGTAAAAACGGAAAAGGATAGAGTATAAAAAGAAAAGAATGACGCACTTAGTCTGGAACCTCATTTACGATCAAATCGACAAGGGAAACCCTCCCAGGGATACCCAGAAGAGGCACCCTTCGCTGACATAGCTCGAAAAGTCAAAGGTACACACAAGCTCTCTTCCCGTGACAAGAGGGCGTCACCTCTCCCTCTACTTGAGAGAGAGAAAGAGAGATAGAGATAGAGAGAGAGAGAGAGAGAGAGAGAGAGGGGGGGGAGAGGGGGAGAAGGATAGAGCGGGAGAGGGAGGGATAGAGGGGGAGAGGGATAGAGCGGGAGAGGGAGGGATAGAGGGAGGGAGGGGGAGAGGGAGAGGGATGTAGGGGGATGGAGGGAAAGAGTGAGAGAGGGATGGTGAGAGGGAGAGAGGAGGGAGAGGGAGATAGGGAGAAGGAGAGGGAGAGAGCGAGAGGGAGAGGGAGGGGGAGAGAGGGAGGGGAGAGGGAGGGGAAGAGAGGGAGGGAGGGGAAGAGAGGGGGAGAGGGAGAGGAAAAGAGGGAGGAAAAAGGGAGAGGAAAAGGGAGAGGGAGAGGGAGGAGAAGAGAGGGAAGATGGGAGAGAGAGGGGGAGAGGGAGAGGGAGGGGTAGAGAGGGAAAGGGAGAGCAGAAATTGTCAATCAAAGGAATTTTATAGAGGTAGTGAGAAAGGCATTTATAGTAAGAAAACGATAACAAAGTTTGACAAAGAGAATATCAGTGTAACAGACTGGCGTTAGTAAACAAATGAAAGGAAATGGTTAAATGACATTTTGATGGGAACGGTGTTTGTTGTGGCTTACAGGAAGATAAACGGGAGCAAAATGAATCGTCGGTCATTTTAGAACACCCTGTGCAACTTTTGTTTAAATGGATCACCATATATATATATATATATATATATATATATATATATATATATATACAGGAATGGTTAATCTTCACTGCTTAAAATCTCAAGTTTATGTTAAGCCCACGAACTAGTGATTCAGCCTTAATGGTCTTTCGGAATGCCCAAGCTGGTAAAAGAAGATCGTGATCGAATTTTGCGTAAATTGGGCTTTCACTAACTGCATGCAACGAGTGGACAACCTTTTCTTCAGACAACGGTTACACCCAACCAGACATTGAGGCGGCAGTACGAGATAAGATGGGCAACTTTGATGAGTGAGAATCTCCCGCAAAATGAACACTTCCAGAATATAGACTCCAGAACGTCGATGAACATCAGCTAAAAAGAGGATGAGAAAACTCTCAAGAGTATCGTCCGACGCAACGTCTCGCCGAATGATCTTGCGACCAAAATAAACCTTATCATATTTTAAACGATAAAGAAAACGTCCTTACTCATCATGAAAAACAGCTGCCTCCAAAAAACAACGAAATTACAAGAGATCAACGTCGTCTACCAATATTCATGTCCTATCGTTGACTCTCCGCATCAAAACTTTAGATATATAGGTGTAACCTTCACTACCATCAAAAAAGACTTACAGGACATCTACAGAGTGGCGAAATGAGACGCCACTCAATAGAAAATCACTCTCTGCCTCTGACCAGAGCCACCTTGGACGATGGCACTGAAATTATCTACCCTGACCCCATCCTTCGCAGTCTAAGGATGGCTGAGGATCAACATCCAGATGCTTTCAGACATCGAACTGCCCTCACAAATCAGGCAGCCATGAAGCGGGTGGGTCGACGAACAAACGCCCACTCCAACCCTTATTACACCACCTTTAATAAGCCTGCCCAAAAATCTTTCATGAAAGTTTCATGAAAGCAATGACTCACAGTAAGCAATTTTACCTTCGAATTGCCAGCTTTACCTGTACTTCAACCATTTGTGTTGTCCAAATTTTAATTTTAAATTTTCTTTTTCAACTTTAGGCTATATATAGAATATTGATCTTCTCTGGTTTTTCAAAAAAATGTGTATAATGTCTAAATGTATTTTGCATCTATAAAGCTCAGTTTCATTATGTTTATCAGTGTAGCCCCAGAAGATGACCATTATGGTCGAAAGGTGCCTCGGACCGATAACACAGGCCTGCGTTTGAACATTTTTTTTATGTTCCTCAGGATTTCTTTGTGGTTTCTTAATGAATCAAACCTCCTGAGCTCAAAAATGAATGTATATTTGTGTAATCAGGTCAGATTTTCTCAGTACAGCATACACCATTTTCATTGAGATTACCTCATTTTTTCTGAATTAAAAAAAAAAAACTTTCTCTATCTAATAATGCATTATTACTGTTATTCCATATAAACAGGAATACACGTATGTAAACTATAATTCTTTTAATAAACAAAAAATAAAAGAATGCAACATAATAAAGAAATTAATTATAATTTCGAAGAACAGACGCCCTTGACGATTTTCGTTTGTGCCTGCCATCTGGTGCATCACGCTCCAAACACCAATAGTAGTCAGCAAGCATGTTTCCGTTCAATTTACACTGGTACCTGGATTCCATTGTTTTTATATCCTGGTGGAATCTTTGCCCCTGTTCTTTACTGTAATCCCCGCAGTTGTCGGGAAAATAATCCAGATGGGACTGTAAAAAGTGTATCTTTATAGACATTCGAGCTCCCAAATGTTTGAGACTTGTTAAGAGCTGATTGACCAGGGCAAAATATTCTTCTGGGCTTTTTTTATTGCCTAGAAAATTGTTAACTAGAGCTTTGAAAACTTGCCAGGCATCTTTTTCTATGTCCTTCATTGATGCATCAAATTGCTGATCAAGTTCCTGATTTGAAGTCCATCAAAAATTCCCCCATGGAGCTTAGCGTCACTGATTTGTGGAAATTTTTGAAAAAGAAATTTAAAAGCTTGGCCTACCTTATTAAGGGTTTTGACATAATTTTTCATTATGCCAAGCTTTATATGCAGTGGAGGGAGGAGTATTTTTTGAGGAGGCACTAAAGGTTCAGCTATCACATTGTTTGATCTAATTCTAAATGCTTCTCGTGGAGGCCAAACCTTCTTCTCATAGTGCATACTATCTGCACGACTGTCCCATAAACATAGGCAACAGGGATGCTTCGTGTAGCCTGTTTGCGTCCCAAGCGTAAGAGACACTACCTGAAAAAAATTTAGCACGGTATGTAAATTCAGTGTAATATTTCTAAAAACAATAAGAATATGAATATGTAGTAAAAAATCCTGTATGCCGATGCATTAAATCATCGTATTGGAACTAATTGGATATATGTACATCTTATTTTGAGTTTATTGAGTTGTGTTGTATACCTTCTCAATTAGGATAAGTTCCCCATTAACCCAATAGGATGCATTAACCTATAGGGACACACTTCAACAAAAAATATAATTCAAAAATGACTCATGATTTCCAGATTTGCATTCTTGTAAAATGTAAGTTGACCAAAAGGTGTATACAAGTATTAACAATTAAAAATGAAAATGTCAATATCAAAAAGCTTAGAAATACCAAGTGTAAAATGATCTTACCTTTAAGTCACCACATATCCTCCACTTATAGCTAGAGTAATTTATTGCATCCAGCAATTTTTTCATATTTTCATAACTTTCAGTAAGTTGGATTGAATGGCCTATAGGAACGGAAGCTATCTTGTTACCAATATTCAGTAACACAGCTTTTAAACTTCTACTGGAAGAATTTATGAAAAGTCTCCATTCTAATGGGTTGTAGGGAATTCCAAGGGCCTCAACATGTCCTTTAATATTGGCGCAGTATACTAAAGAGCTGGAAGAATGCTGTAAAAAATAGCTTCGAAACTCTTGTTCTCTATTTCTGTACCCCCCTAAATGTTGTTTCTTAAGCAAGAAGATTACTTTCATGAAATCGAGAGCCAAGAAGTTGTGTATTCGCCTTTGAAGCCCCCAGATCCCTGGTCAGGTCATTTACCTGAACTTGAGTGAATGGTCTTGCGACCATATCATGTGTGGAAACCTGATAAGACTCAGATGTGTCATAATCTTGGTCAACTTCCATATTAATCTCTTCATGTACCTCTATATGTTCAGGAGGAGAAGGTATAGGAATTTCTGGGCCATGGGGCAGGGGTTTGATGGCAGAAGGAACATCCGGATATGCCACACTATGTTTATTCTTCTTATTTATACCTGTGGAAAATATAATTGCATATTACATAAAGGAATTGATTTGGAGTTGCAGATAGTACATAAATGCTTAGTAAAAGATATGTTCATGCTGAAGTGAACTATGTTAGTTTTTAATTTTATGCTAAGTCTTTGCATAATAATGACATTTTCAGAAGGCAGTATAATACAGAAAGCTTAAATACTTGATACAATGCTCACCTTTAAGATTGGTCATGCAAAAATAGCAGTCCGTAGTGTGGTCCTTGCCATCTCTCCACACCATGGGAACACCAAAAGAGAGGGACTTCTGTTCGCCCTGACTCCAGCGTCTAAAACTTATGTAGCATCCCTTGCAGCAGATATGCGGTGCAAAACTTTTATCTTGATCTCTTAGCTTTACTCCAAAATATGCATGATACAAAGATTTAATTACAGGAGGGATTGTACTTTGCTGCTCGGGAAAAGTCACTTTGCCGCAAACATAGCAAAATCTGTCGGAGCTATTCTTACATTTTCTGTTCATTTTTAACTCAACCACTATTATTATTATTATTTTTATTATAATGCTAAGCAATTTTTAACCTGCAAAATATAAACCTATTTGCATAATTACTTAAAATGTACACAAAATTTACTGCGAATAGAGCAGTGCAAAAACTATTGAAATTTGATGTAATATAGGAGATGTATAAACTATAAAATTATTATCACCCCCTGTATCGCAAAAACTGGAGGTGATAGAGAAAAACGGATCACAGATTCGGATTAAGGTGGTCAATTTTATTAAGAAGCACTATAGAAAACCTAAGGTACATTTTTGACGCAGACCAGTGTAATATAAATGAATTACAATGATCTTTTACGACTCCTTTCTCCTCAAAGGACAGTAATTTGTCGTAAATTGGAATGCCTCCTTGGCTATGGAGTTTAAGCATATATATATATATATATATATGCCTCGCATGCTTTCACGCATCACAGAATAGAAAAAAATAATTCCAATAACTTAATCCCTATAAATATTCGAAAGTATGGAGAAGTTACATAGTTACATAGGTCTACTTAGTCCACTCAAAGGCCAGTCCCATTCTATACTAGTATGCTAGTAGTCTTCCTTTGGACATTTTGGACATGTCGCCACGATGCTCACTCACGCGACATTGAATCCACAACAAGGCTCCGTATATAAACAATATCATCATTCGTAAAATAACTACTTTTTTTAAAAACTATTCACACTACTAGCATTTACTACCTCCGCGGGGAGTGTGTTCCATTTAACGATGATTTGAAACCTCCGTCCTTTCAGTTTAAAACCGTTGTTACGTTTGATACCATGATGGTACTTAAATTTTTTTTCATTATTTACGCTTTCATATTTATTTAAAATTTTCAATACTTCGATAAACTCATTTTGTAATCGCCAAGTTTTGAGAGTCGGTAGTTTTAGTATATTTAATCTTTCGATATACGACCTATTTCTAATTGAGGAAATTAATATAGTCGCTTTTTGTTGAATTCTTTCCATTTTACTGATGTTTACATGTGTTAAAGGAGACCAGAATTATATCGAGTATTCTGGGAGTGGCCTTACTAAACTTTTATATCGAGGTAAGATTATATCTTGATGTTTGTAATAAAAACTTCTCGCAATATGTAAATCAAAGCATTCGGTTTGCCTTCTTACACGCTTCGTCACAATGTTTGTTAAACTTAAGATCCTTTTACCCCCCTCTCCACTTCCATTTCTTTCTTCGTCCAAGGTGATAAGATTTTTACCACCCATTTCATATTTAAAACTTGGGTCATTTTGATCTACGTACAAATCTTTACACTTGTCTAAATGGAATTTTAGGTTCTATTTATTAGACCATACCAAGATTTTATCTAGATCCGGATTAATTATTTTGCTATCGTTCTTATTTAAAATTTAACCCATAATTTTTGTGTCGTCTGTTAATTTAGATCAATTACCAAGTAGGCCAGTATCCATCTCATTTAAATAAATAAGGAACAACAATGCTCCCAACACAGACCACTCGTGCAGGCATCTAGTTACATTTTTCCACTCCGAATATTTATCCTTTACTATTCCTTAGCCACGACTCTATCCATTGTAGGAGGTTTACCCTAATTCAATGAGAAAAAGTTTAGTTAGTAATCGCCTAGGAGGAATAGTTCGAATTCCTTAGTGAAGTCTTTGTAAACTATGTCCAAAAATCTACTTTCGTCGTAGCTTTTAATCATTCTGTTGTAAAATTCTAAAAGATTAGTTAAACATGAACTTTTACGTTTAAAGCCGTGTAAGCAATCATTTATGAGATTATGCGCTTCCAAATGATCGATAACCCTCTCGAATGACGGATTCAATTAATTTAACTACGATGTATGTTAAAAAATATGGGTCCATAATTGGTCGGAAGTTCTCTTTTTTCCTTCCTAAAAATAGGGGTTATATTCGCTCGCTCAAAATCTAATGGCATGACACCGTCCTCTTAACATTTGTTATTTAGTTGATTTTAACTTACTGATATAAAAATCTATTTCTACTTCGAAGAATTCGATATCGGTTAAAAGGTTATGCTCGTTAAATTTAGCACGTCGTTCGTTCGCAGTATATTATGCTCGTCTTTGTTCATAAATACCAATGCAAAAAGTTATTTACCATATTAGCCTTATTTTATGTATCCAAAACTAATTGATTATTTTCATTTTTGATATGTCCTATTGTTTCTTTGTATGTTGGATACATAATCGAAAAACTTCTTACAGTTACTTTCTTTGGTATTTCCTTCTGGCATTCCCTTCGATGGGCTAAATAAATTGGATTTAAATGCAAAAATATTAAGATTCTCGCAATTTTGGCTAAAATAATTCTTTTAGTTTCAAAGTCATTATCCTTTTAGAGCTGAATCGAGAAATTAAAAAAAAATAGTGAAAGGATCATTTAAAACTCGTTCAATTCCTCTAATTTCCAAGAGCATTTTTCATGATTAAAATTATCATTTTATCTGCGTCAGAAAACTTTTAAGTAAAACTTTATTGTTCTGGACTGTGTCATGTTCTATTTTTCATTTTGTAGAGAAAAGAATTAATGAATGCAATAGGAATTTTCTATCACGACGAAGTATTTAAAATTTTACTTCAGAATTTAGCCAAAATCATGAGCTCAAGTTCTTTTACACTACCGGAGATATCCGTCATGTGATCATTTCTAGTTAATCTTTTAGTGCGATCCGATATTTTCAAGTAGAATAAACAAGTGCCATGATTGCATGTAACGTGATCAGACTCTGGCACCGTGCCGATTTATGCAATTTTATGACGAGTATTCCCTATGAACAAATCCCTATAATTTCTATTATTAGTCATGATTGTTTTCCAATATATGCCTGATATATGAGCTGATAAATATATATTATATTCATAATATTTTAAGTCATATAAAGTATAAATAAATAGAAAGAATTTAAGGCTGCTTAATGCATTTATCAAAACATTTCAATTGCAAAACGATTTGTTCTTTGAATTGATCAATTTTCCAAAATTTTGAGTAGGCCAATCAATTTCGTTCTGAGGGACTTTGTTCTATCTCAAAAAGCAATGCTTCATTTAGATCTTCATCTTTGTTCATTTTTCATTTTGTTTACATTTTATGACAAACTTTCCTAAAACTTATACTCAGAAGAATTAAGGTCCTCACTATTTTTGGACCACATTTCTGGTCATACCATGTCAGAAACTGTTTTTCATGTTAGACCGTCAATAATTAATCAACAGGCACTTTTCTTATCCTCCCTTTACACACCTTACCCTAATGAAAAGGTTTTTAGTAAAAAGTTCCAGTAATCCTGCAACCCAGGGTTTGGAACCAAAGAATTCTTAAATTTCAGTTTTTAGTTCCTCATCATTTGCAAACGTTTTGCCATTCAAGAGGTTTTGCAGTGGTGAGTCTGGTAAGCGAGAAAGAACTTTCTAGCCCACCTCCATAAAATTTTTACGGGTATGATTTGCAAGGTGAAGTCAGACGTTATCACGAAGAAACATGACATCATTCAATTCTGATTTTTTCTGCGCAATTAAATCTGCAACCTGTTACAGTTGTTGCCTGAATAATTGATTTTATTCCAACATTTTCCAGTAAATCACTTCATGTACATCCCACCAGACACAAAACATAAGATTCTTTTGATGTCAGTCAGCCTATGCGTGTAGTTGTGCAGGTGCACCTTTGTCTGACAGCTTCTTTTGCGTGCCATGTTCGAGTATAGACACCATTTCTCTTCTGCTGAAGCCCCTTTGTTTACCAAGTCGAAGGGGAGTAGTGTCGAACAGGTGGCTATGCGTCGGTGACGGTCGAAGTCGATTAACTTACGCGGAATCCATACATCCAGTTTGCTAAGTCTACCCAATTCCTCAAAATGATGCAAAATGGATAGATGTCTGACGCTAAACTTTTCAACCATCTCTTCTGATATCAGCTGGGGATCAGATTTGCCCGGGCGCACATACGGCCATTATCAATTCGTGATCTTGGTGATCGAATTGGCTACGCAGAAACGTCGTATCAACCAAGAATTTGGAGAAGACACAATAAGTAGTCGCATAACCTATGAGTGGTTAATCGTATGTTGTGTGCCTACTAATTGTGTCTTCTCCAAATCCTTGTTTGAGAGAACGTGGCGATTCTGCAACGTTAAGGCTGGACTTGTAATCACACAGTTAAAGAGTACGTTTCTGTTCACGAGAAAGATCATTTGATGGTTAATTTGTTGAAACTTTAGATACCATAATATAGGGTGTCCGACTAATTAGATGTAGCGGCCTAGGCTTTCTTATGCTTCGCTTGCTTGAAAGTGCATAGTAATCTAGGCTACCTAAGATTTAGATCACGGTGCATTTTCAAGTGAGGCCTGTAAGAGATTAAGCTACTACAGAACTAGTTGTACACCCTGTATAAACCAATAAACAAATAAACTTATAAAAAATCTATAAATAAATAAACTTTTTAAAAATGGGTTGTGCGGGTACTTTGTTTCCAGTCTGATATTACAGTGTTTGATTTTCGTACGCTGCCAGGTTCTTAAACAATTTCTGAATTGGTCCGTACATCCGGGTATACTAGAAAGATTATTATCTTGTCTTTGCTTGCTCAAGGGCGTTGGTCAAGGGTTTATATTTTCCAAGTAAATAGGGCCGTGTTTTTTCGTGTATTGACATTGAGGTAAGGGACCGCTGACCTCGCCGTGTTGACTCAATTTGACCGGTGACTGATTAACCGCGTAGTCAAAATTGAACATATTGAAGGTGCAAAAAGGTATAATAATCAACTCCCGTACAGCCATCTGGAGAGGCACCTAATTTGTTTCTTCGTTAACAAGGATATCTATTAATGAAATGAAAAAAATGAAATTTTGTAACCTTAATTATCTTTGGGGAAAACTGTTTTCGGAATATACACTTTCCCTCTATTAATAACAAGGTAGGTCATTAACCAAAGATTTTATGAATAGAAGCATAATTATTTTTTCCTTATCGCTGCTTGTTAGTTAATTTTTAACGACGATGACGAAAACGTGTAGATTTGCTATTTTATTTTAAAGAAAGAAAGTAGGTTAGGTTTTTAAGAGCGGGTGAAAGAGAAGAAACGGAGTGTAGAAGCAGTGAGAGAAGAAATAGACTGAAATAGGGAAAAGAAACGTTAGATTTGAGAAATTTGGTGCCCTGTTTGAACGAATTAGAACAATGCATCATACGAGTATCATGAAATAAAATAACTGACACTGAGGATATTTTCGTAAGCTACAATACCTAAGTCCTTTTGTGCTTTCTTGTTTCCTTGCACCCTTTACTACAGCTGAGGCGGCTCGTCTCTCCTTTCCTGGGAAAATTACTTTTGCCTCACAATTTTATCAGAAAATACAAATTGGAAAAGATATCTGGCCGCTCGTTGCAATTGCATTTCGTAAAATCTACTAAAACTATATAAACTTGAGACAAATATTGTTATTATTTTTATTGTGCTTATTTCATTAATAACAAAAAAGGTTTCATAACCCTTTGGGATAAAACTAATAAGCTGTTAAGAGATTTCGTATTCTCTAGACACAATTTGGTTTTTATATTTGGGACGTTGAGCTCAAAAGGCAAAATGAAAATATTGATTTTCCTTCTGGATTTAAATGTCACATTCATTTACTTCGATCTTTATTACAAAAGTTATGCTGTATCTTCAATAATAAATTTAACTGGAAATTCTTTAATAATTTCTCCGCTCAAATACAATTTTTTTACTGAATTATTTTTCTAAAAATACTGAGAACAATAGACCATTTGTAACTAAATTGGATTAAATTCAAATCCCTGACTACCGAACCCCATGTAGCCAAATTGAATTGAATGGCACTTTCACGTTCTATTCTAATAATAGAATTGAAAGTTGAATATCTTTAACGTTTTAAAATAGTGCAGCAATTGTTGTACTTTTTCCACCTTCTGAGTTTCTGTAACATGTTTCCATATATCACAATGATAATTATCAATGTTTTAACAAAATAATTGCGGCTAATACCTAAGTAGAGTAGATTATTTCTTATTTCCTTTATACCAAGTTCAGAGGCAAATTAAATAAAACATATAATATTCGTTTAAGCAAATCTTTTAGCCGGTTCCTTCCGAAGCAAAAAGCTAGAAGAAAATAATAAACTGCCGAAAAATTCCAGTCGATATGAAGAGTCACGATATGATTAATATATTTAAAAGAACAAATGTTTCAGCCTTGAATAATTGGTTTGAGTAAAAAGGGAGTTTGCCAAATATTGAAATGTAGTACATACACGACTTTCATTACCCCAAATTACAAAACTTTTAGGACTGTTAGGAGAAGGATTCAGGTTTTCTCATATATATATATATATATATATATATATATATATATATATATATATATATATATATATATGTATATATATATCCATATGGAGCTCGGCCGTGAAGCCTGCATTTAATATTGAGGATAAATCCCAGAGCCACGAGAAACGGATGTAGCATCTTTTAATTTTTCACTACGTTTCGAAAACTACAAGTTTTCATCTTCAGGCTAGAATAAGTTTACAAAGTTAATATGCATAAAGAAAACTTGAAAAGGCCAACAAGACATTATTTTACAGGTGACCAATTACAGAATATCAGTAGAAAGTACTACAAGTTAAATTAAATATGACTTGGCAACAGTTAAATTTGCTTTAAGACCGACTCAAAATTAGTTCATAAATTTAAAGATTATTGCAGAAATTAATTACAAACTAAGAGAAATTGACTTGGCATTATTTAAAGATGATAAATTTAAACTTTTTTTTTTATTATTATTAAATTTTGTAAAGACTAACAGTTAAAAACATTTAATATAAAAACGGAAAATTTGGGTACTTACTAAAGCGGATCCATCCTAGAGAGTGAATGGTAGGTTTAACAAAGGGGCTAGTATATATATAGGTTACATTGACGGTTGGTTTATTAAAAGGCAAACCAACTAACAAACTGTAGTTAAAATTAGTTAATTAATAATGATATTGCACCTAAATCTTCATTGAGTGTAGGTTTGAAGTGTTTTATATATAGAGATTCGAGGGTTCTTAGGCAATGTTTGTTGTTGTTAAAGGCTAATACTTTAAAATTCTCAATAGAAATGTTAGTTTTACAGCTTATGGTGTGTTCCCTAATAGATGACTTTTCCTTTCTATTTAATATTTTGCTTGTACGCCAACTAATCCCCATATGAGCAGAGAACCTAGCATCAAATTCACCATGGAAGTCGAGTCAAATGATAAGATGCCCTTTCTTGACCTTTTAATCAACCGAGATAATGACCAACGAAAGATTCAAACAACCATTTACAGAAAAAAAACATTCACAGGACTAGGTTTGAACTACTTTAGTTTTTGTGATTTCAGTTATAAAATATCCACAGTAAAAACTTTAATACATAGAAGTTTCTCGCTATCATCCACTTACCAATCAATCCATAATGAATTTATTTTTCTTAGGAAGTATTTTATAAATAATTTATTTCCTTCTGACCTATATGATAGAGTTTTAAAAAAGCTATTTGATAATCTCATTGACCCCCCTCAACCCTGCATAAAAGTTCCTAAAATGCCCATATATTTACTAATTTCAGAGATGGGTTTTTGAACGATACTTTTAAAAGAAAAATCTTATTTATTTATAAAAGATATTTTCCCCAAATCAACCCCAAAATAGTTTTTATAAACAAACTATCGATAGGAAGTTTCTTTAACAGTAAAGATCCTATCTCTTTGGAGTTCCGCAGTGATAATGTCTATTTATTTAAATGTCCCAGTTGTACTGGAGCCTCTTACATTGGTAGCACTGTTAGGTCTCTTGGAGCTAGGTTCTCTGCTCATATGGGGATTAGTTGGCGTACAAGCAAAATATTAAATAGAAAGGAAAAGTCATCTATTAGGGAACACACCATAAGCTGTAAAACTAACATTTCTATTGAGAATTTTAAAGTATTAGCCTTTAACAACAACAAACATTGCCTAAGAACCCTCGAATCTCTATATATAAAACACTACAAACCTACACTCAATGAAGATTTAAGTGCAATATCATTATTAATTAACTAATTTTAACTACAGTTTGTTAGTTGGTTTGCCTTTTAATAAGCCAACCGTCAATGTAACCTATATATATACTAGCCCCTTTGTTAAACCTACCATTCACTCTCTAGGATGGATCCGCTTTAGTAAGTACCCAAATTTTCCGTTTTTATATTAAATGTTTTTAACTGTTAGTCTTTACAAAATTTAATAATAATAAAAAAAAAAGTTTAAATTTATCATCTTTAAATAATGCCAAGTCAATTTCTCTTAGTTTGTAATTAATTTCTGCAATAATCTTTAAATTTATGAACTAATTTTTGAGTCGGTCTTAAAGCAAATTTAACTGTTGCCAAGTCATATTTAATTTAACTTGTAGTACTTTCTACTGATATTCTGTAATTGGTCACCTGTAAAATAATGTCTTGTTGGCCTTTTCAAGTTTTCTTTATGCATATTAACTTTGTAAACTTATTCTAGCCTGAAGATGAAAACTTGTAGTTTTCGAAACGTAGTGAAAAATTAAAAGATGCTACATCCGTTTCTCGTGGCTCTGGGATTTATCCTCAATATTATTATGTATATATATATATATATATATATATATATATATATATATATATATATATATATATATATATATATATATATATATATATATATATATATATATATATATATATATATATATATATATATGCAGATTTACTCTACTCAAACTACAGTAATTTTTCCTTCATATTGATTTTTTAAGCTTTTTCTTGTTTGTATTTTTAGTATTTTTGCATTTAACCCTTAGCACTCGTTATTGTTCTCTTTTGTAAAAAAAATATTTTTTTTGCTCGTATGTTTTTATTGTTCTAGCCCAGAAGATGGGTCTAGGGCGCAAAACGCGGGGCCTCTATATGTTGAATTGAGTGCTTGCTCTCCTTTTCCTGCCTTTTCCTTCCTCGAGCCTTTTCTTGATGAATTTAGTAACCTCCTCGCTGGCCTCTCCCCCACTGGTTCTCTGCTAATCCTCGGTGATTTCAACCTTCCTGGCCACAATCCTAATTTCAAAGCCTTTTCTGAAATCCTTGATCTCTTCTCCCTCACCCAACACGTTTCTTCCCCTACCCACTCTCAAGGTAACATTTTAGTCCTTGTGCTCTCTGACTGTCTTATTTACAACCTGACGATTTCAACTTCAACTTCTCTATCCCATTCCATATACGTCCCCAGCTGTTTCATAATCCTAAGCCTTTCTATCGACTTGCCTCCATTGATATTCTCTCCCTAAATGATATGGCCTCCAAACTTCCTCCCATTGATGCTTCTGCCTCTCCTGACCAGATTCTCTCTTCTTTGGAGCAACCCCTTCTCACTTGTCTTGATGACCACTCTCCGCTTGTCACGCCTTCAAACTCCCGTTGTCACCGTGCCCCTTGGTACTCTATGGAACTCATCCGTGCTAGGCAATCCATGCGTGCCCATGAAAGAGTCCTTAGAAAGGCTCGCACCCGTGTGCAAGACACGACCCCTCTCTCGCTGGCGTTCCGACTTGCAACAGCTTCCTACGTGGCAAAATTAAAATCTGCTCGTGAAGCCGACTCACGTAATATGCTTACTGATAGTAGGAATCATCCTCGTACCGTCTTCGGCCTGCTCTCCCGTCTTACTTTGCCAGCCCAGGTCTCCCCACCCATTAGCCCTGCTACTTTCTCGAATTTCTTTGCAGATAAGGTCACTAACCTCCGTGCCTCCCTCCCTCAGCCTTCTGTCCCGGTTCCTGCCATTCTCCCTGACTTCCCGCCTCAGCCACTTATCGTTTTCCCCGCTGTTACCGCGTTGAAGCTTACAGCCATGCTCTCACGTTCTAAGAAATCGGGCTCCCCAAAGGACATTATTTCGCCTAAACTGTTATGTAAAATTATGCCTGCTATCCTCCTAACGCTTCTTCACCTGTTCAACACTTTACTTGCAACTGGTCTTGTTCCCTCTTCCTTCAAACGTGCACACATCCGTCCGATTCTTAAAAAGCCTCAACTGAGCCCCACTCACCCTTCCAATTATCACCCGATTTCACAACTTCCTTTCCCTACTAAGGTTCTGGAGAGAGTGGTTGCTTCACGCATCAACAGTCACATGGTGGCCTGTAACATTGATGAAACCTATCAATCTGGTTTTAAGTCAGGTCACTCCACAGAAACCGCCCTTCTCAATGTGTCCGATTGCTTACGAAGAGCCGCGGGCAGGGGTTGTACCTCTATCCTCGTTCTACTCGACCTCTCCTCTGCCTTCGATACTATTGACCATACCGTCCTACTTGATCGTCTCCACTCTTTTCTCGGCATATCAGGCACCGTGCTTGACTTGTTCCGCTCTTACATCTCGTCTCGTACCCAATCCGTTGTGATTGACGACGTTTCATCCGACTCTACCTCCATTCGCTTTGGAGTGCCACAAGGCTCTGTCCTTGGTCCTCTACTATTTCGTATCTACCTTCTCCCTCTTAGTTCCCTTCTCCGTAATCTCGGTCTATCCTTCCACCTCTATGCTCATGACACTCAAATTTTAGTTTCCTTATCCCCCACGTCTCTTGCCTACTCTATCACTGACCTCCTGGCTTCCTACTCCTTTATTTCTGACTGGCTCTCTACCAACTTCCTCAAGCTTAATCACTCCAAAACTGAGGTCCTCCTTTCCGGCACCCCTGCGCTTGTCAAAAAATCTAAATCTCTTTTTCCCTCGCTTACTCCGGGCGGTAATACTATCATTTTCTTTGACTGTATTAGAAATCTGGGTGGTGTTTTTGATGAGCATCTCTCCTTTAAGCCTCATATCCGCAATGGCAGCAATCCTCTCTATGTTTCCTTCGTAACTTCTCTCGCATTCGCTCTCACTTTAATCGCCAAAGTCTTGAGACTGCTATTCATGCCTTCATCACCTCAAGCCTTGACTACTGTAACTCTCTACTTGTGAATCTGCCATCCTCCTCTCTCCGCCCCCTTCAACTTGTACAGAACTATGCCGCCCGGCTTCTCCTTCGTCTCCCTCGCTTCTCTCCATCGAAACCCTTGCTACATGAACTGCACTGGCTCCTTGTCAGATCCCGTACTCACTTCAAGATACTTCTCTTCACATTTAAGGCCCTAAACAACAAGGCCCCGTCTTATCTCTCTTCTGCCCTCTCGCCACGCCATGTCCCTTGGGCCCTTCGGTCATCACATGCACCTCTTTTGAATATTCCTCGTTCATCCATCTGCTCAATGGGGGACTGCTCTTTTTCAATATGCGCCCCTAAGTTGTGGAATGCTCTTCCTGCTGAAATCAGGTCTTCTCCCTCTCTTACCACATTTAAGCGTCTTCTGAAAACGCATCTTTTCAGAATTGCCTTCTCCCCCTCTTGAATTTCCATTCTCATCTCAGCACAACGTGCGCTCTGGGAAGGCCTCAGGCCTTGAAGAGCGCATTACAAAAGACTTATTATTATTATTATTATATATATATATTTATATAGTGCCAGCAAAAACTCTTGAGACCTTCTAAAAAACATATTCAAATGGCAAGAATTCTTGAGACTCTATAATAAATAAAGCTAATGTGGATTTACGATTGTTTTAGTAGCATCGAATCTTTCATAGTGGAAAGACGCCTTTCAAAGAAATTTTCACCAACAATTTGCAATCATATTCAATTGAAATACTGATAATTAGAGTTGGAAAATTTTTGTCTAAAGAATAAAAGGCACACATTTTGGCCTTAAGAGAAGTAAATGTGTCAATTAAGGAGATTTGACTACGTCTGGAGCGATCCAAGGCAACCATCATGAGGATCTTTGCTCGCACTAAAGGGAGTCCTGCAGGGTACGTTCCAAGCCATAAACCTATGAAGGGGAGGCCTAAAAGGACTTCCCAGGCAAATGATAGCCTATTAAAAATAGAGATTGCAAATGATTCTACAATTTCATCTACCGAATTGAAAAGATTACACCGAGAATTATTAAAAAATGTATCGTTACGAACTATACGAACTATCCATCACCGGTTGCACAAGGACTTGAAACTTCCATCCATGAGAGCCACGAAGAAACCCTTTCTTACTGAGTGAATCAAACAGAAAAGACTTGAATTTGCTCAAATATAAAGATTAAACCCCTAAAATGTGGAATTCGATGATGTTTTCAGATGGATCAACATTTAAATGCATCATATCGGCGTCTACTAGTGTAAGACGTCGAGTCTGATCCAACAGGTACCATCCAAAGTACACCTTAAAAAAGTAAAACACCTATATTCAGTAATGATGTGGGATGCCTATAGTGGCAACATGGGCAGAGCAGCCATCTACTTCCTTCATAAAGGGTGTAAAATAAATGGGGAACGCTATATTATAAAATTAGAACAGCATTTACTTAACATGTTCGCTTCTCATGAGTGCCAATTTTGTATGCAAGATGAGGCGCCCAGGCAAATAGGTCGAAAAAAAGTCATGAAGTGGCTCAATGACAATAATATCACTGTTTTAGATTGGCCTTGGAACTCTCTTGATTTAAATCCCATCGAAAATTGCTGGAACCACATATGAAACATGCTTTCTAAGAAGAATACCAGCTCATTCTCCAAGCTTATGATGGAGCTAAATTACTTTGGGTTGTAATGGAACCGGAATATTTCAAATGCTTATCTGAAAGCATGCCTGAAATGAGATAGGTCTCAAGAGTTTTTGCCGACACTGGATCTATCTATCTATCTATCTCTCTCTGTCTCTCTCTCTCTCTCTATATATATATATATATATATATATATATATATATATATGTATATATATATATATATATATATATATATATATATATATATATATATATATATATATATATATATATATATATATATATTGGAACACACTGCTTACAATTTTAGTGAAGTAAAGCCCCATCGAGGGTGGTTAATCGCCAAATGGAGTCGTTTCAGGTCTCTTTCCAGGCGTCTACCACAGTCTAAATATACGCAAGGTTTTAATCTGATATCAATCATTAGCTATCAACTAAGAAATATATAAATATAATAACCAACAAGGAACTTCTTGAGAATCTTATTCTTGGCAGGAAAATCAAGACGTACGCGATGGTAGAAATCATAATTTACTATGCCGCTACAACTGAGGATCTCTCAGCACTTTGGTATTTCATATAGAACTGGTCAACCTATTTCCAATCCTGAGCAGTCACATATTTGTTCATATATCACCAATAGTGTCCATTCTAGTGATACAAATTATTTTCTGTAATTCATATTGCACCAAGCTCAATAGATTTAAAAATTCTTGAATCCCTGTATAGGAAAAAAATTGAACTCCGAATTAAATGATTACGTATCGTAAGTCAAATTAACTCACTCCGTCATCATTCTTTTTAATACAATTATTTGTTCACTACAAACTCGAGGGTCACGGTTCGTTATTGTGATGTTGCTTTTAATTCAGATCTTTCTCATTCACATAAATTGATTGTCATGTTCATAATTATATTTCATTTTTCTGTCTGATAGAAAGTTGAATGTTGTCCGATAAACTTGGTATAAGATTTTACTTATTTTCTGTAGCCACTGAAGATGGAACAGTGTACTATCGTGTACGTCTTCATTTTTCTGCTTAGAAAATATCAATTGCTATTCGGCTAAATTTATAAACAAATCTGATGACTTTGTTAAAAGAAATATTGTCGAATGCTCATTCATAAATTCCTCTCTTTAAACTGGACCCTGTTAATAAAAGGCTTATTTATAGCGAAATTGTCCATTTTAAATCTTGGCCCTTTGATTTATTAATTTAGTTAAGTTGCTCACAGTTAGAATTTCCCAAGGTAGACCTTATCTATTTGGTTTATACTTCATATCCGTCTTTGATAATATATTTCTATTCTGTGTCCTTTCGTTGGACATGGGCGTGGCATTACTCTGTTGTTTCTTATTTATATACCACCTTTGTAAAATCTTTCGATATTTCTTGAGAATGAACTGAACAAGTTCGAAAGTACTTGGAATTCATCTTTCATTTTACTCTGAGGTTTTTGCATATATATTAGGGTGTTTCACTCCCGAGGGTAAAAAAATAAAATCTGTTGAAAGTTGTCAGCAATGGTGTCCCCTTGTTTCTTATGACCCATAAATACCTTATTCAAAAATTTGGTTTGATTCGTCAATATTTAATGGTCTCACAGATTAAGAAGATTCCACATTTCAAGTGAAACTTTGAAAAAATCAATTAGAGGAGAAGATGAAAAATTGCAACGAACGGTATTCAACTGAAAATTACCAAACAAAGTTGTGAAAAATTCCAAGAGGGCACCAGAAATGCAGAACAATTCTGTAAGTAGAGCAAAACTTAAAGTCGTTGGTGGATGGGACTCAAGGAGCAGTAGGGATCTTAGCGACCACACCAGCCTTTGTTCTCTTGATGGTCTTGCGCTTATGATGAACAACTTTGAGGTGGATCTGCTTCTGTTGCCTGTCTTTGGTTCGAGATTGTAGTCTTTGGACAGTGCCACTCCTCTGCCTGCTGCCTCATTGGCGACATGCAGGCCTTAGGCGGTGGCTCGAGTTTAGGATCTTGCAGAACATGTTGCACGTTCTGGATAGTGACTATCCTCCCAGCGAAGACCGCAATGGCCTCTAAAGTTCACCTTGTCACCAATTCTGGAAGATCGTCAACGAGGTTGAAGTTCTTCTTTTCAAATCTCTTGAGTCCTTTCGAGGTTGCTGGACGGCTTAGGCTCTTGACCATGGCCGCCCGGACATCGGGAGACACTCGTTCGTCGAAGCACGCTAGGGCCGCTCCTTGCTCCAAGAGGTACCAGAGGTGCCTTTGGAGGGCCTTCTCTGCCGTTGACCCGAGTTTTCTATCCACAAACACTTGGAGAGTCGCCAAGAACTCTAGGTCATTCTTTTGTGCACAGTTAACGACGGCTAACTGATGCCAGAATATGACGTAAATGAAACGGACAAAACGGGCCAGTCATCGGACTCCGCGTTTTTCCGACCTTTTCAGCTCCAGTTGTTGCGAAAACAGGGCAAACTTGAGAATTAAATAGCCTTTGCCATCCATCTTGCCTGATAGTAGTCTCCAGGGGCCCTGAATCGAGGCAGATCCCCGCTCCATCCTTCCAGGTAGACAAAAGAGAGCTGAAGGGGTTCGAGAGAGTCCTCCCTTGGGTGGTCTCTATAACGGATCACTTCCCTGAGGAAGTCTATCACCTTCAGCCTCTGTAATTCGCTCGACTTATCCAGAGGTTCTTCATCGTTGTGAGGGTACCGACAGATATCTTGTCCAAGAAGTCCCAACTTTCTCGGAATCGCATACACAGTGGAATCTCGGGAACTGGGGAGGGCCAAAGAGGACTTTGTAGGTGTTCTTCAATACCAGATCGTGAATGTGATGCCGATATGCCAGCCTAAGCAGAGGTCTTCCAAAGGACTGCTGAATTATGGTGCAGGCTCCACTAGTCATGCCACTGTTGAACGCACTTGTATCAAAGGAGAGAGCGATGATCTCAGCAAGCTGATACGTTTACAGAAGCCAAAGGACAGTAGCCGCTACTTTGCTCCCGGTCCCATTAATGACGATAGTTGCTCCAAAAAGCTCCTCAAAGTTGGTCCCAGTAAGCACAACAGCGATACTTTCCTCTGAAATGCAAGATGTGGCATCACTTTGAATCAGTTTGCCATGCCAGTGAAGAACACGGGGAGGCGGATCACGGAAGGCTGCTTCTTCAATGCGCTTTGTTTCAGTTTCTAGGTTCTTTTTCCTCATCCGATGCACCGTGAAGGCAGAGAAGGAGATCTCCAAGACTGCATGGCCCAAGCTTGAGGCTGCAGCAACGAAGGATGCAGCAGCTTGACGACATGAAAGGTTTTCCCGGTCCCAAGTCGTGGTCATGGCTGGGGTCATTGGGTTCTTAGGCAGCATTCTCCTCTGTGGGCCTTTTGATGGAGTAGCCTTGGAAGTCCATGCTTCCTCTTCCTCATCTTTTCCTTCTTCATTTCCTCAGACTTCTTGGCGACAGCGGACGCATAGAGTTTATCGACACTCCCCATTGAACAGGACTATCTGCCCTCCCTTTGCAGATCTAGAAAGGCCAAACCTTCTTCTGGGACTTTGGCCTCCGCAATCTTACCGCTCGCGATATCGAAGACATCCTATAGGTCGCCGTTCCAAATCTCCCTCTTCTTTTTTAACGGCGATAGGTGCCTCCCGCTTGACTTCCTTATTAAGGCTCACGTAGTCGTTGTGAAGGTTCTTGATGTTACGACGGATCACATGCTCAACCTTGACACTGAAGTTCTATTTCTCCCGACACTTCATGCAGCTTGAGAGAGGTGCTATTGGCCGCCGCCAAGTGGGTCTCCCTCTGAACCTGATGGTGGTGAAGGAAGACCAGGAGGAGATCTTCCCGCGAGGGCAGGCAGGTTCCCAGGAAACCTGGATTTGGTGACTTCTCCAGGAACCATAGAAGGTTCTTGCTTAGTGTGAAAGACATAATCTACAAAAAAAGTCAACATATCATTCAGGAGGGAAAATTAATTCCCTCACCATGAAACTCCCCTCGCTCCCACTAGACACTACATGGTTTGATTTTGCTAAGAGTTTGCACGAAGCACTTTTTATAGGAAGGATCAAAAGGCAAACTCGTGCTGATGAAATTATTGCACTTCAAATATAACAATTATATCCAACATGGCGTCTTTATAATATATATATATATATATATATATATATATATATATATATATATATATATATATATATATATATATATATATATTTATATATATTTATATATATATATATATATATATATATATATATATATATATATATATATATATATATATATATATATATATATCATCATCATCATCATCATCATCACTAACTCTTTTTAGTATTTAAATATTAATTTCATCTTAGTTTAGTTATGACTTATGTTTTTTTGTCAAAGTTATTTGTAATAATTCTTTTATAATATCCCAAAACAAAAGGGTGAAGTTCAGAAATAAGAATTAGAAATGGTTTAGTTCAGAAAATTAATTTTTATATATCTTCTTCTATAACTATATTTTAGCAACGTGCTATTTTGAAAGGGGGGGAATTTAGTTTAGAGTTCCTTTTTAAAATTATTATAATTGGCGAAGTTTAGAAAATTTAACAAAATTTAAACATGGCTGCTTTTTTAGATTTTAAATTTTAATCTTAGTAGCGAAGCGCAAGCTCACCCCATAAGGGGGAGTGGGAAAGCCATTGCCTGGTTATATATATATATATATATATATATATATATATATATATATATTTATATAATATTGAGGATAAATTCCAGAGCAACGAGAAACGAATGCAGCATCTCTTAATTTTTCACAACGTTTCGAAAACTACAAGTTTTCATCCTCCGACTAGAATAAGTTTACAAAGTTAATAAATATGAAGAAAACTTGAAAAGGCCAACAAGACATTATTTTAAAGGGTGACACATTATAAAATATCAGTAAAATGTACTATAAGTTAAAATTTTAAATATGACTTTGCAACAGTTAAATTTGCTTTAAAACTGATTAAAAACTATAAAAGAAATTGACCTGGCATTAGTTAAAGATAATAAATTTAAACTTTGTTTTTAATTATAGAAGAAGATATATATATATATATATATATATATATATATATATATATATATATATATATATATATATATATATATATATATATATATATATATATATATATACGAGGAGCAGGCAATAAGTTTTGCGAATCGGTAGGGCAAAACAGAGGAAGGGTGATGTCTGTTTGTGGGGGTGTTATGACAAGTTATGACAAGTCAGGACCTGCAGCCCCACGCTCCTGCCTAGTCTATTTAAGAAGCAGTAGCTGATCGCAGATCGTCAGTCACAAATTTTTCAACAAACAATGGAGAAGGTTGAGCACCGCGCAGTGATCAAATTTTTGAGCAAGGAAGGCAAGAATGCAAAAGAGATCCATGAATGCCTTGTTGCAGTGTACACCGACACCACCTATTCCTATGCAACCATTGCTCTCTGGAATAGGGAGTTTCGCCATGGTCGTGAGTCCCTTGAAGATGACCCCCGTCCAGGACGCCCGTTAGGCGTGACCAACGAGGATAATGTGGCCCGTGTGGAGAGTTTTTTTTCAAGAGCTCATCTGGCGACTGCCTAGTGTGCATTAGTCGCCGTAATAAAAGAACGCCCTAGTACTAGGCTGATTTAAAATAAAATCTAAAAAAATAAAAAACAACCCCTCCCCAAAGAAATGGAAAAGGAAGCGAGCAGTAAGCAAGCTCCTGCGTCGGGGGGAGGTCCCCCTGGCGCAGGAGCGTGCAACCTATAAGGGAAAAACAAAACAAAAAACAAAACAAAACAAAAAAACCCTACTTAAATAATAGGGAGAAGGCCGGCCTTCCCCCAAAAGTCAACATATATATATATATATATATATATATATATATATATATATATATATATATATATATATATATATATATATATATATATAGGGTATTTCAATAAGGTCACTCCATTTTTAAATGTAAATAAAACAAGTTGTCTGTGATATACGCACTCAATTGATTTTAAATTTGAAAGTACATTTTATGGCATTAAGTGTGAAATATGACGTTGTTCTTATGTCCGCCGCGGCTTTGCAGGGTGGAACGTTTTCTTGAGGCCCAATTTTCGATGGTTTGTCGCATAAATCTGGCTGAATTTGCTGGATGGTGTTCGTTATGTTGGCTTTGAGGACATTAACTGTTTGCGGATTATTCGCATAGACCTGCGATTTAAGGTAGCCCCGAAGAGAGTAGTCTAATGGCGTTAAATCGCATGATCTCGGTTGCGAGTTGACGTTGCCGCTGCGCGAGATGACCCTGCCCTGAAATCGCTGATGCAAAATATCTATCGTGGTGTGCGCAGTGTGGCACGTAGCGCCCTCCTTTTGGAACCACATGTCGTCAGTATCTATCAGGCATATAATCCATTTGAGGCCAAAAAAAGTTGCATATCATCGATCTGTATGTCTCGCCGTTGACGGTTATGGCAATCTCATCTTCGTTCTCAAAAAAATACGGACCGATGATTCCGTTAGACCAAAATCCGCACCAAACATTGACTTTGTTGGGATGAAATTAGTGCTGGTGTATCTAATGTGGATTGTTTTCGTCCCAAATCCGACAATTTTGCTTGTTCACAAATCAATTCATCTAAAAATGGGCCTCGTCGCTGAAGATGATTTTTTGGGGTAAATTTGGGGCAACCTCCAACTGCTCTAGAGCCCAATCAGCGAACACACGGCTTTGTCTATGGTCGTGTACCTTAAGTGCCTGGGTAAGTTGGATTTTGTACCGGTGCACACCAAAGTCCCTAGGCATAATTCGCCAAATTGAAGTCGCAGAAAAGCCAAGTTCTTGTGAACGACGAGAAATTTACTGCCTCAGATTTTCCCGTACACTCTCATTTGCGGTAGCGATGTTTTCAGCAGACTTTGCGTTTCAGCGACGTACGGGTGTTGGCTGATTGTTGATCGACCCTTTTGCCTCGAATTTGCCCACCAAGCATCGAATAATGGACTCGGCAGGATGATTGTGGCGAGGAAAGAAATCCCGTAATGCGGGGAACGTTTGTCAAACGGAGCACTGATTTTGATAATAACATTTGATGATTTGCACACGCTATTCAACGCTATAACCTTCCATCGTGACTTGCCAAGTACTAGTAAACAGTTCACAGTGAGGTTGCCAGATGTCGTTTTAACAATATGGACACTATCCCTGCCAAAGCTCGAGCGTCCTTGTTGAAAGACCCTTTATATATATATATATATATATATATATATATATATATATATATATATATATATATATATATATATATATATATATATTTATTTATTAGGGTGATGCAAAAAAAGGGGTCAATTATTTTATGTTATATATTTTGTAGGGGCACCCTCTAATCTAGTTATTTATATTCCAAAAACAAAGTATACAAAAATTGAGGTCAATCGGATGAGATTTAGAGGTTGAGACCAGTCTTGAAAAAATGACAATATTTAGTCAAGTATAGCTATTATCGATGCATAGATGAAACTGGTTTTCACACTACCTATTGAGGTACAGTTCTCAACGCGTTGCCTTTTTTTTAAAGTGGAAGTTCCCCTGTAGGCCTATCATAACTACTAACAATAATTATTATCTTGGCACTACAATTTATTTGATTGACATAATTGTTTTTTTTGTTTTTGTCTGGTAAGGCAGATCCGTACTTCTTCACTGTCTGTAGAAGATATTGCTTTTGCCCTTCATCATTTGTGAGAATCTTATTGTATTCTTCCATTAATTTTATTCCTCGCTCTACTAAATCATTTGTAACTTTCATATTCGAAATTACTTCATTTGCATTCCAATATGCCTCATTAAGTCCCCAGTTTTCAGCAATGGTTTCAAAAAAACTGGAAAGCAGACCAAGAATATCGAAGAATTTTTTAGTATGAGAGGTTACAAATCTTTTAGCTGTCTCAATTCTATAACTTCGGGATCAATAGTAGTCCGTTTAATGTGATTTGGTTCAGGAGGCTTATTTAAGGCTTCTCTCATTTTATTCTTAGTATCGATAGGGACATCTTCGTCAAAGAAACCAAGAGCTGTTAATTCCTCTGAAAGATACCAAAAATGATTTGATCATTTTTTCAGTGCGTTAGACGCTATTTTTTCTTCAACCTCTTTGTACTTAATTAAACTTTTTAAGAGCTTCAAGTCGAGACGTGGAGCAAAACGTGGCGCAAGTGCCGTAAACCAAGATTTCACATATATCTCAACTGCAAAACAACATATGTCTCTTAGTCCTTTTTCTTCTGAATGTGTCAATTTGAACTGTTGTTTAAACACCCAAATCTTCATGGAATAAATAATTTTGTCCATCCACCGTGCTCTATGGCAAGCTCCCGGTTTTTTAAAGTTTATTCCTGAATTTGGGATTCCTCCAACAAAAATGATAGCCAATTTAAGTAATTCTTTATAATCATCACGAGGCTGATGTTCTTCTAGTTGTTTTTTTGCAAATTTAATTGTATTGTCTTTAATATTGGCAATTCTGGTTGCTATGTCTTTGTCATCTTCGGCTGTGTGGAACGATCCTTTGTTGAATTTACTCCAATTTGTTTTAAAACATTTAAATAGTTGTATATTTGGTCTGGATGATGCTGGCAATGAGCTTGAAACAACAGACTCCAAAACAATCTCTAAATATAATGACGACAGGCCAGCCATAGCAAATCCTTGTTCATTTTCTGTTCTAGTAACATACAAGCTCCATTTCTACGGCCTGTACTTGATGCTGTTGTGTCGAAGCACATGCATCTTACCTGAAGAGATAGATCCCAGTCTAAAATACTTTTATGCACAGCAGCTGCAGTACTTTCTCCTGTACCACTGGCGAAATTGGAACACCAAGAAACTGATCAACCCCCTTTCCAGAAACTAAGATGGATGTCTGTTGACAACTTCTCCTCCAGTTATGTCCATCCCGGTGAATGGTTGAAAGAACATCTTGTTTTAATTTAGCTTTCATATTTTTTGAAATTTCTTTTCTAAACTTTTGCCTTGCGCGCCTAATACTTAAATAATTTATGTTAAAGTTTTGCAGATCATGGCTTAAATTACTGATAGTAGGAATCGTAATTAAAGAAGCACTTCTATCGCTGACTTTAGCGACATCACGAGATGAAAGAAGAGTATTATCCATCACTTTTGCCTTTTTCCTTGTTGACGTCTGTCCTGATGTTGATGGTTTACTGGGATCAACTATACATTCATCTTTAGTTGTAGAGCCATCTCCAGAGCTAGTAGATGAACTAGTAATCACTACTGTGTTGTTAAAATCAGCTGTTTCTCTCTTTCTTTTCATTTCAAATTGCTTTTCCTTTTCACACGCTATTGCTTCATGTTGTATAAGTTTTTTATCTACGCCAGCCATTCTTCTTTTTCGTCTCGTTTGTTTTTGAAAAATTAGGAATTCTTTATCTTCAGCAATGTCTATCAAAATCAGCGCATCAACATGAGCTATATCAAATAAATTATCCGAATTCTCTTTCCATTCCATTTGTTTATTCAATAAATTTTGAGATTGTTTTTTCTTGTTTTCTTTGTTTTTCTTCAATTTTAACCATTCATCATACATTACTTTTAATTTTTTTATTACATGTTTTTTAAGCGATGTTGGAATACGTGCTTTTTCCCAGACTTGCAAGACATCTTTGGCAGTAGATATTAGAGCTTCATGCACGGTTTGTTTACTATTTATTTTATAATGCATAAATAATGCCATTGCTTCTCTTTTTGATGGAAGAACAGATGTTTTTAATGCTTCTATTGACTGACCAATTAGCCATATACCTGTAGCACTTCTAGGGTGATGATCTAAATGAGCCATTGTTTAGTATTTTTGAGATAAAAGACACTCGAAGTTATAACCTCCAACGGTGATAGCTGAGTATTGGAGCACTGACCAACTACAATGCTCTTGGGCCGAAGGCGAATGGAGAATAGGGGTGGTAAAACAGGATGTGGAGTATAGGGGTGGTGGAACAGGATGTGTTTCCAATTACATAGGAAAAATTCTTCAGTAATAAAGAATATAAATAATATACTTAAATTAGTAGTCCAGTTTTACATAATAAATGTATTTTACTGAAATCACAGAAAAAAGATAAATCATAAAACTTTGAATCATGGTAGCAACCTCTAAATATTTTTTGATTGACAAAAAAATTTACTCACACTGTTTTTATGACATAAATAATCAAATTTTATTATTTATGTCATAAAAACAGTGTGAGTAATTTTTTTTGTCAATCAAAAAATATTTAGAGGTTGCTACCATGATTCAAAGTTTTATGATTTATCTTTTTTTCTGTGATCTCAGTAAAATACATTTATTATGTAAAACTGGACTACAAATTTAAGTATATATATATATATATATATATATATATATATATATATATATATATATTCGGTAAAAGAAAACATATGCACCAAACGAACAATATATTTTCAGGAGAATTTACACAAAAATAGAACGATATAGATATATAGTTACTATATCATAGAAATTGGCCACCATATGCCTGCACGAAATTCTCCAGGCCGAACATGAAAAAATCTACATCCCGTTTCAGGAAGTCCTTTTCACTGGATTACATTGCCTTCAAAATTGTGGCTCTTAGTGATCCCAAAGTGTTGTTAACACCCTTCTCATCAAAGCTGCAAACGGCATAATCTAGGGCTTTGAAGTCGAAAGAGTTGTGTGGCCACATGTCTGCGAGATGTTGTTAAGCAACCAATCCTGTGACTTAGTTTACTTGTGTGTAGGAGCATAGTCCTGCTGGAAAAGAAGCACTCTCCACGGTTATCGGGTCCATTTTAAGGCTCAATGTAAAAATTTGGCATTGACCTATAGACCCTTGTGGAGTATCTTAAAAAGCATATCATAACCCTCACTGCTAGCCCCTTCCAGAGCCGCCAGAGAGGTTGGAAATTTACTCTGCCTGACCATAGTCAATCCCGATAGGTCCTCGCAGAGCCAGCAATTAGTGTTTGTGCCTTCATTTTAAGCAACTCTTTGGGACCCTGCTTGTGAAGTTAGCACAAATTCAGTGCATAAGAGTTATAGCCCAGGTCATCCTGCACTGCCCTGCACTTAACATGGAAAAATCACCCTCTCCGGAAGTATCCAAAGAGGAAGAAAACGATGAAGAAGAAACATAAGAAGAAGAAGTAAATGCCTCTTCAAAATGTGAAGAGGGCCCAGCACTTGTAACAGGGCGAAAATTCAATCGAAAACTCTGAGCCCCCCTCCGTAAAACACAAAGCATGTGCATGCGCAAGCAGTCACTCAGGCAAAAGTAAGAATAATAAGAAGAAACACTGTTACTTAACATACATCATGAAAGAAACACACTAGAGATATTGGAAGTAAACATTAACGGCAGGAGAACTAAAAGAACTTTTTACCCAAACGTATTCAGGAAAATCCTTGCAGATACCTTACTCTCAGAATACGGGATTGACACACGTAATTTGGAAATCCAAATCGGAATTACGAAGTGTTGATCACAAATTAATCGCAAAAGCGCTATAACTAAGCTGCTATTGCGATTAAGAGAGGGATAAAATACAAACAAATAAGAAATCTTGAAAAATCCTATCTTGCGAGTGCCTTTGGAAAATTGGTCCGCGCCGCCGGATACCAACCACCAAGGAGAGGCTATTTGCCTCTACAGACTCTCACTTGCCTATTTGGCAGAAAACCCCCACGATATTAATAGGGTATCTGAAAGTTACATGTCAGAAATCCTGCTACAGAACCTTTGATGGGATTAGTAGGAGCCTGGCCACTTTTCTGGAGAGAAACATTGTCCAGTGAATTGGCTTTGACTTTCCCACCTTTGCCAGAAGAAGGAGTGCCACGATACCAGACATATGTCTGGCCAATCTTCAGCAACTTTTCAATTACTACATAAAACCAGTCCAGGTAGCATGTAGTGACCATATAAGGATCTTCCTTACCATCAACAGGACCCCTATACATGTCCAAGCTGTAGTTAGGAAAAACTACAAAAAAGCAGACTGGTCACGGTACGCACGTCTTCTCGAGGAATATCATTCGCCAAACCTGGATGAAGCAAATCTTGAGGAGATTGACGACCTTAACAGACATCTTATTAACGCAGTTAGAACTTGTATCCATAAATTCGAGTATAGGACCATCTCCACTTTCAGATGGACGAGTACATGAAGGATTTATACCATGAGATGAAGATGTTGTACTAAATCAATGTCAGAAATGCATCACTTTACTCAATACAACGAAGTAAAGAAATAGAAAAAGAGCTTAATTAGTTGATTATTGAACAACAATGGCGACGCTGGAACGATGCGATCGAAAGCCTCGATCAAGATGCAGACGTCTCAAAGGATGACTGAAAAAAGGAAGAAAATACAAGTCAAGAAAGAAAATGGAGCCATCGAGACGGAAGAAAGAAACATCGAGGAATTTTCTGAAGTTATTGGGAACAAATCTTCACTATAACTGAAGAAGAAAACGAAGATTACGACATATGAAAAGTTCTAAAGTGACAACAGAGACAAGCTTAATACACAAATACATAGGATGCATCCACACCACCAGGTGGATAGATAGCACAATGGAGGTGCCTAAATTACCGAAGAGGAACTACATGGCGTTCTCCACTCATTCCCTCAAAAGGCCCCGTGTCAATCGGGGCTCACAAAGTTAAACTTCAAAAAGGCACCAGCCAATATCACCGAGGGAATGATAAGATTTTTTAACGCCCGTCTAAACACAGAATACTTTCAAGATGGAAACTGGAAAGGATCCAACGTTCAGGGAGAGCTACCGGCCCATTTCTCTCCTGAAAAGCCCTTCGAGAAGATTCTCAACCAATGATTAGTGTCTTCTCATGAAGAGAACTCCCTATACAACCCCTATCAGATTGGGTTAATAAAAAAGCAAAGTACGGAGATGGCGATAAATGTCATCACGGGAAAGCTCACAAAGGCAAAAAGGGAAGGGTGTTACGTGGAAATTGTTTGTCGGAAAGTGGCAAAGGCTTTTGATAAGGTGTGGCAGTGAGGTATGTAATACAATATCCTACGGCTGGGCCTAAGTGAAAACTTAGAAAAACTCTCTGTGGCTACGTCATGGAGAAGGCGGCGTATGTCAGTCAGTTTGAGGGTCACTGACAGATCGAAGTTTCCGATTAATGCTGGCCTCTCGCACGGGGAGAGTTATCTCCCACTCTATACTCAATATACTTCGCATATTTTCCGGCCCCCGCGAACTCCACTTGCCTCACCATTCAATACGCCGATGATTTCAGCCAGAAATCGCGAGATTAAACATCTACGAGGCACAATGGAAGATTCGAACGAATCAAGAGAAATTCAAAGTATTCCCCATTGACATGAGACTACCTTTTGATGTTAGGGTATGAGATAGACACTATCCCTGAATAAAGATTACTTCATCTAGGTACAGAAAGCACATCGCAGAGAGAATTTTTAAAGCCTCAACCACATGGTTTTAAACCCATGCACTCAACCACCACAGCATTACACACAATAAACAACATAACAAGAAAATTCCACTACATAGAACCATACCATGACAAGTCAAAAGCACTCGACACAGTAGACCCACACAAGTTAATCAACAAGATCCACAAACTCACCATACCCACCACCTTCATCAACTGCATGGCAAACTACATCAAGGGAATAGGTTATTACACCCAAATACAAAACACAAAATCCAAACATAGGCACATAAAATCCGGAGTTTCCAAAGGAGGATTATTTTCCCCAACACTTTTCAACATCTACACCTCAGATATACCAACTCCCTCGCAAACAGAAGAAATTGTCACCCACGCAGACGACAGCACAATACTCTCCTCACACAACAAACCAGAAAACGCTGCACAACAGATACAACCTTACCTTACCTCAACAAAATAAACACATGGACAATAAAACACTCACTAAAGCTAAACTACCCAAAACAATGACCACTCTCTTTACACCAGACCTTGCAGAATAAAATACAATCCTAAATCTAAACATACAAAACATAACACTACCCACCACAAAAGAACCGAAGATCCTTGCCTCACTTTCGACCCCAAACTAGCATACTCAAAATACATACAAAACACAATAGCTAAGGCCACGAAAACATTCAAAATCTTCAGGGCTCTCACAAATACATACTCGGGGAAAACCAAGGAAACGCTCATTAACACATACAAGACAATCACAAGACCAGTACTAGAATACGCAAACACAATCTAGTCCCAAATCATTTAAAAAAACAACACCAAAAACTAGAGACAATACAAAACACAGCCCTTTTCACTGCCACAGGATGCACTCTTGACACAAAGAGTCAACATCTACACGACGAGACGAACATCCTTTCAATAAAAAATCACCTAAAATTACATGCATCATAACTCAGGCAAAAAGGCAACATCAAAATCATCCCCTCTACCACATCAGCAGACAACCTGCCAATCACCAACATAAAAACATACCATTTTCGATAACAACAACAACTACACCACCAACTTAGATTCAGACCCTAACACAACAAAAGAAGACACAATCAAGCAAAACATAAAAACAATCCACACGACAATACTGGACACAAACTCACAACAAAATATTAAGTGCACCACCTCAAACCATACATAACTCTGAACAAACACTCACAAAGCAAATCAGAAGAACACTAGCGAAGCTACGAACAAACAGATCACCACTCCCGACATCATATATGCACAAAATATCTCCTACCACCCATACAACCCTAAAGTTTCCCAAATGCCCAACACAGATACACGACATTACACATCTCTTCAACTGCCCACATATACACACATACCTGGGCCCGGTGGATCTCTGTGAAAGACCACGGGAGGCGGTGAGTCTGCTCCTGCGATGGTCCGGGAAACTGGAGTGGTGCCTGGAATAAGTGTGATGGTCACCGAGACACTTTCTGGTGGGGGACGGGGTCGCCACCACCACCACCACTCAATATATGTTTAGAAATCTCCGCCAAAGCAACAAGAAAAAAATCTAACCGCGATTGTAAGATCTATGTTGCGGTACCCCGCTTTCGTCCTCTCTTGTGTCTCAAAGACACAAAAGAGGAGACTAAAAACAGTGAAGAATAAATGAGATTACCTAATCAAGGGTACCCGCCAACGAAAAAGAAGACGCAAAGAAGAGCTACACAGGGAGGCGGGGATAACTCCCATTAAAATTGTCATTGAAGAATGCACAAGGAAAATGTAAGAACTCTTTAGTCCAGAAATGAATGACGAAATCATTAAGAAAAGCTAGAAGTCGTGCCAGATTTCCAAGCTCCGATAGCAAACTGGCTGGTACCAACTTATAAGACAACAAAACCGAATAAGACAATAACTCCGAATTGTAACCAAATCACCAATTACGATCAAGAACTGCCAATCAAGACTCATTTCAACCAAAAGAGACAAAAAGAAAAAAGACAGGAAGAAAGAATAAAAAGGGGACACAAAAGCACACACACCACAAAATAAATAGAAAACTAAGCACTAAAGTATAATTTTTGAAGAAAAAACAACAACAAATGCACATTTTAACATACAGAGCATACTAAGATTTTGAAGATAAATGGCTTGAATGCCAGTAAAACAAAACTATAATCACAACAATCAAATAACTCACAATACAAGGAAATAAATGAAAGCGATAAACCTGACCACCAGGCATCTAGCAACTCTTTGCAACTCTCCCAAACTACTTTCTCTCTTCACCACTATTATTTCTTCTATCTACGCACACACCTTTTTGTCCCTTAAATCAAATAGACACAATTAACATTAATTATAATTGTAATTCATTTCATTCCGACTGCTCGGTCTCGGCTCGCTTGCACGAACTCTTCAGAGCTAGCGACACCGAGAGCACGCACTCGCTCTCCACAGAGGGAAGAACTTTTTTCTCTACGATGAATTTAGGAAGCTAAACCCCGCGGAAGGAAGAATTGTCACCCTGCAATCCGCTTCACCCGGCTCAAAGGTCTCCCGAGGAAACCAGGCTGCTTTTCAGAGAGCCACCATCTTTAATTCTTTTCTCCGACACCCTTTCTCACCCGTTATCATTCTTTCTCATCTCACCCATCCTCACCACATTTCCTACGGGGGCTAAAAGAGAATAATGATTTTCATCAGGCCTACATATTTTAATAGGTCTGGCTAAATTCATCACCCTTTCTCTGACCTGGAGACACATCGTCCGGTTGGGGAGGCTACCAATCATAGCCTAGCTCAAACTTTGCCATACTCTTTAAAAAGGCTAAATTTGAGGCTCCAAGAGAAGCAGGTTTGAGGGATAGCCCACTGCGGAACGTGGAGTCATAGGTATCCTGGATCATGGGATTCCACTGCAACCCTTGGGGGACCGGCCAAGACCATACATGAAAAAAAACACGTCTCTATGTATGCGGAATGCAGCGAAAATTTACCAAAACTACCGAGGTGGTGGCACCCCGAGTGGTGGGGGTTGGTTCACCCACCACCCAACAAAAAGTCCGTCGTGAGGCATCCCTCAGAGGATCCCACCAGGTCACTCTTCCATAAATTCACCTCATTACTCATCGTTGGCAGCTACCCTAAATTGAGTGAAAAACGGCCCATAAGAGGGAGGAGAAGCGCATCACTCAGTAAAATACCCATAAACACACAAATAAACTTCTCTCAAGGCAAAAAGTAAATACGTTCGAACTTCAATGAAGACACCACAAGATATAAGAAGGGGGGGGGGGGAGTGATGGGGAGAGAGTAGGTGAGAGAGGTAAAAAGTATGGGGAATACAAGAGAGAGGGGGCGGAGTTGGGGGGAGGCAGATTGGGGGAGAAAGGGAAGGAGGGTTAGAATGGGATTTTTTTTATTCCTATAATTGGACACACATAAAGACTTAATTTGTATTATATATATATATATATATATATATATATATATATATATATATATATATATATATATATATATATATATATATATATATATATATATGAGGGTATATGTGAGGGTATGGAACGTACATACTCGCATGCCACCGGACAATCGTGGGAACGAAAGAAGAATACGCTCTGTTGCTCAACGTAACTTGAGAAAGAAAAGGAACATCCAAATAGTTACTGGAAGTTACTATTTGTTAGTGTCACATCCAATTTGGAGTGAACTAACCGGAACTGCAGCCAGCAGCCCCGAACCCGTCGTCTTATCCCCTCTCTCCCCGAGAACTCGTGTTAACGCCACCCGAACCACCCCGTCTGGACCTGAGTAGTCCAATCCATCACAATTAATGGTAATCAGTAAACCCAGTGTCCCTCTATTCTTAAATTACCTATTTAATCAACAATGATTGATACTCCCATTGAGTCATTATAAATCTAGACGCTTAACGTCAGTGTTATCCTCCCCTCCTTTTTTTAAACTGATTTAAGTGAGTCATTCCCTGATATTATTATTTATAATTGCTGTCAACCCGGACTAATCCGTGTTTAATATTTAATCCTTATTTACCTAAATGCACGTTTAACTATTGCTACTAATTATCATTTTGGTGTAAAGTAAAGTTTATTTTTGTTAGTGTGTTTATTTGTGGCTCCTCCTTTTTGGCGTACCCTTGGCGAGACTTTAATTAAGAATCCCTTCGGCTAATTTATTCAATCCTGTATTATGCACTCTTAGAATTTAACAATCACAAACCTCTTCCCAGTAACAAGTGGGACTTTTATAGTGAGAATCCTGGCCGTGGCACAACTCGCCTCTAACCAGCTTTCGCACGTTCAGTAGGAATTAAAGCCTATATATATATAATAATCGTAGATTGAGTCATAGGGTCTCAATACCATCGACTTAAACAAAAGCGGTGTGTCTAGATCAAGGACTAGAATAATTATTGGACTAGACTATGAGCATTTCTACGACATATATAAAAGTGTTGTCAGCTTTAAGGGGTCAAATTTTTGAGGAAGCGAACTCATATAGCCTAAAACTTGCCAACGTCCAAGGAAGCACAAATAAACTAACGTAAATTTTAATAATTAGAGTCTATTCCCCGAAGGAATATAAATAATAACCATTAATAATCCTTTCCAGTTAGCAAAAGCAAAGCTAGGAAAATATTCGTTATTTTGGGGGTTAATTATTAGATTGTATCAGTTTGGAACAATCGCAGCTTCTAATTCTCTTACCAGGTGCGTAAGTTCTTTCGTGAGTCACCAGTTGCGTCAGCAAGAGCAGTAATGGTTTCACAGTCGTTCGAAGTTTTCGTCAATCAAGGACAAACTCTCGGTCTCACAGGACAGGAACTAGTGAAATCCGTCCAAAGCGAACAGCGAGAGGAAAGAGCACGTGAAAAGGAAGAAATAAAATAAGAATTGGAAGAAAGAAGAAGAAAAGAAGAATTGAAAGAAAGGAGAAGAAAAGAAGAGTTAGAATTGGAAGAAAGGAGAAGAAAAGAAGAGTTAGAATTGGAAGAAAGGAGAAGAAAAGAAGTGTTAGAAATGGAAGTAAGAAAAGAAGAGTTAGAATTTGAAGAAAGAGAAAGGATTCGAAAACATGAAAGGAAATTAAGCAGAGACAAAGTTGAAGTCAGTTCTGTTGGATCTCGTGATCATCAACCCCAGGCGCCCGCTATGAAACTTACCCAATATAAAGACGAAGAAGATTTGTGCTCATACTTGACACATTTTGAAAAGATCTTCGAGGTAAACGGATGTGCCCTAGAATCCGAAGGAGTGAGTAGATTACTTACATTGCTCAGTCAGCGTTTAAGAGAAATTTTCATCTCGTTACCACACGAAGCTACAATAGACTATAGCACCTTGAAGGCCGAATTGCTATCCGCCTTCAACTTGAACCCTCAGTTCTACCGCGCTAAGTTTAGATCGGCTAAAATCCAGCCTGGTCAAACTTACCGACATTTTGGATACATCCTGAAGCGAAACCTCCAGTTCTGGTTAGAATCCTCCAAAGTAGAATCGGAGTATGAGGCCCTGATTGACTTTATCTTAAAAGACCAGCTATTGTCCACCCTCACCGAGAAGATCCGAGCATTCGTGCAAGACCGCCAAGCGTCTAACTTTCAAGAATGCCTCGAGGAAGCTGATCTACATGCGACAAATCATCGCCTATACCCACAGGATATCCGGAAAAATAGTCCCCCGTCCCCGAAGAAAAGATTTAGTCAATGGAAGTCCCAACAAAGGAAACCCTTTGCATTGATAAGGACCACAGCCCCGTTCAGGCCCCAAAATAAGCCTTTTGTAGCCCACGAAGACAGAAAACCCCCAGTTTTCAATACCCCCTACAATAACCAGCACCAGAATAAGCAGGTTATATGCTACTCCTGCGGTTCCCCAGGTTCCTGTTCAACAAGAGTTCCCCCGGATGCCTAAATTTCGAAACCGGCTCGATCAATGGCTGTAAAGTGTCCACCCTCTTCAGAGACACAGGGTGCACATGCATTGTGGTGTCAGACAAATTGCTTTCCCCTGTCGACCCCCAACATAAGAAGTATGCATTTGTACAAGACTTCTTGGGTCGAGAAAATAGATTCCCGGTAATCCACTGCCATCTACAGTGTAAATATTTTACTGGTTGGGCCGACGTAGTGGCAGGCCCCATCAAATTTTGCTCGGTACTCATTGGCCAGAGCGCACTACTCTCCCCGAGTGAAGTGACTCAAGCTGTCGTCACTCGAGCGCAAGCTAGCCACGAGGCCTCTCCCCCAACGTGCCTTTTCACCCCAGAGGCTACTTTAGAGGTTCCAACGAGTTATGCACAATTCCTCAGAGTTCAGCAGAGCTGCGTTTTACTTCAATCCCTTTGGAAAAAGCCCGAAAGAACGAAAGGTGATCGTTCGAGGGAACCTTCCCATAAGGTACATCATTAACGACTCCCTTTTCGCACCTCGCGAGATGAGTTGGACCCACCTTCCAAGGTCATGTGTATGCCGCGCACACATGTAGACCAAATCCTGCGAGTAGCACATGAAAGTCCCATGGCCGGTCATTTCGGTCATAACAAGACTTCTCAGCGAGTATTTAAATACTTTTTTTGGCCCGGTGCAGCCAAAGATATTGCAGAATTTTGCAAAACGTGCGATTTGTGCCAGAAAACCACTGCAAAAGGTCGAATAGCCCCAGCTCCCCTACAAAGAACCCCAGTCATTTCAGAGCCCTTCTCGAGAGTCGCCATCGACCTCATCAGACCAATTAACGCCCTTTCCGTCGAAGGTCATACGCATGTACTAACATTGATAGACTGCGCTACCCGATTCCCAGACGCTGTCGGTCTAAAAAAGATCGTTAGTATCTCTTGCTCTGAAGCCCTTATTTCCATTTTTTCTAGAGTAGGATTGCCCAAATAAATCTTGTCACATAGAGGCCACCAGTTTACCTCTGAGCTCATGGAACACGTGAACACTCTGCTCCAAATCAAACCTATTTTTACCACGCCCTTCCATCCGAGCGCGAACAGCATGTGCGAAAAGTTAAATGCGACCTTAAAAAGCGTCCTCAAGAAGCTTTGCATGGAACAACCCCAAGAATGGCACCAATATTTGCCAGTTGCGTTATTCGCATGCCGCGAAATTCTCCATAGGACCATCGGATTTTCCCCATTTGAGCTCCTGTACGGGAGAAACGTGAGGGGGCCCATCAGTATTTTGAAGGAGTTATGGACAAATTTCCGTTTGTTTCCAGAATTAAAAACACTTATTTATTCCTTCGTCCTCGAACTAAGGGAATTTCTGACATAGCAGTCAGAAATTCCGAAATTAATATGGAAAAGTATCGGACATACTTTGATCTAAAGGCCAAACACAGAAAACTGAAGCCCGGAGATGAAGTTCTGCTCTTACTCCCCACGGACTCCCATAAACTTCTCTCCCAATGGAAAGGCCCCTACCCCGTTCAGAAAACCCACGGATCGGTCGATTACGTAATACAGACACCCACAGGTGATAAGTTATATCACATAAACATGCTAAAAAAGTATCATAGACGGGCCTGTATAAACAATATAGTCGCCTTCGACGAAGAAAGGGTAATTGACGCCGTCCATCCAAACAACCCCCTAAATATTGTTAATTCGATTTGCGTAGAGTCAACTCTAATTTTCATCAGGCCTACATATTTTAATAGGTCTGGCTAAATTCATCACACGTTCCTTGACCTGGAGACACATCGTCCGGTTGGGGAGGCTACCAATCATAGCCTAGCTCAAACTTTGCCATACTCTTTAAAAAGGCTAAATTTGAGGCTCCAAGAGAAGCAGGTTTGAGGGATAGCCCACTGCGAAACGTGGAGTCATAGGTATTCTGGATCATGGGATTCCACTGCAATCCTTGGGGGACCGGCCAAGACCATAAATAAAGAAAAACACGTCTTTATGTATGCGTCGTGTCTAGATCAAGGACTAGAATAATTATTGGACCAGACTATGAGCAATTCTACGACAATATATATATTAGTGTAGTTGGGTAGCAGTCTTTCTTGAATGCAAATCTTGTGAAGACCATTGTGTATTTTGCATAAAATTAATTTCCTTTGGCAACTTTCTCTTCTTCTAACTATCTTTTTTATCCCATCTTGTCGATAGTGGATCATGTTACGCTCATGCATACCACAGGCGCCGTTCAGGAAACCGGACGGTAATCTATACACGCAAGTGGATGGAGTTGTTATAGGGTCACCCTTAGAGCTGACCTTCGCACACTATTACATGGGTGAACTCGAGGAGAGATTATTGGAAATCATTGAAAATAAGCCACACACATATTGCCGATACGTAGATGACATCTACATCAACGTCCAATACGAAGAACATCTTGTTAACACCAAGCTACATTTTGAGGAGAACTCCGTGCTAAAATTCACTTATGAATTGAGCATGGGAAATAACCCTCCCTTTCTTGGACGTTGAAGTTCATAACATCAGGGGCAACTACATCACTAAAGTACATAGAAGAAGTACGGACATGGCAAGATGCTTCACTGCAGAGAGTAAATGCACTGAAAGGTACAAAATAAGCGTAATCGGCTCATACATCCGCCGAGCTTATAAATGCTGCTCTACATGGGAACTTTTCCACCAAAAGATTGCCCGAGTAAAGCAAATACTCGTGAATAATGGTTCCTCAAACAGCATGATTGACAAACAACTCCAATCATTTTTAAATAACCATTACAAACATGGAGATAAAAATGAAAGTAATCATGGAGAAGTAAACAACATCAAAGTGTATTACAGAAATCAGATGTCCACGGCCTATAAAATAGATGAAAAAAAAATCAAGGAGATTATTAACCGTAAATCAAGGTTAAAAATCAAACAGATAAAATCCAACTCATCAGCAATTATATAACAACAAAAGCCAGCAATCTTCTGATGAAAAATAACATCTGCCCAAACTCCTTGAATCTCAAGTCAACCAACATAGTTTACGAGTTCACTTGCCCCGCTAAAGACTGTAAGCTTTATAAAAACTCTAAATATATTGGCATGACAACTACCATACTTTCGAGCCCCTTAACTATGCATCTACAAAGCGGAAGGCCTAAAAACCATATGGAGAGTGTACATAATATTAACCTAACGAGAGATATGCTCGTTGATAAAACGATTATTAAAAGAAAAGAAGTTAATAAAAGAGGCTTAACATCTTAGAAGCCATGTTAATAAATGAAGATAAGCCGGCCATCAACAGTCAAGCGACAAGCTGGAATCGCACATTAAAACTATTTCAAAAATTCTACTCACAGGAGTGGCTCATTTCCTCTAACGTTAGGTTTAACTAAGGCGAAATAAATACCCCTTAAAAATTGTTTTCTTTCACTTTTTGCCAGATCCTCACTCCACTCATTACATCGGTAAAGGAGGCAAAAACATTTCAAAACGCTCCGAAGATGATCGAATAAGATCGAAAGCTCATCAATTTAGTTTGGCTTTTACCAAACACATTCATTAGAAAAAAGAAATGATTACTGGACAAGTAATTCACAATCTACAAGATGGAATAAAAAAGATAGAAGAAAAGAAAGTTGCCAAAGGAAATTAATTAAGGCAAAATACACAATGGTCTTCAACAAAATTTGAATATATATATATGGAAAAAGATCCCTGACAAATTTGTACGGTTAATATATTAATAATAATAACGGTTTTCTATGAAGGTAAAGAAGCTTACATAAAGAGTTAACTTGAAACCAGTGTTTTTTTTGACTGGTGGATTCGCTATCATGTAAAAGTAGTGTCCCAGTTTCGAGGACGAAGGATGTCACCCTAGACCTGAAGTAGAGCAGTTGTCTAATAAGGGCACTACATTAACCGTACCATATATATATATATATATCGATATATATATATATATATATATATATATATATATATATATATATATATATATATACATATATATATATAAATATATATATATATATATATATATATATATATATATATATATATATATATATATATATATATATAAATATATAAATATATATATATATATATATATATATTTATATATAAATATATATATATATATATATATATATATATATATATATATATATATATATATATATAAAAATATATATATATATATATATATATATATATATATATATATATATATATATTATTTTTTATTTATTTTTTTTTTATATATATATATAGGTTAAAGCCAAAACCAGTATTCGGAACATATATAATTTGGAACGTTTCAAACATTAACTATGTTCATCTTCAGCATATAATGGAGTAAAACAATATGAAAGCGAGTAAGCTTAGAATACATAAAGAGATATATATTAATGACTGACAATAAGTTTAATATTTGTTGAATTTGAGAGAAATTAATGCAACAATGTAATTGTAGGGGAATTGTAGGGGGAGGTTACCGCAAAGACATCCGTCGAAGGCATCGGCGGGTTCAGTGCTTACGTGCAGTGTGGCACAACTCGGTGCCATGAAAGATCCTAAAGGTCAAAATGTAAGATCTCCCCCAGGAGGTTGAGATCCAGTTTCACGTCAAATAAGAAATTGGAGACGTGTTTCTCCCAATCTCGAAGGCTAACGAGGAGCCGATGTTTGACTTCGTGTGAAAAACCGTTTGGAAAAAGAACTCTCCTGGGGCCGTCTTCAAGCCCCTCCTCCCCTTACCACTCCCCAGTGGGGTGACGAGTTATAAATAAGGAACTCTGAGGAAAATCGTGGTAGTATACGTCAGTCTCTAGGTGACGAAGTCTTCGGATCAAACCGAACTACCCAGACTGGAGAGGTAGTGTACTTGGCTAGCCAGACCAAGAAGTACCCTGCAAGAGAGGCAGGGCTACCTACCTTAAGGGGCTAAGAAGAAGCTCATCCTCGAGCTAGGTCCCTGTTTTTCAAACCAAACGATAAGTTAACTTTTGTAAGTTCAACTTATTCTCACCAGAGAGACTCTTCATATCATGGTGCACCTTAAACACCAGGGGTATTCCTCGTCCTTGAGGAATTAAGAAAAGAAGAAGGAAAAGGCTCCCTCCTCGAGCCCTTTACTCGGTGGCCACACCGAACTCTTAGTTAACTTGGTGAGGAACCAAGTTCAACTTGTTCTCGTCAGAGAAATCCCCCTCCGTTATACTCGCCCTTGAAGTATACTGGAACTAAGAAAAAGATCATCCTCGAGCTAGTTCCTGGTTATCAAACTGAACTTTAAGTAACTTATTCTCGCCAAAGAAACCCCCCTCCGTTATCTTCGCCCTTGAAGAAGACCCTCCCCGAGTTCAGTCGTCGTCCATAAGGAAATACGTAACGGAGGAGAAAAGCTCCTCCTCGAGCTCGTTACTCGGTGGTCACACAGCACTCCAAGTTAACTTGATTTAAGAACCAAGTTCGACTCACTCTCACCAGAGAGAACACGACTGCCTAGGTGTTGCATAAAGCACCGTATTGGTTCTCGTCCTCGAAGCCTCCCCCCTCCGGAAGAACGTGTGGACCCCCCAGCTGCCACCCTCGCCAAAACAACCGTGTGATCTCGCTCATCTACATCTGGCCGGTGGCACGCGTCGAGAGTAAATAACATTTCTGAGGCCTTTAAACTCCACATGAATCCGTAAGCCTAATTCTTATATTATTGTTGTGTGTAGAGAAAACGTTAACCAAATTTTGTGGGTAAACTAATTTAATTAATTCTTGTTTAGGATAATATTCAGAGTATTGCTGTAGTTAATGTATAAAGGTTATGTATTCAATTGATAAAGATAAAATATAAGTTTATTTTGGGATTAATGTTCGTTTCTCTTATATATCCTTACGTGTTTCGTAACGACTCTGTCGTTAAGATATTCTTATAATATCAATATATTAGACACTCTTAGCACTCTTAGAATAGAACTAAAAGGAGGGGAATTCTACGACAGTAATAATGAATAAATTTTGAGTTTAGTAATTTTTTAAGAAAATAATGCAAAAATTTTCGAGAGGACAATGCGAAATTACAAGGAAAAACACTGCAAATTTCTAAAAACAAACTGAGAAAACAAAGCAAAAATTCAAATGAAATAAATGGAAGACTACTTATCAAGTTGAGAGGAGGACAGGAATCGAATGATTTAATATGTGGCAAATTTGAATTGAGTTAACATGGTAGTTGTTTAAAATAACTGAAATATGGTTAACCAACTAATAGAAAATTATAATTATCGGGTCAATGAGTGAGTTGTTATTACATTTTACGTAAGAATGAATTACAAAACAAACTAAAATTAAGATATTTGAATTAATAGATGTAAAGTGGTGTGGACGACTGACTCAAATTTAATTCTGGATTAAGCATTTGAATAAATAACGATTCTAAAATGTTGAGATCTACGGATTTATCCGCAGAACCCCAAACCTTGAAATTTGATGGGGACAATAATGAGGTGCGGGTATCCGAATGATTCCTTATTGCAGAAAATTCCGGTTAAGCAATGGTCTGTGTAGTGGGAAACCCCCTTATGTTTGCAAATCTCCAGCTTCAATTGTAGCGTAGTTTTACCTACATACGTAGCGAGTTTGGCAACACTCACACATATATTGATAAACAAGTGAGGACCTGAGTAGCAAGGGTAGCTTCTCCTTATGAGACAAGTAGGTTTTAAGAGAGATAGTATTAATTGGTATTCGATAGGATTTCATTTGCGGATAAACTTTAGATAATAAATGTTGTAAGTCTAAGATGAGTTTGCCTGTCAGTGGTGCAATTTAGGGTATTTTGAGATACATTTTATGTTTTGATACCTTAAATTTGACGAGAGGAATAACTTGTATTTAATTTAGGAAACTTTGAATCAATTTTTCGAGTAATGATGCTGGGACTAAATTAAATTTACAAAATTGTTTGAGATTAGACATTTCTTTATGAAAATTGTTCCAGTTAGAGGATATTCTGAAAGCACGGTTTATTCTGCAGCTTACAGATGATATTTTGAAGCAGTTTGGTAAACTCGAGAAATAATTAGTGCCAAGCAGAGTGGATGTGTTTTCTAAATACTGAACTGGAAATTTTTTTTTTGTCTGATTGAGCAATCTTAATGTCCAAAAATCAAAGAGAGTTATTAGTTTCATGCTCTAGTGTAAAGTTGATTTTATGATGCTAGGAATTGATATAGTTTTGAAACTGGGTGGCATGATTCTTATTTTTAAATAGAACGAAGCAATCGTCAATGTATCTTTTATAGAGCATAGGTTTGAACTGTTCTAGTTTACACAGAAAGGCATTTGCAAACGATGGACCTAGAGGAGAGCCCATTCCCATCCCATGCCTTTGTTTATAAAGCCTATTGTTAAATATAAATATTATATCTTCAACGGCCAATTTAATAAGTTTAGAAAATCGGGTTTATTGAGACCAAGAACTGTGCAATTTGTGTTAAAATGTGAATCACATATTATATTACAGATTTCAAGAACAGGGATGTTGGTAAATAGTGATCAACATCGAAACTAGTCATGTGATACTGGGAAAATCTAGAGGAATTAATTAAATATACCAACTCAAAGAATCCTGTATAGTGAACTCATTTTTAGTAATAGGCTCTATTATGGGTATCAAAAATTTACAAAGATTATAAATAGGTGTACGAATTGCCGAAAGGACCGCGCGAATTGGCAATCCGGCCTTAAGGATTTTGGATAGGCCATAGAGTACACCAGGAGCTGAACCTGAAGTGAGAAGTCGATGGTAATGTTCTTTAGACAATCCTTTAGACTTAATCTTACGAAGAAATCTGTTAATTTTATCCTCTATCCTAATAACACTTTGAGATGGATCATAATCAACTTTAAGAAATTTAGAAGAATCATTTAATATAGAATTCAGTTTATCTATGTACATACATAATCAGTTTTATTTAACAATACCACACGTTTGCCTTTATCTGGTTTACATATGACTTAATCTGGCCGTTTTAAGTTCTTTAAAATATTAATATCCTAAAATCTGAAGAGGGGATTGAAATTCTTAAACGGCTTAAACTATAACTTCAAATTTATGAAGATAATTAATACCGTTAATCTTAAAGGCAGACAATCTAAAATCCAATCCTAGAGCCAAAGTTTTCTTTTGGTCTTTGGTTAAAATGAAGTCGCTAAAATTGAAAACTACCTTATCTGGATCAATTGACATAACTGAAGAAAGACCTAAATTTTCGAGTTTCTTAGAATGCCTAGTTTGATTTGAGAGCCTGTATGAATCTGTTTTACTTTTCAAGAAATTGACGATGGTATAATCTAAGCTGTATGTCAACTGTTTAAGGCGATTTTCCGTAAAGGAAAATCGATTTAGAATAATTACCAACCAACTTTTTCTTAAAATTGATTTCAGAAATAAGGAGTTTCGAAGCCTAGGATAGATAGCGTTGAGAGGTTATAAGTTGTTTACGATAAACTTTTGGACATAATTATAGGATTGACATACGATAAGTAAATGAAGATCACATTCGGACGTTGCTTGCTTCTTCAGAAGCGTCTCCAATAGGCTGAACACTTTAAGCGTTGTAAATGCTCTTGTGTGTGTTTTGTGTGGGTTGTGTGCACCAATAAGACCTAATTGCGTCAAGGATGTCGTTAGTGTTTGTGAGTGAACGGTCGTTAAGTGTGTTGGCAATGGGTTTTGCTACGTCTGTGCACATTATTCTCTATACGCTCCGCCAAAAGAAGGAATGGTCGGTGTTGCGAGCGTCACCCGCGATGACGGTCAATTGGCGGATCCGGTCAAGCTGTTGTGTTAGTTTTGTATTATGTGATGCACCTTTGTCTGTTAATAGAGAACATGACCTGTGTCATGCGATGGTAGGTTTTTCTTGATGTGTGTGGGCTGCGAGCTGTGTTTATGGTGTCCATGATTGGTGATCTGCAAGTTAAAGTTATGTAGTGTGTTCTCAATTAGTCTTTTTAACTCTATCTATTTTGTGTCGTTGTAGTCAAATAGGGGAGATGTGGGTATAAGTATAGGCGATGATGGGATAATCATGCATATAGGTAAGTGATCAAATAGTACGTTGGGACATGCGGCAATGTGGGTGTGAAATCGTGTAGCTTGTTCACTTCATAAGAGCACCGTTGGTGAGGTTTTTAGTCCGTTGTGCCTATATAGTGTATAAAAGGTATGGCTGATGTGTTGGCAGCAATATTGTTGTAAGGCACCGGTCAGCTATCTTCTCAGATCGTTAGTGGTGTTCGAAAGTAGGATTGGATTAAAAGCATTCGAATTCACTGTGAAGAAGAATGAGGTTCTAAGTGGATAGAGTCAGGAATGGGAAGCGTATGTGTAATTGATTTCAGCGTGGCCAATAGTACCCACCAGGATAGTTACAGATCTAGTTTGCACTTTGGAGCCTATAAATGAGTCGTCTTGTGTGTTGATGATGGAGTGCTGCATAAACCGCTTAACTAGGATCGCTGATAACAGGTGCGGCGCCTGTGGGGTTTGGTATGGGTGATAGTCTGCAATTTCAAGTCTGTTGTTGAGCGGGTGTAGGCCGGCGGAGTTTAGTAGTATATGTGGGGTCTTTGGATGTTAAGTAGCAAGTTGTAGACGGTATAGAAATACCGTGGCAACTGTGTACGTTTCGTTGCACGAGACTAAGATGACCTCTTGGCATTGTCCTAAGAGAGTGGTGGTAGTGGTGGCTAGATTCACACTTGTCTGTAGTGCATTGAGTTTGGTGGATGTAGAGTGTAAGGTCTTTGTGTCATTTTGTGCGGAGGAGGTAGCAGTAGTAGAGGGGTGGAGACAGCAGAGAGAGTGGGAGGAGATGTAGAGAGCGTGAAATTGGAAAGGAGACAGTAGAAGGGTGGGCGAGACGGATGAAGTGTGGGTGGGTGCATATGGAGGGGGTTATGATACAGAAGAAAGAAGGGTGGGAACAGCTGAGTGGGCGGGGAAAGCAGGAAGAGGGGCGGGATTAGTAGAAAGTGGGGTGACCACTATGAGAACCATAGGAGTGTGGTGAGGAGAGTGGGGACTGTGGAAGGAGTTGTCGCATTGGGAGAGAGTAGAAATATATAGTGTGGAAGCAGAGGGGCGCAAGAGAGTAAGCACAGAAAAACCGGGAAATTGGGTAGATTTGAGTGGCATGTCTGGTACTGTAGTTTTCCCGAGTCCATTAGCGGCATGAAGCTCATAAAGAAGTTGGGCGTTTAGGCGTTTTTTTTTTCAAATAAGTCTTTTGCTAATATGGAAAGCACGTCGGGCAGTCGTGATTAAGGCTGATGGTTTCTGTTGTATTAAGACTAGGTGTTCGGTTAGTAAAGGTTGTCTGGGTCAGTGCCGGCAGTCGTTGCGAGTGTTCTTGTAAGGGGAGTGGAGCCGGTTATTGGAGTAGATAAGATGGGTGAAGTAGTAATTTTTTGTTATCTCCTCAGCTCCGCAACGTCATCCGCAGCGGGCATGGCTAATTATGGCATCGTATGTTCATGGCGATATGGTCACGCTCCAATTGAGTAAGACTTTTACAGTCATTGTAATGGTGCCCTATTACACTGCCTCTTGAGTACAAAAGGTCTGCCTGGCACATATGTGTTTCCTGCTTTATCATTTAGCAACAGCGACGCTGTATTGGTTCGATGTTTTGTTGATTTCACTGGTCAAAAAAAAAACAAATTATCATGGTTCTGGATCAAAATAGCCTGATGCTAGCGTAATTATGGGTGCTGAATTCAATAATGACGTTCGTATAGTTGTATCGGACTCAACGCGAGCCCAGCGTCATCCTCAATCACTAACAGCTCTCACTCCATCCGCAGCTGATTTCGACGATGCCTATGCCGCCGAGAGACGCCAGTCATACCCTAAGCACTTTGGGTTTAGAGCCAGGAAACTCCTTCGAGAGCTATGTATAGCTCTCGGGCCGGTGGCGTCCCTGGTTCTGTCCAGTACGCCCCCATGGAAGGTACCATATTTGGCTATTTGTTGCCACGCCTCTGCTCCCAAAGCTTCTATAGCGCCGAAAGTATTGCGTTCGACCTTTTTGGAGCACACCTCGTGTCACGCTCGAACCGTGCCAGTGTAAACGAATGGCTCTAGGTCCCAAGAGGGGATCGGCTTTCACGCCGTATCCCCCCTGTTTGAAGTTAGCGGGGCTCTGCCAGGCACTGCGTCTGTCTTCACGGTCGAGCTAGTGGCAATATACCACTCGGTACGGGAGATTACGCGACGTGCCCGGTTCGGAGACTGGATTGTGATCTACATATAGCGACTCACAAAGCACTCCGAGTGCCTCGGGGCATTGAAATCTTCGCATCTTCTGGTTCGCGTTATCGGTGACGCCACGGTTTCGGCAAGCGGGCGGATGTTGAGATTATCTTCTGCTGGTTTCCTGGACATGTAGGAATTGCAGGGAATGAACGTGCCGATGAGGGCACCAAAGAGTCCGCGAGAACTCTCTGACCGGACTAGCGTTTCGCTTTTCCTCACACCGACTACATGGCAGGAATACGGCAGCTCTTCGGGCTGCTTGGCAAAGAAGATGGGAGACGGTCGAAGGGAACGTAAAATTGCGTACCATTGCCTTCATTGACTCTAAGGCTCGGTTTGGCTAAAAATTCATCAAGGCTATGGATCTATCTGGTTCTGGGTTTAGATACTTATGCCAGAAACTAGGTGGTGTGGTTTCTGAAGCAAAGTTGGAAGCAGGTGTCTTGAATGGACCACAGAGTCACATTTTACTTCATGATAGCAAATTCATCAAGGCCTTGAACACACTGGAGAAAAACTCATGGTAATCATTTGTCAATGTGTCAAAGCTTTTTCTTGGAAACTATCGTGCTGACAACTGCCATGAAATCGTTACAACCAGGCTGCCAAATTATCGTGCATTACGAGCAAGGATGTCCTTCAAGTTGTATTTTTTCCACTCTCATATTGAGTTTTTCCCAGATAATCTTGAAGACATTAGTAATAAACACGGTGAAAGACTTCATCAAAACATCACCTTAATGGAGAGCAGATATCAGGGACAATTTAGTCCTAACATGATGGGCGACTGTTGCTGGACGCTTCAACGAGAAGAGAGCGAGCTGTACAAACGAAAGCCAAAAGTTCAGAAGCACTTTTAGAACTTTATATTTTGTCAATTACTTTAGGATTTGAACTTATGCTTCTGTTACAATTTCTTATGAGCTTATCTGTAGCGTGTTTAATATCGTTCTCTTGCGCGAGACGATTAATGTCATCATATTTACTATTTTTCTAACTCACCAATGTGAAATTAGTTATATAAGCATAGTCACATAGGAGAAAAGCTGTTCTGTTTTGGGTTAAATATCTGTTGCCCGACACAAGCGAAGGAATATTTAATATTTGTACCTATTGATTTTTTTTATAAAACCTAGTTTGATAGAACAAAACAAATATCAGATTCAAAGTCAGCAATGCGAAATTAGTTGCGTGAGCATAAACTAATATGTGAACCATTTTGGCTGTTGACTAGTGTTTTCAATGTCATAGTCATATGCGAGGGTCCCGCAAATGTTGAAGCTTTGGTGTAGCAGCATGGTCTTGTGGTATTCTTCTGAGGATGTTATAACCGCCAATTGCTCGGTGCAGGTGAAATAAAGGTATTTGATGACCTCCTTTCTGTTCTCATGCCTGAGTAGGATGGAGAGGTCTTTGGTTGGGAATGCCGGAGTATTGTTATTTAATGTTTCCTAAATATTGCATCAGGTTATTTGCTGTGGTGTTACTGTTCATATATAGTTTTTGGCCTGTATGTGTTTTCTATATTTATAATTGGTGTGTCAAATGAGTTGGATAGTTTGAGTGTGATTGTGCTTCATTTATGTTCGCTGTATATTAGTTTTAATGTGTTTAATGAGCCAATGATAAGGGTTGTAAGATTTAACTGTTGCTGAATTTCTTCAAGCCATAGGCCTAATTACTCTGCCTAGAACGTCTGGCCGTTTTGCACACCGACCGTTTCGAGGTGGGCAGCCGAGTGTGAGACGGCACTCAAACAGAAGCGTTATGCCTACATACGCTATAAGCGCCGCCCGAACGATTTCACTGTCAGTGAATTTCATTTGGCGGGCATACATGTCTTTAATTAAAGGGAAGACCCCTCTAGCAGAGGTGTTAAAGTCAATCAAAATGGTTTGGGCCATGTTCTCGTCGGATATTCCTACCTTTGTCCAGGCAAATCGGACGCACTCTCGGAACGCAGGTCTGTAGCGAAGTCCTTTGCGACCGATTTCTCTGCATTCTCTAATTGGGATGTTATTCTGCCAGCATTCAATGCACGTCCTGATGTCGCTAAAGTCGCGTACTAGCCTTACCTCAATTCCCTGAGAAACATTAAAGGACAGGAGATCTTTACACTAAGTGAGTTGCATTCCGTCCTCGCTTCGTATACGGACACCGCTCCTGGTTACAACGATGTCCCTTATGCCACGCTTTAATACTTAAAGGGGTGAGTAAAGGCATTTCTGTAAGATTTGTTGAACAGTGCTTGCTTTTTTCAACCCGGGGAGAGATCACTTTACCCCGTCAGGTTTCACTCAATTACTCTAACCTCATGCGTGTCCAAGTCAATGGAAAAATTGGTAAATACTTGTTGAGTAGTCTTTGTCCTTGACAACTTAGGCCACTAATAGTATGCACTTTGTGGCTTGTGCAGTTCCGCTCTTCGTTGGATGCTCTGCTCCGATTGGAAGATGCCGTCTGCGAGGCCTTGCTTCGAAGCTAGCACTATGCCTCGATGTTTTTCGAGCTAGAGAATGTTTATGATACAGCATTGCGATACGGTAAAATGGAGACTTTGTATAAAAAATGGCCGAAGGGACGCCTCCCAATCTTTCTGAGTTTTTGCAGGATCGTCGATTCCGCGAACAGGTGAGAGGACCCCTCTCGAACCCAATAGAATAGAAAGACCATTTGCCGCAGGGAAGTTTCCTCAGTGTCACATTCTTTTCCCTGAGCATCAACGGTATCATCTCATTGTAGCCAGAAGATGTGACTAAGTTCTAAGTAGACAATCTTTCAATCTCTTTTGCTGCGGCCAAGATGCTAATTCTTGAGCGTCGATTCAGATAGTAACCGCATTCTAGCTATTCTAAAGCGCACAAGTTTGGAATTTTCTTAGCCAAGCCTAAGGTAGTGTACTTCTGACGCCATCCACAGCTCCACCCACGGCCAAACTTGTTTCTGAAAGGGTTTCGCCTGGAATTGGTGGATTTTTACTGTTTCTTTGGTCATGGTTTCGACCAAATCCTGGAGGCTCATATTCGCAGATATAGGACATGTTTCCTTCCATGATGTTCACCGATTGGGATGCTGATAATGGTATTGCCTTCCTTTTCTACCAATCTTTAGTTTGTTTGAAGCTTAAATATGGATGCAAGTTTATGTATCCGTAGCCAAGCGTCTATTCCGGGAGGTGGAATCGATCCACCACACTAGTCTGTGGCTAGCGACCGATGCCTTCCATACATCCCCCATTGAGAGTCTAGTTGTCATTGCAGAGGAGATACCATACACTTTGTAGCTTGTACAGTCGATTATGTGCTCGTACGCTCCAACCCAGTGCCTCTATTCAGTAACCACCAACTATCTCTACATCCGCAGCTGATCTCGACTATGCCTATGCCGCCGATAGATGACAGTCATACCCTAAGCACTCAGGGTTTACTGCTAGGAAGCTCCTTCGAGCCTAGGTGTATCTCTCGATCAAATGTCACCCCGCCTCTGCTCCCAAAGCTTCTACCTCGCCAGGAGTATTCGCTCGGTCTTTAGTGAGCACACTATCTATCACGTTGCATCCGTACCAAAGTATACGGATTGCTCATAGTCCAATGGGCGCCTCGGTTTCCATGCTTTATCACTTCTGTGCGAAGTCCGCGGAGTTCAACCAGGCGCTGCATCTCTCTTCACGGTAGAGCTGATTGCGATACACCGCTCTCTATTGGATATAACGCGTCAGGCCGGTTCGAATACCAAACTATGATCTTTAGTAACTCACAAAGCGCTCAAAGTGCTCTCGGGGCATTGGAATTTCCATATCTGCTGATTTGTGGTATCCGTCAATCCACGGAGGTAGCAAGCAGGGTTGAAAATCGAGATTATCTTCTCTTGGGTTCCTTGATATATGGTGATTGCGGGGAATGAGCGCACTGATGGACTGGGCGACCAACCAGTATTTTGCGCTTCCTCACATCGACTACATATCATGACTCAGTGCCGTGCTTCTTACTCCTTGTGCTGTGTATGTTTATATTCTTTAACTTTAACGTGGTCTCGTTTGTGTTGAAATAGTTCATGACCACCTTTTATGTATTAAAATAAAGAGGTGCGTGTGCACAAAAGCGTGTGGTAGTGTTAGTAGTTAAATGTTTATTTCTTTTCGGTGTGTTTCTCTTTCACATTAAAACTGCAATTTGGAAGGATCTCTTACCGGACACCTTCACATGCCGCCTAAGAATTCACCACGCAAGGTTACCCATAAAAAGGGTGACCAACCTGCTACCCGTTCCAGCGCGCGCCGCTCGATTAGTTCAGATCCGTGCCCCAGCCCCCAACTTGCTCCCTCGTCGGAATCGGAAGACGAAGAGTCCTTGAGGCGCCAGGCACTCGACTCCTTGAGCACTCGGAAGGTACCACCTCAGCCTCGGAATACTACCGCAAACTCGAGCATTCTTAACCTCAGACGCCACTTAGCTCCAGCTCTGGAATTTAATCTCCCTGACACAGGTTTTCAGCCTGCCATAGGTCTCCTCCAGATTGTACAACAGCGTAGGGTGGTCCCTAACTGGGACCTAATAGTTGAACATCTACGCGCCCGTACCACTTCACCCAACTTACCCTTCCGTACTCGAGACATTGAGGAGATCGAACTCCTCATAATTCTCCACCGTTTGCGGGATAGGCTGAGAATACAGGAGGAGGCTAGGGTTAATACGAGACTACGTCTCTATTATTTGGTGTCCTTAGTAAACTGGGCATATGCCCTAGAGGACTCACGTCTACAATCTACACAGGTAGTGGGAATATATATAGATCCAGTTTTGTATAATCGATCAGTCTTACGTTCCCAATACGCATAATATGCGTCCAGGCCCCGACAGAAGCGCCAGCGGCAGCAGGGCTAACAACGTAGACCACGCAATAGATCTCGTGGGAAGGAAAGGGGGAGGATATAAACCCCGTAAACCTTAACGAATGGATAGAGGAGTTCTGGGTCATTCAGGAAGTCCTCTTTGGCTCCTCCCCTCCTTCTCCCTCCACTCCGCGGCTTTCTATTCCGAGCCCTGAGGGTTACATTACCCTTGTTGTGGAGGTCGGTGCTGGTGACCTAACGGGTATCTCAGTTGTGAGTTACTGGTTCGAGGACGAGCCTTCCCCCAGGAGAATAAACATCGATTTATCCACGAAGCCCGAGGGACGGGTCGTCCCCTCACCGAGGCTTTTGTCGCCAAATGAGGACTCGGACGACTTTGTATTGGATGAACAGGAGCGTCTTCTGTCGGCAGACCCCGGCTTAGCTGCGGCAGTTGAAGCACTTAACATCGCTTTTCCCCCTAGGCAGGTCTCCCAGGAACAATTGGTGAATGACGACCTAGGACTGCGTGCCGCATTGGAGGCACTAGAATTGCACAGTCCCCCCGAACTCGCCGTCACTCCCCGACCAATAGCTCCTCTCCCGGAGGAGGCTTCTTCTCAGGATGCGCCTCTCGAGCCTCAGCTCGAGTTAGAGGAGGACGAGGGCAGTGAGGCAGGTGACGAGGATAGGCAGCAGGTGAGTGTCTTTGATCCCCTTGCTAAAACAAAACGGGTCCCCTGCAACGTCACATTTGTGACTTCCTGCCCGGCAGTGTATGCTAAGGCCTACCACACCCATGCAACATTGCCAAGGCAGCTGCCGGGCAGGGTGTAAAAGTATAATTTAGGGAATATAAGCATTATGCTTCTTTCCCCCTGGTATGACTCCAGTAATTCAAACCCTTGTTAGATCTGGTGTTCTGGAAGACTCTTCCGAGGTAAGATGCTGTCTTCGAGTTTTCCTAGTCCCCCAAAACACCAAGGAGGATCGCCTAGTATACGACATGTCCCATTGATAACTCCCCACATTATACTGCCCCTCCTTCTAGCTCCCGACCTTGAGAATGGTTCTTCGTGAGGTTCCAAGGGGCTGATGGGTACTCAAAGTGGATCTTTGTCATGGTTTTTACCATATCCCCCTCCACCCCCGGGCCCGGGGTTGGTTCAAGATTAAGTATGAGGACTAGACGTATAGATTTCGAAGACTTCCCATTGGAATTAGCGGGAGTCCATTCATCATGCAGCAGTGTATGGCCCCCATTTTTCAGGCCTTTACTTACTTGGATGACAATTTGCTAATAGGCCCTAGTGGTAAGTTAAGGTTATTGGTTAACGATATCCTGGCCTCTTCCCTGGCTGTTAATGTCCCCAAGAGTACCCTAATGCCCACCAACTCCCTGGTCTATCTCAGGGTGGAGAACGACCTCCGTTCAAGATCTACCCGCCTAACGCCCAAGATGACCCGACGTACCGGCTTTGCCATGGAGTGGACCCCCAAGGTCCCTAAGCCTTTCCCCTTTTTTGGCAGACGGGGGGGGGGCTCCTGAACTTTATCTGCGGGGCCTCCTCGTTGCCCAGGTTCTGTGCCCAGCTGGCATATGCCCGCTCAAATAGGATCTGCCTTATGGGGACCTTGTTGTCTTCAGAGTGGGCTCCTTGGTTCCTACTGGTAAAAAGTGGCGCCATTTACTCGGATGCGACCCCCTAAGCCCTGGTATGGATATTGCAGGTCATGAGCCAGTCACATTCGTCCTACATAACACCACCCACGCGATGCGCGCCAATTTTAAACCCTTCTTATTGCCTTCTGCACGTACCCCGATTGCCGATTAGTTTCAGATTCAACTGCTGCCCTTGCCATCTTGTTAAAAGGATCTCTGTTGAAATGTTTCCTGGGCCTTTTGCTCACGAGGTTCTTAATTTCTACCATTATTTGTACATCCACAGAAGACCAGTGGGGACATGTGTCGCCTCAGAAGCAAACCCAGCCAACTTCTCCAGTCGCCCTAATTTTAGGGGCGCAATTTTGATGACGTTATAAAACGACTCTGGTTGATGTCACAAAATCATTGACGTTACTACGCTCCAACAATATAAGAGATTCTCGGGACTCCGTCCGACTCTGCTCTTCCGACGATCTCGCTATCTTCCAGATACAGAAGGAAAGGCCAAGAGTAAATTTCATCCACGCTTATCACTGAGAACAGTGATTTTCTACAAGGTATACCGTGGACGGTATAATATCGTGAACCAACTACGAGATTCAGCAAAGCCCTCCACCCCTCTTAATAAAAATTCCTTTATTTCTCTGGCTCATCATAGTGGTATGACGTGCTTAACCCTCCCCATCCCTGCTCCACCGTGACTTCGCTTTGTGAATGTTACTCTACACATAGAGTTCCGTTGCAACTATGCAATTCTACTAAGAAAGGGCATAATTGCAAACTTTGGGGAAAGGAGGTCTGAGACTTAGCCCGCTGCGGAACCCAAAGGAAGGAGCAAACTTGGATCGGGACTCAGTTACCAACGCAGGGAGGATTAACACCCTACCCTGCCGCACCGTACAAGACCACAGAGGGAGACACCACCGTCTCTGTGAGATGTCGGACGTAACTGAGAAATACATAAAACCCAATAGAGGGGACGGCAACCCAACTGGAGTCAGTTGATGCGGGCTTCAGTCATCATTAAGTCCACCATGCTTTTACACCCTCAGAGAATCCCAACCAAGTCTATACTCACTCATTAATCATCACCAAATCGGAGTCATTTTCACGGGGTCGTTATCGGCGGGGCGGGGGACCCCTAATAAATAAAAAGAAAGTTAAAAATCGAAATCAATGGCATACAACTCATGCTCACTCACACTCACGCACATAGCAGATAAAACACCCACTACCGACAAACCCACCACCAACAATGCATGCACACTTCTCAACTTAGCCGTTACACACGACACCCCCATCACGAACATAATTAAGACACACACACAGGCCATAAACTCGTCTTCTGCTCACAGGAGGACGCAGTCAAATTACATGAACTTGCATCGGACACACTCGTCGCACAAGACCTCCAGAAACAATTTGCCAGCGGTGTACGGAATAAAACACCAAATACGCATCACTAATACCAACCCCCTATGGTTGGCTTTCTCCACTGATGACCTCAGCGCTCACCTCAGACAAGTATGGGAAGGAGGTCATCAGAGATCTCTATTACAACCGAACGAAGCAATGGACAGTAATCACACTGTACGACGAACACAACAAGTCACTACTGCTAGACCAAGGTATCAAGGTCTGCGGCACCCTAACGCACCCACACCACATCGACCTACAGCTAAACATAAGACCTGCATAGTGCCACCGGTGTTACAAAACAGGACACTCTACACGTGACTGCCAAGCAGACCTGGTCTGCTTCAAGTGCAGTGCAGTGTAGTGGGCCACAACTACACCACCTACACAGCCACCACATGCTTCTGCACAAACTGCGCCGTCAAGCCAAAATGCCTTACCTAAGTAAGCCTCGCTCTGAGGTCGTAGCTGCTATACGGTATCATCAACCCATCAACACAACCAAACACTCCGACCCCATCCCTCCTCCCTTCACAAGAACATTCGTTCCTTGCGGAGGAACCACAACTCCGGACGTGGTCTTCCGCATCGACCACACTACACGCTTCTACACTCATATCTTACCGGGTCTCCACGTACTTTCTGACCACATACCGATATGTCTTATCATATCTACATCTCCCATACTCATACCCACACACCTCTCTTCAACTACAAAATCATGAACTGGGAAGAGTTCAAGAGAAACATAACAGATTACACACCAGAAAACCTAGACCTAGAGCACACCAATCCAGACATGTTAAACAAACCACTGCTGCTCAATATTAAACACTATAACCGCAGTACGCGACCCACACACACCAAACAAACTTACACATGCATAAAACACTTCACATATTCCATACCTACGCAGAGACTCATCACACAGTACAACACTCACTACACTAGAGGCCCACGACAACACAACATCAACAACCTACGTGCCCGCATCCTACAGTGCGTGCAGCTAGATAGGAAACGGCAGTGGCGAGAGGTCGTCTGCATCGCGGACGACACTCATTACACTAAGCCCTCCATCTTCTGGCGGCACGTAACAAGGATGCTAAGCACTGATACACCCAAATCCTTCACCCCCTGAGTAAACAACCAAACACTTATAGACACCAATGTCATCTTCAACTCATTTAGGTCCCACTGGGGCACAGTACACACACACAACCCACCCAAACCACACGAGCAAGAGCACTTCCCGGAAGTTCAGGAGTGGTATTGGGCCCAAGCTCACGTCCTAAGGTCCGCCCCCTGATAAGAATAAATCTGCTCGACTACACATCCACACTGATCACTCCTATCACCGTCGAGGAAACAAAACACTACATTAGAACAACACCAAAACGTGCACCCAGCCTCTCCGTGCTACCAGCCACACTAATACACAACTTTCCCGCAAACATATAGCCCACACTTACACACCTATTCAACGCCTCACTAGCCCCAGGCCTCTTCCCCCAAATATTCAGTCTCTCACAACATACTTATACACAAAACGAACAAAGACCCAAAACACCAAAACAATTACAGGCATATTGCTCTATTAGATCATCTAGGCAAAATACTCGAACGTATGATCAACTGCCGCTTACGAGATTACCTGGTAGAGAAGAACTGGTTTTCCCCTCTAATTATATGGGTTTAGAAGGGACCGGTCCACTCAGGTGGCTGTGACCATCATTCATGAAAGAATACAGAAAAAAACGCCAGGTATATCAACAGACATTCTCCATCAGCAAGGACGTGGAGAAGGCCTTTGATAAAATGTGGCACGAGGGACTGTTGGAAACTCGTCAACAATACGAAGTTACCTCTTTGCACCTGAAGACTCCTCTCGCACTACCTCACTAAACGGAGATGCACGATAAAATACAACAATATCCTTTCAAGTTCCTTCACACTACGCTCAGGCGTTCTTCAAGGAAGCGTACTGGCACCCACACTTTACATCATAAACCATCTAAACTCAACAAGGCTCAAATACACACAACATACAAAAATCCTTGGGGTAACTTTTGAAAAACCCTTAGGTTCAACATACAACAGAACATAACACAAACAAGAGCCGCCCACACAAACACAATGCTGCACAGGTTCTACCCTGCGGGCAAAAAACTTCAGTTACACCTTTTAAAACACTAGTGCGACCTCTTCTCGCGTACGCCCCACTGTTACTCATAGCTGCGAGTGCCACGTGGCAGCAGAAGACTTAATGCATTCAGAAATCTGCTCTAAAGCGCGCTTGCTGCTCTTCCTTGTACACGAGAATGTCCACACTATACTACAGCAACAAATTAGAACCCCTCAACACACACGCTCACACCAGACCAACAAAACAACTTTGGAAACTCGCTAGAGATCCCATATAAACTGCACTAAACGCAAGATGGTATGCGATGGCACCACGACACCCCGCAGCCCATGACCACCCACAACCCATACCGTTCATCGCATAAGTTTAAAGCATCATGAATAAAGCGTTTCCTACTAAGCAGACACGCTCTCCTTCCTGACCACCCTCCAATCGTCGTCCAGTCACGAACACCTCGAGACCCACTCAACCACACCACGAATCGGTGTCTAGCCACCGACCTATCAATTCTTCCTATCCCACTCAAGTTATTTCTGCACCCTCTTCCTCTACGACTGCCTGTTCGCCTTGTGTTACACAGTGATTCCACTCTGTCCTTTCTATACACATCATTCATTCATTCGGTCGGGACTCGAATTCGCGCCGTGCTCCTGACTCCCTGTGCTGTGTATGTTTATATTCTTTAACTTTAATGCGGTCTCGTTCGTGTTTAAATAGTTCATGACCACCTTTTATGTATTCAAATAAAAAGGTACGTGTGCACTTCAGGACTTCGGGCCTCTCTTCTAGCTACTTGGCATTGAAGATTGGAGACGGCCAAGGGTAACTTAAATTTATGTACCGCTGCGCCGAGACTGTTCCACGACACCTACCTACAGTGCAACGACGGCCTCAGTTCGCTTTCTTCGCCTTTTAATTGCCTAGAAACGCGGGACACGAGACGATTCGATGGAGCGTTCGCCAGCACTTTATTTCAACGAGTGTGTTGAATGCTAGACTGTGCGGCAAATTCCTGTTGAATGTCCAAGTCTGGGTGATCTTAGCTCACTTTACCTGTCACTATACCGGGACAAGTTTGGTCGCTACCGCTTGTCCATTATACTCGGCATGAATTTGTGTACACAGACTTGTCGACTATTTGAATTCTTGGAGCAGGTTGGCCTCTTCCATTTTATTCGGCTGTAATATTGTAGGGTTCATTTTCCTGCACCCGGACTAGCGGACCTCCAAGCCGGTTTGTGCTTCCTGCTTTTTGATATCTTCTTTTTTATTTTGTCTTTGTTTTTGTTTTAGTAGATTTTTTTGTTATCGTGCATATTTGTTTGGATAATCTAACCTATCATTATGTAGTAAGTTGATTACAGCGATTTTTTGTCGCAGTAGGTAGTCCCCAGATAAGCTCATAATAAAAAGATTACTCTTTCTTAAGCCCGAAGAGAGCGGGGAAAAAAGGGACAGAGGGCTTAAAACATAGGCAAAAACATTTCCTGAAAATTGTGCTAAATATGAACATATTGGTTATTTATATATATATATATATATATATATATATATATATATATATATATATATATATATATATTTATATAGATGTGCAGAGAGAGAATAAAAGAGACCACAAGCTGTGCAAGGTTCTATATTACTGACGTTTCGCTCCTCAGGAGCCTCCTCAGCGTACCAAGAATCTAAAACAAGAAGATAAGATAAAATAAGATTTATTAAGAAAACAGTTACTTTGCGTATTTTTACAAACACATGAGTAAAAATAATTAGGTTAATAATGGTGAAGAACACAAACACAAAATGAGAGTAGAGAAGGGAAAGTTAGATCAAAAAGTCACAAGAACGAAGCTCCATGATCAGTGGAAGACATTCATAATTTTTACAATTTACAGATTCAATTTATATTCATGTTTAGCATTAATATTAATTTGTTGTATTATATTTCTTAGCTACATTATTTAAGTTAACATATTGATTATATTCTTTTCTATATATCACATTTTAAAGTTACAGATTAATTTCTATATTTCACACGTTATCATCCTCACTTTGTTTTATTCATAATTACTTTCTTCCTTTTCTATTTTTTACAATATTATATTATTCTATTAAATTAAATTTTACTTATCTTAGTTTGTTCAGTATTTAACACTTCGTTTATTCTATTATTTTACGGTTATTCGCATTAATTCTACATTTTTCATTATTTATTTTTGTCAGAGATCACTGAGAGAGAGAGACAGAGGAAGATACGCGTTGCCTTGCCCTTCAATAGAGAGAGACAACAGACACCTGGGCTGCCCTTTTTTTTCTGCTCTAATGGAAGTGCGAAATTATGAGATAACGTGAGACGCCGCGATGACTAGAAATGCCCCCATCACAAAAACCTGCGACGAGTGTGAGAGACCAGAAGGTCCCATCTGAAATTAGAGAAACTTCGCCTGTCGGGCTTTAGAACCTTCTCACTCTGGCGATAAAAGGCCGAGTCTATTCTCGTCTGCCGATGCGTCTTACCCTAGAACTCACCCCTTCGAACGGAGGGGGTAAAAACCCATTCGAACCCTATAGTCCTGCGGCGCCAGAGTTGGAAGGCAGTATCCACCGAGTATCTGCCGTCTTCCCTGCCCCATCAGTATCTTCTGTCAGTCCCCGTCAGTACCAGCTATTAGCGTCCCGTTGGGCTCTGCACAATTCTCGCAGAATCCCTCAAGCTCTTGGTATTCTCGTTAATTCACGTGAATCTACCTCGTCCCGCTTCCCCCGCTCCTCGAATAAAGGGCGCTTAAACTCGATTCGTGTTAATCGAAAGCAAGATTTAAGTTCACCCCTGTAATAGTCACTATCTAGAGACTATTATTTGAACTTTGCGCCAAGGCAAGGATTACTCCTTCGAACCAAATCTTTGAGGTATCAGCAACGCGCGACTCTTTTGTGCAAGTCCCTTTCCCCCTCTAGTGTAAGCCTCATCATCGGCTTAGTTTACGCTCAAGATCGTTCACGCGTCCCTCGGTCAATATTGACCGTTTGTTTGCACGGTGCCAGTCCTCACCAAGTCCTTCCTCTACCCTTTCTTGACTTCTGAAGACCCGTGTAAATCTAGTATGTGTATAGATCATTCTAAAAATCCTTTTAACCTTGTAAAATAATATTGATTTGCATATTAGTAAAGTTATTTTTGTACCCATTTTCTGTTATCCCGGAACTCCAAGATAGTCGACTATTGGCCAACCGTCTTTCAGTTAATTTGCACTCTGCTTAAATTGTGAACTTCCCATGCACTCGTAAAGCAGAAAGGGTGAACTTGAAGCTCTTCTACGACATACGAGGGGTGGTCAATAAGTTTTGCAATTCGGATATAAGGAAACGAGATATGAGGAAAAGGGTTTTATTATTTTTTCAATATAACTACCCTCGACTTCAATGCACTTGCGCCACTTGTCCCTGAGGCTTCGAATTCCCGACAACCAGAAATCTCCCGACTGCTGTTCAATCCACTCCTGGACAGCGAGCTGGACATCTTCATGGTCCCCAAACCGGCGTCCACGCAGTGCAGCCTTGAGCTGGCGGAAAAAAAGTAGTCGCTATTGCCCAAATCTGGACTGTAGGGGGGATGGTTGAACTCCTTGAATTCGCACTCGCGCAGGGGAGCTTGTAAAACTTTGGCCTTGTGGACAGAGGCATTGTTGTGGAGGAGCAGGACAGCGCGTGTCAACTTGCCGCGCCGCTTCTGACGGATGCACTTCTTCAACCCAGCCAGTTCCTCGGCGTAATATTAGCCTGTGATGGTCCTTCCACGAAGTGCATAGTCCACCATCAACACTCCTTCAGAATCCCAGAAGATGGTGGCCATGATCTTCCCGGCTGAGGATTGGGTCTAAAACTTGATGGGGGGGTCGGAGAGCCCCTGTGCTTCCAGGCCATGCTTTCGAGCTTGGTCTCGGGATCCCAGTGATGGACTCACGTTTCATGACCTGTCACTATGCGTGACTCGAATCCGCCGGGTCTTGGTTGTACAGGGGCAGCAGCTCCTCTGAACTTTGACGACGTTAAGGTCAATCATGGGGCGTGAGGTTTCGTGAGGTTTCTAAGGACCCAACGGGTCCTTAGAAACTTCCATGTGATATTCCAAGTTCTTGCTCGATTTCTTCGACCTTTACCTGTCGATTTTCGAGGATCATCCTCTCCACACGGGCCACATTGTCCTCGTTGGTCCCGTCTGACGGGCGTCCTGGACGGGGGTCATCTTCAAGGGACTCACGACCATGGCGGAACTCCCTATTCCAGCGAGCATTGTTTGCATAGGAAGGGGCGGTGTCAGTCTACACTGCAACCATGCGTTAATGGATCTCTTTTGCATTCCTGCCTTCCTTGGTCAAAAATTTGATCACTGCGCGGTGCTCAACCTTCTCCATTGTTGAAAAATTTGTGACTGACGATCTGCGATCAGCTACTGCTTCTTAAATAGACGAGGCAAAAGCGTTTTTTGCGGTTTGCTGGATTAATTCCATCATTCTTTCGCGTTCATGAAAGATTTATATATATCATCACTAACTATATAATTTAAAAAGGGGATTTTTTTTGAGTATTTGAATAATAATTTCATCTTAGTTTGATTATGAATTATGTTTTTTATTTCTAATAGTTCTTTTATAATAACAAAAAACAAAATGGGAAAGTTCAGAAATAAATATAAGTATCGAAATTTTGTGAATTTTTTAAAACCTTAAGAATTACAAATGGTGAAGTTCATAAAAATTAATTTTATATATCTTCTTCTATAACTATATTTTAGCAACGTGATATTTTGAAAGGGGAGGAAATTTAGTTTAGAGTTACTTTTAAAATTATTATAATTGCCGAAGTTCAGAAAATTTAATTTAGAGTTCCTTTATAAAATTATTATAATTAGCGAAGTTCAGAAAATTTATAAAATTTAACCATGGATGCCTCTTTTTAGATTTTAAATATAGGTCTTAGTAGCGAAGCTATTTCTTGATAGACTTTAAACAAAAAGTTTGCGTGCTTGATTCCAGACGCGGGAAAATAATCCAGTCCCGGCTACTTTCGCCGATGGACCCTAACAATCAACTTGCATTTAGCCAGCATAAGAGCTTAAGGCACAAGACCTCTCATCATGAAACAAATACTAAGAACTTTCTACCATTTGTGTTAGATCAGTGCATTTAAACTGACCACAACAACCAAAGTTCTTGGTTATGCACTTGCTCACAATTCGAATCCCTACGAAGATATCAACTACCAAAATAAAGACATGTACAATGAAGCCTACAACCGCAAAATACCATCTGAAGAGATACATCTCACAGAACTCGCTGAAGTCAATAAAATTAAATGGAATATTATTGGTCTTTTTAAACTCAAAGATCCGGGGAAGCTATTTCTCAAACGAGTGACCATAACTTATTCTACCACAAGGAAAATAAGACCAAGGGAAATTGTACTCCCCAGAGTTTACCATATACATATATATATATATATATATATATATATATATATATATATATATATATATTAAAAATCGGGGGCAGGTAAAGTTGGGAGGGGGCGATTCTTTTTTGAAAGAACTTTTAAAGAAACTGTGTCTTTTAAAATTCACCCCCCTCCCCCAGTCATTGTTTACTTCCTGAGTTCTAGGTAGAGTGAAGTTATTTTAAGATAGTTGAACGAGTTTTTTTTGTTATTCTAATTTTGTGTGCCCTTGTGGCCGGAATTTGGTATCCGTTTCGGAGACGAGAATCTCCTGTTATTAGATTATATAGAGCAGGATTATAAATCTTGAATCCTCTATGTGCATATAGGGATTAGTTAACGTTTTTTTTGTGCATGAAAGATTAAAATATCGTTAGGTAATAATATTTTAATTTTACTTTCGAAAGGGCACCACGACCATAACCGCAGGTCCTTTTGGCGACAAGCGGCTAAAACGAGCTTTCACTCAAAAGAAGCTGTCTTCATTTGAACGCTTCAAGAGGCAGAGAGAAGCTTTAGGACTGTTTGACAAGGATTTAATGCCCTATATCCAAGAAGAAGAAATAAATGAAAGAGCAGAAAATGAGAGAGAAAATTGGAAGAGAGGAAGAGAAAAATAGACGAAAGGAAAAAATAACAAGAAATGGAAGAAACGAAAAGAGAGTAGGTATTGGAAGAAAAGAAGAGCAAGAAAGAAATGGAAGAGAGGGAAAGGATTCAGCAACATGAACGCGAACTTAATCACAACCAAATAGGTTGCTCCCGCTCCTCAATACGCAACTTAGAGAGATTTTTATTTCCCTTTCCGCCGAAGCAACGATAGACTACTCCACCCTTTAATCAGAACTTCTATCGGCAGTCAACATGAACCCCGAATTCTACCGATCAAAATTCCGTCACGCCAGAATTTAGCCCGGATAGACATTCTGTCAGTTTGGGTTCACTCTCCAACGAAGTTTTAATTTCTGGCTAGATTCCGCCCAGATTACCCATGAGTAGGAGTCTCTCGTAGATTTCTTTCTTAGGTACCAGTTAATGGCTTTCTGCCCCCCCAAAATCAGCGCATTTGTGGAAGATAGGCGATGCACTACTTTCGAGGAATGTATCGAAGAGACGGATGTTTACGTGGCCAGCCATAATCTGTACCCGAAGGACTCCAATAAATCCAATCCTTCGTCTCCCTAAAGTAAGAAGAATAACTCCCGGTTACCCTCAAAGAACGCTCCCAATTTTGGGAGGATTCCCGGTCTCCCAAAATCGAAGCACCATCCCCCGGCTGAGTCGAGGGATATCAAGCCCCGTCATTTCAATTCCATCTCTTTCGCGTACCCCAGAAGGACCGTTGTCTTTATTTCGTGTGGCGTGCAGGGCCACGTAAAATATAACTGCCCACAATATTTCCAATTCAGCTTTCCTCCTCCCAACCATTAAGTATATCAAATCAACCATGCTCCAATTGTCCCTCCTTCTAGCCCCAAATCTCCCGCAACTCTCTCAAAGAATAGTCTACCGCGACACCTGGTGAACTTCCTTTTAAATAAGAGCTTCCCTTGCGGATTACAGTTCCAATATGGATCTGTAAATGGATGCCGCGTATCCACCCTTGTGAAGGACACTGGCTGTACTTGTATAGTATTGTCCGGAGAATTACTTCCCACAGTATGCCCTGACCATATTAAGTATGCTGTGGTTACACGACTACCTTGGACGAGCGAACTGATTCCCCGTCGTCCGGTGCTACCTGGAATGCCAGTATTTTACTGAATGGGCTGGGGTAGTCGCTGCCCAGATAAAATTCGGTGGCATGTTGATAGGGCAAAGCCCCCAAATAACCACTAATCCGGTGGCCCAGCCAGTCATTACCATGGCCCAAGCTTAGAAGAATTCTGCGCCGCCCGTTACCCTAGAGGTCCCCTCTGACCCGGAATTCACAACCCTCCTTAACGAAGCCTTTTTGCAAGCTACTGAAAACCAATCACATAAGCCCCTTTGGGAAAAAGCGAGGAGTCAAGAGCTAGGCTCTGCCCGCGGACAAAGAGAGGTCTCCTACTTCATTAAGGAAGGCGCTATTCCTATCATGTGTATCCCCCAATCTTACGTCACCCAAGTCCTCAATCTTGCCCATGATGGTCCGTTGGATGGTCTTTTTAGCCATAACACTATGGCTCAAAGAATATATATATATTTTTGGGAGCCAGGCGCTGCAAAAGAAATTGCCAACTTTTGAAAGTATTGTGACATATGCCATAAGACTGCGGCAAAAGGGCGTATACGACCTGCGCCTCTCCAGAAGACCACAATAATTTTAGAGTAGCCATTGATTTAATCGGTCCGATTTACTCCCCGTCCAACGAAGGACACTCTTACGTCTTTGTCGTAGAATGACCCTTGGCTTTGATCACTCTACGCTTTGACACCCTTTTAGTAGCGGTATGCTTTAAGGGGCGTGAGTTACTTCTATGATGAAGTAGGCTTTGTTCTAAGAGTGCTATTTTTGTGGTTTAGTCCTTAAGGAAGAGCTATTTTTAAGCACATAAGGATAAGAGGAAACACCGGAATCTACCAAAAATAAACATGTATTTTAAATTAAATATTACAAACCAACATTAAAAGCATTTCTATATTTGGCCTCAAATGACAAAATATAAACAAGTCGGCTTCCGATAAACAAACCAATTGCCAATTAGTATTTTTATCACGACCCTATTTGTTTAGCCAAAAACATTAAATTGATGTACTGTCATCTACAAACACATATGACCTAGGTTCAAGAATAATGGTTTCTACTCTCGTTTAAAACGTGGGACGTACTAAACTTCTACTATCGCAATAGATATATAAATGTTATTGTTAACTTACAGGTAGGTAACAGGGATTGCCGGATGTCGCTGGAGGACTTATCTCTCGCTTTGAAGTGGTGTGGTCGCTGCTTGAATTTTCGAGGAGGGATTGCTTGTCGCCTGTGCCGGGGGATGATTCTTCAATCGTAATTAAAGAACGGGAGCTCGTTGGGGCAGGGTTCTTCTCCTCTCACTCTTACGGTGCTTGAGATGTGAGAATCACTCGAGTGTGAGCGGCTTTGCTTTTCTTCAGTCGGGCTTCTTTGCAGACGGAAAAGGCTTCTTCGGTATGGCACCGATATAAAACTTGACTATTTAGGTTAATACGGCCCTGAAAGGGGGGGATCGATTTTCTCAATCTGATCCTATCGTTTCTCATGGAAATAGTCTTGTATGGCTGAAGGATCGATCTTTACGAACTAATCTTTCTTCTGGCGAATCGACTTCTAAAAATCTTCTTGTCTAGCCGATGGATCGATCTTCACGACCTAATCCTACTCTGGCGTATCGACTTCAGATAATCCCGCTTCTCTTTCTTTGCGGGGCTTATTTATAGGCGGATTGCCGCCCCATCTAAAGGGGGAAGTGACCAGGCCACAGATGCAAAAGGGGGGGGAGCGAATGGTGAGTTAGCATCTGGGGAGAGCGAGAATTCCTGAGGTGGCACTGGGGTGCCCAAGTCAACTCGCAAATTATAGGCTCGCAACCGCACCGCTACTTGGCGTGCCTTCTGACTCGCACCGGTTTTTTTTTCTAACCACGGGTTTATGGGTCTCGTAGGTCATGCGATCGTTAGAGCGTCGTTTAAGGACCTTAGGTGGTTGCCTTCAAACATATGTTAGCTCCAACTGCCCACAGCGGCGAGGAGATCACACATGGTAAGCATTTTCGCCGGCTACCTTTCCCACGCTTCTCCTCATGAAGGGAGGGGGGCTTGAATGTACCTATACTCCTCCAGGAGGCTTAATGTAGCCATTTCTCCACATCTACCTCCATTCTTAAGAAAATAACGGGAGGGGGGGGGGTTCCAATCCGACGCTTACAATAATATACATGGGTAACTTACGGAACATTATATTATACAATAAATTTTATTTCACTCGGGAATGCCTCGATAACATTTCCCCTGACCTTACATTAATTCCTATATTACTGTGCCAACTTAGGATTTTCTTAACTACCACTCGGGGGTTACTCGCCCCTACTTACTTACAATTCTACTGATTTACACTTAACTTTGCTATAATACAATAGTTGGGCTGCTCCTTAATCGTCGACAGGGTTCCGACTTAACGAGTCGGCCATACAATTGTTGGACCCTTTTATGTAGTGAATGGAGTACTGGTACTCCATCAAGAGTAAACTCCATCTCAGGAGTCTTCCATTCTTACACTTATTTTTACCTAAATATGACAACGGTTTATGGTCGCATTCCAACTTGAACTCGCGCCCTATTAGATAATATTTGAATTTACCTATGGACCATATTATGGCCAAAGCTTTGATTTCGATAGTAGCGTAGGCTTTTTATCTACTCAACAGTTTCCTACTGACATAAGCTATGGGATAGGCTGTTTCGTCATCTTCGTATTGAAGCAATACTCCGCCTAGCCCGTCCCGACTAGCGTCCGTGCGAAGGCCGAAGATCTTGTTGGGATTTGATAAGCGAAGAATGGGCGCAGTTACGAGTTTTCCTTTTAGAACCTCCAACTGAGTTATTGCATGGGGGTTCCACGTGACAGGGTCTGACGCTGTCTTTTTTAACAAATCATTCAGTGGAGCCGCAATGGAAGCGAAGTGTGGTACAAAACGCCTATAGAACGAGGCCGCTCCCATAAACGATCGGAGTTGTTTCTTGGTTTTCGGCCGGGGCATCTTGACTATGGCGTCCACTTTTTCTTGCTGGGTAGTCAAGTGTTTTTGTCCTATTTTGAATCCCAGGTAGTCAATGGATTCGTAGGCAAAATAACACTTGGTCGGCCCGGCGGTTAGACCTTGCTCCTTCAATTTCTCCAGCAATGAGCGTAGGGCGTGTAAGTGTGACTCCCATGTACGGGTAGCTACGTACACGTTGTCGAAGTAAAACGACACGTCACTTAGTCCAGCGATAATTCGCTCATCATCCTATTATAATTGCTACCGGCTGTAAGTAGTCCGAAGGGTAGCCTGGTAAACTGTAACAGACCTCTCTCGGTCGTAAAAAGCCGTCAGTTTTTTGGACTCCTTAGCGAGAGGTATTTGATAGTACGCTTTACATAAATCCAATTCGGTGATGAATTTAGCGTCTTCAAATAAATGGAGATTTTGATCTATTAGTGGGATGGGCTCGGCGTCGAAAACGGTCACTAAATTCAATTTTCGGAAGTCCACACACATCCGAAATGATTGATCAGGTTTCTTAACCATTACTATGGGGGAGCAATAATCGGACTCCGATGGCTCTAAAATTCCCAATTTTAGTAAATTCCGGACTTCCTTATTGAAGGCTTCTCGTAGGTGGATTGGTAAAGGATATGGTTTGCTCCGAACCACTGAATTAGTTTTTAGTTTTATTTCATGGAAAAAATCCTTGGGCACATCCAGGGTTTTCAGAAATGACTTCTGGGAATTCCATGAGCAAGTTCAACATTTCCGCTTTTTGTTGAATTTCTAAGTGGGGATTTATCTTAAGATCCACCCGAGGGTCTTCCGGGGTAGGTGAGAGCGAGGGAAGTTCGTATTCCTCGTCTTGTTCCACACACACGGTGTGTATGACTTGCAGGGGCGTAACCGGGTAAACGGCATCCATCGGTTCTGAGGTGAATTGGCGCCCTCTATCCGAAAGAATTTCTTTAGGCAGGCCTACTCGAGCGAAAATTGAAAATAATGCTTCCGCGCAGAAAATAGTGTCAATCTTCCGTAGGGCCACGGCATCTGGGAACCGGGTGGCACAATCCACTAGGGTGAGGATGTAGGAGTGTCCTCCACTTGAAGGGGGGTGAATTGGTCCCACCAAATCAATTGCCACTCGAAAGAATGGTTCGGTTATAACGGGCACCTTTTGTAAGGGAGAGGGAGGTACCCGTCCTCTGGAGGGATCCTTCTGACACACGTCGCATGATCGGCAATAGGCCACAATTTCCCTGGCGGCCTGGGGCCAATAAAAGTGTCGGAATATCTGCTGCGCCGTTTTGTTGTGCCCAAAGTGTCCGGCTAATATTCTATCATGCGCGGTATTCAAAATTCTTTGCGTGTATTCTTGAGGTACACACAGTGCTTTCTTGTTCTCCTTATCCTCCTCGCTGATAGTACGGTAGAGAAGTGAGTCTTCTACGATATACGGGATAGGCTTCTTTCCTTTCACTTGGAGAATTTCACCTTTAATAGCTTTCTCCCATAGAGGTTTAAGAGTGGGGCATTCCTTCTGAGCACTGGCGAAGGAAGTCAATTTGAACCCATTGTCTTCGAGGGTAATCCTTGGGGTCAACTTAGCAGGTTGCTCTTTCCTCTGGGCTTCTTGTGCCCGGGTGACTACTTGTTGGGCCACTTCTTGCTGGGGAATTAGGGGGTTTTGTCCGATTAGTACTGCGCAGAACTTAATCGGGGCTACTACCACGTTCGTCCAACCGGTGAAATATCTGCATTGTATATGACATCTCACGACGGGGAATCGATTGTCGCGTCCTAAAAAGTCGTGGACGATTGCGAATTTCTTATGGGCAGGGTTTACTGGGGGCAGCAACTTGTCGGATACCACTATGCACGTGCATCCGGTGTCTCTGACTAAAGTGGATACTCGGCACCCATTAACAGTGCCCTCTTCAAATTGTAGGCCGCCTGGCGAACTTTTGTTGAATAGAAAGTTTACCTGTTGCTGGGGCCCTTCGGATGTTGGCGCGGGGACGTAGGACGAATCAGCTTGTCCTGCTGGGATCGCGGCAGTCAGGTTTTGCACCTGTTGTCTCGAGGTCTCCCTCAGTCGGGAGTTCTGTGGGCACTGGAAACTCAGGTGACCTATTATCCCGCAGGTATAACAAGTGACGGGCTTCCTGGGATACGTGCCGGTATTAAGGTATGATCCTTGTGGAATCCTAACTTTTTTTTGATTTTTTTCTCCTCCAAAATTTGGTTTATAAGTTCCTTTTGCTGCTGCGAACTTAAAGGGCTTCTTCTGTAAATGCCTGGGTGGCGGCCCATTTTTCTTTGGGGAGGGAGCCTTCTCTTTCTTGTACTCCCTAGGATATAACCGATGATTTACCGCGTGGAGGTCAGCCTCGTCCAGGCACTCGTTGAAGGTAGAAGCTTTTCGGTCCTTAACGAATGCACGGATTTCCTGGGGTAGTGTACTTAGTAACTGATCTCTAAGCATGAAGTCGACGACCGCAGCGACTTCGTTCTCTATCCCTTCTGACTCCATCCAAAACTGTAGGCTTCGACGAAGCTCAAAGCCAAAATGTTTGTATGTTTGTCCAGGTCTTATACGAGCCTGCCTGAACTTCATCCTATATTCTTCCGGGTTAAGGTTTGTTGCTGAGAGAAGTTCGGCTTTGAGAGTGGAATAGTCCACAGTCGCTTCTGAGGGTAAAGATACGAATATCTCTCTCATCCTACGATTGAGTAGCGGTAACAGTCTGGCGACCCCATCTTCTTCTAGGTCCCAATTATTGACTTCAAATATTTTCTCAAAATGGGAGAGATATGAGCATAAATCTTCTTCGTACTTGTACTCCGGGAGTTTCATGCTGGCCGCTGGTGACACTCCTGTTTTAGATGACACTGACTGCACCTCTAACTGGTCTTTACTAAGAGCTCTTTCGTGGGCCATTATCTTCTCTCTTTCATCAGCTTCCATTTTCGTCTTTTCTGCTTCCATTTTCATCTTTTCTCTTCTTTCATCAGCTTCCATTTTCATTTTACGTTCCTCTCTTCTTTCTTCTCTTTCATTTTTCTCTTTCTCCTGAATAAACGAGTTCAGCTCGGTTCCTTCCAGTCCGAGGCTTTGACCTTGCTTCCGATAAAGGTCAAACAATTCCATCGCGCTTATGTCAGTCATCTACCTTGTTTTTAATCAAGCCTGACCTATTCCACCACCGAAACTTACCACTTGGCCTAACAATTACCTTTAGATGGTATCCACCTCTAACTTTACCAATTTCCCACTCGTCAAATATTCTATTATTCCTGGTGTTCCTTTTATGTGTTAGCTCTTCCTTAAATAGACACTGCTGGGTTCTTTCTAATATAAAACCTCTAGACCTGACACCACTTTTATTATATGTCGTAGAATGACCCTTGGCTTTGATCACTCTACGCTTTGACACCCTTTTAGTAGCGGTATGCTTTAAAGGGCGTGAGTTACTTCTATGATGAAGTAGGCTTTGTTCTAAGAGTGCTATTTTTGTGGTTTAGTCCTTAAGGAAGAGCTATTTTTAAACACATAAGGATAAGAGGAAACACCGGAATCTACCAAAAATAAACATGTATTTTAAATTAAATATTACAAACCAACAGTAAAAGCATTTCTATATTTGGCCTCAAATGACAAAATATAAACAAGTAGGCTTCCGATAAACAAACCAATTGCCAATTAGTATTTTTATCACGACCCTATTTGTTTAGCCAAAAACATTAAATTGATGTACTGTCATCTACAAACACATATGACCTAGGTTCAAGAATAATGGTTTCTACTCTCGTTTAAAACGTGGGACGTACTAAACTTCTACTATCGCAATAGATATATAAATGTTATTGTTAACTTACAGGTAGGTAACAGGGATTGCCGGATGTCGCTGGAGGACTTATCTCTCGCTTTGAAGTGGTGTGGTCGCTGCTTGAATTTTCGAGGAGGGATTGCTTGTCGCCTGTGCCGGGGGATGATTCTTCAATCGTAATTAAAGAACGGGAGCTCGTTGGGGCAGGGTTCTTCTCCTCTCACTCTTACGGTGCTTGAGATGTGAGAATCACTCGAGTGTGAGCGGCTTTGCTTTTCTTCAGTCGGGCTTCTTTGCAGACGGAAAAGGCTTCTTCGGTATGGCACCGATATAAAACTTGACTATTTAGGTTAATACGGCCCTGAAAGGGGGGGATCGATTTTCTCAATCTGATCCTATCGTTTCTCATGGAAATAGTCTTGTATGGCTGAAGGATCGATCTTTACGAACTAATCTTTCTTCTGGCGAATCGACTTCTAAAAATCTTCTTGTCTAGCCGATGGATCGATCTTCACGACCTAATCCTACTCTGGCGTATCGACTTCAGATAATCCCGCTTCTCTTTCTTTGCGGGGCTTATTTATAGGCGGATTGCCGCCCCATCTAAAGGGGGAAGTGACCAGGCCACAGATGCAAAAGGGGGGGGGGAGCAAATGGTGAGTTAGCATCTGGGGAGAGCGAGAATTCCTGAGGTGGCACTGGGGTGCCCAAGTCAGCTCGCAAATTATAGGCTCGCAACCGCACCGCTACTTGGCGTGCCTTCTGACTCGCACCGTTTTTTTTTCTAACCACGGGTTTATGGGTCTCGTAGGTCATGCGATCGTTAGAGCGTCGTTTAAGGACCTTAGGTGGTTGCCTTCAAACATATGTTAGCTCCAACTGCCCACAGCGGCGAGGAGATCACATATGGTAAGCATTTTCGCCGGCTACCTTTCCCACGCTTCTCCTCATGAAGGGAGGGGGGCTTGAATGTACCTATACTCCTCCAGGAGGCTTAATGTAGCCATTTCTCCACAGTCTTAACCCTATGTTATCTGAATCGCAGATAGAAGTCTCAATGGAGGTAAAAGTAATGAGCGTTTGCTCTTCCAAATGATAATGCAAGTGTTTTATCGCAAGGAATAAAAACACAGGTTATCTACCAAAAATGGTATAACGCGTATCAGCAATTTTTTCTTTTTTTGTAGAATTTGATTTAAATCTATGTACCATTTTTATATTTTTTCGAAACGTCAGCTATGCCGTCATCTGTAGCTTTCCTCGTATCGAAATCATAACCTGATAGACTCACATGGATTCACTGTGCGCAAGCATCTACTACGTTTTTTTATCTCGGTGACAGCCTTGATTGTATCATTTGTCCACGTAACAGGAGAGGTCTTCTTACCGATGAACTCTGAGAAGCAGATTTATATGAGTTAGGTACAAACAGAGAGGGATTAATTAATAGTTAAATTTATCATCCCTATGACATAGGATAATTGCATGAATGTACGTGGTGCTGCTAATTTAATAATAGATTCAATTTTATATTCGTTGGAGAGATACAATCGTAAGTAGCATGATGACCAATAAAGTTTATCTCCGATAACAATACTGATTTATTGGGAGGGTTTTGGGGGAGTCCGACCTCCTATATTCGCTCAAAAGGTTTGCGTAAATAGAAGATGAGTTCCTCGGGAGTCGAATATGACACCACGTTGCCATTCAAGAATACCTACAAAAGTTGACTGTTTTTTTTAGATCATAGTGGAATTTTAAGCTACTCGAATAAACTCCATTATCCCGAAGATTTGGGCAACATATGGATAGGGGCAACTCATTTGGTGTTGGAAGGCAAATGATGCCAACCTTTATCATCTCATAATCTCGTTTCGACACGACAAGTTTGTGGAAAGGATCCTTCGAGAGATGTATTAGATGGAGAACAGTGGGGGAAAATGTGCTGAGTAAGCGCAGGCTTGATTGGCTCACTTCCTTGAGGATGGCTGGGCTAAGTCAGGAAACTTAATCCACAGATGTGCATTCGGGGTTTCAAATGCAATAAAAACTATGAAGGCAGGTGAAAGGACAACCTGCTTTCGAGGGGAAGAATCTCCTCTTTTCACATCTATGAGCTTACGCGGAGTGCCGGGAGTGAATGATAATGGTCGAAGGCTCGTGGAAATGTGTATTGAAAGAGAAATGGTAGCTGGGAACACATTGTCTAAAAAGAAAAAGTACAAGAAGTATACCTGGAAAAGACTAGGTAGGCAGGTGGGAGAAAAGGTTATTGAAGATCAAGGAAGCATGTTAGATTATCTTCTGATAGGAAAAGAGAGTGTGAAGAGACTTTGGGCTGTAGAATTAAAGAGGTGGATAATGGGAGACTTATCCGATCATCACCTGGCGATAGCAGAAAAAGAGTAAAGATTGGGAAACGAAAGAGCTTCCCAAAGAAGAAGGTGGTAATAGTGGATGAGCTGAAAGAAGCGAGGTGCAAGGAAAAATACAAAAAATTGTTTGCACAGGAGTGGGAAGTAATGAGAGAGTCTGAGGGTTTGGGTGTGGAAGACGAGTGGAAGTTGATGTGTGAGAGCATAGAATAAGCTGCTGGGAAAGCATTTGTAATAAAGTTACTTGGAGAAGGGAGAGTAATGAAGGGTAGCGACCGGTGGTATGTTCAATTAGAAGAGTTAGTGAAAGAGAAGCGCGAACTGTTAAACAGGTATAGATAGAACAAAAGCGCAGTAAACAAGGAAAAGTATAGGAGGAAGTGACACGAGGTGAAAAATCGAGTGGGTGAACTAAAGAGAAAAGCGAATGATAGGTAGGGTGAAAGAGTATTTGAGTGCTTTAGAGAGAATAAAAAGCAATTTTGGCAGGGAGTAAATTGTGTGAGAAAGAAGAAAGAGGCGATAGAAATGAGAGTGAAGGATAGTAGGCGTGAAGTAATTAATACATATGAAGTAATAAAGAAAAGATGGTGAGAATGATTCGAGATTTGCTAAATGTGGACGATAGTAAAGAAGTACAGCTGCCATGTCTCGGACGAGGTGGGCTGGCATCAGAGAGAATTAGAGGGTGAAAGAATTAGCAAAAGGTAAGTAAAAGAGGCAGTAAGGGACAAAAAGTGCAAAGTCAAGGAGTATGGATGGGATAACAAGTGAGATGCTGAAAGCCGCGGGGGGAGTGTGTAGTAGAGTGGTTTGTGAGGTTGTTTAATGTATTCATGGCCTGGGGTGTGTCCGGGAAGATTGTTGGAATGCATGTATTGTTCCCATTTACAAGGAAAATGGTGAACGAACTGAGTGTGGTAGTTATATGGGTATAAGTCTGTTGAGTCTTCCTGAAAAGGTATATGGACGAGTCTTGAGTGAAAGATTTAGGAAGTGCACGGAAAGTCTAATTGGAGAGAAACAAGGGAGGTTTAGGGAGGGAAGAGGGTGTGTGGGTCAGATTTTTACCTTGAAAAATATATGTGGTAAGTACCTGGAAACGAATAAAAGTGTGCACATTGCATTTATGGATCTGGAGAAAGCTTATGACAGAGTGGACCGAAAGGGGATGTGGAATATTTTAAGAATGGTCGGGATTGAATGCACAGTAATAAGAGCTCTCAAAAGCTTTTATGATGGCTGTAAATCATGTGTGAGGATTGGGAGAGGGGAAGGTATTTGGTTCAGTGTAAAAACTGGACTCGGACAAAGATGCGTGATGTCACCTTGGCTGTTCTATCTCTATATGGATGGCGTGGTGAGAGAGGTGAAAGCAAGAGGGGAAGATAGGGGGGTAGCATTAGTGAGTGAAAATGGAGAGATGTACGAGCTAGAACAATTGTTGTTTACGGAAGATTCAGTGCTGGTGGCTGACTCAAAAGAGAAACTACAGGCACTTGTCATTGCATTTGGGATTGTGTGTGACAGAAGGAAGCTCAGTGTGAATGAAGGCAAAAGCATGCTAATGTGGTGCAATGGGGAAGTAATGAATTGGGTGCAAGGAAGTCTAAAGTGGAGAAGGCTGAAAAAATTGCAGTTTTAAATATCTGGGTGCGAATATGTCAGCTGATGGAAGGGGTGAAAATGAAATATTGCAGCGAATGGAAAAGGGAGTGCAAGCATATGGCATGATAAAGAGTCTCACGAAAGAGAAGCAAATGAGCAGGCAGGCGCAAATGGGATTGTATGGGGGAGTGGTGAGACTCACTGCTCTTTATGGATGTGAAACTTGAACGTTAAGTGCGAACGAAAGAAGGAAGGTTTAAGTTATGGAAATGAAATGTCTAAGAAGTATTTGTGGTGTGAGGTTGATTGACAGAGTCAGAAACGAAAGAGCGTGAGAGAGATGGGGAAGTAAATTGAGTTTGCTTAAAAGGTCTGATAGAGGGGCTGATGAGAAGGTATGGTTACCTAGAGAGAATGGACGATGCAAGGCTGATAAAGAGTGTATAGATCTCGAGTGCTAGGAAGGAGACAGCGTGGGCGTTTGAGAAGGGAGTGGATGGGGTGTATGAGAGATGTCCTTGCCGGGCAGGGTCTGAACATCCAGGAGGCAGAAAGGCGTGCTAGGATGAATGAAGACGAATTGTTTGGGGAGGATGAGCTGTTTAGGGTGACACACAAACGCTAGTAATGAAGTTTTCAGGGGAAACCGGATTGTGAGACTCTAATAATGGAGGGGAAAATCTAGTAGGTGGGTCACCTTGGTTAGGCAGCGGATAATGTGTGCGAATTGTGGAGTGGAAATGTCTATGGCCATGCACTACCTCGTCCACGGGAGATATGCGCGTGGTATAAAAAAGGTATATTGCAAACATAAGGTTTTAAAATGCGAGAATCTCTCTGAGATGAATAAAACTACAGTAAATCTTAAGGATTTTAGTGTAAAATGTGCCGTGAAAGTGCAAGAGATTATGCTAATACCATCGCTCGTATATGGGAATGATACTATGGTATAGAAGAAAGAAAGATCTTGAGTGAGAGATGTCCAATTTGAAAAAGTGAGATGTATACATGATGATCGAGTCTTTCATATGGGGAACGACTGGTTGAAAGAAGTTTATGTCGAAAAGATTGATTTGAATGTGGTTGTAATTGTTGGTAGGTATTAAGAGGATGGATAAGAGGGTGTGAGAAAACCTTGAACACCGCTGATTTCATTATGTGACTGACCCTTGGAAGAAGAAAGGGATAAGCGAGGTGGAACTAGATGATCTTGTCTATGATAGATTTAAATGGAAGGAGATTTTAAGGAGAGGTGCTTTGGGTCTTCTGTCTAGAGATAAACCTACATCAAACAATATTATACAATGCAAAACACTCCATCTGTAAAATATCCTTCAGCTTGGAAGAAATTGATGGTTGGTACTTTGCTTAGTAGGGTATAAAGAGGATTGGAGAGGAAGGTAATTTTTGCGGTGTTGAAGCCACTGACCGCATTTTGTGTAAAAGCTTTGATGACAAACTATTATTATTTTAAACATTATTTTTATTATTATCTTCACTAATTAAATTGGCTAAATTATTGAATCCTTAATTGACTAATGATGTTAAGTAAAAAATAAGATATCCCGAATAGAAAAAAAATCTCGAAACAAAATGGACCCAATTCTTACGCCCAGGCTTTGTTTTTATCTTCAGTAGCACATATTCTTCGCATTTCTTCTGCGATAGTCACGAGATGTGAATTCAAATTAAGCCCTGCTTCCTTAATATTAATTCACATTACTATATTTTTTCAACTTTGGGTGAAACCTTTTAGCAATGATTCAGTAAGTTTCTCAGCTTGGAGAGAAAATAATGCTAATGAATAATTAATGGACGGAATTTTATCTATGATTTACTAAACTTCTCATTTTGCTCCAATTTCATATGTTAAATTTTATCTTTACTTTTTTATTCCTCAAAGTTTTGTGCAGATTCCGCTGATTTCTTGTTTTGTCATCAAAATTAGTCACTGCAGATTAATTTGTTTCTTGAGTGTTAAAAATGAAATCATATTTCGAGTTGGAACAAAGGTTATTCCTTGCTGTTATTTAACGTTCGTTTCTATTCTTGCAGTTTGGGGGTTTTGAAGAGTAATGAAAGTTGGGGAGATAACACAGATAAAAGATATGGCTTGACCTTTATTTCTCTCGGTATTGCCTATAGAATTAGTTAAATTTTACCTTCGTCAATGCTTGGTGGCTTTCATACCATTAAGATAGCTTTTTGTTGGTCTTTTGATATGTTCTGGTTTGAATATTTTGTTTAGTTTTCCTTATTTCTTGTTCCTTGTGAGTTAAGATTTTCAGGTTTTGTTTCCTTGTGTTATCCAAATCGATTCTCATAAGGGGCGTTAAATCTATGTCAAAATCGTTATTTTTTGCTCTTCTGTTTTTTTAGGGGGAGTTGTCATCATCTGTTCTCTGGATCATAATTCGTGTAAGGTATTTAAATCTTTTCCTCTGCTATCAGTAGTCATCTCTTCTGACTCCATTTACTTTTTTATTTTTGTTTTACTTTGTTGTTTTTTGCCTTTGTCTCCTTCCTTCTTCCATTTCCCAAGTTCTTCACGTACAATATATTCATATATGCTCCTTTTGAATCCAGGGCTGTTGATTTGTCCTCTAGAATTGAGTATTTACGCGATTTCCATTAGGGAGAAAGATTTGGTCTGCAATTTTTATTTGGGGGGCATTTTTCGTCAGGTATCTTCTGCGTTTTTCCTGAGGAGCTTGTTTATAGGTTTTAGTTTACGTCCTCGTGATGGTTTCTTATTTTTCTCATATCTTCTTCTCATGGTAGTGATTAATAGTAGGTCTTGTTCTGTACCCACTATACTTTTTCGTCTTTGTTTTGTAACCATATGCATTGTATTTAGAGGGTAGGTTAGCGCGGCTCCTCCTCGTGCACGGCGAAATTTTAATTTGGTCTTTGTTCTCGGAGTGTGTATAGGGGCTGTAACATTAGAGTTGTTCTTTATTTACACTGAATTACATGTCTTATGTAGCCTCTCGATATTCTTTTCAGACTAATTCCTTGAAATTGTTATTGCAGTAAATTTCATGTTCGTTTATTTTGTCTATTTCTATTGCTCTATCTTTGCGAGTCTTCTATCGTTTTTATTTGGAAAGGTTATTATTGTCGTAGATTTGTGCAGATTTAATAGAGCGTAGGGCAGAGACACCCATTTATGCAGGAAACTGACTTCGAGCTCAAATTCTCCTCTCTCGTACTCGTTAATCACGATTTTCCCGCCACTTTCAGTGATGTAATCACAGACGATTTTTCTAAAGAGCCACAGAGGCTCTCAGTGACAGTATTGAACCTCGTATTTAGTACTCAAAATGCATTTCAAATAAATAAATTGAACTCTCCTGAACACAGAAATCATACATTGTGGATATCAGTAACCATATCTGGACCTAAATCTCAGGAAAATCAAATAAAAATGAGCGATGAATATTCGAATAATGCTGATAAAAAGAAATAAACTTGTTTTATAACTATTTTATTATATAAATATACTAATAAAATGTTATGTATATAAAACTTTCCTTATAGTAAGTGAATATGAACTTCACTATAAAAGAACGAAAACATTGTTTTTTTCACCAGTTCTTGGTTATTTTTAGATGTTTCCACGTTGTTAACTAGATGAAATAGTGACATAATAAAGACCTCTCTTGTATTCTTTTATTTCATAATTATAATCACTTCAGGGTTAACTGCGGCACTAATACTTCCCAATCTTCAATCTTTCTTTTCTTAATTCTGGTATTCATTTTGCATTTTTTTCTAACTGTCCTACAATATGAGGAAATCCTCATGCGTTTTAAGAGCCATATGTGTTCCGTCAGTTTTTATCATGCCTATATGTCTCTTTTAAAGACAATGAAATTATAAAAAAGTGAATTTTTGTATTATTTACAGTTTTCATTACACAGTAAAACGGTTAAGGATCTTATATGGCAGGCCTTTCACTCACACTTTTCCAAAGGCTTTCTCTACGTCACGTAGCACTAAGATGACGTATTTGCCCGCTGCCTTTGCTTATTCTATATTTTCTGGAATTAATCCGATGGACTTGGTCGTATCTTAGTTCGTTAGGAATCCAAAATGGAAATTGTTATATAGGTTGTTGTAAAGGCTATCGCGGAACCCGGTTCACACGGCCCAAATAAAATACACACAAGAAATTTATAGAAGACCAGGGATCTAAAGGCCTACCAGAAATTCACCACAATTTATGAGGACGGTGCTAAATTACGAGGTATCCGCAAAGGGTTAAATAAATACACACATACAGTATTTACAGTAGTATTTATATAAAAATCAAAATGAAATAAATTGAGTGCTAACAAATTATACGGGGGTACAACAAATAATAAGAAAAGTCACAAATGCTTATCACCATCTAACGACCACAAGTCGTTCTACCAAATATATATTCGCGCATAGAAAATTGGGTTCTGTGAATAGATTGCTTAAAGCCAAAACGACACGCGCCGTTAAAGATCAAATAGGCTTCGACGCTCTAGTGACAGGTGTTCCCGAAATTACCTTCCTGTCTTACGTCCCTTACCCGAAGGTCCAAAGTTATACGAATAAAACTTAATTAATTTAAAAAGGGACGTAATAAGAAAGAAATACTCTAAAATACCTGATACCAGAGCAGTGAAACAATAACCCACGTTCGAAACCCAGGCAAAAGAGGCTCGGCGACGATGAGTGAAATCAACCCAAGTCCACAGGGGTGAATGCGATGACGGTCTTTGGCGAGGATAAACCCACAGACGGCGATATCGGGGCGAAAGGCGTCGAGACCACGGAAAATGATGACTCAAAGGCCCAACGATTCGATTGCAAACGTAACTAGAAGAGCACAATTCGATGTAGCCGACAGAGGGGCAGCGATAACGCTGGCAGGAATCAATGGCAAAATATCCTCGCTGCACGAAGGAATCCAGTACGGGTTTCCACAAAATAAACAATGCCAAAGGCAAGTGACGCAAAACGATTCAGCAGAGCAATCAAGGCAGAATCCTCGCAGCAGAATAAAGTAAAAGGCCTTACGGCCCCATTTATATCCTTCGTCCGAAAGAGGGAAAAGGAAAATGGGTCACAAGGGGGGTAAGTTACAGAAGTTTAAGCCAAAAATGGTAGCCTCGAAGCGGGTTGACCTGCGATTGAACACCGTAAACTATGATGAGAAGTGAAGGCATGGGAATACAAGTTTTACAGTTTTTACTCCAAGTATTCCACTAGTCTTCTTGTAAAATCTAATTGCAATATAATACTGTAGGTTTTTAAAGGGGCTCGGAGGTTTTTCTGTTTTGTGACAAATATGATTTTTGCCTATTTATTGAGTCAGGAAAGTAACCGGTATTAAAGCTTAAATAACGATGTATTTTTATATTCTATGCTTATATATCTTCCAAATAAACATTGTAAAATATTCTAAGACAATCAGAGGCCTTTATAGTTACCATTTTACATTTTACATGTGTAGAGATAAAGATAAAATGAAACAACGATAATTTCCCAAATTACACCCTGAACCAAGCTATTAGCTTAGTAGGGAAAGTTAAGATATCTCGGTTCTCTTTGAGTGAATTTTAATGAAACTTTTCCCATCTGATCAGATAAGATGGCAACACTAATGTATGTTTTCATTATGCTCCTGTTAGTTCCTTCAATTTTTATTTCAGATTCTTTGATTTTGGGGTGAACCACACTAATATCTTTTGAATGAAAGTAGCACATTCGACATATCTTGCGTAGGTTTATATTAAACACATAAACATAATTACCTTACAGGATTGACGGATATAATGAAGTATTTTCCCCAATGAGCGCCATTTCGACGGCTGACTACAAAAACCTTTTCTCCCATGGAATATGTCAATCTCTTAATAGTAGTCGTCTGTAATGTCTATGTTGCCGCTTTGATGGTCGCCCTTAACCCTTTAACATGGACTACTCTTCTCTATTATCCAAATTAGTTTGTTCTTATAGAACTTCACAATTTTGATAAAAACTGAGAATTATGCATGTTCTTTTCAATTTTGCTCCTCCAATAAGAAAATCTGTCACGCCCATTTAAATGAGCTCTATGGAGCACTCCCTCTTGGTGTGACTCTCAATTTTCATCAATGTGCAGTGGTGATATGATAAAATTTATTGATGGATCTGGATTAAATGAAAGAATTATGTGTTAAACCATGTAATTTAAAATATATTTGTTTTAGAGAATTTTGAAAAAAAAATGTAACAATGAAAAGAGGTACCCTCGTGGACCTTACGATCCATTCAAAGAGGGTACCTTTGAGGGAACACTCGAGAAGGCGCATTCCTCTAAAAGGTCAGATTGACGCTCTAGAAGAGCACTCGCGCCACGCTTCAAGTCTCCAAGAGGCTATTTTTTAAGAATTTGTCTAGTCTCGACTTGAACTGTTCAACAGAGTTGCTGTTGACAACTTGCACTGGAAGTGCGTTGCAAATGCCGCAGATGCTAAGCTGGAAAATATCCCTGTAGTCTACAAAGTCAAAGACTTGAAGTATTTTAAACAGTCTTCGAGTCTCCAGCGAGAACAAGTCTTATTCCTGTAATCTATCTTCGTAACTCTTGTCTGATAGAGGGAACTAGTTTGGTTGATCTGGCTTTCTTACGTTCTAATCTTGCGATATCCTTTCGAAGCGAAGGACTCAAAAATTGTACGGCATACTCCAGGTGCGGTCAGACAAGGGAGTTATACAAATACAGTACTATCTTCTGGTTCCGATATCTAAACTGTCGCCTTATATAACTAAACATCCTTTGGGCTTTCTTCTCCGCCTCAATACACTACCTCGAGAACTTGAGATCACTAGGGATAGTTACACTCATGTCCTTCTCAGTGTCAGTGGATTCAAGAGCAGTGCCCTTGAGGGTATACTGAGATTGTGGGTTTCGATGGCCGATATGAATCACTTTGCATTTGTTGACGTTAAAAGGCATTTGCCACGTGTCCGACCACTCCCCAACGATATCCGATAATGAAATTATTACCAGAATCTGCAGAATAAATATCAGGTAACAGTCTAAATTAAGATTCATACTAGTTAATACAAAATTCCAGGAAAGCTTACTCCTATATATTTTGAAGTATAAATTCATGAAACTGATAAATTATGACCGTATATTATATGCAGGCTATAATTAAAGCTTTGACATACGCTTTTTACATCAGTTTATTGAAAAATACATATTCCTATTTTTTGTGTAATACTCAACAAACCAATGGATGTGGAATGCCCCATCATATTGGGAGTACTTAGGCTTCACAATTCACGTTCTTCTTACACACACCACACCGCCGTTAAGTATTTCTCATCACAACATAACAATCAGTTCTGTTGTAGCTAGATGCTTGGATCAAGTTAGGGGAGAAAGTATACGAGTTTTCTTTGATGGTTTCAACAGAACATTGACAATTTCCCTAAGAAACTCTAGCTGTAACACCTTGTGAATATTTCTGTAGATAATCCACCCATTTAAAATTGAGCCAATCAGGAGAAAGCGGAAAAGAGGAAAATCCCACACTCGCTTCATAAATGAGACTCTATACATTCCCCTAAAATGATCAAACATATATATTCTTCCCATTCCCTTGTTGTAAAGCTTCTCACTGTTTGGCTGATAGATTAATATCGCTTCATTCTTCTTTTTTTATCCCCCGTTTGCATGTGCCTATTGAGTGAGATACATTATCACTTTTCTTTGTTACCATCCTAACATCGCTGTTGTCATTCCATGCACAAATAGCAATCTTCTTTTCTTTTCCTAAAACAGCTCTGCCTTCCCTCTCTCCTTTTTCTTGATTTCTGACTCTCCCTTTGGCCAATGCATGGACAACACAATCATCCACAGGCATTCCTTCCAAAAATACAGTCTTTTCCTTCATACAATCGGAAATTCACTAACAGTCCTTCATGAGAGAATAGACACCAAACCTTGTAGCCAAATCTCACGGGCTTTCTTCTAATGAATTATTTGAATCTATTTTGCCCATAATATGGTTCCATGGATTTATCGATAGTCCGTGTAATAGGAAGTAGTTAAGCGATATCCATGAAGAGCTAGTTGTAATTTTCAAAGAGAGTGATAATCTTAAAGATCTTATCATTTTAAGGCCTTTTTGAACTGTCCATGAAGTGAATTCTTCGCACGATCTCATGAAATCGATTTATTCTCATTCCATAAAGCCGTTGGTTTGGAACTTGGATAGAACCCAAAAGAAGAAAGATGTCAAATACCCGATACAGTTCTTCTTGGGTAACACATGAATCTTTCCCAAATTTAACTTGATAATAACGGTTTGTCTCTGTCTTGATCACCTCAATCAATTCTTTGTAACAAAAGTATTAGAATATGTCCACAGGTGTAGATCCTCTATCTGCCCTTATTTCTACAATAGATGGTTATGTACTTCACACAAGCTTTGGGCATCAACTTAATCACAAATCTGAAATTTAGATTACTTTCACTCATGAACAGGCTTTGAGCGTTTTTGCTTCTTTCTTCTCAGTGCGCCAAACTCTTCCTGTTCTTCAAAGATTGATGCTACCCATGGCAAAAGAAGACTCAGTGCGATTGTTTCAGTTTGTCAGATTTATATAGGGGGGTTGTGCCAGAAGTCTTGCCCCCAGCAATCGGACATTTTCTCACTCCACCACAGTTATATCCTCACTAGAGTTGTCAACATCAGATTATTCCCAATCTTCTGGAGGCTCCGAAGCAATTTAAGTGCCTGTAACATTTTCTTCGTTAGCTAATTAAAATAGATAGTTGACTGCCTCTTTAGAATCTCTTAAACATCTGAAAGAGAAAACACATGTCCATAAGAAGGAAAGCAAGAAAAAGGATCAAGTGTTTTACACGAGAATACATTGTAATATTGAGAAAAGACCAGATATTATATACATTATTAACAAACATTTTTTAGGATCCTAAATATATACTCATATACATACTGACCCTTGGGGATAAGAATATATCAGATATAATCAAAATAAAGTAAAGTTTGCATTGGGAGTGAACAAATATTTTGATTCGTGTATTCTCGTTCGGATGCATATAAGCCACATAAGCCACGGTCTCTAGGATAAGATTCCTGGTGGGTTTCGCTACATGAGGACAGCCATCAGCGGTGAAAGTGACTGTTCTTGCTGTCCTGGTTTCATACGTCACTGGCGAACAATATTCCTTAAATCCATACTTGTTACAGTCTTTCAGATCACTCAATTGGATTGATTCTTCATCAGCCAATGGCTCTCCAGGAATCGTTCAACTATCTCCAGATGACAAAGAAATTCTTCGCAATAACATGAACAGAAGTGCCTTCAACACTTTACTTCATTATGAGTCGTTTTTTCATCGTAGACCTCTGCAACCTCCCATTGATCTTAAAAAAGGATAGATAATATTAGCATGGTTCACCTCAAAAACAACGAATCTAAAATAAAAGTTAGAGGACATAACATATCATAATGAAAACATATGAAGATTAAGGCTGTCCTATTGGGGAGACCAGGTGGGAAAAGTTTCATAAAAATTGATTCAGGGCAAATTGAGAAATCCTAACTTTCCATACCAAGATATTAGCGTGGTACATGGTGTAGTCAGCATGACCCCCATATCCTTTGGGTATGGGTATTCCTTTGTCACCTATGAGTACCGAGCTTGCTCATCTTGACACTACACTAAACATTATCTCTTTTATTTTTCATTTTTCCATTCTCTACTATACACCCTCTAGGAAAACCGTACTTCCTACCAAGCACTTCCCCTTCGGTTCACTTGAGCAAAAGATCAGAAATTTGGTAAGTTTCTCCAAGATTAATTCGGACCAAAGCCTCCTCCTCTTCTGCCCCCTACCCCGTTCATGGGGGGACAGAGGGGAAACCACCAACTAGCAACAAAAGCTACCAAACTTTTAAGCTGCTAGACTGTGGTGGAAAGCTAGAAAGCGTTTGGGAGAAATATTACATAAGGCACTACTCACGTCCAACTGGATAACATCTTTCTACAGAACAATTTGGCTATACGAAGGGAAGTACACATATGACAATCCGTATCATTCCACAGAACATTACCAAAGCCAAATGAGAAGATGTGCCAAATAAGAAGGTGTGCCAAATGAGGATGTAGTTTAAGAACCTTCAGATGGGACTAAGTGTAAACTAAGAATAAATTGTGAGTACGTCACTGAGATAACTGCATACATTAGTATCAGGGTAGTTGACCACCCTAAATTTGATCTGACAGCAGATCTGACCTAAACTAGAAGCTTGAGGCCAAACATGTACTCAGTGTTCACAGCATACATCCCAGCACTCGGCAACCCCATTTGCTACAACATTCAACTAACAGAGGATGCGACTCAAAGAATACAATGTTCATATATAAAGCACCCATGCAAGCTCGTATGATTGATTTCTGGATAGAAAACCCGTACCTACCAGTCAAAGGCAAAATAAGACCCAGAGAGAAATTGAGGATAAAGGATCTCTATGGACAATAAAGTGCAATGTTTTCGCATGAAGTTTATTTCAAAAAAGCACAGGAAGCACATCACAAATAATAGTAAAAGAAAGCTGCAGTCAAAACTCTGTATACATTTGAAATCTCATAAATGAATAAAAAGGAGGTGTAAATGCCCTTTTAAGAGCCACATTGTTGTACTCCGCCTCCACATTCTTCTGTTCCTCACAATTCAAATGATGTTACTAAAGAGAGTTCAGATTAAGTGAGTGTATTGAATACCAGGAGAAATAGGAGAAAGAAACAAGAAGATCAGCACAATACGGCGGACCTGAACCCTCTGAATAGAGTGATAAAGAAAAAAGCGACGAAGATTAAACACAAAATTATGGTAGAACTAGAACTTAATTTACTCCTCAATATAAAAAAATAAATAAAAATATGAAGCCATGCAAAATACTCAAGTTCCAAGAACTTACTTGATAATAGAGAAGAACCGCTATAAAAGCATGTAAAAATGCGACGAACTATCGTAAGAAAACTACGAATCAAAAATAAACGAACATTGAATACCGAGAATACCCACACGAAAATGACACTAACCGGATATACAACAAAAATCCCAAGTAGGACCTAAATTACTGATTCTGATAAATGAATCCTTATCATTGTTCACAGAATACAAAGATATAACACAAACAATATAAAAAAGTACATACACTAACTCTAGGCATAAAAAAACCAAGCGAACAAGACTTTCCTGTACGAGAACTCGGGTAACCGTACAAAAATATACTTGGTGAACGCCATTAACCAGGTGTCTTTGCATCTTTTTACAAACCTAATGCTTTCTTCTCATTTTACCATCATTTTTTCTTCTCAACCATACCTAATTGATATTTTTCCTTTATACTTACCTCACCAATTTTAATGTTTTGGGTACACGCATTTGTTCTATCTCATTATTGCCCAATTTTCCTTCATCATTCTCTGTCACAGAGCCCTCATATACTTTGATAACTTTATTATTAAATTTGCTTTAACTCTAACTTCTCAAACTTCTCAAGGCGATCGAAACTAGTACAATCAATAATGAAGGATACTTGGCCTAACAATCACATACAATGGTTATATGCAAGACGTAACCAGAGAAAAAGGAGGCCTTAAAATCCCTCAAGACGAAGATATAGCAGGCTATAATACAATCAATAATAGTCTAACCAACACTATTGTTATGTCAAGATATAACCTTTTAAAAGTAAGCTGAATATAAAAAATCACTACTAATTATTACAAATACCAGTCGAGCAGAAAAGCGGCGAAAAGGGAAGGAACCTCATAAAGGAGTAAATATATAACCTTTGAATAAAATTCAGAAAATGAGCGAAAAATATTATATATAAGAGACAAGAAGAAATTGGTGGTATACTTGCCAACCAAATATTTAAAGGAATCCAAATGCTAAGTACTCTGAAAAGTGCATTGTTACAGAAAAATCAGAATAGACAGAGAGATCAAATGACCGTGTAATTTTTTCTTCGCTAAGCAGGTGAGATCTGTGAAAGCGGTGTAAACTACAATTACTAAATATCCAAAACTATAAAATAATAACGAACTCTTAAATATTCTTCAGGCTAGTTAAAGAAATCAAGCGAACTCTTGCTGGATTTTAGCAGCATTGAAGCTCGAGACTAAAATCCCTGTTCTCCGGAAGTTCAACTTTCGTCCCGAAAAGCAATTGGTAAGTAGTATAATAGTGAATACCGTAAACAGTATAATTTATATATCTCCAGCGTGAAAAGAATGAACAAATTAGTCATATTTTTACAAATTACTGTTGTTTTCATAATCAGTTACTTATTTTTACCTGTAACTGATTTTTTTTCGAAAACTCTAAGAACTTTGGTACAGTTTTAAAAAGAAACTAATTTCTAGAATATATTTTTCTTGGATAATTATAAAAATATGTGTAAAAAACTTTAAGTAATAATTAAAATTCAATAACTTCATTATAATAAATTTAAATAAAATTAATCGAGGCTATAAAAGACCATTTTTCCTTTGAACACTAAAATGAGATATTGTAGTGATCGGATTATGTAATAGGTAGGCTACTAGCACCAAATTGCAGGATTCAATATGCCTACAAGTCTACGGAACACCTAAGTAAACACCAAGTCCAACCAAAGGAAATTGTAAAATCGGTTCATAGAATAGAGATAAAATTAGCATTAACTGGAAGATGTAAGTAAATTATAATACACATCAGTTCAAAGCTCCGCCCAGGCGTGAAACTAATGAGCCCCGACGGCAAAGATTTGTCCCGTAGGGAAATCTAAGTCACGCCCACCCTGGAAATGAAACCGTCTATATAGACGAGCAATGAGAAGAATAGATAATTAAGAATTAAACATTATAATTGTTATTAAGTTTTGTCATACCTTATTAGCATTTACGGAACCCCTTTAAATTCACCAAGTCTTGTCGCTCCAGAGTTTAATACTTCTCGTTGAATATATATTGACTGCTAGTCGCCCGAAAAGTAACTTGGTGACTTGCCGCTCGCCCTGTTATAGACCAATATTAGAATAAAGTATATTTTTTTAAAACTTCATTCTTTACCTCAATCACCCTAAACCTTCTGTAAGCCCAACCAAAATATCAAAACAGTGAAGAAATCATCTCTCCAGTCAGACAAATAATTCACCTTCACCAGAATTTTGTAACCCTGCATTTGTTTACCATAACCTGGTGACTTACCCTATAAATTGAGTAACTTTGGGTCGCCATTTACTTTAACTTCATAATATATGATGGCATTTGGCAACAACTGAAAGGGTTTTTGCTAGACGCCACCATATTCGCTAAAGAAATATAGAAACTTATCCATTAAATTACTCTAATCTAATAGAAATCAATTAATACATGTTATGTATTTTTTATTTATGTTGAAATTAATATATCTTTAATTAAAAACAAACCATATCCAATAAACTGAACTACAAAAAAGTTCGTTTTTAAAGAAATATTAAAGAAAACTATTTGTTTAATTACGTATGTATAATTAGATTTCAACTGTAAGATTTTATAATAATGTAAACATTGTAAAATTAATTAATGTAAGCAGAATATACAAAGATAATGTTATTCGGTTCAATATCGAATGTACATAAAATAAATCCATGTACCTGTGATTTACTGGGGTATATTCGGACCGTTCACATAAATGGGAAATTAGAAAATGAATCAAAATAAATGAATAGAGATAACAACACAAAAGTGCACACAATGGTTTGAACGCCTAATATACTATAGCGAACAACATGCAAAGATGGAATACAAGATCTTGATCCTCCAGGCAAGTCTAATACTGAAACGGATTATTAGACAACCCAAATTTTAATTAGAGTCATGAGTGCCACAAGGTAGCTATCTGATTCTGCTGTCGTACCTTGTGTACACACTGGACCGTCCTGCTCCAATACTGGAGGATGCCATGTATCTGCAGTTCGCAGATAACATCACTCATATCGTCACCAGTGCCTCTAGGAGTGTTGGAGATCAAGCAAGTAAGGGTATTGCCGAAATCGACAATATAAAAAGATACGAGAGAAAGTGGAAAATAAAAGGCAGCAGCCACAAATTCTAGATTCTATCAATGAACTACCGTAAAGTCGATGACGCCATCGTCGACGTCAAGTTAAAACTCCTGGGTTTACCTATCACCAAGACTGGATAAAAGACCCACATCAACACCAGGGTCTTCCTAGTTAAGGGAGAACTGAGGAAACTTCACAGGTTCCGAGGAGAAGAAGTGGTAGGAAAGATTCTCCCTAAACATGACAATAACTACGATGTTACATAGCCGAGCAAAGACTACACGTCGTTGAAAGCAGAACACTATTCTTAAATGGAAGAATCGCCGCAAGAGAACAAAAGAACTCAATTTTTACCTTAATTCAAAGAAAAAATTTTCACTAATAAGAAAGAAAAAAATAAACACGAATCTTATTGCTTCACGATTTTTTGCTTGTTTTTTCTTCCAGTAGCACAACCTGTTTTCCAAGTCTAAGAATGAAGTGAAGTCCCTGTTCCGTGTCCTTAAACTGGTGATCCTTACATCTGCCTTGACCATGTGCCACAGCTTAAGCCGGGATGCCAGGAGCTCTGCCTGCTGCTTAGATAGATACAAATGACGGGCAAGGTCATTCAGGTCTTCCTGCGTGACCCAGTGTGGCTCATTGACACTTGCTCCTGAATTAACAGACATTGTCTTCAGAAGAGATCGAATTAGCAGAATAATCCCCTGAAGGCATTACTTCATTTGATGAAGGAAGAAGATCTTTATTTACTTGGAGTGTAGGGACAGGAAGATCATCTGAGTGGGGAGCATTGAGACCAGTTATATTTGTCACAAAAAAATAACAATCTTTCGCATACGGCTTTTTGGCTTTCTCCAAACCATCGGGGCAGCAAAAAAGAAGGCTGTTTTCTTGCCATTAAACCATGCAGTTAGTCCATTGTAACAGGGTTTACAACATATGTGCGAGGCCCAGGATTTGTCCTGATCTCCAATTTTACAGTCAAAATAATGAAAGTAAGCAGTTTTCAGGAGGGAAGTAATTGTTCGGTGCTGTGAAACTGTTGTGAAATCCCCACACACGTAACAGAATGAATTTCCCTTGTTGATACATCCTAGGTATTTTAAAGTGCTTGAAGCCATCGTCGATATATATATATATATATATATATATATATATATATATATATATATATATATATATATATATATATATATATATATATATATATATATCACTTAAAAAAAATCTGGAAAACAAAATAAACATTAATCATATATAATAATTGAAAATCACATGACATGTGATATATAGATGTATTTAAAGGTCCAAGGAAATGGAAAATTGCTAACACAAGCCGGAAAAACACTAAGGAGAATATTGCATGTACCAATGGGAGCTTAAGAAGGAAAATGGGAGATGTAGAGAACAGAAAGATAGGGCAAACTATTCTAACCGTTATATGAAAATAAATTAAGAGGCGATGAGCACTTGATGACACAGGTTCAAATCCAACTTTTTTATTTATTTTCATATAACGGTTGAAATAGTTTGCCTTATTTTTTCGTTCTCTACATCTCCCATTTTCCTTCTTAAGCTTTCATTGATACATGTGATATTCTCCTTAGCGTTTTTCCGGGTTGTGTTACTAATTTTCCATTTCCTTTGGCCTTTAAATACATTAATCATATATATGGTTACAAAATACATATGGTTTCAAAATCATAATATAGACATGTGTCCAAAATATAAAATGGTTGTGTAACATGATTGTTACAATATAAGAATAGTACATTTATTTTTTTAACTTTTCACTCCCAGAATATTTTTATTCCAAATAAAGTTTAGTTAGAGGGGGGTTGAAATTTGGGGCAGCCCGTTTGCTTCAATTTTGCCATGTAGATATATTATATTGAGTAGAAAGCATAAATATAGTTAGTGCAAGATATATATTTTCTAATATATATAATAAATAAGATATTTATTTTCTAATATACCTGAGAACTAATTAAACACCTAGTTCTCAAAACATTAAAACAAATGCTAAACCTTTCAGCACGTGTTCACTTCACTGGTTACCCAAAACAACTGAAGAGTAATAGAGAGTTGCCAGATATTCAATAATATGCCAATACATTAGGACTACTATTGAGATAAAAATATACACTAATTTAAGCTGAATTCTGCGGCAAGGTATTTTTTAAAAACTTCTGGGATGTATTGTCCCATTGGGAGAGTAAGTGTTTTAAAGAACACAATTCCGAAAATTTCTAATACATGTATACCTCAAAAACTAGAGGTGATGAGTAAAAACTGGTTTCGTATCTGAAATCAGCACTCCAAAATTAGGCCTAGAACAACTATTTTGATGCTTGCTTCAATTTCTCTGTAAACCAGAGTTATTTAAGTGACAAAATGTTTATTCCCAAAAGACTGTATTAGAGTTAAACAGTATCATTTGTAAAATTCCGTTTTCTTGAGGGGTAATCCTTTTAGTGCCTAATTACTAGGTGGAATAGAGCCAACAAGGAAATTCACAAATAGAGCACCCGTCGCCCTATAAATTCTTAAATGGACACAGAAACCAAACACTAAAATAATATGCCGTTTGTTAATCCTTAATTAATGCAAAGAAAACTGTATTCTTGTAAATAATGCTAAACTGCTAGTCAATAATTAATTTATCAATGCAAAGCAAATGTATACATGAAAATAATGCAAAAATGCTAGGCTATGAAATCGCTGGGATCTTACGCTAACACACAAATATTCACACACACATTAGAAAACAAGTGCGAGCCGATGGTTTTGGCCGGAGTGATAAGGAAGACAATTAAAACAGCTGTTCATACATGTAATTAATCTAATGCAGAGAGGGAGTCTGGTCCACGAGCTTTGACATGGACCCGCGAAAGACGAATTTTTTTGTAGCTATAAATATCGGTCTGATAGATACATATAAGTCATATTTCCAAATTCGAAGACTCTCCTGGTGTACACAGGCCTACACTAAATATACGAACATACCCTCTGGTCAAATAGGCCCCACCCAGCTCTCTGATTGGAGAAACGGAGCCACGCCCCTAATCCTTCGTTAGAATAAAAGTTTTGTAAAAAACACACATAGAAAGTCAGCCAGACAAAGAATAGCATGTGAAAAGATTGAGACTAACATTCAATATCAGAGGAACCCGTCTCCTTGCAGGACATTAAGACAACAGGTGGTCACAATCACATTCTCCGTAAAGATTCAGTAGGCCTGATGAAGTAGACCTCATCACCCGTTATGGGGTTAACCTCTCCAAATGAGGTAGACACATTCACGAGCGGTGACCCCTCGGAGGGTGGAGAAAATGAAGACTGGAGAAAAAATAAATAAAAATAAAGAGTCCGCCTTAGCCCGTCACTATTGTGCCTCTTAGTTGGCTCAGCCACACCAGCCTTGTAATTTTTTTGAATTTTTTGTATTTTTATGAATTTGATGCAGTCACCGGGGATGATTCTGATTCTGATTCTGTCTTTAAGGAATAATTCCTCAAAAAGATCTTCAATATCTTTTCATGTCTTTTACTTGAAGGTCCATATGGATGAGTCTTCAAGTAATGCTTTGGCTACTTCCTGATCTCTTTTCTAGCGGTTATTTCTTGCTAATATACATATACTTTAAGGTCTTCTGCCTAAATCCTCGGAATGCTACTATCTACTACTAATTTCCTTCCTTCTTGTTCTGTATTTGATGTTTGTCTTACGGAAACTGTTTCTCTTTCTTTTTCTATTTCTTCTTTTCTTATTTTAGGTTTCTCCCCTCCTTTGGGCTTAGCCACCCTGAGGTTTAAAATTTATGAGGATGATGGGCTCTCCAGGAATCAAGACATCTTCATACCATTTTTCACCAGCATTGTATTGGGAGTTGAGGACTCATTCGGTACTGTTTGAAGAGTTTTTGTTCCCTCATCTGTTGCATTGTGGCCTTGGCCACCCATGTGTATGTCGAGTTTTTCTTATTTTTTCTTAAAATAATCTCTTTCCTCCTTGGGCAAAGGAAGCATTGCCATTGTCCGGTCTGGCCCGCCGCAAATGAAGAATTTTATCTCCGTCAGTTGGGCAAGTCCTCCTAAAAGTGCCCTCGTTGGCCAATTCAGAAAAACTTTATTCTTTTTTCGTAAAATTCATTGTTATAAGGTCTTCCATCTTTTAGCAGTTGAAACACATCTGTATGTTAATTTGCCTCACTCTTTCCATATTTTATGGTGGAATGCTCATGCTAAACATAAGAAACCCGTTCTTGCAGATTTTGTTTAGCATTTACGTCTTGGTGAACACTATTTGGAAAAAATTCTAGGTTTCGCAAATTTTATTATTTAGTGCAGAAACATTCAGATTTTGTTTTTTATTTCTTCTTTTGGTTGGAAGCCGACCCAAATGTCTATTTTCTTATATATGAGGTTCCTCTTAGCTGTTATTTGTGGGGAATTCAGGGTGCAAACCCGATTGTTTTTAATTTATTTACTCCGTCTTCTTCGACTAGTATTTCTACACCGCGCTCTGCGTGGCAGGTTACCATATATCTATTTGACACGTCTAGTATTCGAGTTATAGCAACTCCAAGGTCTCCGTATATTTTTCTATTAGCTTTCCTTTTCTGGTTTGTTCGCTTTCTCGAGTGTCCTTGCAGATACACAGAGGCACTAGAGTTTACCTCCTTTCCTCTGGGAGGGAGGCGTTCTCGCCATTTTCTTATCCTTACCAAGCGCCACAGGCGCTCTGTATTTTTCCGGCTCCGTCCTCAGCTAATATTTGTGGTTCGCTGTTCCGTGTAATCTGAAAAAGAGTTTATGACAGAAATGTTTTTTATTTCTATTACACCTCTTATGGGTTCCTAAATAACCTTTATATTGTAAAAGCAATCCCCGACAAATCTACCTAAATAGACTTATTGCTTTTAGGCGCCTCCACTAAATTTTGGTCTCATGATCGTAAGGACCCCACTTCTTCGCGCCCCTAAGATAGCTTTCTTGCAAGGTTCACTATGCCTTACTTTAGAGTGGTTATGAGCGCTCTGGTGGTCGGGTTAAAGATAGAACCTCCTTAGGGTCTCTATCCCTCCCACTACAATCAGCGCAGTAGGCGCTTATCTTTCTTTTACCTGGTAATTTTCTTTCTTGTATTGCGATGAAATTTTGGCGTTTCTTCCTCTGGTTTTTCCTTGGCTTTATTTGTCATTTTGATAGCAGACGCTCAGCTATTAGTTTGTAGTTCGTTTCAAGTAGTCTGACTGAGTACCGTCTTCTCAGTTTGACTACTAGAAATGAGCATACCAACTTTGGTTAGTCAATTAAATTTATTCATGGATTTTTGGAGGTATATGTACTTCGAGTTAAGAGCAAATGAGATGGAATAAGAGATAACTCAGTATATTTCCTATCTTATTAACTATAAACAGTAATGACCGAATTTGATACTATTAGATTTATATCTTCATTTATCCCATACCGGTTTATACTCTCTTTTGTTGGAAAGAATAAAGCGTGTTTGGATCTTCAAACATTTTTCAAGTGTCAAAAAAATACTAAACTGTTGCGGGATATGTCAAAGAGGTAGGTCATGAACGCTCCATTAAATTAAATCAAAGCCCTGCAGGACATTTTGTCTGAACCCCCAAGCATACCGTAGCGATATGCTTGTTTAAAATAGATGAGCCGTTTTTGGTTCAAGAAAGCGAAAAGAAACAAGATCTGACTGTTCTGCATTGCCTTCATTTGGAGTCGATACGCTGACCTTAAGATTTGCTTGGATTTGACAGTTAAGGATCTATTCGAGCCTTTTCTCAACACTCCTTCGAATATGGATCCACATCCAATCCAGCTACGACAAGCGAAGGAAATTAATCAAACAGTTTCTTGTGAAATTGATGGAACAGACCACCATCATAAAGTAAAGGTATTACATAATAGATTTTAATTAAACATCAATAATTATACCCAATATTTGTCCTCATTTGACTCTTTCGAGTGCTAAAAGGAGAAGGAAAAGATCTCATTTGTTAATTCATCTGGGATTGCACTGTATTTCCTTTTTTTTTTAATAAGACTACAATAATTTATATATTCGAATAATTATTTCTATCACCTAAATTTAAAAATTTAAGTGATATGGAACCTGTATCATTTTGATGTAATATCTTCTGGATCAATTTGAACACCGGTTAAGTTGCTCAGGGGTATGCGATCTGAAATCTCTGGGTTTGAAAGAGACATAATAATGTATACTAGAGAGGGTAGCCATTACATTTATGAAACTGTGAAGATATGTATCACTTGGTCTATGGGGTCCCGTATCTAGCATGAATGTCAGATGGAAGACATTAGTGATCATTGCGGATAGCGCAGTGACCGTCTACTGGAGCTTACATACCTGGACCTGCAGCGTCTAGCTAGATTTCTCCATGGTAACATATAAGAAACAGTGGCGTAAATCGCATCCATATTCAATGCAGGAGGAACCTGACGCTTATCCAGCAGGTCATTAGATCCATTAAATAAGTGAGCATAATTCCTACCAGATTTATGCTGTTAACATCACTACACGGGTCACAGTGCCGCAACTGAGATTGAGACTTCATTAATTGGAATTTAGAGCATTGGTAATGCGAGTATGTCCGAGGTATGATAATTCACGGATTTCATATATGGGAATATGTTTGGGTTCATGTTTGGCGGAGAAAGCATTAGGCCCCGGACTCTACTTGTCAACAAGACACCCTGGTATGGGATGTGTTTATAAGGTATGAATAGCAGTAAACTTGTCTGCCTAATACTCAATTCAGCATCCACCTCTTAGTTGAAATGATTGGTTACCATTTCCATCAATTCATCGACTAAATATAACCCAACAACGATTCAACTTTGCTGCAAAATAATGCACTATTTCATCGGGCCTAATAGTCATAGTTTGTTCAAGGAACACTGGAAAGTTCCGACTATTGATATGGCCATCAGATTCATAAACTAAATCGTGCATAAATGGGGCAAGTTAGCCAGGGCTATTTGGGAATAAGATCCTGAACCTACGAATATATAAAACCGTGGAGGGCTATCTAAGTCGATCTGCAGCACTTTACCGGCTAGCGGGGTTCCTGTATCTATTCCTTTTCTTCTAGCACTTAGGCGAGGAATTAATGAATGAACAATTGACCCCTTTTTCACGGAAAACAGCTGTGAAGACATCAAAGCCGAGCTTTCTAAGCACCCAAATGGGCGAAAATTGCCAAGGTGGAGAAGTTCGGCAAAAACACTGAGATGGTGCAAAGGGCTATGAAGGAGAGTCTCCTAGATTTTTACCTCCGAGTAGCCCGTGAGCGGATAGAAGCGGAGGAGTACATCAAAATTGAAAGCTGCTTCAGATGTCTAGCTGTAGAAAAAAAAAACACGAGAAAATGCACAGCGACCAAGGTCACATGCTCTGTCTGTTCCAGACCAGGACACGGATGGAAGGAGTGTGTCTCAGAAAAACCACGCTGTGCTAACTGTGGAGGGGACCACAGGGCCTTGGCCATGAGGTGTCCCGTCCGCAAAGAGTCAATCCGGGCAAAGCGTGAAAAGTCGAAAAAAGAAAAGGAGGCAAAGGCAAAGAATTAAGCGGAAGCAGCATCGGCTACAAGAACCACAGTCGCCGAAACAAAGTCATCAGGGCTGGTGATGCCAAGTGAGTGTAAAGAAATAATGACGATGGTCAGTATTGCTCACCTGGCGAACCTAGCCAACCCCGGCACCATTTAGGATGCATTAAACAGTCTCCTACAAAAGAACGGGGTTGAGAAAAAGCTGTGGGTCCCATCCAACCCCGCGTCGCAGGAAATATTAAATATTCAGTTTGTCCACGACGAAAAACAAAAATACTCAAACCGAGAAGATAAAGATCTAAAAAACCAACAAAACACACAGAGGAACAAGCAACCACGGAGGAAGAAGAAACGGAAAAGAACGGAAACTCAAAAAGGAGTCTGAAGAAAAACGACAAAGAAAAAAGAAGACGGAAGTGAGACTAGAAACAGAGAATGAAGAAAGTAAAGAAGTGGAAAAAAGCTCAGAAGAAGATGAAGACGAAATCCTAGGCTATCCTGGAGTACCCCTCACGGAGAAAAGGGATATCCTACTGCAGGGTTTCTTTTTCGACGCCCTGGACGTGAATCTCAGTCTTTTGCGCATCTGTGTGCAGACCTCCAAAGGGAAAACGTAGAGAAACTGCTTGAAGGCATCTACCGTGGCGACTACAAGTGGACCTACGAAGGACCTTGTTCGCCGAAGGAAATAGGAGGACTACTAATGGAGCGTGCGATGTTCATCCCGGACTCGAGCATTCACACTGTCAAAATGTCCACCTACAAAAAGTTAAAAAGTGGCCAAAAACATCGGAAATTGAGTGATAAACTATAATACAAAAAAGTGTAGAATAATTTATAAATAAGGATAATAAAGTGATATGTGCGAAAAATAAATAATAACAGAAAGTGAATAACGATAATAAGTGAATAAATAGCGATAATAAAGTGACTATACATAATAACGAAAAGTGAATAAATAAAGTAGAATAAATAGTGATAGTAAAGTAACTATAATAACGAAAAGTAAATAAATAAAGTAGAAAAGCGAATAAATATGGATAATGAAGTGATTAAAACAAGTGACTAAAATAAATTATTGATATTAATTTACTGCTTATGATAAATGTCACTGCATCCCATCTTATGCATTCTATAGTTGCACTTTTGGCGCTGCAGTCTGGTGTTCTTTGAACATACTATACATCTACTTTGCAAAGCTGGTACCAGAATGTGATTGATTTCATGAAATCTTGAGCCTATGCATGCCAGAGCATTTGGTCCACCACGCAGTTTTCGTTCTTTTTTTTATTTTTAGGACCGTTCTCACTATTATTTGTATGAACTGTAGGTGAGTCATATTGGTGGAAGGGTTTACATGCTCGTAAAATCGGTATGCTGCTATCACAAACATATTCAGAATGTGTGAAAACAAATTCCACCACGATTACCTAAATCGTAAGCGTGGTTGATAAGAAGATAACAAACTATCAAAGACATCACCCCACCCATTCATTTAGTGTACATGCTAATTAAACCGAGTTGCTTAACAGCATTTATCTTTTCTTGTTTCACTCTCCTATCTACTTTTTGGATAGGAATTATGCTGTAGTAGTTGCTTGCAACATTAACAACAGAACTATCAATCTATTTGACGCAAATAACTGATCCATCTGATTTGAAATCATAAAATCCTCTCTCTCTCTTTTCCATTTCCTTGTTGCAAGGGAAGGGACAATGCTCTGTCCTGTTTTCTCGGACTGTCCCTGCAAGCACCGATTCCTTTGTGAGTTAAGTTACTTAGGAGTTTGTGGCTGGTAAAAAAAATATTAAAAAAATTACATGCTTTGAATAGTTTAAAACAATTTCCAACATTTTATCCACTTGCTTGCTTAATGTTTTCCATCGTTGCTGATGACGACGTCGCTCCATACATGGATGAGTTTCATGATTATCGTCTTTGGTAAACATCGTTGATGGATGCGGAGTCCGCCAAGCTTGGCACAGCCACTTCCACAGACATCGCAGATATGGGGTCCTTGTATTTGTTGGTGTCGTCTTGCACAGCGGGCTATGGCAGAATTTTTGTAATTTTTGCTAAAGTAGTTGGCGCCGTCGTGTACCAGGGAGCACCAGGAGCTTCTATCGCTAGCATCGGTATCGAGGGTTCATGGGTTCATGTTGAAGCTTTTGAGGGAGGATTTTAGGTATCCTTAAGCCTCTTTTTTTGTCCTCCCACATACCGTCGCCCCGCAGAAAGTTCTGAGCACAGGGTGATCCACGGAAATCGATGTTCAGGCTGGCGGATGATGTGGCTAGTGTAGCAAAGTTGTTTTAGTCTGAGGATTTCTTTCAGTGAGGATGTATGCATTCGTTGTCTAATGTTGACACGTGGCACCTTGTCCCACCAATGAATTCCCAGGATGCGTCTCAGGCAGTTTATATGGTGCTCAAGATTCGTAACCATAGAGCAAGATGGAGAGGCAGGTAGCCGGGTATACTGAACGCTTGGTAGCCAGTATCAGGTTGTGGTTATTGAGGACCTGTCTTGAAAGTTTTCCAAAAGCGGCTGAGGCCAGAGTAATTCGTCTGGTGATTTCGTCATCCATGGAGCAGTCAGGTGACAGGATGGATCCAAGGTATGTGAAGTGATAGACTTCCTTCAATTGGTCCTCTCCTATAATGATCTGTGGGTTTGCTATCTGCCTACACATTGATTGGCCTGTGCGCTGGAATAACACTTCTGTTTTTTTCAGTGTTAACTGTTAGTCCCATTCGTGTATATGCTTCATATACACAATTAAGGATGGTCTGGAGCCGTTCTTCTGTATAGAGGACAAAACCAGCATCATCAGCATATTTAAGTCTTATGATTGTTTTGGTGTTAATTAGTGTTTTTGCACGGAGGCGGGCGAGGTTAAAGAGATTGCCATCTTACCTGTAGTTTAGAGTGACTCCCACTTCATCTTCCATGATGTTAGTGTAGACGAGTTGGATGACAGCAGCTATAAACAAGCTGAATATTATAGCGGCAAGAACGCAAACCTGTTTAATCCCAACACTCACTTCAAAAGGAGTAGATTTTTTACTCCCTGCTACAAAAAAAGCGTTCATCCCACTGTGTAGTGCAGCAAGTACTTTTTATAATTGGGTGGGCAGCAAAATTTTGCAAGTAATTGCCATAGTAGTGTGCGGTTTACAGTATAAAAAACTTTCGTCAGGTCCACGAAAGCAATATACAGGTTTTGGTGTTGCTCCCTGCATTTTTCTTGCAATTGTCGTGCTACGAAAAACATATCTATGGTTGACCTTTTTTTCGAAAACTACACTGTGATTCCGGCAGGATCTTTTTTGCAACGTGGGTAAGTAGTCATGTCAGCATAATGCGGGCTAGAGTTTTCCAAGCATTGGAGAGGAGTGTGATGCCACGGCTATTGTTACATACAGTTTTGTCTCCTATTTTCTTATGGATGGTAACAATTTTGCCAGCTTTGAAGACTTGTGGTACGTTGCAAGTTTCCCAGCAGACTTTGAAGAGTTTGTTTAGATGGTTAGTGATGCTGTGGGCACCATACTTAAGTAGTTCAGAAGGAATATCGTCTGGTCCTGCAGCTTTGTGCTTCTTGAGAATTGAAGTTGCTTTTTGGACTTCTGCAAGTGTTGCAGTTGAGTCCAATTCTATAATTTCTGGGAGCTGAGGGATTTCATTTAGGATGGACAGGTCTCCTGGGTTTTTCCATTTAGCAGCTCCTTAAGTGTTCAGCCCATCGATCTAATATCCTGTCGTGCTCAATTATAAGGGTATTCCTGTTAGCAGTACGCACGGAGGGGGGGGGGGTAGTTGGTCTGTAGGCTGTTTTAAGCGAGGAATAAAAATTGTGGCGACCACCATTGTCCATTTATGTTTGCTTTTCAGAAGATAGTTTATCCCACCAAGAGTTTTCCATCTCCCTTAAAGCATTCTGGACATTGGTACGCAGTGAAGAGAAGTGGTCCTTGTTTCTTGGTAAAGAGTTTCGTAGATACTGATCATAAGCAGCATTCTTATCCCTGATGAGAGTGTGAATGGCTGTTGCATTTTCATCAAACCAGTCACGATTCTTACGTCTGGTTGAGCCTAAAATTTCTTGTGCAGTGTCATGAATAGTGGCGCAGGAACTGTTCCATATTGTGCTGAGAGAATATGTGGTGCATTTAGGTCTAAGAGTGTTGCAACATCTGGTAGTTGAGCGAGGGAAGACTGGAAGGGTGTTTTGATTTCAGGGTCGTTGAGTGCTGCCAGATTTAATCTAGGTTTGGGGGCAATTTTCCTGACTGGGGGTCTTATTCTTATATTGAACTTAGCTCTTACCAATCTGTGATCAGTGGAGGCTTCAGCGCGTCTCATTACACGCGTGATTTGAACTTCACTCAGGTTTCGCCTTCGAACTATGATTTAATTCAATACATACCAGTGGCGAGACCTGGGGTACATCCATGTAGTTTTATTTTTGTTTGGGAGCTGGAAAATGGTGTTGATAATTGATAAAGAATGCTCTGAGCAAAGAATGAGGAGTCTGAGACCATTTGAATTACATTGCATCACTTCGTGACGACTAAGAACGCCTTCTCAAAGATGGTTCTTGTTTCCTTCTCTGGCGTTCATGTCTCCGAGAAGGAAAAATCTGGTCACTGTCAGCTATCCGTTGTAAGGTATCCTGAAGGCAGGAGTAGAAGAGGTCTTTTGTTTGATCGCCTGAAAGAAGTGTTTGCGCATAGACGCTGAGTGAGGGGGGGGGGCGAACTGTGACTTAGCTAAAGGAATGTGCCATACTGAGATTCTTTCACTCACTCCTATGGAGGTGGTTGGTATTGAGTTCGGGAGAGAGGAGCGGAGCGCAAAGCCGACTCCATGTAGTCGTGGTTGATCAGAGGGCAGTCCTTGCCAAAAGATGGTATAACTTTCTCCTGCCTCCGCAAGTGAACCGGCTTCTGCAAGTATATTCTCAGTTATGGCAGCGATGTATACATCATAGCGTTCCTATTTTTGGTAGGTTTGGAGTAGTGTCCTGCAATGTTCTGACATTCCAAGTAGCGACGGTCAGGTATCTCTTCTTTTTGTTGATTCAACCGCAATCATGGGATGCCCTGGCAGCTGCGGTAGTCTGCCACAAGCTTGGAAATGGAGCAGCAATGTCTAGGTCGCCGCCTTTTATTGACCCTTTCTCGATAGATGTGGGCAGTACTGTCTCTAAAACAGGGATGCGCCCCAATACTTCAGCCCCTCCAACGATATTGTTTTCTAAGCCGCCTGTTATGCGGCCTGCCAAATAGAGGCTTCCAACCGGTCCAAGGACTGCCCCAGTCACTGACAAGGCCATTGCGGCAGGTCTTTTAGTCTTATACATAAATTATATGGATAAGGTATTTCAAGAATGTGTGGATGGATGAGCAATGCATGGAGTGGTAACTTGCACGATGATATTTAAGGTAGAAAGTAGGTGTGCAGTCTTCAGTCCACCATTTTAACTTTCCTCTGCTGAGTCTAGTGGCAATGAAATGACCCAGGATGACTGGAGCAGGTTTAAGTTGCAGTGCTCTGCCAAAAAAGGTTCCAGTAGTGTCCATCGTTCCCATTTTGGGAACATTATATTCAGACCTATTTTTTCTATACAAGATTAGCCGTGGATCTTAGTATTTTTAATAATTATTTGTAAAATAATATTCTAAATTATAATATCAAATAATAGAAAGGTATTACAAATTTTAACATTGTTTTTTTATTATATTTATAATATTAAGTGATAATTGTAATTTTTGTATATATCTGATAACTCATAATATGGTTACTAAAATTTTATTTTTTACAAATATAAAAAAAAAATGTAGAATGAAACAATTACTGAATTAAACTGAACGTTGCATTTAAACGTGATTTAGAAGTTATGTTCCCAAAATGGGTTAAGCCCATCTTTCCTCTCTTTAAACAGCAGGGTGTATCCTGTGACCCTTTTCTGGCACCTTGCTTCTCGGTCAGAACTAGTAGAGGAGACACTTTCTCAACTTAATTCTGTGTAGTCAACTTGATTTTACATAGACCTGCTCAGAACACCTTCTGTTGGCTAATAAATTATGAAGAGTAGGCTGGTTGGGGGATTTCTTTAAGGTATTTTCGAATATCAACTTAACGAATACAGAAAAAAGACATTGTATTAAACCGACTAGCATAATCTTTGCTCAGCCCAGATTTTGGCTATGAGAAGAATGGAAAGTTCTTTTTCTTCTCACTCTAGTCCATGATATTTTTAGAGACTTATTGAGTTTTAAGTTCGTATTAAGTCACAGATGTCAAAGACCATTGTATTAACACAATGCATCCTCAGTTATTACATATATAACCTTTATGTTGTTAGGTTTACAAACTATATAGCATATATATAAACGAGATTAGAAAAACGGGTCACAGAAGCCATTTTAGCCCTTACAAGGTAAACTACAATTATAAAGAGGAAATAGCAATAGTATAAATTGCAAACACGGGATAAGAAAGATAATTAATAGCCATCATGTTTTATACAAAACATAGAGAAAATCACATAGAAATTTCAATACACATACCTACATCAAAAGCATCAGAAAATCTTTATGCTCTGTCTTTCACATTAATTTGAATTTAAATTGGACGCGTGATTGAGAAATAAGTTCCTAATCAAAATTAATTAAACGATGATAATTCGAGAAATTAGCTACGATGGCTTAAACTTTTCGCTGAGTTATTTACTCAATTTTTTGTCCATTAAAAAATAAACCCTATTTCGAAGGATTAAAAAATCGAAACATTTAGATTAAAAAATAATTAGCCTAACCAACATAGCTACATTGAATCATGAACTTTAAATGAAACAGGTTATTTACACGAAAACTCTTACAAAAACAATCTTAGATTCATTGTATGCCCAGAGATATGCATATGTATAAATACACAGTATGAATTGGGAATATGTATGCAGTTTATTGCGAACATACAGAAACTATGAAAGGGGTGAATGTTTTAATTCAGAATATTATTTTATTTCTTGTCTATTCTGACAAAAAAATTAAGTGACAGAATTTCGCATTTACTGTAAGATCTCATATTTTCGACATTTCAACGACAAAGCTCATAAAGCGCACACTTGAAACGCTATCTAGCATGTAGACTCGTCAGCTTGTTCGAAAAATGTGGATCTCCGCAATCTGTTTCTTATTGGGGGAGGGGGAGGGGCTGAATGCTCCAGGACTGCCCGACGTAGCTAATTGATTTCACCTTTCTTTCTGCTTTTTCAGTTTGTGTTTGGAGGTTTCTTTGTTTTTGTGTTTTCCCTGCTCTTAAGTGAATAAATCTTAGGAGAAGAGTAAAGGGGAACAGAGAAAAATGAAGAGAGAAAAGAAAATAGCTTTGAGGGGGAGGGACTTATTAGTAGCGTCAAGAAAAAAATGAGAACGGCTGGCCTACGCGAGCTCAATCTCACTTCAATAACACTTTGTATCAGTGATTCGGTTTATCATAATTTCCTGGAGTTAATCAAGGCAATTATTTTAGCCCTAGTTTTAGTGAAGCATCGACGGTCGTGAGTATATTGGGCAGACGAATTATTCGATATCATATAGTGAACAGGATGACACCATTTAATATTTAAAGCACAAAAATCGATGTGTCTTTAGATTTTCTTTACTCCCTATATTTAGTGGTATATACATAGAAGATAATGAAATTCTGAACTTGCATTGGATTTAATTTAAACATGATAAAGGGAATAATCTTTTGGGCTTGACGGCTTTTAGTTAAGCTACCCATTTTTGATAACAAACCTAAATCTCGTCTCCTACCACTTAAAATCATCTGCTTTGTGTTTAGCTCATCTGAGATTTTACCAATTTCTGGTATAAGAGAAACATATAAGATAAAAATAAAATAAACAACTCCCATTTCTCTCACGCACATCTTGAACTAATGCCCTTTTTCATCTACACTAAATATTAGATGATTGATTACCTAAGAGGAAAATGAGAAAAACGATTCATTATTTAATTTGACCATTACTTTTAGTTAATACACGAAAGAATCATTAATTAGTAATTTAAAGTAAACCATTACAGTGATTCTGCTATAACCTACGAATCGCGCAAACACCAATAGTCATTTCAACAATAATTTATCTTTCCATTTTTACAATAATTAATTGGTATATTATTGGCAATGAAAGAGTTTTTCACCACATAAAGACTAATACTTGGAGAAACAAAAGAACAATAATTATTATTTGTAGAAGTGGTATACAAGAAGAGAAGAAAAATTTCAAATCCTTTGGCCCCGGACAAATCTTGATTGATCTGACTTCATTGTCCGTCGGTAGAACTTTGCTGCAACAAACTTATTACAATGCTTAATCGGGATGAAGAAATTTGCAACTTTACATTTTCCTTATTTCCTTATACTGTGAACCTTCAGTGGTATATTTTATACCACTTAAGATACCAAGATAAAGTAATGCTGGTTTATGTTTCCGAGCAACCTTGTAACTGGAGTCCGACTCAGTCCAAGCCGTTCGCGTCAAACCAACGTAGCTCCGCGTTTGATCTGCGCTCTCGTATCTAATGATGATTGAGAGTCGCAATTAGACGATTGATCGTCATTTATTCATGCGTTCAATGAATGCAACTTACGACTCTCAAGAAACGTTGTGATGATGGGGCATGTGAGGCATCTAATTTATTTCTATGCATATAATGGCTCTAGCATGAAGGTATCCTTTGTGTCATGGACAACCAAACAACAGATGACATAGGACAATCACCTGCCCTTTCAGCCCCGATAATTGAAGAGAGATCTACTTTAATTGTGGATATTGGGCAGTTTCTGAGAAATTTCGAGTCCTCAAGGTCCTCAATCCACCAACATTCCCTTAGAAACTTACCTTATACACTTTCTGGAAAGAATGCCCTCGTTGGTTTTAAATATTTACTACTGAATAATGTAGAGCATTTTTATCAGAAAGATTAGTCCGCCCATCTCTCCCGAGACTACCTCTCGTCCTCAATGTCTTCAAGGCCTTGGGCTGGACCTCCACCACTTCTGCATATATTTGTGCAGTCACGACCTCCCAGTCATTAGGGTGAACTCCTGTAACAATCGAGGATTGTAGCCATTGCAAATCAGCTCTCTAATTACACACGAAGGAAAACCTATCATCAAATCGATTATCTAATTACACTTGGAGGGGGGGAGGGGGCTATCATGGGTGACTATTAGCAATAAAGTTATTCGAGAAATCTTTCATAATTTTAGTCATAATCTTTCAAGTCTTTCGTTCGGTTCTTCTCTAGCATTTTGGGGGTATCTGTTTCTATCTTTATTAATCTTACTTATTTCACACCTAAACGACTAAAATTAAAAGTTTATTTTTTTAATAAAAATTATTAACAAATTCCTTGTGGCTTTCATTATAAATTATCATTTTCTCTTTCAAAATAAAATAATAATAGAGCAAAATGGGAAAGGAAGCAACGAACTTCAATCGTAACGTGTTTATTTCTAAAGTAACCTCAAATTTGGCGATAGTTTTGGTTATATTCGGATATGACTTCGGATTCGCTTTTTTCCAAGCTTTCGAATAAGTGCTACTCAAGTACATTATTTACTTTACAAAGTATAACGCCCTCCTTAATATCTCTTTAAAAAATAGAGGAATAAGGCCTGGTTAATTCTCAAAACCTTGAGAAACAAAGGGGGCCAAGTAATTAATTGTTTTATACATGTACATTAAGATAATTTAGGTTTATGCGTCTGTTCTTAACTAACTCTTACATTATAATAAACCTGATCTTATGTTTGAAAAGAGAGTTGTATGAATAATAATAATTCTGATGCCAATCTTCCAAAAAGAGTATATCAACGAATGGAGCTCTCAAATGAATCCCTTAATGAAAGAGGAGAAAGAAAACAGAAAAGTTATTTTACAGTAATTTGTTTCTCTCAGTGGAAAAATTCACGAATATTCACGTTTCTCTTATGTGGTCACAAACTAATAGTAACCCATTTTAGCATGCGGGAATATTTTCTGGTGTAAATCCCCAATAGGAACTTCGCTGATTTTTTTTTCAGAACTCCTGTTATTAAACAAGAAAGCTCTTTCTTAGTTAAAGGCAGAAATTTATTTGAAATAATGAAATTTTCAGGTAACATTTTGACTTACCTCGTATAAGTCGACGCGGCAATTTTTAGATTTCTTCCACAAATTAAAAATCGACATGAATGATTTTTACATCATGTATTTCCAAAACAACAACATTAAGAATGAATGGTCTACTTGGCATCCTTTTCTTAATGAAATTACTTTCCTCTCGGCTTACTTATATCTACACCTCTGTCACTCCGATACGAGAAACCCAAACAAGCCAAATAAAAGAAAAGAAAATCCATAATTAACTGAATAAAAGAGGCAAAGTGCCCACAACAGGAAAGAATAAAAATAAAAAAGTGGCAAAGATCCCACATGAATAAAAAACAAACAATAAATAAGACAACAAAGAAAAAAGCGGCAAAGTGCCCCAAAAGTGTCCAAACTAGGTATAGAAGTAAAATAAAATAAAAAGTAATAAATAATAAAAAAGAGGCGTAGTGCCCAAGAAAAACAAAAAGTTGAAACAATATAAAAAAGTAAACGGCTAACGAGTTAGTACAAAAATAATTTAAAGGCTCGAATGGCAACGACGGACGACAAAGTATATATATATATATATATATATATATATATATATATATATTAAAAAAACAAACAAAAGTATAACAAGAAACCAAATGATCGTTATAGCGGAATTACAACATAAAGCCTCCCGGAAGGCCAGTTGGACGTATACATTAAAGTCCCAAGTCCTCCTCCCTGCGGAGAAATCAAGAGAACCAAGCCACATGTGGAGAGCAGTGGCAAGGTTAGCATAGTTAGCCGGAGCGAGCCGCTATGCTAAGGTGACCACCCAAAGGCACTTAAACAGCGCTCAAAAGATCCAATTACCTACGAGATCCGTAGGCCCGTGGTTAAATCGCCAAAAAGCGGTGCCAGTCAAAAGGAACACCAAGGATGGTGACGGTTGGTGGTGTCTCTAATTAACAAGCCGACTTGGGCACCGCAGTGCCACCCTCCTAATCCTTCACTCTCCCCTCTGCGGCCTCGCCCCTTCCCCCTTAGATGGAGCGATCGCCAGCCTATAAATAAGCCCCTGAAGGAAAGAGAAGATATTATTACTCGAGGAGAGAGGATAAAGGATCGGTTCGAGAAGATCGATCCTTCCCCCAGTGTCGAATTACGTTTTGTATCGGTACCAAACGGAACCATCCTGTACAGACTTAAAAGAAGTCTGACTGGATTACCATTCATAGTGCCAAACCAGGAATTTCGGCAGCAAGAGAAGAAGGATTATTTCGGTGCCAGCCCGAAGCATCCTGCACAGGCTTAGTAAGAAGCTTAGCAGGACCAATATTCCTAGTGCCAAACAGGAATTTCGCAATTAAGATAACAGAAGAACCTGCCACCCTGCAGAGACTCTCAAATTGCGATCTTAAGACCGAAGAATTAGACACCGGATTCCCTTACCTCGACCCCATCTCGAAAAAAATCTACAATCGGCCGTTCCAACACACCGAAGCGCGAGAAAAGCCATCTAGTGACATCCGGCAACCCCCGATCCTTTCTGTAATGTAAGTTAGAATGAACATTTATATTCGTAATGCTTTAGTATGAGTTTATTACGGTACTCAAATTAACTGAAGTAGAAACAATTGTGCGTGAACCCCGTCATATTTACTAGTAGAAAAGTATAATTTAATTTGATGTTTAATGCTAATCTAAAGGGATCACCTCGTTAAACTTATTAGGTGAATATAAATATTTTAACTGTTTTTGTTTGTAGTTAATTGATAAATTGAAAATATATGTTGATTTTGAGATAATCCTGGTGTTTCAATGGATCCTTTACGTGTTTAACGGGCTCTCTCCTTAAAACGGATTAAACGCTGTGACACTCTATCAACAATAAGGTAATTAAAAAGTTCACTCATCCAATACTGAAGTATTGTTGTCTTTCGTAAATAATAGGAGCAGACCGGCTTCCTTAAAACAACAAATACAATACGATTATACGACAATCTTCATGAGATCAACTCAGCCACCAGTGGTCTACATTGGCGGCTCTGAAGCCAAAATGGAAAATAAAAATAAAATAAAAATTAAAAAGAAGAAAACGTGTGTTGCCCTCCACACCAGGGCACACCCTACAAAAACCCTTTTAACACCTATAAAATCTCTATCTAAATTCTCACTTTTTACATCAAGATCAAGATCAACTCATTCCATTTAATTCGCCGCTTGGACTGCAAATGAGCGCTCTCATTAAGCTTGGTAAAGCATACTCAGAGCAACAAATTCAACGCTTTCTCGACCGAAGAAGATCTTTAGGATTACTCTCAGAAGGAATTAATGCGAGAATACTTACTCGCATACGAGAACCAGAAGGAAGCTACGGCTCACCTAATTTTCATAATTTTCAACCTCATCTTTCATTTTCATCTATCATCTCGTTCACCTTTTTCTCTCTCACACCTCAAATCCTCCCATACAGGGGGGTACTAAAAGAAAGAATAATACATTTTTAAGGCCCGTCATATATTTCACCTTGACTCCCTAATTCGCTCACTCCCCAACCTGGATCCAATGCCTTGAGTAGTAGACGCTACCATTTCAACCTCGTCCCAACTACGCTGTGCATTTGCAACTGCATAATTGGTGGTACGGGAGGAGGAAGGTTTGAGAATTAGCCCACTGCCAGATACCCGTACCAGAGGAGCACCCGGACAATGGGCCGGGTTTCAACCTCTGCAGGGAAGTCTAACCACTACACCTGTGGGCGGCCTCCAAGACCATTAAGAGACACACAACTGTCTCAGTGTATGGTAGGAAGCAACCGCCGTTTCTAATTCCCTCTAGGAGGCGGTGCTCCCGGATAGCGATGGTTGATTCCGCGCTAACCAACAAAAAGTCCGTCACATTTCACCCCTCGAGAGGAGCGCACCCTGGTCAATCCATTCATTCATCCATCATCATTTCCTTTTTTGACAGCTAAACTGGTAAAGGAGGACCACAGAGAAGGGGAAGGGACCAGACATTGCACCCACCTGGAAGATAATTTGTAGTATAGAAGACTTCCTCTGAGGACAAAACGTGGAAGCCAAAAACCCGAACGAGGAATACTGATCAGGACTCTCTTCACCAAGTGGATCGAAGTGCCCAATGAAGAAATCACTCGATACCACAAGCAGGACGATGTCGAACGTTTGGTGGCATCGGGCGGGCTAAAGGCACTAAATAAAATCAGCATGGCCCCAAAACTACCTCCACAACTTCTGGCCAACTGCTCCTTCGTCTGCCGAAAGGTAGATCTCTACGTTGGATCAAATACAAAGGAGGAACTGAAGGAAGAGATAGAAAAGGAAAACCAACACATAAGAGTCACAGAGATCATAACATTCGGACACCATACCCATGTGTTTAAAGTCATCTGTCCGACGGCGGAGATGGAAAACAAAGCAGCCAACAATGGAATTCTTGTCTTTGGCATGACGATCCCGCCAGACAATATAGAAAAAGAGAAATTTATCAACGTCCAGACATACTTCCAATGCTACGCCATTGAAGAACATGTAACAAAGAACTACTCCTCAAGGACAAAAGAATATGCAGTGAGTGCGGAAATCATGGACATAAGTTCCGAGAATGTACGGAAACCACAAAGAGGTGTCTAAACTACCAAGGTCCACATAGGACTATGCCTATTAAGTGCCCAAAAGAAGAGACATTATAAACAAGAAAGAACAAGACTAGAAAAAAGAAAAAGAAACCAAAATGAACTAAACATACGCAAGCGCAGCGAAAGCTAAGGTATAGGAAATCAAAGAGGCTCAAGAACCAAAAATAAACATCAATGTAAATGAAGGAACAGGCCTAGACATACTGACCTGCCTAATGTACGCACAGCTACAGAATATTGCTCAACCATAGACCTTATCAGAAACATTAAATCCTCTTCTGGAAAAAAATGGAATAAGAAAAATGTGGTCCTTCCCCCCCAACCCTCCATCAGCCGTCGTCTACGGGGGCTACAACGGGCAAAATCATCCAGATTAAAAAAATGTTGGAGATCGGGGCCACAATAGAAGACAAAGAAACAGAAAACGAAACAGAAGAATATAGTGAAGAAGGAAAAGAAACAGACAAATCGGACACAGAGCAAGAAAAGAAGCAAAACCAGAAAAGTCTAAAAAAACACACAAAAAAACAAAAAAAACAATAACAAAAAGGAACAAACCGAAACTGATATCCAATCTGACTTAGAGACCGAAACGAAAAACGAAAATGAGGAAGATTATACTCAAAATCTTGGTACACGAGGCCTACCCCTTTCCAAAAGGGACCAAACAGGAAGACATAGAGAAAGGAATAGAAAGAGGTACCTGTAAATGGAATTACATGAGAGTACAAGAAGAAAAAGTAATCCAAAAACTAATCGAAGAAAACCGGATTAGAATATACCCTCACAATGTTAAAATAATCAAATAAGATACTTTTGAACGGATATCAAACGGGACGTGAAACAACCCAAAGACAAAGAGTAAATAGACATTTAAGAAACCAGAAAATATGGACTACGCTACAACAAAACTAAAAATGCTGCACCAAAACACCGATGGATGGAAAAAACAAATCAATACAATAAGGAAATATATTCAGAAAAATAGACCCTGACGTTAACACCATCTCCGAGCACGGAATACAAGACCAAGAAACTATGAAAATTTTCAGCTACCACATAATAAAGAAAAACCCCACCCGAAAAAGATACGATGTTACAGTCATCGTAGTAAACAAAAAATCTTCGGCATACGTAAGAACTGGAGGTGGACGAGGCCTATGCTGCCATAACTCTAGAAATGGAGTACACTCCACTCACAGTAGTAGGGGCCTACCAGCTACCTCGGCGTTCGTATATTCCGGTCCATTCGGTAATGAAGTTATTCAATAGGAATAATCCGACCTTACTGCTGGGAGACTTGAATGCCAGAATACCAAAATCAGGGAACCATACGAAAAATAAAGCAGAAAGAAATATAACACGGAAAGAAATATACATTTTCGATGTACGTCACCGCAAGATCATCCAAAAAACCGGACATAATACTAACTACCGAAAAATTTCCATACGATATGTACATGAAACCAATTCCCATATCCTGTAGCGATCCCATTGGAATTCTGGTGACCATCAACCAGAATCCAATACAGGTCCCTATTAGGCCCCGAAAATCATAAAGAAAGGCGAATTGGGGGACGTACGCAGCATTGTTGGGAAGTTACACGTAACCGGAAGAACTACATAGAAGAAATAACAAAGACATTAATAGAAAACATCAAACAGGCAGGCGAAGCAAGCGTACCCAAGCTAAGATAAAAAACTCTATCACACTCAAAATGTACGGAAGAGATGAAAAGGAAAGCGAGAAGAATAAAAGAAAAATATACAGGAATAAGAGACGACAGAACAAATAATTAAAAAGAATGAAAGAGAAATGACCTTCCTCATAGAAGAGCAACGGGAAGAAAAATGGAAGGAATTCACAAGGAAATTAGAAAACATCGAAAGCCCAAGCGAGGCTTGGAGGATGATTAAAATAATAAGAGGAAGACCACCAGGAAAACCGATGAAGATAACAAACGAGCAAAATGATTATCTAATAAGCAGCGCAGAAATAGAACAAAAATTTAGAGACGACTGGAAGAAAGTTTACACCATAGCGGAATGAGACAATGAAAAATATGATAGAGAAACAGTAAACAGAAGCATAAGGGTGAACAGAGATAGGCTAACGCCAGTAAGAATAGTCGATGTACGCACGAACGAACAGGCGGTTGCAATGGAACAGTTAAAAAGTGCTATCGGCTCCTTTAAACAACAAGAAAAAGCTTCAAAGAATAGAAAGTAAAGCTGCTTACATAATTACGAACACCAGACGAAGAGAAAGAAAAAGACTAAACGAAATAATCAACACGGCGGGTTTAGAACCTATAAATAAAATAATAGAAAAATGTGCTAAAGAAATTTAGAAGTAGGCTTCGCCTTCGGCAGGAGGAAGACCCAATAATCAAATAAGAACAAAGGCTATGGCACAAACGCAGCAAGCAAATAAAATAAACCAAAGACAACCAAGCATACGCTAATACAAAGCCATGAATACCTGAAAAAATAAAAATATCCACGACATCAAGAAAACCTAAATCAAGAACTAGAAGTAAACCAAAGAATAAACAATATTAATGTATATATATGTAAAGAAAACAGACTATAAATGTCAAGAATTAAAAGTAAAGTTACCTGAAAAGGTTACGAAGTAAAAACCCAAATCACAACTGCAAATCAAAAGGAAAAGTAGAAGGAAATAGAAAAAACCGATACGCAATAAATTCAAAATGTATAGAAGAAAGAACATCAACAAGAAAAAGAACAGCCAATATAATGGCAATTAACACTCTCACACACAACTAAAATTCATCCTCTTTTTAGCCAAACTTCTCAGGCTATTAATCTCACTATCTCCCTTCTTCTATCACCTCGTCGGCATTCCATTTCTGTTCATAGCCTGAAGATTACCGACCACGGTCGAAAGACGTCTCGGAATAAAATATGTCTTTTGAGAATGTTTTTTCTCGCCTACAAGACCCAGACAAAAAACTTGTAAGAAAAATAAAGAGAATACAAGTTAAAATCAATAACGCTGCCACTGCTGTGGACTTCAACAGTGAATGTATGTAGGTATATATATATATATATATATATATATATATATATATATATATATATATATATATATATATATATATATATATATATATATATATATATATATATATATATATATATATTTCAAAGTTAACAGCGGTAGTTGCGTTGTTAATTTTTAGCTTGAGTTTCTCTAATTTTCTGTAAAGTTTTCTCTCTTTACGAGAAGAGAATTTTAATTGTTTATTTGTCCGATATTTTATTCTGTGAAGTCGGAGAAATATAAATAACGTGTAATACTATAGTTACGTTGAGGTGAATGAGAGTGAGTAGGATGGGAATGATTATAATAATGAAAAACTGTGCTAGGTTGCCAGCAAACGCTGTCATTTTATTTTATGTTTAATGGTATTTTGATTTTATTTTTCAACATTCTAACCTTGTTTTCAGTGTTTGTTTATTCGAGCCTTTTTAGAATACCTGAGTATTCCATTAGGTTCCTTTATATTGGTTTCCATTTGCGTGCTTGTTTTATTCAATTTTCTTGTTAACTGTAAATCGGTTCGGTTTCTTCTTGGTTGTTCTTTCTGATACTTTTAAACTTTTTTTGAAATTTAATGTTCTGTTTTCTTCTTCATTTAGTATTGAACTATTTAGAAGTTAGTTTTGGAGTTTTGTATCTATTTTGCCCAATATTTCTGGACGCATTCTTGTATCACTTGGTTTAGCGGTTTCAGATTGGGTTTTAGGTCAAGTTCTCGAGACGAGATTCTTTCAGATATGGTTTGTTAAAAATCGAGTCGTTTGGATTTGGACTCTTTAAATCTTGGTCGGTTTGGTTTTGGATTGTGTGTGGGTTGGAATTGAGTGGTAGGTTAATATTGGTCGTACAAGGAAGAACTAGTTTTCATTTATGCCCTCGCATAGACTTCTAAATATGTTAAGAATAAAGAAGGCCATTTTTTTCCAGAGTAATTTTTTCGTTGGTATGCGCATTGCACCAGTTCTTTGTTATCTTGAGGCCAAGGAAATTTTCCTTTGTGTCATATGGATATTCAACATTGTCGGTGATTTTAAGATGCGTCATTATTCTGTTTATTCGAAATATTTTGAATATGCTACTTTTCGTTTTGAATTAATTTCTGTTTTTCGAAACCATTGACGTTTTTGATTTCGCTTGCCGTTCGTTTCGCTATCCCTCAGGTTGGTCGCACATAGCGTGGTCTTTAGTAGGTTCGGGAGTTTTCTGGTATACAAGATTTAAAGAGTGGGACTGAGACACCACAAAGTGAAAGTTGGACTAGTGTAAAAGTTGATGTTATTTTTAGATATTCTTTCGGCTAGAGAGTTACAGAGGTTTCGAGTTAAGTTATTTTTCAATTCGAGTTGAAATAATTTTATTTTGAGGCTTGCAAATCATACTTCGACTAAGTCTTTGGCAACATCACTGTGTCAAATCTATTCTGCTGACTCATGCCAATTCGACTGCAAGCTTTTTGGTAATGGGCGCCAGTGCTATGTCTGTATCCCTTTCTTATCTGAATCATGTTGTTGTTGGTTCTGCATATTGTTCTCTTCTATAAGATTTTCCGAAAAACTCCAACAGTGAGAGCGGTCGGTAGATTTTGATGTGTTTTTTTTGGCTTTGGGTAGGAAGATCCTCCTTGCTGTATTCAAAGTGGATGGGAAGTATCTGATATTTATACCAACAATATACTTTGTGTATATTCTTGGTGCATTTTGCATAGTATGTATAATAATTCCAGTTATTCCTCGGGTCTTCTGCTTAAATGATTTTCTAGTTGTGATAAATTCCTGGAGTGTAAATTGTGTTTCTTCATTCCTTTGCTCAGGGCCTTCATCTACCCCTGATTATGATGTGGGCTCGCACTGTTTCTCATCTACATTTTGTTTGATCAGCTATTCAATTACTATCTTATTGTTATCGTGTCCTTTTTCTCTTTTACCTCCAGTTTGTCCTGTGATTCCAAAATCTCGCGAGGTTAAAAATATTCTTGGATCTCTGTCTCTGTTCATTTTGCCGATAAGTTCAATCGAGGTTGTGTTCATTTTGTAGTTATCAAGTTGCATATCTGGGATCTCAGATTTCTCAGACATTTTGCCTAATGTTTCAATGTTGTTGAATTTCTTCGACAGTGATTTTTATGTCTTCCACTTTAGTTTTAATTTCGGCGTTCCGTTTTGGTGCTGCGATGTGATTGTCTTAGGTGTGCAGAGGGTATCTACCTCAATTATCAGTTTGATGATTTTTTTGAGGTGGAAATCTATTTCTACCCTTGGCTGTTATAAAGCGTCTCGATGTTGTTGTCCGCGACATGTTTTTCAAATGCAGCATATTTAGTTCATGTAGTGTTTTCTGAATGGTATTTTTATTTGAATGTAGTCTGAGGAGTATCGGGGTTGGGAGTTGTGGGGTGATTATATATAAATTTCGGGTGTGTAAAAATAATTTTTGGTGTGGTTGAGTACCTAACGGTTAGGAATGTTGGAAAATCAAGTTTTTATCTCTGTACTATGTTCAACCTAATGAGAATTTCTATGATTTTTCCGGTACCGTTGGTGAAGATTGTGTATCCCGTCTCACTATATCTTGTAGGTTGACTTCCTGTTCTGTAATTATAACTATGCTTAGGATTATTTTAATATGTTGTTGAATATTCTTTTTTGTTTTCTATTCGTATACGTTCAGGCTAAACATCTTGATGTTGTTAAGATAACGTACGTCTTGCTCACTCTTATGGTTTGCTTGAATTTCCTGCTTTGCCCCTTTCTTTCTTTTTCGGTGACTATACATGACCTGAACATTTTTTTCCTAAATTGGTCTAAAGATAGTGTAAGGCAAGATTTTTTTCTTGTGTCTGAATTTCTTGAGTTACGGTTTATTCGTTGTCCATCACTATTCGGAGGTCATGAAAATTATGAAAGCTGGCTAAGTGTTTGGTTCTCGGGGAATCACATTGGTTCCATGGCTTTTTTCGGGATCATTTTGTTTAGTTCCTTCTTTAAACTAAACAGCGTATTTAGTCGTGTTTTGTGTCTCCTTTTCCTCAATAATTGTTGTGTTCTTTGATTCAGTTATTTGACTCTTAATTAGGCACAACAATGCGAGAGTGTGGTGCAAGATTCCGCATTTAAGGCATTTCATGGTTGATCTCTTGAATCTTCCAACCCCTGTTTTAGGCTAGCGCATTTAGAGTATTTCTTACCTAGGGATATGCATTTTACATTGTCGTGAGTGTAACACTTGAAGCATACTCGAACATATTTTAAGGTTTCTCTGTCTATCTGGTCTGGAGAAATGTTTGTGTAGAATATAAGTATTCCTCGTTTCTAGACTTTTGTATCCATTTCCGTTTCCTTGAATATTATTATGACCAAGCATGTGTTTTCTTCGCATGGGAGCTTTTTGAACTTGATGACTTGTTTAAATCTAGCATAAGATTTTGTATTGTAGATTTAATTCTTGATCTGTTCTGATGTATGCTCCCATATCCAAGCAAAGACGTGCTTGCAGATCTCCGATATTATTGTCTTGACGGCGGCGGGGAGCGTTAGAAAGAGGTGCCCAATTCTCCTAAGTTTCTCAGTGGCGCTTTCACTGAAGGCTTGTCCTGGATCCTTCTCAGCATCGCACAGAGCAGCGCCGTCTTTGAATCAATACTTAAGTCTCCATTCAACGACTCAAATCTCAGGTTAGATAGGAAGAAGTGTTGTTTTTCCTTAAGACTTGGTCTATAACTCGGGGACTATGAACGGGACTCTCTTGGCTCCTACCATTTCGTTCATTAAGGCCTTGAGAGATACTCGTCCTCCTATGTATTGTGTTTCTATTCCTGTTGATATCTTAATTGTAGAGTTTATGTGAAATGTATAATTTTCCTAGCAAAGTATTCGTTATTTTCTATGCGTTTTTTGGATTCTCAAACGGCCATTTTGGTCTTTTTTGGTCTCTGGTATTGGGTTACTGCTATGGATTAGATGATGGATGATTGGATGAATGGTTCCGGATTAGAATCTCCTGAGGGATGACCTATGGCAGAGTTTTTGATGGATGGTCGTCGAATAAACTACCACCACCCGAAGTTCCGCTACTCCAAGGGTTTGATTATCGGTACTGATTTTAGCATACCAGAGTCAGTTAAATGTCTCTATGTGGTGTTGGATGGGCGTACTTGGTAAGTTTTTGAGACTCCGCAGAGGTTTCAGTATTATTCCATTTTCCCAGACTCCTGAGTCTAAGGTCCACAGCGGGCTATGCGTCAAATCTGCTTACCCCAGAGCCTTAAATTATGCCTTTTTAATTAAAGGGCTTAGTTTAAAATAGGCTAAGAGTGGCAGCTTCTCTAACTCTACATCAGGCCTCTGAGGCAGGATAGTTTGTGGTGGTGGTGGCGACCCGGTCCCCGGCCCGACAGTAGGTCGGAGACCCTCGCACCTATTCCAGGCCCTACTTCAGCTCCCCAGACCATCGCAAGAGCAGACCCGCCACCTCCCTGGGTCTCTCGCAGAGAGCCACCGGGCCCAGGTCTGTGTGTATCTGTAGGCATTTGAAGAGATATGTGGTGTAGTGTATTTGTGTTAGGCATTTGGGGCAGTTAGTGCTGTATGAGTGGTGAGAGATATTTTGTGCATGTATGATATCAGGAGTAGTGATTTGTCTGTTCGTCTCTGTGCAATTGTTCTTCTGATTTGATTTGTGAGTGTTTGTTTTGAGTTATATATGGTTGGAGGTGGTGCACTTAATATTTTGTTGTGCGTTCTGTGTGTCAAGTATTGTTGTGTGATCTGAGAGTGGATTGTTTTCATGTTTTGCTTGATTGTGTCTTCTGTTGTTGTGTTAGGTCCTAGTTGGTGGCGTAGTTGTTGCTATCGAAAATGGTATGTTTTTTTTGTGTCGGTGATTGGGAGATTGTCTGCTGATGTGGAGGAGGGGATGATTTTGATGTTGCGTTTTCTGACTGAGTTGTGATGCTTGTAGATTTAGATGATTTTGGTTGGTAGGATGTTAGTCTCGTTGTGTAGATGTTGGGTGTTTGTGTCAAAAGTGCATCCTGTTGCAGTGCGGAGGGCTGTGATTTGTATTGTCTGTAGATTTTTGGTGTTTGTTTTTGAAATGATTGGGGACCAGATTGTGTTGGCCTATTCTAGTACTGGTCTTGTGATTGTCTTGTATGTGTTAATGAGTTTTTCTTTGGTTTTCCCACACTGTGTAGTTGGGATTACCTTGATGACTTTGAGTGTTTTTGTCGCCTTAACTATTGTGTTTTGTTTGTGTTTTAAGTATATGAGTTTGGGGTCAAAAGTGAGGCCAAGGATCTTCTGCAGAGTCTGGTGTGAAGAGAGTGGTCATTGTTTTGTTGGTGTTTAGCTTTAGTGAGTTTTCTATTGTCCATGTGTCTATTTTGTTGAGGTAAGGTAAGGTTGTATCTGTCGTGCAGTGTTTTCTGGTTTGTTGTGTGAGGAGAGTATTGTGATGTCTTCTGCGTTGTTGACAATTTTTACTGTTTGTGAGGAAGTTGATATATCTGAGGTGTAGATGTTGAAAAGTGTTGGGTAAAGTACTCCTTCTTGGGGAACACCGGATTTTGTGTGTATGTGTTTTGATTTGTTGTTGGAGTCGTTCCTTGATGTAGTTTTGCTATATATTTGATGTGGGTGGTGGGTATGGTGAGTTTGTGGATCTTGTTGATTAATTTGTGTAGGTCTACTGTGTCGAATGCTTTGGGCATGTCAAGGGCGACTGATATGGTTCTATGTGGTGGAATTCTCTTGTTGAATCCATTTGTTATTATGTTGTTTATTGTGTGTAATGCTGTGATGGATGAATGCATGCGTTTGAACCCATGTTGGTGTGGTGTGTTTGGGATGTTGGATGTGATGTAGGGTAGGATGATTTTTTCTAGTGTTTTCGCTATGGGGAAAAGCAGCGCCATTGATCTATAGGAATCTCCTTTGTTTATGGTTTTGTTTGGTTTGGGTATTGGGATTATTTTTGCTACCATACATTGTTTAAGTATGTTGTTTGTGTTTATAGCCAGGTTGTATGTGTGGGTGAGGAGGTTTTTAGCGTGTGGATCTTGGTATTTGAGGTGTTTGGTGTTTATGTCATCAGGGCCGATGGAGTTGTTGTCTCTGGCTTGTTTTATGGCTTTGATGGTCTGTTCTGTTGTGGTTGTTGAATTTTGGTTTTGGGAGTTTTTTTTTGTAAATCTATCTATTTTCCTATTTTCATTTTTCGTTTAGTATATTTTTTTATGAATTGTTTGTTGAAGTGTTCTGCTTTTTGTATGGGTCTTATGGCTTTTTTATTTCCGAAGGTATTGGTGTTGTTTTGTGGCTGTATTGGCTTTTAGTTTGTGAGGCCAGCAATGGTTTTCCAGAGTTTGTGTATGTGTTTTTTTGTGGTACCATTGTTGGTCTAGGTGATGTTTCCATAATTTTTGTTTGTGTTCTTGTATGGAGCGATTTATTTGTTTATTTTTGTTCTATAATGTTGGGGTTTAATGGGGTTTGTTTTCTAGTGTTGTTCCGTTGTGCTATGAAGTATTTGATTGGTTCAGGGAGTAGTTTTTGTGTATTGTGTATTTGTCCACGTGGGATGTTGTTTTTTCTGCTTGTAGGATGGTGTTGGTTAGTATTTTGTTTGCCGTGTGTGTATATTTGGGGAGTTGGATATTGGAGGGTGATTGTTCAATTTATTTTGAGTATTCTTTCCAGTTTGTCTTGTAATAATTTGTGCATGTTTTAAGGTTTTGTTGTAGCTTGAAGTTGTTTTTGTGTTTAATGTGATTAAGATGGGAAGATGGTCAGAGGAGAGAGCGTGTGTCTTGTTCCAGGTGAGGTGTCTGTGTAGGGTGTTTGTTGCAGTGTTGACGTCTAGCGAAGTGGGTTGTTGGTTGGGGTGTGTGGGTATGCGGGTTGGTTTATCTGTGTTTAAGGTTATGTGATTTGAGTTTTGGATGATGTCGGCGATGAGTTCTCCTCTGTCGTCTTCTGTGGGTGAGTTCGAAAGTTCTGAGTGTGCGTTGATGTTTCCTGGGATTATGGAGTTCGTGAGAGTGGTTGCGTGAGTGAGTAAGTTTGTTATGTCTGCATCTTCATTTGGGTGGTTAGGGTCCGTGGTGTCTCTGGGTGAGAAGTAGATGTTTGTGAGGGGTGAGTGCTTAGTTTTGCTTAGGTGGATTTTGCTGATTTGTGCTTCAGAATTTGTGTGTTTATGTTGTTTTGGAGGGGGTCTGTGTATAGATGATGTTGTTTTTTATGTATGTGATGAGGCATCCTCCCTCTTTGTGTTTTCTCTCGGTTCTGATTGCTGTGTAGTCTGTGATTTGACGGGTTGTCTGTTTTTCTGTGAGTTTGGTTTCTTGGATGGTGATTATGTCTATTTCATGTTTGTTTCTGAGGTGCTCGAGTTCTGTCGTTATCTTGTTAAGTCTATTTATGTTTATTTGTAGTATTTTAAGGTGCTTGTCGTGTGTCTTTCGTTTGTTTAATTGTCTAAGGATTTGTGATGTTTGTGGGAGTGTGGGTTGAGAGTTTGTTGGTTGTGGCTGAGTTTAATGGTCTGGTGGGCGTTGGTGGGTGTGGTGCTTGGTGTTTTGGGCACATGCAGTGTTTTGTGTATTGTTTGATTTTAGTATTTGTGCATTTGAGATGTACCCAGTGTGTTGTGCTGCTCTTACACATTATGGGTGTTTGTCCTTTTGTGATGTGTTTATTGCATAGTGTACATGTCCATGTTGTGGAGCCCGGGCTGGTCTCCACGCCCTTCCCCCTAGGTAGAGAAGAGACGCTGCCCACGTGACCGGGTCCATGGGGCAGAGCACCAAAAAGGTGATATAGCCCCCCCCCTTTTGCTGGAAGTAGGGGAGTGTGGGTTGATTTGAACCTCGGCTTCTGTTCCGTCTCCGCTTCGGTGTTCCCGGCTTCGACCTCCGCTTCGGCCTCGGCTGCAGTCCGACATCGTGCACACCAACCATCTTCGGACCCAAGGAAATTTGTGTTCATGTACTTCGTTATTTTCTTTTCCTGGTTCTTATTTTGAATTAGTTTGTCGCTTTACGTTTCTTTATTCTTCTGGCTATTCCTATTATTTTGTTTGCTAATATTTACTGTCTTTGGGCTGCCTTTAGTAAAACATGGTGTGTTGATCCTAGCTGTGTGTCAGTCTTCTTTTGTTAGGCTTTTTCTGATACTTCCTTCTCGTCTTATTCATCCTGATTTCTTTCCTCTTGTGTTAATGTTTTTTTTTAATATCTATATATTGCTATATTTGTTTTTAGTTACCTATGTGTTATTACGCTGTAAATTTCTGTGGATGCAAGTTTTTCAGTGAAGCACAGTTGTTGGATGTGTTCTTCCAACGAATAAAACTGAAAGCACGGTTGTATGTTTATGAATCTCTCCCTTTCAATGTTGTTTGCCGGGATTCTCAACACAAATTATAGGAGTACATTTTTGGCTACCCTGTTAGAAGATATCTCTTTAAATACGTGGTTATGGTTCACGAATTTTATCACTTCTACTACTTATTTGTTTTTTTTTTCGTTTTTTATTTCTTGTTTAAATACTTCCTCGGTTTATCCTTCAACGAGGGAACGATCTTACGACACACTAGTGACCAATTAGCAACTATCTGGGAACGGAAGTTTGGGGAGAGTCCCAATTTTTTCTTCTGCCTCACCGCCTTGTTCGCAGACAATCTCTCTACATCTTTTTGTCGATGGCATATTGCCACATATCCGCTGTTTTTGTCTATCATTTTAATTAGAGCCACTTATTCTCCAGATAACACTTATATTATCTCTCTTCGGTCTGGTTTTGTTCATAATCCTTTTTAGAGGGTATTTTTGGTTCTTTCTTCTCTGCTAGCCTTCGATTGTCGTATATGATACTTTCATTATGGATAGGTTTTCCCTTCCCCTCTTCGCCCATGTCCAGCAGAAATATTAGTGCATTTTGATGAAAATGATGGATTAATGCGAAAGGGTATCGGGTGAGCCCTACTGACGGATGACTCATGGCGGAAATTAAGATGAAAAGTGGCTCAATCAACAGTCACCAGAGGTGAGTTCCTCCACATCGGGGGTTTGCTTATCAAAGCTACGTTTAGTGTGCACAAAGACGGTATTATATCCCTCTGTGGTCTTTCCAGGACACTAGAGGTGTGAAGGTCAGGTTACCTCTGACGCGAGGTAAGATGCTAGGCTAATCCTCAAACCTGCTTTCCCTTACATCTTCAATTATTTCGGTTTGCATTGTGAGACACAGATGGATCGAGGTAATGGCTGGCAGCATCTCTCAGGCGGACATCATTTCAGTGTGGTGGGAGATATTGTTTTTTAGTCTTAAATATTGGTGGAAACACTCTGAACAAAAGATAAATATGTTCTTTTAGAGTAAGCTCAAATGCTAGCATTATAAACATATGAAAGAAATCAGTGTGGAAAAGCTAGACAGAAACCATCAAAAAATCTGCTATGTCTGGTCCCATTGTGGCCTTAAGTATTCACTTTTCTCACTTGCCAAGCTTGGTTAATATGTTGGTTCATATGTTAACTCAAAAGTTAAATTTATTTTTTAAGTAAATATTCCAACTTACTAATTGCAAAAGAGTAAAAATAAATGAAGAGTAAATGTAGGGAAAGGAAATGAGTTCGAATTCTTCGATGATTTGTTCGAAGACCAGCAATCAGTCGCAGATGCAGGATAAGAATTTGTGGGGGTTGGGGTGCTAACCCGAATTCCTCCCTCTGAAGAGGCTTAGTAAAGGGCATTAAACTTTAAATAATAGTTATCTTACACAGTATATCGTATGGAAGTGAGCACAAACTCTATCAGATCCGAATTTTTTTCCACATATCCAAAAATTATTAATTGTAGTTTTTGGACGTGAGTTAATTGGATTTAAAAATTATTTTTGAGATTCACCTCTATTTTCTACATGTATCATATAAAGTATGTTCAGTCGCAACGGATAAAAATAACTGTTTTTATATATTATCCTATTTTATTACATAACTCTTTCTGAATAGGAGAATACAAGTATGGCTCTAAAAAGAACTATAAATATAAACACGTCCCCCACCCCCTCTGGACCCGCGCCTGCCAGCCATCTCTTTTATTTTTACGTATATGTGTTGTGGACGATTCTTTCTTTGTTAATTGTGTAACATGGTCTCACGCATCTGTTTGTCACGAATATTTTTATTGCTTTGTTATTAAATTTTGCAGTTGTTTATTTGGATCTCATTCGTTACCTTTTCTAAGCAAGTTCTTTTTCACGTAACTAATGGCTCAGGGTAGTGTTTCTTGCTAGTGGTTTCTCACTGTTAAAGTTACCTATACAGAGTGTTTAAGGATATTGTTGGGTTAACTTGATTAGAGTAGGGTAGATTTTCAGTTTGATGTTTGTAATCAGTCCGATGAAGTGAAAGATATATTAAGATGGCTCTATTCAGGCATGAAGTTCATGCCTCAACCGTTCTTTGTTACCCTCAAGTAGAGCACTTTTCTGATTATGTTCGTTCTTTATAGACCTGTTTCACGCAGTGCTTTTTGTTTCATTCAGTTTATCAGGTCTTTTAGTTCTAAGAATGACGCATGTTCTCCGAATTATCTCTGTAAGGATGTGTGATAGGGGGTTATTTCGCCCAAATGCTCGTTCAGCTGAGTCACTATCCTCACTTCGTGTTCCTTATCAAAATCTCGGTTATCGTTGATGTTATCTTTTCCACTTACCGGTCTATCTCCTTGAATGTTGCATTTGTGAGGTTACTTGTTGCAATTTTGTCACTTGTTCTGCATATTTGTTCTTGTCTGCTTGTCTATATTTTTCTCGCACGGGCAAGTGACTAGATTGGGTCATTACGAGCGTCATTGCAATTATATCGTGGTCTCTCTTAGAAGGTGGGCCCCTCTGAATTTTATAGTTTGGTGGAGTCCGGAGGTAGGAATAATTATCTATGGCTTTGTTGCCCGTCTTTGCTCGCAATATGTTAGCAAATCTACACAGATGCGCTCCACTATTCTTCTTTGATGAATCTGCCATCCAGGTTGCTTACAATGTTTTTAAAGTTATCTGTATATCCGGATATTCTGCTGAGGGTATTCCGGTCGCCAGGAAACACAACTTGGTTATTCCGCCTAATACACCCATGAAATTGGGGAGCGGCAATTACTTCTCGTTGGAAACTGGTACGTTTCCCCCTGGTCGTGTAGGCTTTTGAGATTGTTATTATTCTTTACTGCTATGTCACTCCGTCGTAAATTATATCTTTTGGATTTTTTATGAGTTTAATTGAATAGTTTTACTTTTTTCTTTTTATTTCAAAATTTAGCTCATTTTAATGAGAACGTTAACTAATGGGTGACTTCTTAAACCGCTTTTACGTTCGCAGTTTTAAAGAGTTTTTCAGTTTGGATGCAGCCTTGAGAAGCTCATTTAGGTAAAGTAAGATTACTCTAGCATCTTTTAAATGTTTTCGATGGAATATAAAAAGGTCTTAAATTTCTCTAAGGAATTTGTCAGCCCGTGACTGTGGGGAATTATTTCGTTGCCTCTATTCTATCCTTTGCGGTAAGATATCCTTGTTCGTTCGCTGATGCCCGAGGAATTCTGTTTTCCACACCCAATTGAAACTTAGGAGTTGATAATTCAAACTCGTAACCAAGTAAACGCTCGAAGACTTGTTTTAGGATTTAAATATATGTTTCTTGGTCTAGTAAATACATAAATATGTCATTTATAGACGAGAAGACGCAAAAAGGTTTAGGAAGATGCACTCAGAGAAATTGGATGAAAAGAATTTATATGACACTTATGACGCACACATGGCCGTCTTCGCCACATTATTTTATCCACAGTTGTTTGATGAAATGCTTTTTGAAGATCAAGCTTGGAAAAGACCTTTGCGCCTATATTAACTGCAGTACACTCATGAGTGAACAAATCTTGGTATGTGTCGTAGAATAGAGTCAAGTTAACCCTTTCTGCGTTTCTCAGCCGAGGTCAAACGTCTAGGTGCGTGGGAGATCTATAATACAATCAAAGTGTGAATTAACTAAATGCGAATTAACTAAATGATGGTTGGAAAAACAGTCGACTATCTTGGAGGTTCCGGGAGAATAGAAAAATGGGTACAAAAATAACTTACTAATATGCAAATTAATATTCTTTTACAAGGTTAAAAGGAGTTTTAAAACAAGCTATATACACATTAGACGTACACGAATCTCAGCAGCTAAAATGGGGTGAGACTCGGCGGCGACGGTCGCCGTACAAACAGACGAGCAATATTAACCGAGGGTCGGTAGAATAACCTTTAGCGTATACGAGGCGGACGAAGGAAGTTTACACTGGGAAGAGAGGGGTAGTAGAGAGAGCACTTGCACAGGAGAGTTGCGCGTTGCTGTTAGCTCGGAGATTGGGTCCGAGGCAGTAATCCTTGCCTTGGCGCAAAGTTCAAATAATAGTCTCTTGACAATGACTATTATCGGATGAACTTGGATCTTGCTTTCGAGTTAGACACGAATCGAGACTGGACGCGCGTAGAACGGGTACGGGGTAGACTCACGCGAATTAATCGAGAATACCCGGATCTTGAGAGGTTCTGCGAGAATTGTACAGAGTCCAACGGGACGTTAATAGCGGGAACTGACAGAGGGCCGGCAGAGGATACTGACGGAGCGGGCAGACGGCAGAAAACTGACGGGGCAGGGCGGACGGCGGATACTACCTTTAAACTCTGGCACTGGAGAATTTATAGTGGGATCGAGTTGGGTTTCCCCCACCCTTCGTCCAAAGGGGAGGGATCCAGGGTTTAACGCATCGGCAGGCAAGAGTAGTCTCGCTCTAGTAGCACGATCGCGAGAAGTTTCCTAAGCTGGCGAGGCGAAACTTTGTCCCACTCCCACTGGGACCTTTTCGAGCTCTCAAGCTTGTTGCAGCTTTATGCGTTGGCCGACTTCAGCCCACCATGGCGTCTCATAATTTCACACTTCCATTAGAGCCGACAAAAGGGGTCACCCAGGTGTCGGTGTTCTCTCTCTCCATTGAAAGGCGCGCACAGCGCGTAATTTTTTTTTTCTATCTCTCTGATTTCTGACACTCCTCCGTCCCCAGATGGAACTTCAGGGAAAGAGGTGACATCGGAGAATGATTAATGTTTGAAGGGGATATAACTTAAAGTGGCATGACAATAGAGGATAATGTTGAGAATACCTAGGACAAATCTTCATAATGGGGTGGGGGTGGGGGGTGGTTTGCACTATACATAAACACAAGGTTATATAATGCTACGGCATGGTTGCCGAAGGATATTTTTCCCTATGATACCATTAAGTGGGGCTCACTGGACCGAGAATTAGTTTATCCTACGATTATACCAAACCTTCCCCCCAAAAAAATTTAAGGATATAAAAGGAATTCATTGTACACAGATTAACAAACAAACAAAAAATATATAAAAAGATACGCGTTTTATTATTATTTGGTTGAATATACAAATTTATTTTATGAACAAAAATTTATACACTGATAAAAAAGCAAAAAAGCAAATGGCTCGGAATTTGTTTAGAAAAGGATCTTACGGGTTTCTACTTAAACTATCATCCATACAGTTATCGGTACCTTTCAAATACAAAATGCAGAATTGAAAATCCTAAAGCAACAATCTCCAACGCATCAACCGAACGGTATTATTCTTGACGTTAGGTAGGTATAATAGGGGTTTGCGGTCCGTTTCCACTACAAATTCACTGCCTAATAAATACATTCTAAATTTACAGATTCCCCAAATGATATGATATGGAGTGCCTAACTCTCAATTACTGCATAATTTTTCTCACGCGCTAGTAATTTTCTGCTAGCGTAAGCGATAGGGAAACTTTCGCCGTTATTCTCATACTAGAGGAGGACACATCCTATACCGTCATTACTCGCGTCGTTGCAAATGGCAAACCGTTTGTCCGAGTTAGGGAGGCGGGGGATAGGGGAGGATACCAACTTCTCCTTGAGTTGGTTAAAGCTATGAGTCGAAAGTGGCGTCCACTCGAGGCGTTCGGGGCCTTCTTCTTTAATAGCCCGCAGAGGGGGGGGGGAGTGGAGATAGTCGCAAAGTTGAGTATGAAACGACGATAGAACGATGCAGAGCCTATGAAGGATCACCGTTACTTTTTGTTAGTGGGCAACGGCATGTCCTCGATGGCTCGGATATTTTCTTGCAGGGGGCTAACCGATTATTCCCGATATGGAAGCCGAGGTAATCGATAATGCCTGAAGCAAAGTGGCACTTGCTTGGGTCAATTGTCAAATTATGTTCCCGGAGTTGTTTAGAAGGGCTTGAATGGTTGTCAAGTGTTGTTTCCAATACTGGGTGGCAACATAAACATTATCAAAGTAGAAGGTGACATTGGGTAAGCCTTATAAAATCCTCCTCATCATCCAGTTATAATTGCTGACATCGTCACTAGACCAAAAGTTAGCCGTCGGAACTGCATAAGCCCCTTCTCAGTGGTAAAAGCAGTAGATTTTTTCACTTCCTCCCTCAGCGGGATCTGATAATAGACCTAGCATAAATCAAATTTGGAGATGAGCTTGGCCTTCTCAATAAGGTGGAGGTTCTGATCTATGGTGGGGATTGGTTCGGTATCGAATACACTAACCGAACTTAGCTTTATAAAATCGATGCATATTCGATAAGAACCATCAGCATTCTTCACTATGACAACCGGGAAACAATAGCTCGACTCCAAAGGTTCGATGACTTGCAACCTTCATTATTTTATCCCCTTTGTTATTGAATGTTTCCCGGAGGTGTATAGGCAGGGGGTATGGTTTGGAACGGATGGGTTCCAGGGTGGTTAGTTGGATATTGTGCTCAAAGTGGGGATCTCGGTGATGATGTCTTGGAAACGACTCAGGAGCGCTTGCAGTTGATCCTTTTAAAGAGATGATAGCTGATCGCATATCTTAATTTCCGCAGGCGGGGAATTATTAAAGTCGGGCAAGACATGCAACGGGTATTTCTTGCCTTGCTCCACGCAGATGACTTGGATTACGCAAAAGAGGTCCAGGGACTAGCTAGATTCCATGGGAGATTGAAGCTATTTAGTTGATGCTCGCGTGCCGGTGGTAAAGCTTGAGCATATTAACATTAAAAAGATTTCTTCACGAAGGGGTTTAAATACGGTAATCGACGGGGCCACACTTCTCGACTATGTGGTAGGGATCCTTCCATTGGCTCAACAATTTGTTGTTGTCAGAGGGGAGGAGAAGCAAAACCTCTTTCTGGGATTAAATTTCCTTTATTTGGACTTGAAATCGAAGTATGTCTTATACTTGTCAAAATTAATGTCGGCGTTCTGAGACGCAATTTCGGCGCACCGGGGTGGAAGAAACCGGAAGGAATGATCAATTAGGACAGATCAAAACTTTATGGAGGGCCCCAGGGGTACTTTTGTTGAACAAAAAGTTTACCTGGTGGCCAGCAGTATTGGGCAGATTTGAAGAAGATAGGGCGCCATTTTGCGATGGTTGAACGAAATATGGGAATATATGTATATAAAGTATAATTTATACGAATCGTCCAATACATAGCTATGGGAAAGGATGTAGGAATGGGTACAATGGTGGAATAAAGGTAGGTATGTATATAGTAATACTAATAATGAATTTATATTTAGTAACAATGATAAAAATGGAATATAATAATAGATTAAGGAATCACGATGGTTTAGGGAAACTGTAAGTATAAGAAAAACGAAATAATTTACTTACAATTAAAATATTTCGGTGCAGTTGTAATCTAGACAAAATTGTAGCTACGACCCTGTCTCTATGAAATGAAAACACACTCTAGTCTAGCTGGGAGTCTTTCGCTCCAACCTTTCAAAAAGACGCCACTCGTGTCTTTGAAACTCACAATTAATATTGGCTAAGAGGTATGGAGTGTCAGGTAGCGTAAAGGTGAATCAGTTGTCTGTATATACTGGTTGGTAGCGCTTAACTGGTTTCGGGCACAGGGGGGGAGGAGGGATATTCAGGATAAGGTTGAAAGTAATTTTGTGTATCTTGGGATAATTGTTGAGGTGCAGCTGAAACAATGTTCGTGGTTCTTATTGAGAGAAATCCCTGAAAAACCTGAACAGCGAGGTCAAAAGGACTCACGGGGTATGAAAAGTGAGAGTACCAGGGACAATAGGTCCTAACAACCAGTCCTTCAGATTACGTCCTTGTATATTGAGACTGAGGGAGAAATGCTGAAAGAATAATTACCCTCGTTGGGGTAACTATTTACACACGCATAATCAAAGCCCATCGGTCTTCACACTTTAGTTCCTTTACCGTCTTCATAGCACAACAAACTCACGTTCTCTTGAGTTCGGATCCCAGCCGATAGAGTTAGGAGTGTCATATATGAAGGTATTCGTATGCCCCTATTCCTGAAGCCGCCGACCGGGTGCTCCAACCACATGAAGTCTCAAAGGGTTTCTATTATCGCTGATTGGTGTAAAAAGAAACAACAATACGACGCTGATACCACCACTGGGCCATTGGGGCCTTTGGCTCACCACTAAGTGTCTTACTGATCTTTAGGTGCATGTTCATATCTGGCTGGGGAGGTGCGCCTAAGATTGGAGGAAAAATCGCGTGTGAAGTTTAGTCACCCTTAATGGGAGAGTTGCGTGAACCCTTCCTGAAGTAGATTTTGGAGATTGCAGCGAGGTCTTAGCTCGTTCCGTCAAGGGTTGACAGAACCCATGCTGTCAGGAGTTCCCCACCCCTTTCCTCCAGGAAGACGTAAAATGTGTGAAGTTGTAGTCGGTTAAAATATGATCCTAACCTCGTTTAATACGAGGTGCGGTCAATAAGTTTTGCAATTCGGATATAAGTAAACGAGATATGAGGAAAAGTGTTATATTATTTTTCAATATAACTACCCTCGAATTCAATGAACTTGTGCCACTTGTCCCTGAGGATTCGAATTCCCGACAACCAGAAATCTCCCGACTGCTGTTCAATCAACTCCTGGACGGCGAGCTGGACATCTTCATCGTCCCCAAACCGGTGTCCAACAGTGCAGCCTTGAGCTGGCGGAACATAAAGTAGTCGCTAGGGGCCAGATTTGCACTGTAGGGGGGATGGTTGAGCTCCTCGAATCCGCACTCGTGCAGGGCAGCTTGTGCAACTCTGGCCTTGTGGACAGGGGCATTATCGTAGAGGAGCAGGACACCACGTGTCAACTTGCCGCGCCGCTTCTGACGGATGCACTTCTTCAACTCAGCCAGTTCCTCAGCGTAATATTGGCCTGTGATGGTCCTTCGATAAGGCGCATAGTCCACCATCAACACTCCCTCATAATCCCAGAAGATGGTGGCCATGATCTTCCTGGCTGAGGGTTGGGTCCGGAACTCGATGGGGGTCGGAGAGCCCCTGTGCTTCCAGGCCATGCTTTCGAGCTTGGTTCCGGGTTCCCAGTGATGGACCCACATTTCACCACCTGTCACTATGCATGACTCGAATATAGCCGGGTCTTGGTTGTACAGGAGCAGCAGCCCCTCCAAACTTTGATGACATTGAAGTCGATTATGGTGCGTGAGGTTTCCTGGGACCCAACGGGCAGATACCTTGGTCATAGCCAAATTGTCGTGGATGATGTTGGTAACACTTCCATCTGATGTTCTAAGTTCTTGCTCGATTTCTTCAACCTTCACCCGTCTATTTTCGAGGATCATCCTCTCCACACGGGCCACATTGTCCCCGTTGGTCACGTCTGACGAGCGTCGTGGACGGGAGTCGTCTTCAAGGGACTCACGGCCATGGCGGATCTCCCTATTCCAGCGAGCAATGGTTGCATAGGAAGGGGCGGTGTCGGTTTACACTGCAACCATGCGTTCATGGTTCTCTTTTGCATTCTTGCCTTCCTTGGTCAAAAGTTTGATCACTGTGCCGTGCTCAACCTTCTCCATTGTTGAAAAATTTGTGAGTGACGATCTGCGATAAGCTACTGCTTCTTAAATTGACGAGGCAGGAGCGTACGGCTGCAGGTCCTAACACCCCCACAAACAGCCAACCTCCCTCCTCTGTTTTGCCCTACCGATTCGCAAAATTTATTGACCGCCACTCGTATCTGTGGCAAGACTTGCGCATGCGAGGGTCATTGCACTTGTCCCTTCCTCCTTTGATGGTCGCTTGAGGTTTATTGAAGGTCGCAGATCAAAGATTTGGTAACCACTCTCGAACAGGTTCAGTGTTACCAATGACGGGCACCGAGTAATTTGTTCTACGGAGTTTTAAGTACTTTGCCCAAACACTTCTCGCTACCATTTACCCCTAAAAGAAGATTGCAGAAGATTTAACATAGATTATTTTTATATATTTTTTTATGTGACGACTTTCCCCTTAAATTTATCTCTGATTCATTAAAAAATGCAGAGTTTAAGGTCATATTTAAATATATTTTATATCCCCAAATATTCAAAGGATTCATTAGTTTGTCATTGATGCTTATCAATGCTGAGGAAAGGCCTCATCCCCATTTCTGAAACACAGGTATTTTTATTATCGCATATTTTACTTTCTAGTACGGCCCATCACTGTTTGCATTTTGAATTTTATTCTGGTTTGGCTATAAGTGATCCTATGACCCTATGGTTTCACGCGGATTAAGCAGAAAAACAGACTACCAATCTCGAGGCAAATGAAGAGTAAAGTGTAAGTAGCTGGAGGTTGAGAGCGGTGGATTAGGCAGACGCATCCTCGTTCCAATAAAACTTCGTATAAACGATTTGGTTTATTTTAATTTCTTGTTGAGTTTTGTGTGTAAGTTTGAGCGCTGATTAGGATTTTAGTCATAGTTTTTTTTCGAACCATCTAAGGTTGTGGAAGTATTGAGCAGGCGATTATTTATATTTGAACATAATATTGTGTGTGAACAGAGTGACAAAAATTACTTCCTGTATCTATTTGTAATCTTTTAGGCATGACGGCTTTCGTTAATCTACCCCGGTGAGAAAAAGCTCTGGTAATAAAACTAAATTTAACTTCATACTATTTAAAATTGTCTGATTTGTGTTATTCATTTAAACTTTTACCATATTTCAATTATAAGAGAAATTTGGCTTAGACAAAAATTGGCTTTGTTCTTAAGCCATACTTTCCGTACGCAAAGCTAACCATAACAACTCTTTCTCTCTTACACACATTAAAAGAAAGCACTTTCACTTGAACATCCTGAACTAATTCTACTTTCAATCTACACCAACCATCGGATCACTGATTCTGAAGAACTAATTGGGATATTTGAGTTAATCTAATTGTTATTCATCTGAATACGACTGATACTTGAATAAAAAATGAACATTAAATATTATTTCTAACAGTAGCATATTACAGGAGAAAAAACATCTGCAATTCCTTGGCCTAGACCAAATTTTGCTTGTTCTGACTTGGTTTCCTTTGGTAAAACATTGCTGCAGCAATTTTATCGCAATGATTTGGCGAAATGAGGAAATTGGCTCCTTCCCAACTTCTCGAATTCAAACTAGAATAGATTAGTTTATTCCTTATTCTGTGAAATCTCAGTGGTATTTAGTTTCACCATTTAATATAGAAAAATAAAGAAAAACCGATTCATCTTTCCAAGGAATATTGTTAATGAAGCTCCACCCACACATTTATTTATATATGAGGAATTACCCTAGCAATGAAAGTATCAGTTGTGGTACTATTGGAATTCACGTAGCAGATGACCTCCGGTGAAGTTGGTTCCCTCTTTGGATTTTACACTTTAGAATTAATCAAAATGCCAAGATGAAAAGTGTCGTGGTATAGGAAGCACCCCACACTTTGACACCAAACATTTATGTGGTGGTATAGGTAGGACCGAGTGATGGAAGGATGTTCGTACGTATGAGTTGTTTACGTACTACTCCGTGATTAACGTTATATCTCTCTAAGAGTGCTATATATTATTTTTATTATTGTCGTGGTATGACATTACATTATATCAATACCATATTATATCTTTGAGAAAAGACCAATAACTTGAAAGCGAATCGACAAAAGGGACGGAAAACCACGCGTTCAGACCGGCTGAGTAACGAGAAAGTGCAACGAGGTCAGGCAAATTATGGACAATGGCAAAGTTCAAGGTTATTTAAAGTGACATGTATAAAAATAGAATTTTATTTACACAAAAAAAATTAATAAGAGATTTGAAGGGTAAAATTACCTCAGAGAATTAACGGGCAAAAATCACATCAATAAACGAAGGAGGGGGGAGATCAACTCAATTGGGTTACTGAAGGGGGGAGGGGGGTGTGCTTACGGATGTCTTCTGTACGTGAGGTAAGACCGCTCGGACTTCAGAGTGGGAGGTTGGAGTGATGACGGTTCTCCAAAAGCAAGGGGGAGGGTAACTTCCGGAGAGTATTTCGGCTACCCAAAATGAGTTGGGCTTCGACAGGAGTTGATGAAAGAAGTCGGGAAAATCACTCGGGGCGATCTTTCAGTGGAATTACCTCCTGGCTAGGGCTAATTCCAAATACACAAAATAGTCCAGCTGTCACTTTGCTTTGTTGCTAGCACTTGACTTGGAAGCATGGGGAAATCTTCTCCGTTCTGGCGAGACTTTTCAACTCTGTGTGTCTTCCGGGGAGTCGAGCGTTGTTTATATCCAAGGCTCTCCCCGGAGTTGGGGGTTAGCGGGAAATAGCTCTACTTTCGAAGGGTCTCGAATCTTCTGGCGGAGCTATTTTAGCCCGCACAAAGGTGAATCGTGGGGGACCCGATTCGAGGCTACCGCTTATGGAAGGGGGGGGGGACGTAGGCTTACCACTTTAGTCCTAGCTGGGCTTTAGGCTGCACATGGGAGTTCCTTTCTGCTAAAGATCTTCTACGTGGGGATTCCCTCACAATTATTATTATCTCGGGTCTTGAATTCTTTAAACTTCAATGGTTCCCTGTACCAACGTAGCGATTCGAGGAGAGAATAAAAAAATTGTTAAAACAAACTAAAACTTTAATTAAAACACACAAACAAAATAAACATGAGCCACAGAAATATTACGAATTTAAATACACAATAATGACTTCAATAAGTTTTTAAGTAAGGCTTTTTAACTTGACCTACTTGACATTATAGTGATGGTTAACCCACCACTCACTTCAATATAAAAATATACTAACTGTCTCTACTGGAGTTTAAATACCTTGGTTCCTCCGGCGACGGGTTTGAGTCTGACTTTGAACTCAATGAGCCCAGACACCTCAGGAATCCGGTGGGTTCTTTGACTTTGGCGAGTGTGGCAGATGAGGCGGCCACATATACTCGAGGGGGTGTCTTCTTTAAAAGCGAGGACTATCACGGTGCTTTAGGATGCACCAAGATAGGAGGGGGTCTCTCTGACGAGAGTATGTTGGACTTAGTTCTTAAACCAAGTTAACTTAGAGTTCGGTGTGAGCACCGGCTAACGGGCTCGAGGAGGGGTGTTTTCTTCTTCGTTTCGGAATTCGTCAAGGGCAAGGAGTGTACTCGGGGGGATCTTCTTCAAGGGCGAGGATAGCGAGGTGGGGGGCTTCTCTGGCGAGAATAAGTTAAACTTGAGCAAGTTAACTTAAAGTTCGGTTTGATAACCAGGGAATAACTCAAGGATGAGCTGCTTCGTAGTCACTTCAATCGGTAGCCCGGCCTCTCTTGCACGGGAGTTCGTAGCCTGGTTAACTCACGGATTCTACCTCGTTTTTTCCAAGTGTTTGGTATTTATACCTCGTGATCCCACTGTGGTAGGGGTAGGAGGGGGGGGGGGTGGCTTGTGGACGGGCCGCAGGAGGGTTCTTACTTCAACGGTTTTTCTCAGCAAGTCTTACCTCTGGTACAGCTGGCCCTTCGAGCTTGAGAGAAACGCGGCTCCAATTTCGTACTTGAGGTGAAATTGAATACACACTCGTAGGGAAGATCTTTCAGTTTAAACCGTTCTGATTTTCATAGGGACGAGGGGCGAGGGGCTGTAGTTATGAGATTGACCCAAGGTGCCTGGCCCCGATGTTTTGCGGTCAACGACCCGTATCTCAACTGGGAGAAAAGGGAGAGGGTGATTCCCCTACAAAAAGAGAAAATCAAAGGTGTATCTTTATCAGAAGGTTTTTGAATCGAATCCACTGATGAAATTACGTCTGCGGAACGAGTTATCGATGGCGGGCGAGCTGATTCTCATTAGATATCTCAGAATGATATCAACCGATTTTAATATGATTTTATGGAGTGATGTGGCATGAGACACGAAAAAATAATTTATATATGGAGCAGATGTAGATCCGGATACGGATTCTAGATCATTTAATCCCCTTCTTTAATATTGTGAGATTGGGCATTTTCTGACTTTTTGCTAAAGTCAAGACAAATAATTGAAAATACCCAAGGATGGACAACTTATGACATTCTATTAAGATACACAGTTTAATCCGGATCCGGATCTGTAAAACCAAAATATATATTTAAAGGCTCAATTTTACGAAGTTACACTACTACAGTAATGTTGAGGGGGGGGGGGTGAGGAATCATATGATTGTCACCAATATGTAGATTAAGGTTCCTTTTCTTGAATTTATTTCTCTGTTAAACACAAATATTATATTTTGCTGAATATGAAACTCGGATCTACCATTATGGAAAACCCTTTTTTTTGCCGATAATTCATAAACTACTAAAGATGGACGGCCGATTCCTTATGCAACCTTTAGATCAAGGGTGAAAACATTATATAGTGGTACTTAATGTGGTAGTGGGGAAAATCTGGAGTAAAATTCCGGATTCATTCTTCCATTACAGATTTCATGATTGTCCAAGTTGCAATGGCAATGACTTGTGTTGGAGATGTGCGGTATTTGATTGCTCTCTAATGAGTGTAGGTTAAAAAGTGTGAAAGGTGAAAAGATCGAGTATCCAAATGGAGAGATTCGAGAGTGCTGGGATCTGGAGAATCCACCCAAATATCCTGAAAATGTCTCTTCCTAAATGTGTTCAGGTCCTCTTGCAGGATAACCATTACAAATGACTACCACACAATCTTCAATTAATTAAGATGATAACATATGCTGTAAAAAATGTCGTAATAGAAACTTTTATATGTTAAGGTAACTGAAAGTTAAGCCACTCAATGCAATTATTGTTTAAGACAGGTACACTAAGACAAATTACGTTTAAGCACCTTTTCTTTAATCATATGTACATCATAGTAACCCACTCGTAAGTGTTGTGTTAATAATAATAAATATATTTGCGAGTTTAGTAATCAGTGAGCCTTTCAAAGTAATCCATTTATGAAAAAGAAGAAAGAAAACAGAACACTATTAGAATTTTTCTCTCTCGGGAAAAATACAGAAAGCTTCAGCTTTCCTCTCATTTGCATACAGAGGCATTTGTGCCTATTTTTCCGGGGTATCATATCTCCATTGGTAATCTCAATAAACTATTTCTTTAATCCATAATGTAGATTCATGTTAGTAAAAACAAGACCAAAAATTAATAAGGTAATTGAATAGGTATCTATTTGAGTTCATCTTTGGTTAAGCGCAGTGAGTTTGTCTTTGGTGTAAGGTTTTGAATTCGTATCTGTGAGAATTTTCATTTTGATTTTGTTGAAAAAAAAATTCGAAACAATTTTTCAGAACATTTTGTCTTAACTTTGGATAAGTGTAGGCCAAATTTGACGATACTTTTGGAATAATTTTACAGTATGTCCATAGAGCAGAACAGTAAAAACTAAGGGTCCGTCTACTAGGTGTCCTTTGCGTTCTATTATTTTTGTAATTATATTTTATCTGATTATTGATTTTTCTTTTTTCCTCTTATTTCCTACTTCTCCTATTCTTAAAGATCGGTCTAAGAAAAAAAAAAGTATTTAACGGCATGAAAAGGCAGTTATTAAATTAGAAAAGGCTTTGTCATTTGTTATGGGTTGTGTGATAAGTCAAATTCATATTTAATCGAACCAAACTTATAATTATCTGAATTTTCTATTCTAAACTAACGTTAACCTTACAGCTTTAACCAAGATATACATAACATATTAACGTAGCCTCACTTAGCCTAACATAAATTAACTTTAATTAACTAGCCCAACCTAACAAAATCTTCTATTTAGCTGTGTAATCAACAATTACATTTGTAATGCGGCCAATTTTCACGCACTTCCGAGCTTTCTACCTTCACTTTTTCTCTATTACAAATACAAGATCACCCATAGTAGTCAGTTATCCCTCTGTTTCCCAATTTAAAGAACTGAGACCGATACTGTATAAAATCTAAAATAGACATGATAATAATATCAGCCTGCCTATGTGAAACAACAACATCTAGACAAATTAATATATACATATATATATATATATATATATATATATATATATATATATATATATATATATATATATATATATATAGATACTTATGGTCGATAAATCTTCCCTAAACAATGGGTTTATCGGTCAAACATAATATAATAGTTGTATGAAAAAATAACCATATTTAGAATGTCCCTTGTTTAATTAGAGAAAAATGAGTTTTTCCACTTTTTATTAATTCAAGGATAATTTTCTAAAAATAAATAGTAATTATGAAATCTCTGATTCCGTTAATTACTTTTGAGATATTCAATATCATAACCTTTTTATTTAGGCAAAAATATTTTCTAATTTACCCATTTCTATTAGACAATAGAAGCGAGTAATTGAAATTATCATATTCTGCAATAGACGGGAATTAAAAGAGGAGTGAGGTTTTGCTGCAGCCAAATGGAGCTCGTCCTTCGCATCTTAATTTTTTGAAAAGTGGCAATGAGAGACTAGGAAAGGAAATGAGAGCCTATGAATGAAAAGGAGAGCAGGAGACGAAAGGAGAAAATAAAGAAAACTCAGGTAGTCGTCAACTCTACGTTCTAGCTCATCGAAGACAGATAACTCTGCAGTAAATGGTCGATACATGATTGAGGATGAAGAAAAGTTAAACAGAGTTCACACTTCTTGCCTTAACAATATTAATTTTCCTCTTAGTTCGGTTCTTTCACTATATGTAATCAAGGCTGCCATTATGATATTTTAAATTTTCGGCGATTCTCCTAAGATCCAACGAAGATAATATCTCTACTTGCGAACAGAGCCCGATTCTTCACAAAAATTTTCCAGCCTTTTTAAGTAAATCTAATATTTAAATGCATTTAACCTTTGCACTTTCATCTCAAGCGATATTACTGACTACTTATTTTCCTTCCTACGAGAGTGAGGCTTTTAGTGGTCATTATTTTTGCCTCTCTTTTTTAAAGGGTAAACATAAAAAGCTCTCCTGGCGACATAAAAATATATGTAGGAAGGGGATAGTTGTGAAGCTGTTCAAATGAGCCTTTATTCGAATCCTCAGAGGACGCCAAAGAATTCATTAACGAAAAAAGCGCAATCAGTTTTTGCAACGACCGTCTCTCCTTATTCAATTTTGTGTTGATAGAACGCCATTTCTTCTGACCCAGAAAGATGCAGATGAGTAATTTTTTGACTTTTAGAATTTTCTTTCCTTATGCGAACTTCTTCTAGATGGTTATAAATGTGTCCTAAAAACAGAAATATTTAATAATACTGAGATTCCTATGACAAGTTCTATGACATGATTCATATGTACCTTTAATCACTATTCAATTCCTGCATTAGTGTTTTCATGATAAAAATGCTAAACTATAACTAAAGTATGGACTTAAAATAGGAGAAAAGAGAAAGTTGTCATAGATATAAAAATTCTAAGTTTATAAATATATATATATATATATATATATATATATATATATATATATATATATATATATATATATATATATATATATATATATATATATATATCAAAGTAGCATGAGAGAATGATGAAAATGAATCCATTAAACCACATTGAAAGAGAAAACGGAATAATTTTTCCTTGTAGTAATATTTTTATTACCTTTTTTCGAAAAAAAATCAGTGCAGGGAAGCGATTCGAACCAGGCACACTGAGGCAGCAAGCACCGCTTTGATCACAGTTATTCCGTTTTCTCTTTCAATGTGATTTAATGGATTCATTTTCATCATTCTCTCGTGCTACTTTGAAAGATATATACATTTGTATATCTACCACGCGTTTAACTATTTCTCATTTATTCTTTGAATTGACAATTAATTTTCTATTTCGTTCATAGTCTCCGATCGAGCTTGCGAAAGTGTTCCTTAAAAGCTATTCTATTCAGAGAATTTTTTGGTTCTCTGCGTAGCGTGGTGTACTAACGCATACTTTTAACTGTGATCAAAGCGGTGCTCGCTGCCTCAGTGTACCTGGTTCAAATCGCTTTCCTGTACGGATTTTTTCGAAAAAAGGTAATAAAAATATTACTACAAGGAAAAATTATTCCATTTTCTCTTTCAATGTGATTTAATGGATTCATATATATATATATATATATATATATATATATATATATATATATATATATATATTTATATAGGCCCCTCATAATTCAAGGCCCATGCAGGTCCTTAAAAATGGCTGGATAAAAGCAAGATAAGATTAAGAAATGCAGTTAAAAAAAAAAAGTCATGGGACATAAAGGCCACCTGCTCTTACGAAAGCAGGAGGCGTTGCCGCACAACCAACAGAAAATAAAACATTATTGGTCAAAAATGTAAAAACAGGTCTACCTACACATAGGTGAAAAAACCTACACTTCTGCTGACTCGGTACATTCACCACTATCCATGAGGTGAATAGCTAAGAGTTGCCTGAGCTAAAAGGTTTCTCGGGGTCCCCTGTTGCCTCACTTATCTAATAGCCCAGTGTTTTAACGAATGAATTTGTGGTGGTGCCGTAGATGCCAGTCGTTCCATTGCAACAGGTTTAAATATGTACCGCTAAATGATGGCTTGATATTTATGCCGCTTACGCTCTTCTACTTAATCTTCTGCAGACCCTGAAGCTAACGCCGATCGGTTGAGTGAGGATTCAGCATAAGGTGGAATACCAGCATAGGCTACGCCCTTGCCTGAATGCGAAAATGGTTACGCCATCGGGTCTGCGTCCATCCCCTTGGTCCCTGCCTGCCAGCTCACGCAGAGAGGGGAAACCTGCCCTCTGCAGCCTTCTACTAATGACGTCGTTCAGGGTTGCATGTCTGGGGTTCCTGCCAGCAGAGTATAGACATGATAGACAATGAAGCCCTCTCTGATCCATGATCCGGCCACATCGGCAGGGGTGTGGTTCACAGACCACTGCCCCGACTCGGAGTGCAGCAGACACTCTGAATATTTCAGGGTCCATTTGGGTACCGAGTGCTTGGACTAGTATTGCATGCAACCAATTTACACTGCCAGGACTCGCCGCAGCAAGCAAGCATGTTCTCCAGGTTTCATCTGCCGTGTCCAAGAGTCTCTGTTGCACCAGAACTGCTCCTGCCAGGTCTCGCGCCTTTTGCTTCGTCCGGCTTGTATCTTCGGTATCTATGCTCCATTATTTTCTCGGCGCCATCGCTGTACAGCTCAAGCCAACTCCCTCTGTAGACCCCAAAAGCGGATGCGTTAAAGAACGGCCTCTACAAGTAAAGTCACGGCATGAGCTGATACGAGAAAACTTGGGAGGGCTTTGTCCTTGGCCTGACGAATACCCAAGCCTCCCCCTCAGAGGCGGCAAATTTGCCTGGATCCAAGAAATATAATCAAAGTTTATATTATAGATGCTCTGGACAACCTGCCTCACTGTATGGTTGGAAGCCTCAGCTCTGGCTGATGCTGGTAAGCAGGTGATCATATGAATAAATATGGCAGTTTTGGAATTGAGAAGCAAAATGCCTGATGACGGTCTATCAAGAACAGGCGTCCTGCCATGCTTTCAAGATCAGCAATTTAGCTATATAGAGTTTGTGGTGCTGCTTCTGTGGTTATTGAGGCACCCAAAAGTGTTGCTTCCTCTTTTGGTACACTTTTGATATAAGGCATATAGGTAGTGAAAAGTTGGAGGGTTTCTGTCTGTGAAGAGGATCATTATTTTGTTTCATTTATTTTTAAACCCACATTGTCTAATAACCTGGAAACGTTCTGGAGGTCAGTCAAGACGTTGTTTGGTTTATCTGACAATGAAGCGTCGTTCATATAAACATATTAAGTTCTGAATTGACACTATGGGCGACAACGTCCAAATAAAGAGAGAAGGGAGCTGTGCCAAAGGGATTACCTTGCTGAATTCCAGTAGCTGATCAGATGATATTGCCCCAAAGGAACAGTGCTAAGGTCTCAGAATATGCCTGTCACAAAAGCATGTAAATTCCAGGTACCTGTTGTTGTGCTCCCTCAGGAACACTTCCCTACGGATGGTATTAAAGGTGTTGCGCATGTCTATCTTCAGAAGGACCATACTGTCAGGTGCTTTGGCCAGGTAAGTCCGCGCTGCGGAGCTGCTGCCTCTACCCCCCTGGATTAGACGTAGTTCGGATCACATCACTGCTTATAAGGGTTTTGCACCTAACTTCGTTGCTAGGCGAAATCTGGCCCACTGCAATGGGCCAGATTTCGCCATCCCTCTTAGACAGTGCACACAGTGTGGCCCCAAAGAAGACGCTCTGGATATGATCAGGAACATCACCGCGGACTATCATATTGATGAAAATTGTGAGCATTTGTAAGAGGTTTTGCCCAGCCTCTGCTGCCGCCCGGCTGACTAGAACCTTGAGCTGATCAGGTCTCAGACAGCAGGACCAGCTTCTGAGTCAGGCAGAAATAAAAGAATCTCCTTTATTACCTCTTCTTCGGTCACATTGATTAGAGGTTTCAAGCTGTCACCCGGAGCTGCGGGAAGGTCCAAGTTCTCTGGGGCTACGGGATGTTTGTCATTCAAGGCTTTTAAGGTATCTTCACTATTTGGTCCCACACTGTTAGATGATGCTAGCTCTTTCACTGCTCCCTTGATGTCTTTGTCAGAAATATTTGCTGCTTTTCTGCGCTTTAGCTGATCATTAGTGGATGCTCCTGTGTTTTGATCCAGATGCAGCTGGGGGGTTTGGAGAACTTCTAGGAGGCCAGATGACTACATGAAATTTGCTACTTCTATGCGCATCTTTGTGGCTAGTGAAAGTTCATCACTACTAGGCCGCTCCCTAACCAGTTACCCGAGCCCAAAGTAGCAGAACAACAGCGGTTTAGTCCAGGTCAGATTGCTTCTATCCTCTAATGTACGATGTAGCAACCTCTCATAAGCATCAGCCATTGTGATTATGGCACCCTTTGGAACCATTGCTAGTGTGCGGTGGCTCTGCTAGGATGACTACCAATTCCTTTGCACTCCGGATACAACCATCTAGCGAGGTCTTGGGCTTGTCTCCTGGTGAGGCAAACACAACTGAGGTGAAACTAGTAACCACATCCATCACATTGGAACAAACTCTCGCATTTATTTACTTCACGGCAGAAAGGACCTGGCTTTTTTTTTCCTCCATCTTAACTTGATGCTGGTTGCTTATAAGACACTTGGCAATTTATCAGGTAGTTGAACTAGGGTAAAAACTTAAAAAGGAACTTGTGACAGTAAAAAAATGGCAAACTTAATCTAAAACAATTGAATGATATATCGCACTTGAACTATTGTTTTAAGGAATACTTTGGAATCTGTTAAAAGAATTTTATCAAAGTGCTATGTTGATTCTTATGATAAAAGATAATTGTCTATATAAATGGTAGTTAATTGTGATTTGTTGAAAGAATTTTAGCAAAGTACTGTTTCGTTGATGTATAAGCTACCAAAAAGTATTAAATTAGTTCAATGTTTATTAAAAAAACATAAAACTATACAGAAATAAAAGTTTAAAAGCGAGGAACAAAATTCAAACGATATTTAGGGAAGAGGGAGATTGGTAAGAGAGGATGGAGAAATAAAGATTCAAATAGAATGCAGATTCAAGTAGTTAAAAATCACTGACAAATTAGGATACATGTTACTCCGAGTCATAATATTGTCTATCATTTAATATCTCAATTTGACATTTTTGGAGGTTTCACATTTAGTATTTTTTGTTCTATCAAAATTGTTCTAAGTGTTTACATTAATATATATTTGTTATTAGTTGTCGATCTTTTCATAATTTAATTTAAATTTACAATTTCACAAATTAATGATGCCAGATATATTGCTTCTATTTTGGGTATAATATCAATTATTCATATATCACATTACCTCCTTCTTCCTCTTCAGTTATTCCTTTCCTTATACTCTCGAATTTCTTTCCAATACTATATACCGAGGGTAAAGAAACGATGAAGAGAGAAGAACGACGCTCCGACCTTACCAGGAGTACCGGTGACACACTGGAGTCAGTATTAGCTCGAGCAATGACTAAGACGGCTGGCTACCGATTAACAATTGACTACAGATTGATTGATACTTTCGTCTCATACAATCTAACAAGAGGAAAGTTTCGACTGCAGCGTCTTATCAGAGGAAATACTATATCTTTCTTGGAGGTGAAAGTTGTCGTTTGTTTTAATTCTGTTGGTTAAAAAGCAAATAATTTACAGAATTTCATTAATATCTGTACTCTTATAAGATTGAGGAGACTAGCTGGTCCTGAACAGGGTAGCCGCGGGAAAACTCGGAAGACTTTTAATTTGTGTTCTAATGAATTTTCCGAAGGAAAAGTATCAGAGATGGAGAGTAGATATGAGAGACTTTTAGCAACGCTGTAATAAGCACACACACAATCACAATTGTAGGAATACAATACGAAATTGATCATATTTTTAGACAAATGTGAGAAGATTATGGAGACACGGATCGATAGTTTTAACAAGGATTTTATAGAAAAAGTTAACTTACATAGCTACAAGTTTCTAAGGGAAATGGTAATAGAAGAAAAGGTGGAAGTGTTATTTTAATTCTAATTCGCGATAAATAGTAATAAAATAAAACATGTAGTAATGCATAAAAAACCGGAAGAGTGCAATATTATTATTTTTGTATAGCTATTGGCAATTAGACGAATATTTACGGTTATATAAGGTGACTTGTATTTTTCAAGTCTATAACCTTTTATCGAAACAGTAAACAATGCAGGAAATGAAATACTATAATAAAATACGGTAAATTCCTTCATAAAAAAGTAGACGAACCGACAAGTTAACATAATATCTCGATTTTAATAGAAAGTTTAGATTTTAGGCAAAACACTTGGAAACCACATAACTTGATTTAATCTAAATGGTTCGCTTATTTTCGCGAGAGCTCTCAACTCGTATCGGACATTTAATCATGCGAATTTGATCTTCGGACCCAGTTAAAACTTATGAAATGTGTTGATATTTTAAACAGAATAATAATTTTTACCCCAGTTCTTCTAAAACGTCAATTTAGGTGTGGTGTATTAATAGTTAGCGTAAAAAGTGCATCAGAGAAAGCAAAATTTCGCCGGAAATCCCCCAAAACAACACTATTCAGATTCGAAACCAATAGCTTAAAATATCTACAGGAATGGACTAACGTCATTCTTAAAATATGAGCACAAGCTAGTTAATTAATAAGTAAATAATTGTAAAATAATAGGAAAGTGCATCAAGCCACTTTGAAATGACGAACGTGTCCTTAGTATAGATCACGACCAATTCTGTCGAACATTAAATGAAAGGTTTGAGAACATCTTTAACATCGAAGAAACAAAAACCTAAGTTAAAATAAAAATACAATATTTTTTTTAAAAACAACCCTAACTTTCAAATATTAACATAATCTAAAATTTAATTAGTTTATATATTTACTCTAGAACACTTACCTGAGGTAAAGTTAACTCCTTTGGTGAAAATGAAAATAATATTGTTGATTAAATTTTATTAAACCTTGAGTTACGTTACATTTTTCCTAAAATCTATTCTATTCGAATCAAAATTAAACTATTGCATAAAACAATTATTTGCCAGACAAAGAAATTTATTGATTACTTCTCATGGCTAGGCACTTCAAGGAGGAAGTGACTGACATTCCAACACAAAACTTAGACCTCCCAGCCACACTACTTTATTGACGTCTATAATATACGAGTAGCTTGAATTAGTGCACTTAATTGTTGCTACTCTCTGCTACTTGCACGCAGGGTTTTGGCGGATGGAACAAATTGTTGATACGTTGTAATTTTATTCACATATTGCAGGTCTTTTCTTCAAATGGGAAAAGTCAGCACTCATCGTTGGTGTTGTATCTTCAATCATTTGGTGTGTAGTTTGGCTTCGTTACTATAGCAACACTTGATTATAATAGTGGGTAGACAAAGGCCAGTCATATTTCATGAAAGAATTCTTTCTTTTAAGGTAGTATTTGCCTTCCAGTTAAGCTGTAATATCAATAATACTATAAAAGCATTATTTGCTGAAATATCAACTATGTTATCAAATAATACCATTAGCCATCTCTTGATCTGACGTTTTGTGGTTTAGTCACAACAAGTTTGACAAGATTGTCAACCCCCCTTTTGTTGAAATGTATCATTCAATCATATTGGGTTTCGTTCCTTTGTCTTTCGAGTAAGTCACAAAAACTGCACGTTAGGCACCTTACCAGAGTTTTCCCTTTTCTTGGACAATATAAAGTAATTATTTTATCTTAATGGTACCCTTCAACCGTAGAATATGTGGTTCTTCTTCAAGGTTATAGAACTGTATTGTCACTTCTTGCTGGTTTTTCCTGACAGTCCCAACGCCACACCTTTCCCCAGGTCAAGTTCCTCTGACTCATCTTTACGACCAATGTAAAGTGTCCTTCAGCATTCCAAAGAGTCCTACTTTCTGCATCACACGATATCCAAAGCTTTATTTCAAATATAGCAAGTCGAAGGGCTATAATGCCTGAATAGGCATTTTTCTCCGAAAGAAACAGATGTTCATATACAGTAATAGTTTGTGAGGTATTATTCATCAGAAGGGGGGACGGGGGCTCTAACAAGACATAAAAATCTTAAATGGTAGCAAGTTTGAAATTCCCCCACCCCAACCCACCCCACCCCAACCCTTGGATCTCTAGTATCTATGTTATCAAATCGAACGAAGATGAAATATGCGAAAACTGTTTCTAAACACATTTTACCTAGGAATATAAATGATTCATATATACTCGTATCATCCCCAAAAGATTCCTATAGGACTCTACATGAGTGTTGTAAGTACCTGCTAAAAGCAAGAATACTTTGATTTAATCTAGGCTAATAATATTTCCTGTACTTGGAAGAATTGATTATATTTTTTTGTTCGTCATCTCCAAAATGAGATTGAATACGTTTGGAGTAATTAAAAATTCAAATGCAGTTAATATATCTAAAATTCTCAATGCTGCACACCGGGTGATGCCAACAATTAGATCATTATATTTTCTTCAAATTTAGGCATATACTATTTAATATTTTCTTTTTTAGAAGTTAGATGTTTCAAGTCACTATCACTAAAAGTTGGTCACTTCTATAATATTCACTTTCTGAAGGTAAATAATCCATTTCTTTACTTCATTATCCTGCCTGACTATAAAATAAAAGTTGATACGGAATCAATGTGTAATTTCTGGACCACTAAATTATTTTCTGTCACTCTGTGACCCCCTTCCCAAAACAAATAACGATGTCTATTCTAATACAAGGTAATCATTCAAGTAATGGCTTATGGTACCCAGAATTTTCCTATGCCAATGGTTTTCACTAATAACATGAAAATCTATGAAGCCTTATAATCCAAATTATACCGGGTGTCCCAGAAAAAAGTTTATCGTAGTTTGAATTAGGATAACTCCAAAACTATTCGAGATTTTGGCGTCCTGCAAATAGTGTTTTATTTAACAACTATTTATCTGTCGATTCTGGAAATTTTATTAAATTTTATTTTGTGATATTGATACACTAATGGGTTAAGTGGAGGCTATCAAAAATACGTTTGCGCAAGGAAGTAAAATAATGAAACGAAGCCTAGAAAGGCTAGGCCATTTTGCACTTCCAAGAGAAGCCTAGGCAGCCTAGGTAGCCTAGGTCACTGTACGATTCTTCAAGCAAAGCCTAGGCTATTTTACAGTCGGTTTTCACAACGCTGTGGTATGGTCTCGTCATTATTGCTTACTAAGCAAATCAAAGCGTTTCTGTGTAAACGTTTACTTTCATAGAACCTTTTTAATCATGCAGTTAACAAAAGATCAACGCGTATTCGTAGTCACAAACTTTATTAAGACTGGCAGTATTAAACAAGTAAAAGATTCATTTGAACAACGTTTTCCAGGTAGGAACCAAGCAAGCAAGCCCACATTTTGGAAAAATGTTCGCAAATACCAACATGAAGGAACATGCTTAAATCTAAGTAAAGGTCATTCGGGTTGTATGAGAACCATAAGAACCAACATAAAATATTGAATATGTTCAGATGACACTTCTTCAAAATCCACATGTATCAGTCAGAAAGAATGGGTTACAATTGTTAAAGTCATCAATTAACCGCATCATTAAACATGACTTAAAATGGCATCCCTATAAGATGCATGCAAGACACCAGCTTCTTGAAACTGATTTTCCTCGTCGTAGACAATTTGTCGAATGGCTTCTCCATAAACCTGCTCGTTTCTTGGAAAACATTTTGATTGGTCACGAGGCAGCCTTTTTCATGAATGGAAACGTAAATAGCCATAACATTCGGCAATATGCGCCGCTGAACCACCCCTCAGCATTCAACTTTGACACACGCATTTGTCAACAGAAAGTATCTCTGTGGATCGGACTTTGCGGGAATAACTATCTTGTCGGCCCATTGTTTTATGAGAATAACTTGAATGGTGCTGCCTACCTGAGCATGATCAACGAAAGGGATCTTCTCAGAACCCTGCCATATTTACGGCAATCGATTCAATAGACTTTGGTGAACTCAGGACGGTGCACCAGCTCATAGACAGCTTGTTGTAAGAACAAAACTAAGAGAAACCTTTGACAACCGCATTGTCTCGCTAAATCATGCAATTGAATGGCCCCCAAGGTCCCCTGACTTAACACCGTGCGATTATTTCTTATGGGGATATCTAAAGAATATAGTGTATTCTACTTCACCACAGAGCATCAACCAGTTAAGAGATCGTATCACACATGAAGTCAATAGACATAAGGAAAATCACAAGTTAATCCCAAAAGTTGTTCAATCAATGCGATCAAAGGCGCAACCGTGCTTGGAAAGAAATGAAGGTCATGTGGAAGGAAACGGTGCTTAGAAAATTAAAAAAATGAATTTGTATTACCCATATGAAGAGGTGTTTTGGTTAAAAATGGATTTAAATATATTTGTTGATTTTAAACTTCGAAGTTTCATTATTTTTCTTCCTTGCGCAAACATAATTTTGATAGCCCCCACTAAAACCATTAGTGTATCAATATCGTAAAAGGAAATTTAATGCAATTGTTAGAATCGGCAGATAACTAATTTATAATTTTTTTTGTTTTGCAGCACTCAAAAATCTCTAATAGGTTTTTAGTTATACTAATTCAAGTTACGGTTAACTTTTTTCTGGGACACCTTGTATAATTTATCATGACAGAAAGACATTAATTCATTGTTGATGAAATTTCCTAGGAAAGATTTACTGAATCTTCTTTCACTGCTAAAATGCGACCTTATAAACAAATACAAGCAATTTTCTATGAAAATGAATGACTATCTTTATTAATTATAAAGCTCTATGCCACCACTGATTATTTCGAACAAATTAAAAATTACTTTAGTACAATTTTAAAAGATATGCCCACGCGGATATGGCTACTAAATCCGAAAATGCCTCCTCATATCGCTGGTAGTGTCCTAGTAGAAATATTAAATAACAAAAACACTCTTTCAACCTGATTCTGCAACGTAAAAAAATCTTCCAAAACGCCATCATAAAATGCCAGGAAACGCCCAAAGTTATGCTCAAGCGTTTGTTTTTAATGTTATTTTTTTTTCCCAAACAACGATGTAGAAGGTTATTAGTGGTATGTTAATTCAACATGTCTAATGTCACAAACTGTTGGCAATTTTTGCCGTTTATATGCGGAATTAATACTTGCTACCCCTAACATATTTTGTTGGTTAGAATTATAAGCCATCCATTGCTTCTTGCATAACAAAAACAAACTTGACTTAAACCTAAATACAGAAAAATCTTACTTAAATTTGGTGTGGACAGATCCGTAACAGCAAAACCCATTCTTTCAATACGCGGATCAGAATTTCACTAGTTTAATCGGGTATCGGTAACATAAAAGTTCTTTTCTATTCACATCCGAAACCACCGAAAGACACACGAGATTGTGTTGTGTGAGAGGTGTGCGTTCGAAAAGAAAATTACAACTCACTCTACACACTTTTTTATTACCTCAAGAAATAGCGCTTTTATAAGCACGAAAATGAAATATTTATTGTGTCGGCACGTCTCCTCTTTCTATATATATATGTTTATGTTAAAAATATCACAAACAAATTGTAAAACGCTCGAGCGAGCGTAACTTAGTCCATCTCAACGTTGAAGAATTAATGCGGGGCAGAATTGGGTTGAAATATTGTCATTTTTGACTTTATATAGGGTTCTAGACCCTTTCCGCCATCAGAACTCTTAAGAAACTAATACAACAATACGATGAAATATTAAAGGGTTTAGTAGCCTAAAGCGCACGCGCCGGTCTTATTTAATAACCATTTTCTGGCGCATAAACAACTTTATCCCAACCTTCAGCATATAGTAGACTTATAAAGTTAGGAAAGGTCAAGGAGCAGAAACTTCAATTGTGAAAATTGCGAGAATTAGGCAAGGAAAAATTGTCTGGAGTTAAAAGGTTCATAATCGGAAGAGAAGGGGCAAATCTCACAAAATATATGGAAAATACAACTTCTTAACATTTAATTGAAATTTTGTTTTGATGATTTGATGAATACTGAATATATTCAGGGAAACTAAAAAATCAAAATGCTCTTCAACGACTACATGTTATCAAAAAATAGTCTTTAAAAACTCTAGCAAACCTTAAATAATAAGTTTGTACATTTATTAAAAATCTCTCATAATAGAATTTAAATGTTATTATAAAAATGCATACATATGCATATGAATGCATATGTATGTATCAATATTTACAAATCTTCCAAAGATTGGCAGAAACTATCTTTTTAGAAATATTAATTATTTAGCTTCTTTTGCTAAGCAACCACCAGTTTAACAAAATGGCTGTCAGCCACTCAGCAAGCCGGCTGGCACAACCATGGCTGGGTAAAATCTTTCTAACCAGTCCAGTAGCTGATTGTCCATTAGACTAACAACAAGCTAGTATATGTTTATCTATATTCAACAATTCAAGAAATTTATCCTCAGGAGCCCCTAATATTTTGAGAATAATACTCACTATAAAGGAATCTTTACTCAATCAGGTTGTCAAACCAAAGGAAGGTAAACTTCTGCATGAAATCTAGTATTCTCTCATTTCTCTTAAAATTAAATTATCTTGCATTTTTCAGTGGTTTGTTGAGTTTTTGATTTCCCGGCCCATTTTCCCATTGGGTCTCTGGTAGCATTAAGGACTCATCCACTCATTAGCCTAAAGCTTTAAATATAAAATTAATCCCATAGATAAACTTTAAATATATATAGAGACAAACAGATAATATTCTATACATGTCTTGATCCATACACTCCTAGTCTAAAGAAGCTTTAGCTGATACAGCAAAAGCCTCCTGGCACCAGGAGAGAGAAACGGGATCAATTCAAGATAAGGCAACTCAATTCGTGCAATTCAAGTATAGGCACCTTTCACAAATAAAAGGCGGCTATTACGTGTACACGACTCACAAGTTATCTTGCAACGGAAAGGAAAAGGAATCTTGTAAAGATGAGGCATCCCAAGCTTTTTCGACGCTAATATAACCTAACTTTACCTAGAATAACTAAACCCAACCTAATTTAGAATAGATTAGGTTAGGATAGGTAATGACAAGTCAAGAACAAGTAGTTCACTTACGCTAAATTTAAGAATAAGCACATTGATTATTTAACCTTTTTCATTCAATTCAAGAATCGACATCTGGTGGAACCTCAATAAAAAATAAACACTTCCTTTATGGACAATTCAAGATGAGGCACCTGAGGTGCCTTATGTTGAATTGAATCGAAAAATGTTATTATTTCTCGAGTGAAAAAATATTCTCGCAACAAATATTTTATTACATTTTTTGAAGCTGACCATTTGCAGCAAATGATTATAAATATTTAATTATTTTTTTAACGTCGTAAAAGAATTGTGTAAATGAATAGTAAATTGTAATCAGGGCAACAGTGTCTAGACGGCTCCACAATGAGATCGCAGGAAAACCACACACAAAAGGGAAAGATGAAAGGCTTTAGCAACAAAAACCACATATAGGAATTCTATGGAAGACAATCTATGGCAAACGAAGGCCATCTTAATCAAAATTATTGGCGTTCAAAACGGATACGCGGTAAACAGCAGCAAAGAAAACGATTTTGTGAAACTAGTCTCAATTGGGGGCACAGAATTCCTGGAAAAAATTGGGCTAACCCCTAGAAATCTACCTCAAATTCGGACTAATATGAGCCTTATATGTCAAAAGACCGACCCATGGGTAGGCTCAAAAAATAAATACGGAAGAACCCCAGAGGGATGAAAATTACAGAAGTCATTAAATTCGGGAATCAAACGTATGTTTTTAAGATATTGTGGGCAACGACCCAAATGGATTAGTGTTTAGCATGCGAATACCACTAGGAAAAAGAGGAAGATGGAAATAATATTAATATATATATATATATATATATATATATATATATATATATATATATATATATATATATATATATATATAACTATGCATCAATTGTTACAAAATGGAATACCATACAACTAAACAGCGCCCAGGGATTGAACCTTGCTGCTCCGAGTGTGCATGCAGAGATGAGTATAAGAGAGAATGCAGCAAGACCCAGAAGAAATGCCTTAACTGAGAATAGCCGAATAAAGCAATTGCAATGGCGTGCCCGAAAAGCAAAGAAATTATAGATATAAAAATGCAAACAATAGAAGGAAGATCAGGAACTGAGAAAAAACGTGACCTACGCAGGTTAAATTATCTAAACTACTCTCCCTTTGTAATCTCTGGTATGCCCTTTTCTTCTTCGAAATTTTCCTAGCTATCTCGTGATTCCACCACAATGGCTTCCTACATTTCTTCCTAATAGCCTTCATTGGCATACACTGTTCCTGAACTATGTTTAATATAGTCTTAAAAATATCCCACATCTCATAAGTATTCTTTCCATGGAATTCTATATCCCACCTAATCTGATTTAGCATGCTGCGTAATTTATCGTAATCTCCCCTATAAAAATTTGGAATTCTTGTGGAGTTTGTCGTTGTTCTACCCTTAACTATTTGCAAATTAAACTGAACCATCTGATGATGCTGTAATGTTGATGCTGTTGTAATGATTCTGATGCTGTTGTAATGAAGGAGGAATTGACCATTCTGTCCAATTGGGCCGAGAAATGGCAAATGAAGTTTAACATAGACAAATGTAGTGTACTTAGTATAGGTAGAAATAATCCATTGAATAGTTATAAATTAAATGGGAGAATTTTAGGGAGGACCGATTGTGAGAGGGACTTGGGTATTTTGGTAAGTTCAGACCTTCGTCCTAGATACAATGCCTAAATGCTAAGAATAAAGCTAATAGGATATTGGGATTCATTAGGAGTAGTGTAAGCAATAAGAGTGCTGAAGTCATTCTAAAACTGTATCGGGCGCTAGTTAGGCCTCATCTAGACTATGCAGTACAATTTTGGTCACCATATTATAGGACGGATATTGATTTGCTTGAGTCTGTGCAGAGAAGGATGACAAAGATGATTGGTGGGCTAAGGAACTTACCTTATGGTGAAAGGCTCAGAAAACTAAATCTAAATACATTGGAAAGGAGAAGAGTCAGAGGGGAATTGATTGAAGTCTTCAAATGGGTAAAAGGATATAATAAAGGGGATCTGGGTAAGGTTCTTATACTAAGTGAACATGACAGGACACGTAGCAATAGGTTTAAGCTTGATAAGTATAGGTTTAGGAAGGAGATTGGCAGGAATTGGTTTACAAATCGTGTGGTAGATGAATGTAATAGGCTCACTAGACATGTGATAGAAGCCTCCTCTCTGGGTAGTTTTAAGAATAGATTAGATAAATATATGGATGAAGCTGCTAGATGGGACTGACTTTTATGTACATATGTATATATTTTTCTAAGGAGTCGGGAGATTATATTTGCGGTTGCATGAATGGACATAATCCTCTGAATGCATTTAATGTATATTGTAGATTAGATCTGACGAATTCCTGTAGAGGGGAACAATGTTGATGACTTTTCTCTGGTAAAAAATCTTTTGTGTGTTGACTGGAACAGGAGCTGCCAAGTTTAGGCCATGAATGGTCTTTTGCAGTCTCCTTCTTTTCATATGTTCTTTCACTGCTAAAATGCGACCTTATAAACAAATACAAGCAATTTTCTATGAAAATGAATGACTATCTTTATTAATTATAAAGCTCTATGCCACCACTGATTATTTCGAACAAATTAAAAATTACTTTAGTACAATTTTAAAAGATATGCCCACGCGGATATGGCTACTAAATCCGAAAATGCCTCCTCATATCGCTGGTAGTGTCCTAGTAGAAATATTAAATAACAAAAACACTCTTTCAACCTGATTCTGCAACGTAAAAAAATCTTCCAAAACGCCATCATAAAATGCCAGGAAACGCCCAAAGTTATGCTCAAGCGTTTGTTTTTAATGTTATTTTTTTTTCCCAAACAACGATGTAGAAGGTTATTAGTGGTATGTTAATTCAACATGTCTAATGTCACAAACTGTTGGCAATTTTTGCCGTTTATATGCGGAATTAATACTTGCTACCCCTAACATATTTTGTTGGTTAGAATTATAAGCCATCCATTGCTTCTTGCATAACAAAAACAAACTTGACTTAAACCTAAATACAGAAAAATCTTACTTAAATTTGGTGTGGACAGATCCGTAACAGCAAAACCCATTCTTTCAATACGCGGATCAGAATTTCACTAGTTTAATCGGGTATCGGTAACATAAAAGTTCTTTTCTATTCACATCCGAAACCACCGAAAGACACACGAGATTGTGTTGTGTGAGAGGTGTGCGTTCGAAAAGAAAATTACAACTCACTCTACACACTTTTTTATTACCTCAAGAAATAGCGCTTTTATAAGCACGAAAATGAAATATTTATTGTGCCGGCACGAGATTGGCAGGAATTGGTTTACAAATCGTGTGGTAGATGAATGTAATAGGCTCACTAGACATGTGATAGAAGCCTCCTCTCTGGGTAGTTTTAAGAATAGATTAGATAAATATATGGATGAAGCTGCTAGATGGGACTGACTTTTATGTACATATGTATATATTTTTCTAAGGAGTCGGGAGATTATATTTGCGGTTGCATGAATGGACATAATCCTCTGAATGCATTTAATGTATATTGTAGATTAGATCTGACGAATTCCTGTAGAGGGGAACAATGTTGATGACTTTTCTCTGGTAAAAAATCTTTTGTGTGTTGACTGGAACAGGAGCTGCCAAGTGTAGGCCATGAATGGTCTTTTGCAGTCTCCTTCTTTTCATATGTTCTTATGTTCTTAAAGCTACCGTCAAATTGTTGATAAAAGCAAAGAATCACCTCACCCTACCTAAAGAAGCATCTTGGGAAGTCTTGGGGTGCATTCTATACGTACAGATTAAAAAACCATGAACATTTGCGGTGACAATAAAGGATAGGTTAGAGAAGACGGGATGAATAAGATCTAAATTCCAGAGAATCCATCCTCTTCAAAACTCCTAAATTTGAGTGTAGCTAAATCATTGAAACAAAACATTGAGGAAGAGGAAGCGTTCAATAACACTCCATCACATGAAATTACGACCGTGAAGGCAAAACAGAAGAGACCAAAACCAAAGGAGACAGCAACAAGATAATTGAGGCAGCTGATCTTAACAACCTAGTATGTATTAGGAACGAATACCTTCTTCCTATAGGTCAAAACCCGCTGATATCTTTAAGGATCTAAATGAAGGCAGATCAAAGTGAGCCTACAAGAGAAAGGCTTTCTAGGAGGAACATCATGAAATTAGAATATATAATTGGACTTCGCAGCACTCAACCGAGCTACTTTCGTCGAACTCTGAAGCAGCAAGTTTGGATTTGTTCTTCCAATCGAATTAAACATCAAAATAATAAGAATGCCTAATTCATTATCAATGAACGAATGAAACTATTACTAATGATTGGATGAAAAATATTTCAGCTTTAGGGAACATCTTCATGGAAAATGACGCAAACAAAAATAATAATATCAGATGGATTAAATCCAGAGAGATGCATTTGATAGAGCGACCATAGCGACTTGAAAAATTCTAGACTACCAATAGATCAATGGCTAATACGAAGCCTATTTATCTGTTAAATTAGAAGCAGATTATCGACAGTAGTAGTAACCAGAGCCTATATCAAATCTCAAGACGGAACTCGATCCATATCTTCTAAAGTAGGGTCGACTCAAGGAAGAACTCGTGTACCCACTTCCTTCCAGTCGATCGTCAGAGGCAAACTTGGTGGGACGAGATAAAGAGAATCCGCGGTTGAAAAGAGCTCTCTTTGAAGCGAAAGCCACAAATCTCCCAAGGGACAAGGCAGACGCACCAATCCTGCTCACATGTTCCACCGACAGCCAAAAATACACAGCTGAGTAGTTAAATGGCGTTAAAACAAGGTCAACATACTTAAGTCGCGTGCTCTCAATTATTATGACTTATGACCCTGTCGAGGAATAGGCCGAGAGGTGGTTAGAGTTTCCCCCGACTTTTATATATATATATATATATATATATATATATATATATATATATATATATATATATATATATATATATATCCTATTATCCCGAATGCGGAGGGGGCGTCGTACTACTCATTATACTTCGTTCAGCCCGTGCCCTGAATGGGTTTATTGACTAAGAGTGCTTAGAGGTTGGCTACGAAGGGATTGGAATGAACTTTGCCAGCAAGCGACCCAAAGAAAGTTAGATACATAACAATATGAAAATAAAATTTGAATGAACGCTAAACAAAAAAATATATATATACAAATAAGGTTCTTTGAGAGATAAATTAATAAGTGGAGCTCGGATATCTCACTTGGCTTGTAAAATAACTGTTCACTATGTAAATCCCTATTCACTTTTAATGTTGGTAAGCTTCGTGGTGAAGTTGGGGAATGTGAAAGGGAAGTGTTACCTTGGAACCTGATGTTCGGGTGCGCTGGTGAGTGAAGGTGGTGAGATAAAGGGTGCAGACGATGAGGTAGGTTGTCCAGGGACCGACCTGATCCCACAATTCCGTCACGATTCTGCTGTAAGAAGGCGGTGACGGGAGCTTCTTGTTAAAGAGGGCCCCACGCTCGTGAACTCCAAGGAATCTTGGGTGCATCTGTGAGGGGAAGGGGGGGCGGTGCGAAGTGACCTATCGACACATAGGGTCACGGAGAAAAGCCGAGATGTAGTTTTCTCGCTTAGGGAGCCAGAGTGAGGCTGTTTGTAGCTTTGGCTCTGAAAATGCGACTACGAGCCTGGGTCCGCACTGACTTGCAGATCAACGGGGCAAGGAGCCTCCCTATCGGGGACCGATCTCCTCTCTGAAGACTTGTTGCTTCGACAATTTACCACAATGCCAAGATAGATGGCAATTACTGCCCCGCCAGACGCTATGCAAGGTCTACTACCGAAGGTTAAAAGAATTCATCTTTTATAATTCCAGAACTAACCTCGGGAGGACTTTGGCAATTATATCATTTCGAACGAAAATGTAAAACAATAATAATGGTTTCAAATTTTGTTAGAATCGGCCGAATAGTTAAGATGTTATTGCCATAGAACTCATTGTAAAGTAAAATGGTTACCAGCCGACCGACATACCTACGAACCGCATAGAGTCCCATGTAAGTGACTTTAAAGGGAGATGAGGCATCGCTTAGAAGAACAACAAATTTTGAAGCTTCATCAAAGAACTAAAAGAAGAAAAGCGTCTGGAGTAAAACTGGAGGATATACAACAGAATGAAGTACACACACGTGAACGGTGAAAAATAACATTAAGAAACAAAAGCAAGAGCAAAAATCCAAGAAAATCAAACCATAGAAGAAACATTTAGATGCCACTAAGCATCTATCAAAAATATCAAAGATAATACATAAAATAGATCCCCAGCGCCTGTTATTGGAGAGCAGAGCGAAGAGGTCCTGAGAATAGGAACCACAATAATAAGACTAAAATAAACAGAATTATACGAGGGCGGTTTATAAGTATTGCAATTCGGATATATGGAAACAAGATATGAGGAAAAGTGTTTTATTATTTGTCAATATAACTACCCTCGGCTTCAATGCACTTGCGCCACTTGTCCCTGAGGCTTCGAATTCCCGACAAGCAGAAATCTCCCGGCTGCAGTTCAATCCACTCCTGGACGGCGAGCTGGACATTTTCATCGTCCCAAAACCAGCGTCCACGCAGTGCAGCCTTGAGCTGGCGGAATTAAAAGTAGTCTCTAGGGGATCCCAGTGATGGACCAACGTTTCATTACCTGTCATTATGCGTGAATCGAATCCCGCCGGGTCTTGGTTGTACAGGAGCAGCAGCTCCTCCGAGCTTTGACGACGTTGAAGTTGATCATCGGGCGTGAGGTTTCATGAGGTTTCTAGGGACCCATCGGGCAGAGACCTTGGTCATGGTCAAATTGTAGTGAATGATGTTGATAACACTTCCATGTGATATACCAAGTTCTCGCTCGATTTCTTCGACCTTCACCCGTCGATTTTCGAGGATCATCCTCTCTACACGGGCCACATTGTACTCGTTGGTCACGTCTGAAGGGCGTCGTGGACAGGAGTCATCTTCAAGGGACTCACGACCATGGCGGAACTCCCTATTCCAGCGAGCAATGGTTGCATAGGAAAGGGCGTTGTCGGTGTACACTGCAACCATGCGTTCATGGATCTCTTTTGCATTCTTGCCTTCCTTGGTAAAAAATTTGATCACTGCGCGGTGCTCAACCATCTCCATTGTTGAAAAATTGGTGACTGACAATCTGCGATCAGCTACTGCTTCTTAAATAGACAAGGCAGGAGCGTGCGGCTGCAGGTCCTGAGTTGTCATAACTTGTCCTAACACCCCCACAAACAGCCATCCCCCTTCCTCTGTTTTGCCCTACCGACTCGCCAAACTTATTGACCGCCCCTCGTATATAAATTGCAACAGAAAGTGACATGAACATAAGAAATGACCAGAATCACAATTACCAAAGCACCTGAAAAATAATCAAAACCATTGGTTTATCATCTGCTAAACACAAGATTATTTTTTTGTTCCTCCTCCTTCCATACAATCTGGAACGAGAGGGAGTCCCTATTTTCCTTCCTATTTGCGAATCGCTCTTTGAGCAATCTACGTAAATAGGTTATTTATATTTAGCGCTTCTATTCAATTTTAGGCTCGTGGTCTATTGGACTACTTATTATCGTCTCCTCATCAGGCTTCCTTCCCAGGTTCATTATGGCCTACGTTAAAGTGCTTCTGAGTCCTGTTTTGGTCAGGTTATGTTGTTTTATGCTTTTGAAACAGATGTGAATGTTTATTGAGAAAGTAGGAAAAAATAATGATAGATCAGACTTTATGGTCACTATCCCGTCCGTTGATAAGAGGAGAAATCTCCAATAAGTCCAGTCAAAGCAGTGTATTTCTTCTTTTTTCAGGCGTGAAGATTCGCTTGCCTAAGTTACCTCCTTTTCTCGGCGCTAAGCTCTTGTGGAGTGCGTAAATAGCAGATTGTAAGTGAGCCATCGAATGAATATGGGATTAGAAATTGGATCGGAAAAGTGGGAGAGGCATTTGAGTATAAGATATATTAAGAAGAAAAGGTTTGTGCATGTAGAAATTAGTGATGATGAGAGAGGATGAATATAAGAATGACCTTTTGTTTTTATATTATATATGGCGATATTTTGTTCATCATTCAAACCTTCCTCCTCAGAGTTTGCTCATTCAACTTTTATTGAATGCCTGAGTAATCCATTTGTTTTATTTCGTTTTTAATTTTATTTGTTCGCACTCGGGTGCTTTTTGTTTTTAAAGTTACCTTTATTTGGTTTTGTTATTTTGTTAAATATACAGTACTGATCCAATTATTTGGATTTCTTGAAAATTCGTAATTTTTATGGTAAAAGGTAACTTTAAACTATTTAATGAGTCAATAATGAAGTTATTGTATCATATTTGTGTGAAATAGCTATTGTGCACTTTTGAAGAGTAAATATTAGAGTGTTTTGCTTCATTTTCTGGCAACACTGATTTGATTTTGCCGGCTGCTGCATCTGTTAGTATCGTGCCTCAGCTCAAATCAAGACTTTTAAGGGTGAAAGTGTGCGAGCTATTCTCTTTTGCTGTTATTGGAGTGCAGTGGTTTATCTCCTACAATCATCTGAAACTCCTGGTTATCGTGGGTGGTGTGATTGGTAGAAATGCCTCACTCACTCATCCCCACCACCATCATGCGTGCCTACCTTCTTGTGATAGTGAAGTCCCCTGCTCAGGAGGAACTTGTGGTAATTATGGGTGGTATGCTTGGGAGAAAAGCCCCCACCTCTTCTCTTTCACCTAACACACACCCTTGGCACATTCAACTTCTTGAGTACTTCCTTGGTTTTGGTCATGATGGCGTCGAGGATCTCCCGGTGGGTGAAGAGATATTGTAAAGAAATTGGGAGTATCCTGTCAAAAAGTAAGCAATACAAAAACAAATCTTGTAGGAAGATTGCATGCGAACTGTTATCAGATAGTATTAGTCTTTCTCGCATAACAGTAAATAAGAGGTTACAGGACAGTGAATTACGAGCCCACCGTCTAAGAAAGAAGCGTAAGCTCACCAAATCCATGATACAGGCACGTCAAGTCTGTGCCAATGCTCATGCTGGTTGGATTTCTGAGCAATGAGAGCAATTAAGAGTGGTAACTTTACCAGTTATTTTCTTTATCAAGTATAAAAGACCATACTGTACCTACTGTACTAGGCACATTCTATTTTACCTATTAGCTACGCGTTCATGCTGAATTAAATAATTTCAAGTCATAATTTGTCTGGCTGTTTAACTGCTGCCACTAGCACCGCAGTTCGTTTCAGTGCTGCTATAGTGTTTTACATTGTGGTATGTTGGGTTCTCGGACGTGTGAACTCTTTCAGTATTTGATGACCGTGTGTAGACAGTACGGAGGTGGTCAGGTGAGGAGTTTATGCCAGAGTATTTTAAAAAGACTGTAAAAAATTCACAGAATATCATCGTGTGATGAGTAATTTCTGTACATGGGAAAGTCGGTTTAGGATTAATGAAGATATAATGAATAAGTATAAGTATATTGAAGTACTGAAAAACCGTTTATTACCTCAAATAAGGGAATGGTTTGGCTTTACGGCGCGATCAGTAAAGCCATGGTGTGCACAAAACGGCATTGAACTGCTATGATGGCCTGGAAATTCCCCGGACATGAACCGTATGAGAGTTTATGGTATATTATAAAAAATGAAATACACAAAGTTCCCATAAAAACCAAAGTAAAGCTCATAAAACGTCTTATCTACGTTTTGTTTCACTCTGACAAAATCAGGCAATTATGCAGAACTTTAATCACTGGCATGCCAGAGCGTGTTAAAGCGGTTAAAGGAGGTCAAACTTAGTATTAATCAATGTATGAAAGGAGAATTTTGCCATATGTATGAAAATGAATTGATTACTCGTCAATAAAATAACTTTATATAACCTTTTCCCATAAAATTACGAACTTTTTCAGAAATCCGTAATAATTTGATCACTACTGTAGATTGATTCAGTTAATTCTTAGATCTTTTCTGCAGTTTTTAAAATTTTGTTTAATATTTAAGGTTCTATTTTTTTCTTCAGTTAATTTTACATCATTTAAAACTTAGTTTAGGAAATTTTCATCTATTTTGCCCTATATTTTTGGACGCGTTCTTGCAGGACCTGATTTAGCGGATTTAGTTTGTTTTTTATGTAAATTTCTTTGTAGATTATTCTTTCAGATCTGAGTGTGTTTGTTATAATTAGAGTTGCTTGGTTTGAGACTCTTTGCATTGTATTTGTTTTGGTCATTGATAACGAAAAAGGAAAAATATTGGGTATGTCGATTGTTTGTACGAGGGCGAGGTAAAGTTTTCTTTTATTAACCTTGTAGAGTCCTCTAAACCTGTTAAGGATAAAGAGGAGGACTCTCTTTGCCTGAGTAATTTCTCATTGTATCCGGTTTTTGTTATTTTAAGGCATATGGATATTTGATGCATATAGATATTTGATTTTGACAGCGATTTGATACGCCATTAATTGTTTAGTGAGATTATTTTAAATTTGCTCGTATTTGTTTTAATTTTATTTCTCTTCTTAAAAATCCTTAACGTTTTTTATTTCGTGCGCAGTTTCACTTGGTTTTAGGCTAGTTTTATTTTAGCCCTGGAACTCATATCTTATCTAAATTCTTAGATAGATCGCGCATTGTCAAGTCTAATATCTTGCTTTTTGCCGTTTCGAGCTGGAGCTCTTCAGTAATGAGCGCCAGTGCTGTCTCTACCTCGTTGTTTTCTGGTTCCATGTTGTTTTTGGTTTTGCATATCGTTGCCTTTTAAGTAGTTCCATAGTCTTTAGTTAGGAGTTTTTCGAGTTTTCCGATAAACTCTAATAGTGAGATCGGTGGGTATCCTCCGATGTGGCTTTGGAGTTTGGCGTGCGGATTGGCAGTATCCCATATTTAGACATGTGCTGAGATTTTTACTATTGCTGTGTACATTGTTAAGTACATTTTAAATGTGGTGTTTGTTAATTCAACTTATTCCTGGGCTTTTTGCATAAATGAATTTAGAGGTGTGGTAAATTCGTGAGTAAGCCGTAAGCGCAGGCTCTTTCTCTCGATGTTTTGGTTTTCTTCCGGTATTAGGTAGAAGATCTTTATTTCGTGTCTCGGGAATCGTTTTTCGAACTCTCGTGTTAGTTTTCGTACCCTACCATTCTTTTAGATTATTTTTTTATTTCGGTTCGGAACATCTTAGTTTTCTTTATTAGTCCCCAAACCTCCTGGGATATTTATCTCTGTTCATTTTGGCGACGATTTCGTTCCAGGTAGTGTTATTTCTGTTCTTATTAAATTGCCTATCTAGGACCTCAAAATTCCTAGAAGTACGTATCTTTTTCCTTTGTTTCCACATTAGTTGATTTATTCGATAATGTTTTTATTTTGCCTATTTTAGGTTTGATTTTCTTGTTCTAAGTCGGCCCGAGGATTCTCTTGTAGTTTGTCATGTGTGTGTAGGTGGTGTCTGCCTCTATTATCAGCTTGGTGATATTCTCGAGTTGGGCTTCTAACTCATCTTTGGGGCTGTTATCAATGATCTAGATGATCTAGTCCGCAAGGTTCTCTTTGTAATGAATCTAAGTTATTCTTGTACAGTGCTTTTCTTTAAGGTATTTTTATATGGATTGGAGAGTTGGAGATTCTTTTGCTAAAGCCTATGTGATCTGAGGGTGTTATGGGGCTGGAGGTTCTGTAGTGATTAAATATGAAGTTAGGTTTGTTAGATTGATATCTGGTGTGGTGAGGACCTCTCCACTAGGAATGTTGAGTACTCATGGCATTTCATCAGCACTAAATTCGAACTCATGAAAAGTTATAGTGTTTTTTTTCGGTACCGTTGGTGTAGGTTGTGTATCTACTCTCCCTGCACCATATAACCAGGTCTCTAAGAAAGGCCATGGATTATGGGCGGCGGGAGATCATGATGAAGTTGGGATTTGGAAAATATGAGAACCGGGTGGTTTATATACCCTCGCAATTACAAGGTATCCTTTACTAATTTTAGGAAAACGTTAGTCCTTTTCTGATTCTAATTGATGTTTTGTCTTAATATGTTTGAGTAAGATTTGTAGCTATTATTGTATTATTTAAATTTTTATGTAGTCTTCTTGCTGGTTGATTCAGTGTTCTGTAATTAGAATTAAGTATGTATCTATTTTTATAATTACATTGAATATACATGTGTTTCTTCGTTTAGAATTCGTCAACGTTCAGGGTAAAGATCTTGATGTTATTTAGATGTGTATTAATCCGTCTTATTTTCCTGCTTTGCAATTTTCTCACTAACTTATTTTGTCTCAAAATAGATTAAGGCAAAACTTTGGCGGTATTTCAGTGCATTGTTAATTTATTGTTTTGTCATGTTAATAGTCTTAATCCGATTTAAATTTTTATTTTTCTAGGCAATGGATTGTCTGTTTGCTTGTTTAGCTTTTGAAGTAGGGTACATTGAGAAATGTAGATCATGAAATTAAAGTTTTCATTAATCTTCGTTTGATGTTTTACTTTTTCTAGTTTTTCGTGCATTATCTTATTTGTTCGCTTTTTCTTGTTTAACATCTGTTGACAGTGTTTCGTTTTCTCTTTGTTCTTCTTGTCCATGGGTTTCTTAGGTTACCATTTGTTCCTTCGTCTGTTCTTGTTCGGTGGTCTTTGATATTCTGCACGTTTCGCTGGAAGGTGGTACTCGGGAAAGCCCATCTGTTTTCGACCGTTCTTTGTTAGAATCTTGTTTAATTCGTCGACGTACGTATCGAGTTCAGCCATAGCTATGAAATGAGGCTATAAAATGCTCAATATGAAGTCTAGCCTCACATTGCTCTCGATGTTCATGACAATTTTTTATTTTAGACCGGGTCTTTCATCTGTTGCTGCCAGGTACGTAGTTGCTCTCCTTCCTTCTTTTTCTTAAATTTTGGCGTTGGGAGGAGTTCTCTTGGTGATGTTCCCCTTCATTGGGCACGACATTGCGAGAGTCGAGTGCTTTTTTCCGAAGTTGAGGCATGTTTTGGTCGAGCTCTTTCAGTCTTCGCAGCTGTGTTCGATGCTTGCGCAGTGGGGTTACTTTCTGCCTTAGAAGGTGCATTCCTTCATCATGTACTGGTCCAGTTGGTACCGCTTAAACTGACTTGGAAGGAAATCCAGGTTTCCATTTTTACTTAGTCTGGTTCAATTTTTCTATCTAACGCTAGTATCTCCTCTTTCGATACTTTTGTGGTCATTTCTCTTTCTTTGAAAATCGCTTAGGTATGATGACCTCCAAAGCTTTAGGCAAAGATTGCTTTTCGATTTTGGTCTTAACTTGTTCTACGGTGTGCTCCCTTTCCAAGGATTAAGCCGCCTGCAAATCACCGATCATTTGGTCGGAACGGCGTGGTCGTCAGGGCAACCAGTTAAATTTTACGATCCAAGCGTCAAAGGTGTGCAAATGTCGTCTTTTTCGCTAGCTTGAGAACTCTGAGCGGGACACTCTTGGCTCCATCCATTTCTTTAATTAAGTCATGGAAGAGACCTGTCACGCTAATCGTTTTGTTTCTCTTTATTTCGATGTCTTGATTGTAGAATATATGACCGGTATATTATTTGCCTGTGAAAAAATATTTGCTATTTTTTATCCTATTCATTTATTGGAGATACTTCCTTGCTACTTTTGCCCTATTTTTATCTGACATCGATGATATGATGGGTGATTGGATGAATAGACCAAGTGGCATCCTCCTGACGGATGATTCATAGCGGGCTTTCTAATCAGTGGTGTTAGAATCAACTCCCATTATATGAGGGGCCGCCCTCTTATAGTGGGCGATACTGCTTCCTGCATAAACAGAGACGGTTAAATGTCTCTTTGTGGTTTTAGGTGAGTCCAGGGTGTATTTGGAGACACAAAAGTGGTTGTAGCGTCCTACACAGGTTCATGATTCTTAGGAGCCTCAAATTTTGCCTTTTTTAAGTCAAGGGCTTAGTTTGATCTATGAGTGGCGGCTTCCTTATCCAGAAGTTTGGCATCATAGCAAGGAAGGGTTGTAAACTTAGCAAGCCATATTAAAATATAACTAGCCCAATGAAAAATAATAATCTCTTCTAGTCTCAAAGGAGTTCGTGGGAAGCGTGCCAGGGGCGAACAGTCAATCATAACTCGAATGAATATTACAAGATAAACTCTTTTATAACTCTTTTATATAGGTATCTACTGAACATAAGTTACAAATTTTATTCATTCATTAGTAAGGAGATATTGTCAAACAAATTCAGGGGGATATTTTGATAATTGAATTAAAGGAAGCCAATCCTGGTAGATTTGGGGTCAATTAAAGCGTCGAAGAGGCGGCAACGTATTAAATTATAAGGTAGAACAGTGTTTTGCAGGAGCTTGATGTTTACTTCGCATTTTCTCTAGTTAATTAGGACGGCCTGAACCATTTAGATTATTGTAGGATCATTTCCGCAGTGGAGTATTGCTATATTTAAATTGAACATGCCTCTTGAGTAAAGTGTTGAGTAATTGTCCTGGGTGTGATGTTTTATTGTTTCATTTTGCATATTGGATGTATCAATGGATTGTAGCGTCAAAAAAGGCCAAAAGGTTTATATGACACATAGCTACATATTTTGCATTGAGGTAAATCAAAAGATATTACGAGTATCATTCCATTATCTAAATACATGTAAGACATTTTTGAAAGTGCGCGTTAGAATTTTTGTCTCCATACCTCCTAACGGCCATGGTAATATTCGAAGGCAACCAGCGGCGTACAATCAAATTAATTCTTGCACTTAGAAAAGATCGTACGATCAAAGGTTGAGCCACCTCAATTCACTTTTTCTGAAAGATCACCATTTGGTTGGTCAACATGAAGGGTTTAAATAGTAAACTAATATAATTTGAGCTAGATAACATGTGGGGTTGGAACCTAGTAAACATTCGTTTGAAAGTTTTAAATGTTTCAAACATTGAACCATATAAATTGGAAGACAAACTTCCCGCTTGTTAGTATTTCTCTTTCGTAAAAAGGAAGATAAACTTCCCGCTTTTAGTATTTCTCTTTCGTAAAAAGGAAGATAAACTTCCCACTTTTAATATTTCTCTTTCGTAAATAGGAAGATAACCTTCTCGCTTTTAGTATTTCTCTTTCGTAAATAGAAAGATAATCTTCCCGCTTTTAATATTTCTCTTCCGTAAATAGGAAGATAAACTTCTCGCTTTTAGTATTTATCTTTCGTAAATAGAAAGATAATCTTCCCGCTTTTAGTATGTAAACCGTGCTGCAGTTGACCAAAGCGAGGTGAGAACCTTCAAATGCAGCCATCGTCTAGACCGTCTTCCCCAACCCCCTCGGAAAACTGGATCGGCAGGCCGATTCTTCTCACTGTCGCTGCCCGTATTAATGAGAGGAAGTGCGAATTTCTGATTGCCACTGGCGCGAGCATGTCCTTAATTCCATTTAATATAATGCAATTTTGTGTGATGCGCAAATCGTGTGTTAACATCGCGACGTCTAATGGAGGGAAGATATGAGCGCATGGAGAAGTCCAACTGGAAATAGGCATCCCTACCCTGCGACGTTCATTTAGATGGACGTTCGTAGTAGCAGATATTACGTCGCCGTTATTAGGAGCCGATTTTATTGCTCATTTTAAACTCTTAGTAGACTGTGCTCGTGGCGTCCTAATTGATAACCAGACTAGCGTAGTTTCTAAAATGAAGCAGTCAAGTGAACCAGTGATTTCGTTAATTATTAATGACTTCTTGCATATCCAACCTAATTGCAGGACAGTTCTCCGCAAATATGAGAATATATATAACCCGAAGTGTGTTGATATTAGTTCACCACCGGCTAATTCTGTTGTTCACACCATTGAGATGGGTAGCGCCCCACGAACTTTCGCCCGCACAAGTCCACTTCCAATGGAGAAACTACAAATTGCAAAAGCAACTTTCGAGACTCTGTTGAAAGAAGGTGTGGTGCGGCCGTCAAAGTCCTTATGGTCTTCACCCATTAACATGGTACAGATGAAGACCCCAGGCAAGTATAGAGTTGTGGGTGACTTTCGATGTCTCAATGCGATAATCAAACCGGACAGATATCCCCTGCCAAGGATTCAGAGCATGGTACACTATCTTCATGGCAAGAAAGTTTTCACTCGCATGGATCTAGTCCGAGCCTACCACCAGATTCCAATGAATCCAGCGGACATTGAGAAGACTACTGTCTCAACTCCCTTTGGGCTGTGGAAATTTTTAAGGCTACCGTTTGGTCTAAAGAATACTAGTTGCACCTTTCAACGCCACATGGACAATTTATTTCGAGGCTTGGCGTTCGTTTTTGTGTATATCGACGATATTTTAATATTTTCGGAAAATATAGACGAGCATGTGGAGCATATAGATCAAGTTTTCAAAATATTGGCAGAAAACAACCTTTCAATTTCTATGGAAATGTGCGAGTTCATGAAGGAAGAAATCAATTTCCTGGGCCACCATGTCTCAGCTGCAAAACTGAGACATCTAGCTAGAAAGGTCTCCGAGCTCACCGAAATGCCCTTACCAACTGATTTCAAAGAACTTCGTCGATATTTGGGCATGTTAAGTTCTTACAGACGCATGATGCCTAATTTTTCTGCGATCGCTGCTCCTCTGACTTAACTCACACGGGTTCAACCTAAGGCTCGCCAACTTGTCTGGAATGACGCTGTACGTAAAGCATTTGAAGCTACTATAGAGGGCCTGACAAACTCCGTTAAGTTACGCCACCCATTAATGACCCAATGATTCTCCATACCAATTGGTGACGGACAGCTGCTAATTCGCAGTTGGTGCTGTGCTCCATCAGATGGTGGATGGATCTCCCCAGCCAGTGGCATTCTTCTCTGGTAAGTTGAGTAAAACACAACAAGCGTACTCTACTTATGACAGGGAACTCCTGGCTGCATATCTTGTTGTGATTCACTTCAAGCATATGATCGAAGGTCGCCAAGTAACTTTATGTACGGACCACAAACCACTAGTCTCTGCCTTCTCCTCGCCACTATGAGCAAAAACGGACAGGCAACAACGGAACTGGACCGCAATCTTGGAGTATGTCAATGACATAGCTTATGTACGTGGTAAGGACAATGTAGTTGCTGACTGCCTATCTCGGAATGTCAATTCGGTGCAAGTGGACTCATTTTATCTCAGTTCTGTGGCAGCAGCACAAGAGCAAGACGAAGAAGTGAAGTTGTCTCGATCTGGAATGAAGGCATTTTCCTATCCCCGTGATTCCCAACTCTGGTGTGAGATAATTTCTAAATACCCACAACCGTTTGTTCCTTCACCATGCAGTTCAGCTATTTTCAAGCAACTTCATAATATTTCACATCCACGGATTAAGGCGTCGCTTTGGTTGGTGAAAGCGAGGTATTTCTGGCCCAATATGGAAGGACATATACGTTAGTGGACTCGTGAATGCCTCTCCTGGTCCCCTCCCGCTGTGTACCTTGCTTGGCAGTCATGCCCCTCTCATAAACGGTACCTGCTGTCATACATAGACAGAGCCACCAGGTGGATTGAAGTAATACCGATTCCAGACATCAATGCTGCAATGGTTGCTTTAGCCTTCTTGGGCGGCTGGATATCCAGGTTTGGCGTTCCCTTTTATGTAATTACCGACAGAGGAGCGCAATTTGAGTCCAAACTCTTCAAAGAATTATTCGCCTTAGTTGGTTTCCATCGCTTGCGAACTACGGCGTACAGACCTAACACTAAAGGGATCATGTAAAGGTCGCTTCGGAGTTTGAATAGTTCTATAATGGCTCGCCGACAAGGTTGGTTGATGGCCCTACCAATCGTTCTTCTGGGCATCCGGTCCTTGCCTAATGATTCGGGTTTTTCACCCTTTCCAGTGGTCACAGGGACAACCCTTCTTTACCCTAAGCCCCTGGTCACCTCTTCTTCATCCAAGGCCGATTCGAGATTCATCTCTGAACTAGCGAAGACCATGTCGCATATAGATTTCACACAAACCTCTGAAGGCCACCTGCACTCGGTACCAAAAACGTTTGTAGCCAAGGAATTAAATGACACCACGCATGTGTGAATCCGTGTTGATCGCGTTCGGAGGCCACTAGAAGTGCCTTATGCAGGCCCCTTCCGTGTTGTCGAAAGCGACGGCAAAGTTTTTAAGTTAGAATTCCCGGATGGCCATCAGAACACGGTGTTTATAGACAGAGTGAAACCAGCTGCATTGACTAATTTATATAATGAGAGAAATATAAACTGTTCGCAACCATCAAACAATCAACCCGTTGTAAATAGTCCTTTAGAATTAGATACCTCGCAGCAAAATGAGGAAGTATCATCGGAAGGTAGTGGCAGAAATTATAGTTACGTGGAATATGTTCCAAATCCCCAGGATAATGGTAGTGAATCGAGCGTTTATACTCCTTCCGGTAGACGCGCAAAATTTGCGAGAAATCCCTCATACCATTATTTTTGAGTACGTCATAGCATATTAAAATATGTTTATAATTGTAAAGCCTAGATATTACTTATGCATTAAGCGCACTCCAGTTCTCGCGACGAATTCCTGAGGTGCTGGAACCACATTATAGAATCGAATAGGACTCAAAAATACCTCAAAGATGAGCATTTTGAAGTCTTACGAAATTCTATAATTGGTTCACAGTAAACCATAACATATTAAAATATATTTGTATATATATATATTAGTTTATAATTGTAAGGCGTAGATATTAATTATGCATTAAACACTGCGTTTTCTAAGGGCCGTAGTACTGTGGGGGTCGAACCTAATGAACAATCGTTTGAAAATTTTAAACGGTTTACACATTTAACCTTATAAATAGAAAGGTAAACTTCCCGCTTTTAGTACTTCTCTTTCGTAAATAGGGAGATAAACTTCTCACTTTGTAGTATTTCTCTTTCGTAACTAGGAAGTTAAACTCCCCAGTATGCAGTACGATATCATGGGTCGGCTATACGTGGCTCCGTACAAAATAGATCTTGTTCTTGAAGTCACCGTGGGGAAAAGGTAAAAATCGTCTTTTCCTCATTTGTCGGCTGTAAACTTTTCGGTGAGCTTAATTTTCTTGTAGATTTCTTCCAAGTCTAAAAATTAGGAATGATGATGATATACTCAGTTTTACTAGAAGATGGGATAGTGAAAGATATAGTAAGTGAAAGTTAAAGATTGGGAGGGGGGTATTTTGCCTTAGTAGAGAGGGCATCGCTTTATTTTTATTTTCTGTTCATTTTGCTTCTATTAGTTTTGTTGGTTTATTTTTTTTATCTTCTGTTTATGTTCCTTCGTGTGTTCTTTAGTGTTCTTCTTATTGTTTCTTTCTTATGATTTGTTGTTTTAATTTTTGATGGAAAATATTTAGCATTCAAGCCTATCTTAACATTGTTTGCCGACAATTTTCCTTGTATTACTTGTTTAGTGATAGTCATATTGTTTGCTGTTCTCATTTTTTGTATATTTTACTGCAGCGTTTATAATGTGTTGTATTGTGTTATTTCTATGTGTATAGTGGTGTGATTACTTCTTCAGTACATAGTTTTGTGCTCGGGAATCGACTTCGGCTTGAGACTTTCGCCCGTAGCCTTGCAGGTATATTAAGCCTGCCGCTTGTTCCCTGTAGCTCTGGAATGACACCATTCGTTAGAGTGCAACAGATCTTTTTACCCAGTTTCTGGGTGACGACATTGATGGGATCTAAACGTTTCCTTCTGTGCAAATCACTTTACCTAAGATGATCACACCTGCTTACTTTATTGATTAGCAGATAGCAGTGTTCTGGACACGTTGGAGCCTTTTCATCGAGGTTTTATTTGCCACTTGGGAGACCACTGCGGGGTAGATCAGCTTAGCCCGGATATACATCAGATATATTTTCTGATGTTGGCCGAGCTAAGATCTCTAAACCTGTTAAGCTTCGAGATTTTTCTCCTTGCCAGGTTCCGCCTCTCCGTGTGGTGTCTCGATTATCCATGGTCGGTGATTTTAAGGTCCTGGACGGTGCCTTCGGCGGAGTTGCCGTATCTCCTCCCATCTATGATGATGAGTCATGTCAACTCGCGGCTCAACTATGTTTCTGAATTATATCAATTCACTTCACTCAAAAATCAAATATAACATGAAAATTAGAATCTGAATCGTGCCTTCTCTTCCTAAATATAACATCACCGAAATAGCGGAGTAAATAGCAAATTCGGATTACTTCAAGAAAAGTTACAATGGATTAGTGCTTAACTTTTTCTTCGCATTTGTGATTTTTCTTTAAACTTAGTACAAATTTATTATTCTTTTGTAAATATCCACGATGAATTTTGTTATTTAAAACAAAACTTTTACCAAAAAACGGGGTTTCTTTCTCATAGGAAAACTCCTTTCAAACTTCTTTCTCGGATACTTATACTCCCGAGCTTCCTGTGATGTTCTGAAAGACCAAATAATTTTTCGCTCCCGATATGGGCGAGATAAATAACAATTTTAAAACAAAAGCTTAAGTACTTAAATATTTTTATGTTAATCCCAATTCTCGTTTTATATGCATTAATAAAGGAACTATTTTTTATTTCTGCTCCCTCTAGCACAGGCTTACCCGTGAGTTGAGAAGCAATGATCTGTACCAATTTACTTGTCTGCGATGTCTGGGCAGAATGTTCGCTCACCTCACTCTAGATTCTGTTCTCAATTGGGTATCAATTTTCATACTGGAGACATATTAAAAATCATACAACATTCGGGTATCTTGAAAGCCATATTACCATAGATCATATCAAAATAATAGATCGTCCTACGGATGAAACCTTGCTGAAAATCCTTGAATCAATTCAGATAAAGCGCAAGCACCTTGCTCTTACTAAAGATTCCAATGATGTGCCTTTTCGAATCCTAAAACTAAACCACACCAAAACTGATTTAGCCGTTCTCCTTTGATACTTCATCACGTTAGTCTCGGATCACAGGAAGGGAAAGTAAGCTGGAATCTCGTATATTGGTTGATTTCGTTTCTCTCCTGTTTAACTTTTTTTTTATTTGTATTTTTAAACCTATTTAATATTTTTCCACTTTCAGAATTATAAAACTTTTATTTATTCAATATCTATTGAAAGATGAGCAAACTGGCTCGCCTCACCGTAATAAAAGTAAAGTTATGCAAAATGTTTTTCGTCTTCCTCCTCTTCTTCATTGTGCTAATGTCTCTCTCTCTCTCTCTCTCTCTCTATCTCTCTCTCTCTCTCTCTCTCTCTCTCTCTCTCTATATATATATATATATATATATATATATATATATATATATATATATATATATATATATAATATAGGTGATGGAGTCGTTCCTTGTGAATCTTATTCGTAGTAGGAATATGAAGATATATGCGATGGTTACGAACAATTAATTTTCCGGACGTTTCGGTCATTAACGATGACCATCATCAGCAAATTCTAAATACAAAGAATTATTTTTATAAGAATAACTAAACATCACAATAACCCCCCCCAAAAAAAACAAAAAACAGGACAGGAGTCGAAAATGATAACCGAAAAGCAAGAAGTTAAAATGAAATATATCATCCTGAACCGTTGAAAGCAAATGAGTGAAAATCTATTAATAAGAATTGGATTAATATAAAAAAATAACTAAATAAAATAATAATCCCATGAGTATAAAATAAGCATAATAAACATGAATTAAATTCTTATTGGAATACAAAAATTATAAACTATAGCAATAAAGTCGAAAGCAAGGGATGAAGAAATCGATTAATAGGAGTTACAAAAAATGATTAAATAATCCCATGAGCAGCAAATTTGAATAATAAACATGAATAAAGTTTTAAGCGGAAGACAAGAAATTTAATATAAACTATAGCAAGAGAGAATTCTAAGGGCAGGGCGAACAATGGAAAATAAGTTAGATCAGGGGCTATGTTATGAAAGCGGATATTAACAGATGGAGCAAAGCAAGTAATTCAATAGGGTTAAAATTTAAGTAATTGAACGTTAAATAAATATGAGTAAACTAACGCACGAAAGTTTGAATATTAAATAAGCAAGAACATACGAGGACATTTACTAAAACATAACCACCCATTTGACCCTGATTCCTTTAGTATACTCTCTTCTGCCTCCTCTTCTCCGGATTTAAAAATTCTTGAATCACCTTACATTAAACAAATAAACCCGGAACTCAATAATTATTCATCATCCCTCAAATTATTCACTATATAGACAAACGTACAACCAACCACATTCCCCTTAATAGTTTTCCTTGTGCCTAATTCTGTCCGTAATATCAGTTGATACTCTCAGCTACAAGGAAATAAGGTTAGTACTCGTGCAGAGAAATTTTTATTTTTTATTTTATTTTGTCCTATTTGTATCCAAATGATCTAGTTTACAAATGACTTTTCCTTAATTTAATGTTTTAGTTGTCCTCTTTGGCCCCTCCATTATTTCTTATTTAATATTTAAACTTTCGTGCGGGCAAACAACATCAATCTGAAAATTTACGCCTGTGATCAATTCCCCTTTCCTGACGAAATGAGCGCAGGAATATTTTCCAAGGTATAAAATCAAAAATATACAAGTGGGAGCACGACTACAAAGTCGACACAAATCAGTGGAAGAAGCTCTGCTCGCACAGAATGTGACCCTACATCACAGCACCTGCGAGCAGATTTCGAATGCTAAGTTGAGAAAAAAGAAAAGTATGAGAAAGAAGAACTTCCTCCAGAAACACTAGACAAACAAAGATGGAGAGAGTACGCAACAGAATGAGGATTCTGACACTCAACGTGAATGAATGGGAGGGAAAGGCCAAAGCATTTGGAAACATATTCCGAGTGCTTGACCCCGACATCATTCTTATAACGGAGCACGGTATCGACACCACAGCTGGTCGAATTAAAATACCGGGCTACAGAGTAGTCATAAAGAATCATTCCAAGGAAAGGTTCGATGATAGTGCAATAGCTGTCAAGAGGAATATCTCCTTTAAACAACTACTAGAACTCGATGAGTCCTTTGTGGCGATCGAGCTGCACACACTGGTAGGAGACCTCGTCATAGCCGCAGCCTATCAGCCCCCTAGCCGAGCCTATCTCGCGTTAAGTAACTTCTACACACTGTTCGGGCACACAGAATGGCTTTCTTAGGGGGAGACCTCAATGCCAGATGCCGTGCAGCGGGCTATGGTAGTACCAACGATAGAGGGCGAAACTTGAAACTGATTATGGGAAGGAAAAACATATAGAGAATAAGGCCAGATTTTCCGACCTATATCACTTCCAGATCAGCAACTAAGCCTGATATAATCTTAACAAGTGAAGGCTTCCCATTCAACTACCATAGTGAGCCAGGCCCAACAGTCCAAAGTGATCACCTAGCAATACTCACCACAGTATCTCTTGCACCGATCCAGCTCCCAGTCCCTCTCCGGAAAAACTACAATCTGGCCAACTGGGATCATCACAAGAGACGACTCAGTCAATATGCACCAGCTGACCTAAGCGCGGCGTCGTTAGAGGAGATAGACAGGGAACTCAAGGGGATAACAACGTTCATACTAAATGCGGACCGCGAGAGCATACCCAAAACCGGGTACAAAACACCTCCTAAGCCCAGATGGACAGAGGAGATGAGAGATATCGCTCGCGTTCACAGGGAAGTGTACGAGGAAATAAGACGAGGGGGTTCCAACCGTAAAAGAAGCTCGCTCCTTTGACGCCTAAGCACAGAGCTTAGAGAGGCTATCAACCTCCAACAGGAGGAAATCTGGAACAACTTGATAGCCAAAGTCGACAACGAACTTAGCCCCGCTAAGTTCTGGCATCAAGTCAAGAACTTAAAGGGACTTACAGCAAGACCAAAGGCTCGGATAAAGGAGAGCGGAAACTATATAGAGGACCCAGCGGTTCTGGAAGACAGGTTCAGGAACTTCTGAAAAAAACGTTTTCAGGATCACCCCTGAAGAAAACGGTGAGTTCGACCAGGAATTCGAAGGCCAACTGATCGAAGAACTGAATCAGGTAATGCACCGCACGCACCCACAAAATCGAGTCAACGAAGTCAGGGAGATGGCAGCCCACGGCCGTCCCATAACACCAGAGGAGGTCATGGCCACTGTAAGAGCCTTCCAACAAAAGGCACCAGGCTGGACGGGCCTCACTAGGAACAACTTGGTTAATGCCCTACAGCAGATCATTCAGGAAATTGTAAACATCTATATCGCTTTCTTGAATACGGGCTACTTCCCGGAAGGTTTCAAGATTGATAAGGTAATCTTCATACCCAAGGGAGGTAACCCCCCTGATCAACTGGTAAATTACAGGCCGATCGCCCTGCTGGAGATCGTTGCGAAAGTCTACCTGAGACTCCTAGCTGACAGGCTTCAAGAATACCTAGCTGAGCTGGGAGCCCACAACCCTCAGCAGCACAGGTTCCGCAAGGGACGAGGAACGGAAACAGCCCTTGCCCTCCTTGCGGAAAAACTCGCTTGCAGTAAAGCTGAGAGGAGGTACGTAGACGTGGTGCTGCGAGATGTAAAGAAGGCCTTCGAGAAGGTTTGGCTGAGAGAGTTACAGTTCAAGATCCTCAACCTCCAGCTTAACCCACTCCTGGAAAGGGTCCTTTGCAACTATATCTCTGATAGGAGAGCCCAAATTGCGATCGAGGGCTGCAAGGGATCCGAATTCAAACTCAAGGGGGGAGTTCCACAAGGCAGCTGTCTCAGCCCTCTGCTGTTCCTAGTGTACACGATTGACCTGCCTGCGCCAGTGAGGTACGATTCGATGTATCTGCAATACGCAGATGACATCACCCAAATCGTCCTAAGTCCATTCAGGAACTCTGGAAGTCAGGCGAGGGCGACAGCTGCCAAAAATGACAATATCAACCGATATGAGAAGAAATGGAAAATTAAAAACAACCGCCAGAAGTTCATCGTAATTCCAATGAACCGCCGTAAAGTTGACGACGTCATCGTCAACAACGAACTCTATCCGTACTCCAACGAGGGAAAAGTCCTGGGCTTACAACTCTATAAATCCGGATATAAGGCTCACATAAATACCAGAGTCTCCCTAGCCAAAAGAGAGCTGAGGAAACTTTACCGTTTTCGAAGCCTCAGCGTGCCAAACAAAAAAAAGCTGCACAGGGCCTTGGTACGCTCAGTCCTAGTGTACCCGGCCGTGATCACGCAGATGGCAAGCTGTACATCTCTAAGAATGATGCAGAGGGTACAGAATAAAGCCACTCTGCTGATAACTGGCACGCAAAGGATCGACCGTATTCGGCAATTGGTTCTTCTAAAGCCGATCAATACGGAGATCCAAAGGCTAGGGAGAAAGACATGGGATAAAATAGACCAAGTGATACTCCCGACTATAAACTTTAACCTGAATATACGTAGAAATAGAAGACGCGCAATGGGTACAACGGCTCTGTTCCCAAGCAGTAGAACCTGCGCAAGAGAAGAATTACTACTAATGTATACTTAGTACTACACAAAATCAAATTACTGTGACCGTATTGAACCCGACTCGTAACAAGGAAACATCATAAGAGAGAAAAATTCTAATAAAAAAAGGCGAAGTGCCCATACATATTGAAGAATTCCCCAAAGTATAAAATAAAACTTAATTAACTTTAAATAAAAAAGAGGCGAAGTGCCCATATTAAATAATAAAAAAATAAAAAAATAAAAACTTTAGAATAAAAAGAGGCGGAGTGCCCAAATCTCAATCAAATCAAAATTAATCAACATAATTCAAATCAACAAAAAGAGGCGAAGTGCCCAAATAAAAGTAATAAATTTAGAGCTCAACAAAATTTAAATAGAGATATTCAGCATATTAGATAACTTTGAAAGGCTCGAATGCTACGACGGTAGAATAAATTGAAAATAATAAAGAGAAAAATATATATAATAATGTAGGAAACTGGCTGTCAACGACAGTCAACACCATTAATGACGGTGGAAAATTATATTATTAAAAAGAAAAAGTGAGAAGAATGCTAGTGATGCTCTAACACCAGGGCAAACTAGAAACCATTTCCACACCTTTGTAAACCTACCACACAATTCATCACTTTCACTAATTAATTAATTAATTAACTTAACTCAATGGAATTAATTGCTTCGCTCCATCTAGTAATATCTGCTTTGATTACTGTGATAGAACGGGTTGAGGCCGCGTAATTTCAACCACTATCACATGTTATTTAAAACCACGATGCTCTCCACGTGCATCTTCGCTTTGAAGCTGGGCGCCTTATCGCAGACACCTGAGTCAATGTTTAAACAAGGAGGTTTATCATCCCCCCCCCCGTTCGCTCCATCCACCGATCACGCCAGATTGAGTTAGGCTTATTCGCAGATAAGGTTTGTTCTCAGGCTCGGCTGTGCATTCCCTCGAAGCTCCCACTCCATTGGCCCCCACGCCAAGGAGATGTCTCAACTATTTAGATGGGAACTTTACCAATAAGATCACATTAGAGATCCAGATTTTCTTCGCGAGACATCACTACGGTCCAGTCTCACCTTGTGCACCAAAGGGCCCTCAACCTCGAGATCCACCATCACTTGTCCAGAAGAAGGACAATATCCCTTGAGTGCCAAGATTCGAGCCTTCGTGACGCCAAGTCCACAAGGCTTACCCCTCGTTGTTCAAGAAAAGAACAACGTTAGAACATCCATTGTTCGTTCGAGCCCGTTGACAAGAAACGGTTCTCACTTCCTCCCCTGTTGTTCAGAAGAGAAGAATGTAGAACAGCAATTGTTTGTTCGAGCCCGTTCGCCAAGAAACGGTTCTCACCCTTCCCCTGTTGTTCAGAAAGAGAACAACATTAGAACAGCCATTGTTCTTGAGCCCGTAGACAAGAGACGGTTCTCACCCCCTGTTGTTCAGAAGAGAACAACGTAGAACAGCCATTGTTCGTCAAGCCGTTCATCAAGAAACGGTTCTCATTCCCTTCTCCAGAGTGGCCATCGACCTGGTTGGCCCTATCCACCCCCCTTGGAGCGAAGGGCACAGCTACATTTTCACCTTGGTAGACTTTGCTACCCGTTTTCCCGAGGCTGTCCCCCTTCGCCGAATCGACATTATTTCTTGCGCCGAGGCCCTCATTTCCATCTTTTCAAAGGTAGGCGTCCCTAAGGAAATACTCTCCGATAGAGGCCGACAATTCACCTCTGAGTTGATGGAGTACGTAGGGAAGCTGCTCAAGGTAAAGCCCCTTTTTACCACCCCCTTCCGGCCACAGACAAACGGGATGTGCGAAAAATTAAATGGAAATTTAAAATCCATTATTAAGAAGATCTGTGCCAAGCAGCCCCGCGAATGGCACCGAAATCTCCCGGTCGCCCTATTCGCCTATCGGGAAATTCATCACCGTACATTAGGCTTCGCCCCGTTCGAGCTCCTTTATGGACGTAATGTACGCGGGCCACTCAGTATTTTAAAAGAGTTGATAGTCAAGCCCTAACTGGATCAAGAACTCCAGTCATCTTACACCTATCTTGGACCTACGCCAGAGGCTCGAGAAATGCGCAAACATCGCCTATGAAAATGCCGATGTCAATTTGGAGAAATACAAAACCTATTTTGATGTCAGGTCCGAAGATCGTAAATTTAAGCCCGGTGATGAAGTACTCCTGCTCCTTCCCAAAGCCAGTAATAAATTACTGAGCCAATGCAAAGGTCCGTACTCGGTCCGCGAGGTACGAGGACCGGTAGATTACCCCATTTGTACCCCAGCAGGCGATAAGCTCTATGACGTCAACTTATTGAAAAAGTACCATTAGCGCGCCCATGGAGATACCTTCGTAGCACTGGACGAAACATCAGCGCTTGAAGAGGATTACACCGCGGAGTCCCTTAATGTAATTCAGAAAGTGTGCATCCAACCTGATGCCGATTACCCTCTTCCTTCCCTACCAGGCGAGCCTTTTGAACCCTCTGCCCTAGATATCGACGCACAGTTGACACCACATCAAAAGAGTCAGCTACAAGAACTATTATGTCAGTTTGACGACGTTATTTCAGAGAAGCCTGGGTGCGCTACTAGTTTCGAGCATGATATCAAATTAACAACCTTAGAACCCGTCCGTTCAAAACCCTATCCCATGCCGATTCATTTACGCCAAGTCTTTAACGCCTAAGTTGATAATTTAATTAGTTTAGACATAATAGAACCTTCCACCTCTAGTTATTGTTCCCCAATCGTCATGGTCAAGAAATCTGAAGGCTTTTATCGGATGTGCATCGACTTCCGGAAGTTAAATTCGGTAACTGTGTTCGACGCCGAGCCCATCCCGTTGGTAGACCAAAACCTCCACCTTTTTGAAAACGCCCAGTTCATCTCAGAACTCGATTTGTGCAAGGCGTATTATCAAATCCCTCTCCGGCCCGAGGTGAAAGCATATACCGCCTTTGCAACGGAGAAAGGCCTTATGCAATTCAAGCGCCTTCCTTTTGGCCTCGTCACTGCTTGTAGCAACTATAACCTTCTCATGAGAAGTTTGTTAGATGGACTTCCAAACGTATCCTTTTACTCCGATAATGTCTACGTCGCTACTCACGAATGGAGTCACCATTTAACCACCCTATTAGCTCTCTTCAAGCGACTGCGCGAAAATGGCCTCACCATTGGCCCCAGCAAATGCCATTTTGCCCACTAAACCATAAAATATTTGGGTTTCGAAATAGGACAAAGCCAGTTGGGTCCCCAAGAGGATAAGATTAAGGCAATCGCCGACATGCCCTTCCCGATTACAAAGAAGCAATTAAGATCGTTCCTAGGATCAGCTTCGTACTATCGGCAATTCGTTTAGAATTTTGCTGCAGTTTCGGAGCCCCTCAGCTCCCTTTTAAAAAAGAATTTACCCGATCGTTTACGTTGGAATGATGTCGCTATTTCCCATTTTAATCAGCTCAAGAGTAAGCTGATTTCTGCCCCTATTTTAAAGTTGCCCAACCCGGAAAAATCCTTTTGGATTAAGATCGACGCGTCCAACGAGGGCATTGGAAGTGTACTCCTTCAATACGAGGATGACGGAACGAGTCATCCAGTTGCATATGCTAGTCGTCAATTATTACCACGCGAAAAGAAATATGCCACTATAGAGAAGGAAGCTCTATCAATTATCTGGGTTATAGACAAATTCAAAATGTACTTGATAGGAAAAGAATTTCAGATAGGAACCGACTACCGTCCGTTAGCCTATATTAGGAATGTGCGACACTCCAACGGCCGAATCATGCGCTTGAGTTTACTCTTGCAAGAGTATCAATTTAAAATAAATTATATAAAAGGTTCCGATAACCAGGTCGCTGACGCACTCAGTAGGAATGTGTTACCGAATAGCGTAGAGTAATTGTATTCATAGGATTAGTTTCTCCATGTAGGTATATACCGTCTTGTACGACTTAAATTAGATTCTCTTGTAATATAATTAGTTAATGTAAATGTCTGAATTTTGTAACGCTCAATGTCTATTTTTATTGTATGTATATATATATTTGTACCCATTAATTTACGTATAAATTATTTTGTCCCGTATGTACTAATTTTATATCATTTCATTGTTCCATGCCCATTTTTTTTTATTAAGTTGTATTAAAGGTTATTTTCCCCTGTAATCAAAAGATCAAAATAATCATATGTATTGAGGTAATTCTAGTTAGGTGCATGAAGGTACGGTTGGTACAAGGAAACGAGTTCCCAACAACGGAGCTCTATCGTTGTCCCTTCTCTCTTTTTTTTCGAAGTGACAACTTCCCCCGGAATGGAAGGGTGTGATAGAACGGGTTGAGGCCGCGTAATTTCAACCACTATCACATGTTATTTAAAACCACGATGCTCCCCACGTGCATCTTCGCTTTGAAGCTAGGCGCCATATCGCAGCCCCATGAGTCAATGGTTAAACAAGGAGGTTTATCCCCCCCCCCCCCGTTCGCTTCATCCACCGATCACGCCAGGTTGAGTTAGGCTTATTCGCAGATAAGGCTTGTTCTCAGGCTCGGCTGTGCATTCCCTCGAAGCTCACACTCCATTGGCCCCTACGCCAAGGAGATGTCTCGACTATTTAGATGGAAACTTTACCACTAAGATCACATTAGAGATCCAGATTTTCTTCGCGAGACATCACTACGGTCCAGTCTCACCTTGTGCACCAAAGGGCCCTCAACCTCTTGATCCACCATCACTTGTCCAGAAGAAGGACAATATCCCTTGAGTGCCAAGATTCGAGCCTTCGTGACGCCAAGTCCACAAGGCTTACCCCTCGTTGTTCAAGAAAAGAACAACGTTAGAACATCCATTGTTCGTTCGAGCCCATTGACAAGAAACGGTTCTCACTTCCTCCCCTGTTGTTCAGAAGAGAAGAATGTAGAACAGCAATTGTTTGTTCGAGCCCGTTCGCCAAGAAACGGTTCTCACCCTTCCCCTGTTGTTCAGAAAGAGAACAACATTAGAACAGCCATTGTTCTTGAGCCCGTAGACAAGAGACGGTTCTCACCCCCTGTTGTTCAGAAGAGAACAACGTAGAACAGCCATTGTTCGTCAAGCCGTTCATCAAGAAACGGTTCTCATTCCCAAGACGCCACGTCAGGATCATATAATTCCCCCCCTCCCTTGTGCTGGAACTCGCCAGCAGACCGAAATTCCATCACGTCGCCTTCCTCTGCACAACAAGTATTTAACCATTTTGTCATTTCTATCCTCTGGTTTAAATGGTTTAGCGAACCATCCCATCTCTTTAACTTTATATTTGTTTTACCTTTTTAAATCTTTTAATCCTCGGATTTGCTCGATTCCACACGACCCTTTCCATTCTCTGTTTATGTCAATATTTTCCGTTTTGTGTGTTGTTGATAGTTATTGTTAATAAAACTCTATTTTATTAATGATAGCAATATTATTATCCTTGAGCTCAGTTCCACTTCTTAAGCATATCGAAGATACATAATATCGGCCAGCCAGACATCCACGCACTCTAAAGATAATTAAATAAGTTCCCTCAACGAATAGTTATATATGGTATATCGTCGAGAGTCCATTCTACGACATATGTATATATATATATATATATATATATATATATATATATATATATATATATTTATATATATATACTATTTAAATTTGGTATCAAGTGTGTAAGGCTTAACGCTATATCTTTGCAAACACTGGTCTCAGTTGAGTAAAGCATAGTGTTATTCGTTATAATAATAATGTATAGTAGTTCCCTTTTGTTTTAACGATTACTATCCCCTTTTTTGGAAACTTAAGAAGCTGGAGTAGCTCAAGGAACTGTTATATAATTTGTTTGTGTTTTTTTTTGGTGATTTTAGTCAGTGGTTATTTAGATCGAGAAACCAAGTACGAATAGGTTAGTGCCCATATTTAGGTAGGCTAATTCTATAGAGGCATAATTCTTGTTGCAAGGAATTTTAGTTGGTTGACTATTGAGCCCCCAAGTGCAAAGATGACTTAGTTCGAAATCTTGCTTTCGACTTTATTGATATAGTTTTATTTTTTGTATTCCAATGAGAATTTAATTCATATTTTTTCTGCTTATTTTATACTCATGGGATTATTATTTAATTTAGTTATTTTTCGATATTAATCCAATTCTTAATTAATAGATTTTACCCTATTTGCTTTTAACGGTTTAGGATGATTTCTTTCATTTTAACTTCTTGCTTTTCGGTTCTCCTTCTCTACTCCTGTCCTGTTTTTTCGGGGGGTAGGGGGCTTATTGCTGTGTTTAGTTATTCTTATAAAAATAATTCTTTGTATTTAGAATTCACTGATGATGGTCATCGTTAATGACCGAAACATCCGGAAAATTAAATGTTCGTAACCATCGCATATGTCTTCATATTCCTACTATATATATATATATATATATATATATATATATATATATATATATATATATATATATATATATATATATATATATATATATATATATATATATATATTCACCTAGATTTCTTCTACAAAGCTTGAGTCTTATATTCAGTAAGTTAGACAAAACGAAGAAGGCGGGTCCCATCTTTAATTCCAACGTTTCGGGTTAATACAAAACCCATCTTCAGGAGCTAAAAACAACTTCTAAATGAGTAATCTAAGCCTAAAAACATGAATAACAGCACAAGTTCAAAGTTAAAAACCACAGATCAGAGACAATCACAAAAACGACGTTAAAAATATAAAATGAACGTTACCTTAATGAACCAACAAAATATTGAGGTAAAGAACAGCAAAGTATTTGTAAAGAGATACTATCAATTAAGGACAAACAAAGGAAACGTAATATTACAAAAATACACAAGTGAAATGGAAAAATAGAGAATTGGATACAAATAAAATGTAAAACTAAAATATAGACACTGAAACATTACCTTACATGGTCGGATTACAATAACGAGTGAAAACAGGAAGGAATTCAAAGAATGAATACAGCTTGGTTGGTTGTTAAGTTATAAACAGAGGAAAGGATGACGTATCCTCATTTAAATTTGGGTGGTTGTATTTAATACAGAGTGATTCTTTAATGCGAAGAGATAAAATAGATTTAGCAAATTTTAAGACAGAAAAATCATTTAAGGACACGTCTGTTTTACAATCAATAGCATGTTTCCTGAGGGAAGAAAACTCTTTGTTACTTAATGTTTTACCGGTTCTAGCGCTAATTCCCATGTGAGAACAAAAACGCGACTGAAGAGTACGTACTGTGTTTCCTATATAGGTCCCCAACTTACAGCTAGGGCAAATGAATTTATATATAATGTACGAACTAAACGGTGTGGGAATACTGTCCTTCACTTTAAAGAAATTACCAATATTTTTGTTATTAATGAATATAAGTTTAAAATTAATTTGACAATAAAATTTCCTAAAAATGGAAATTAAACGTTTTCGGAGAAGGTCATTACAAGGGCTGATGTCTGGTAACAAGATATACCTGATTTCCTTTGGGACATTAAAAGAAGTGGAGGGGTTATAAAGCCTGAAGAGGAACTTCCTAATACAGCTTTCAACTAAAGATAAGGGGTAATCATTTTTTTACAAAGTATTCTTTTTAAAAATTGAATTCCAAATGCATACTAAAATAAGTGGAAGACAAATTAAAACCTCTGAAGAGGAGTGTTTTATATTTTTAACGTCGTTTTTCTGATTTTCTCTGATCTGTGGTTTTTATCTTTGAACTTGTGCTGTTATTTATATTTTTAGGCTTAGAGTACTCATTTAGAATTTGTTTTTAGCTCCTGAAGATGGGTTTTGTAATAACCCGAACCGTTGGAATTAAAGATGGGACCCGCCTTCTTCGTTTTATCCTTCTTACTGGATATATATATATATATATATATATATATATATATATATATATATATATATATGGACGTGTATGTAAGAAAATCTTTGCACAAAAAAGGAAGAGCGGAAATGTTAGTGGAGGAAAGTCACAAGAAAAAAACACATGCCCCGGCAGGGACTCAAAACTTAGACTGCTGATTATCTAGATCAGCCCACTAACGACTCTGCTTAAGGGATCAAGATCAGCAACGACATATTTTCCGCAAATAGACTTTCCGTTCGCATATCCAAAGACCACCTCCCAATGGTTGGCATGTAAATTAGCATGCTTGATCCACGTAATGTATAATAATTTACACAGAAACAGAAGAGAAGAGATCTAATGTGAGATGATCCCGAGAAAAGCCAGAGTCCTGAAGTTACAACCCTTGCCGGAGTGATGTATTTTTTTTCTCGTCGCCTTTTTCTGGATCATCTCCTGTAAGATCTCTGATTTCTGTTTCCGTGTAAATTTTCACACATTACCTGGATCAGGCAGCACTACACTGAACGTGGTTTGCTTGTTTATATGTATATGATGCAGAGAAAGATTATGAGAAGCCTGGACATACAAATGCCATCTATATAGGAGAGAATGGATAAAAGATCACAGGAATGGGATGGGCGAATAAAAGAGGGCATAGATTAAGGAACAGGTAAATTTAGGACGATTTTCTAAGCAAGTTTTGGTGCGAGAGAATTTAGAATGACTTCGTTAAATTTAAATGAGCCGTCAGACATATTGTAATGTGGAATTCTTTAATCGATATTGACTCAATTATGCGGCTTTGTATTAAATATCAGAATTATAGACTAGTTTGACATTATAATAATCAATTTGGTGATCCCAATTACTCGCGTGTTTTAACAATCCGCCCCATCTGCATATTTGTATATATGCGTTCATTAAAGTCCCCAGTTTATCCTACATAAGATTTATTACAATTATTACATGGATTAAGATACAGTACAGACTCGTGACTACATGGTTTGTTCTTTGAAAAACACTATTTTTATAGTCTTCTATAACTATATTTTAGCAACGTGATGTTTTGAAAGGGGGAAAATTTAGTTTAGAGTTCTTTTGTAAAATTATGATAATTAGCGAAGTTTAGAAAATCTATAAAAAAACTAACCATGGCTGCTTTTGTTTAGATTTTAAATTTTAATCTTAGTAGCGAATCGCAAGCTTCCCCCGTAGGGGAGAGTGGCGAAGCCATTGTCTGGTCTTGTTATATTTAAAGTTTTTCCTAATGTTGGAATTTGTGGCGACATTTTTGGTTCGAGAAGTTCTGAGGCAAAAGGTAATATAAAAAAGGTTTTGGTGGAAGCATTATTGGTGTTATTTAACAATAATAAATATAGCTTACTCTGGAATGACATGATTCCATAAACCATAATGAGAACATGAAACCAAAAAACGTGCTTTAAATGCGACGAGCTATTAAGATTTGTGATAGGACAACGGATTTTTTAACTGATTTATTATGAAATTTATACATATTTGTACTTTGTTGAATTTGTGGGTTTGAGCTATACAGAATGTATTAATCAGCCATTGATTCTCATAAGTTTTGTGGCGAGGAAGGGCAGCGAGTTGTCTTATACCCATTGAGCTTAAATTTAAAAGTGGGATGCAAGTTGTTGTGCTTTTGAAGGAGCAATAAAGTATAATGGTATAATTTGAGATGGTAATTCATTTTCGAAATTTTCTATAAATAAATTACAGTAAATTGGTCAAATGAGTTTGCCCGTGCTAAATCCGTCTAATTGGCAATTAAAAATATCTCCGCAGGTGAAAACATTATCCTTTACACATAAAAGTACAATGTTAATAATCTTCGCATACGGGACGGGTAAATAAGTGTATAACTTGGAGATGTTGGCCGAAAGGATATTAAGACTTTTCTCTGCTGGAAGTTTTGTAAATTGGCTATTTACCTCGAAACTCACCATTTTGCTATTGGTCAAATCTAAGTTTCTAAACGTTTAAACGAAATATCCTGAATGGATTAAATGAGATGTGGAAATTTTGCCAACAGAATTTGATAAGAATCTTGCTAGCCACTTTGAAAGATGATAAGAATGGGAATCTACTAATAATTTTATAGCCTTTAAGGGGATTCCGGCTTCGTGTTTCTTAAGAAAATCGTAAAAATAGGGAAAGAGGGATTAAGCGTTTTCTATTTAAAAAATTCCCATAAATAATCATTGAAAGAGTGGATCTTATTTTTTATGGGGTCAGAGTAAGTTTTTCATATCTCTCGTGATCATAGAGGAGATCTTGATTTTTTTGCAAATACTGTTCTTTATTCAAAATGGTTATTTGGTTCATTGTGTTAGATTTAGTTTTATTTATGTTTTTGTTTTGTCGGGGGTTCTTAATTGCATTTTTTAATCATTTAGGAATGTCCAAGAACTATTAGTTAATGCACCAAAGGAAACATTTTTAAAAGTTCACAATTTATGTCAATGCTAACATTAATACTTGGTTTGGTTAGGGACAGTAAATAAAAAATATTAAAATGTTTGTCATATCGAAAGTAAGCTGGTATGAAGAAATTTAAAAAGTTTTTTCTGGGGATAGGAAGCTTTACACCAACGACACTTATTAAGTTTTCCTTCCACCTTTGAGCTTTCACCTTTGACCACGATTCAATTTTTATCCACTTGAAAGGTGGGGAGACTTGGAGGTCGCTTTAATCGGTTGATTTAATCAATATTGACTCAATTATGCGTTTTTTTGTAATTATTATCAGAATTATAAACTAGTTTACCATAATAAATATCAATTTGTTTATTACAATTACTTGTGTAGTTGAACAAACTAGAAGCTAAACTTCTTATATCCTCTCCATGAGCATATATACGTTATTAAAGTTCCTAGTTTCCCCCTCCATATGATTTCTTGCAATTAGTTAGCCTTCCTTCTTGCTGACGCTGTTGGATTGACCTCTTCTTCATACATAATCCATTCCTCTGATTTGATGGAAAAATTTAGGAAAAGCAACATAAAAATAAGCCGCTTAGGAAGCTTTGATGTAGACAGCCTGTTTACTAATGTCTCAGTTAACGAAGCTCTTGATGTTCTATCTAAGGTATTAGATAATCAAAAATTAAACCTTCCTCTAGGCCCCCCCAAAATTATAAATCTTGTTAAACTTTGTGTTACTGACAATGTATTAATCAGCGATATGGGTTTTTTCCGTCAAAAATATGGTCTTAGCATGGGTAATTCTTTATCGCCAGTATTATGGAACCTTTTTATGGAACAATTCAAAGTATAATTCTCCTTTCTGTGATTTCCCATCATAATTTTGTATGGTATAGGTATGTAGATGATGTCATATCGATTTGGCCTATAAATAGTTTAAACTTATTTGAAAATCTCCTTAAAACCTTAACGACCTCCATCCCACTATCACTTTGAAAGTAGAGTGGGAAAAAGATAACTGTATATCCTTTCTTGATGTAAAAATTGTTAGAGTCATTGATAAAATTAGCTTCACTGTATACCGAAAACCAACCCATTCTAACTTTGATATCCATTTCTTTCCTCATCATGATATTAACATTAAGCGAGCCGTTGCATCAGGCATGTTTTTGAGAGCACTTAAGATATGTAACCCTTGCTTCCCCGAAGACGAGATTACATATATAACCTGCAGCATTATAAAATTAAATTATCCCATCCACGTGATCAATGAAAGTTTATCTAAAGCAAAATCTAATCTACTCATTACGTCCCAAGGATAAAAACAAATTTAGTAATACAAAGTGTCTATCCCTCCCTTTTTCTTCCCTCCTCAAAGGAGTGAACAAAGTTATTTCTCCAGGCCTAACTATATTTAAATACCCTTTTTATATCCTTAAATCTTTCCCTTCGATCAGCCAAATGAAGCAGGTGTATATTTAATCCCGTGTGGCTCTACAAACTGGCCCTCATTTTACATAGGAGAGACCGGAAGAACCTTAACAAAGCGAATTTATGAACATAAAGGTGATGTCAGACGAGGCAGTACCACATCCTGTATTTTTAATCATATTAGCAATTTCAACCAACAAATTGACTATTCAAAGGAACAAATCATATATAATTGTGAAGATTTCCGTAAAATAAAAATAGGAGAATCTATATTAATAGGAGAAATTCCCAATTTTAATTTGTCAGATGGGCAATTGAAATGCAGCCTCCATTCCCGTAACCACATCATAAGCAGCTTAGGGTTATCTTAGACTCACACACCCTGATTAATGACCTTTTTCCCCCGTTTTGTGTTTTTTCTTTTTTCTGATCTGTATGCTATTTATAGTCTTTTGTAACAACCCCATTCTCAGTATATGACTGAAGAAGGTATGATAAACTACATACCGAAACTAGTCTTGTAAATTAAACTTTTGGCTCCTATACAATGGTTTCACTATCCTCTACCATAACTCGCCATTGAGTTCTTTTACTTCTCTCTCTCTCTCTCTCTCTCTCTCTCTATATATATATATATATATATATAAATATATATATATATATTTATATATATATATATATATATATATATATAAATATATATATATATATATATATATATATATATATATATATATATATATATATATATATATATATATATATATATATATATATATATATATATGTATATATATATATATGTATATATATATATATATATATATATATATATATATATATATATATATATATATATATATATATATATATATATATATATATATATATGTATATATATATATATATATATATCTTTCATGAACGCGAAAGAATTATAAAATGAAACTACCAAACCGCAAGAAACAGAAAAAAAGGATCATTTTTCTTCGGAAATGGTATTTCCTAATTCGCCAAAATTCCGTACAGGGGTGGGATTCAAACCATGCACACTAGAAGGCAGCGAGCAACCGCTTTGATCTCAAATGCGAAGCGTACCTTAAAAACTTTTTTATTCGGAAGATTTTTGTCTTCCGCTTAGCCGAGTGGACTAGGGGATGGTTTAATTGGGATCAAAGCGGTTGCTCGCTACCTCAGTGTGCACGGTTTCAATCCCACTCCTGTACGGAATTTTTTGTGAATTAAGAAATAACATTTCCGAAGAAAAATGATCCTGTTTTCTGTTTCTTGCAGTTTGCTATATATATATATATATATATATATATATATATATATATATATATATATCAGCTCAGCCCTTATCAGCTCAGATAACTCTAACTCACTAATGGATTCTTAGTTTATTTTCAGGGGCTAATTGATAATTCTCTTTTCTACAATTATATTTAGGTTGTTTTTCTATATTTTTTAGGTTGTTTTTCACATATTATATACCTTGACAAATCTCTTTGCTTGTATACTTTATAGATATTCCGACTAATGTATAGCCATATCAAAGGAGTATTAATTTATTCCAAATTCAAAACCACTAAACCTGCACTTAAGCTACAGCTCAGAAAGTCGCTTAAACTTTCTTGAATAATAGATACTAAACTGAACCTTTATTTTCCAATTAAAAAATCTTATTCTTTGTTATAGATATGTGAATTGTACATTTTCCCTCAGACTCGAAAATAATATCTCTTTTTATTGTTTTCCACTCTGAAAATATCGTTTGCTTCTATACAATAATGATTCAGCAGAAATTAACTTGTTGAGCCTGTAGTTTATTTTTCGTGATAGCTAGCTTCGATGGAAAGACTGATATCACAAAAGGGGTGGAGGAAGGGGATGAAGAAAGTAGGAGGTTAAAATTCTTTCCATCCACCAAATATTGTATGTGCTGCGCTTCGAAATGCAGTTTTGAGGAGGCACTTTGGTACTTAGGGGGCTATTTCCACACTTGTAGGCGACTGCGAGAAAGTGCGAGGAAATTCAAACTTTACTAATTCAGCCCCTTTATAAACACCCTCAATCAACCATTCTACTTCCATGTTTGGCGCATTTACTCTGGTTCGCCGGTGCGCTCAACCGAGAAACCCAAAGACGAGATTACCAGGAATAAGGACTAACACTCTCTGAGATTTAGGATCTTTCCAGGATGAAAAGGATTTCGATTCTCGTTTTTTAGGGCACTTGGAGCCAATTGGAAGAATTATGTGAAAGAAAACAATGCAATGGAGGAAATAGTACTATCTTGGAGGCAGAGTTGAGGATATATTCGATTCAGTCGACCACTTCACAAACGTATCTACTTGATGCACCCTTTTCATTATGAATGTAAATATGTTCTAATTATCTCTTATTTAGAAAGTTCCGAAGAATTCTTGGCTAGGTATCGCGAACTGACATCAAAACTGACGGAAAAGAGTAGGAACGTAGCAATTACATTTTTCCATCTGAGAATGTAGATCAAATCATGTCGAAGAAGTCGGTCAAAGTTTTGAACCTGTATTGGCTCGCCATTTTCAGCAGTATTTTTTGTGTATGTATGAGGAGAGAAATAGTAAAACAGTGTTGTTTTATTTTTAAGTTTCTACACCTTAACTTTATCGAGGCAGTAATACATGCTAGAAGTAATGACATACTCACCCACCTTAACGCTTAAATTTCTCCCTCCTCCACGTTTTCTGAAGGGGCAACCTCCTCTCCTCTCTGCTCAATAAAGCAACTTTTAACTACGTAATTCACCCACTCTAGAGTCTCTATCGTTATTTCTTCCATGTTTTCCTTCTTCCATTCCTTATTATCCCTTAAGCCTTCATCTCAGCTGGTTTGCTACCATTTAATTTCAAACACGATGCTATTTGCGAAATTTAAATAAAACCCTACCTAAAAACAGATGACCCGGCAAACTTCAAAATTTCTTGAAAGTATGAAAGGAACCCGAATTCGGGTTTAGTTGTCATCCTACTTTTATAACATCCTTAGTCTAGGCAGCGCATATGCTCTCTAATTTTAACTGGGCATCATTAGTGATTGGCAATGGTAGTTACCCATCCCTTCCAGTAATTTTTTATATATCATCAGGTTTGATAATGTCAAACAATTTTCTTCTTCATAATCTTAAATTTCAGCTGATTGATGAAGGCAGAATTTTCCCCACCCTAACCCATAATTTGGCATTGATTCTCCTTATATTAAAAATTTACATATATCTTCTCCGTCAAAGTGTTTTCTGTGGTTGCGCAAAATACGATTTTAGCCGACTCCTTTGCAGTATAGAACTTCTTACATTGGTATTCTTATGCTTCGCCTCGTTCAATCATTTATTTTATATAACGATGTAACCCGTTTTATTATGTCTCTAACTTGGCTATATTTGATTAAACTATTAGACATCTTCTATCTATTTTCAAACTAAATAATAATCAATATAAAGAATTTTTATCCTACGTGCCTCGAGACCATGGACCTAACAGGGCATGTGTCAAACAAACAAAGAAATACCTAAAATTAGATTTGTGGCTTCAATGAACGCTTGAAGGCAGTACAGAATAAAGATGAGTGTATCGCTTCAGACATCTTTCCACAATTTAATAGGAGATAAAGAGGAAACTTCATTACCAGACACAACAAATTGGAAGTGTTCTTAGTGGCTGGTGTAGAGTTTGTTAGGAAAACAGGTCGAATGTAGTAGCGCCATTTCAGATCAGATATTTTCGAAAAAGGTCTTTGAAATGATTTTATATTGAATGGGCAACCAATGCATTTTTCAAATCAGGTTGCGCCAGAGAAACGGACCCGAGAGATAAGAATAAGGGTCGCAGAAATTTTAAGAAGTTAACAATTGGAAGTCTGGGAGGAGCAAGAAGAGAATTACATTGGTTAAGGTGAGATGTGACTAATAAATTTTTTGTCAGTCATATTCGTTAGAGTTTTCGCCCATAAAAGCTTTATTTTGTCATGTTTGACTTTTGTTTGCGAGCCATTCAGTAATGAAGCTGGGCAAAGTTAGAGATAAATGCGCGTGTCATCAGCATTGTAAAGAAATGATGGACTAACATCGCACATAGGAATGCCAAGAGGAAAATGATAGTTACGAAAGAAACGAAACGAAAGCCCTAGAATTATTACATTTATTTATCAATTTCAGAAAAGAAATGTCATTGATACTACTGTTCCTTTTAATTACATCTTCTGAATGTATTTTTATTAAATTAATACAATAAGTGGCGTTTGTCCCTTTATTCATAAAGCTCCGCTCAGAAAATATCACATTTTCGTGTTTGCTTAGCATTGGCGGTTATTCTTTATTTAGCTTTATTATCTTTTCAGGTATTTCCTGAAAAGACGCCATTGTGACCTTTTTAGTTTACTCGTAGACAGCTGCTTTAGGCAAGAGGCCTTTCCCCGTTATTGAATAATTTAAAAATTTTAATTTTTCCACTAGTAATTTATACTTACAATTAATTTTATTGTTATTATATACCGGGTGTTTTAAAAAATTGATATTATTTTGTAATCTAATAACTTTGCCAGATCCCGTTCAAACCTCTTCAAATTTTAACAGCATGTGTAAAAACAGGCCAAAATATCATGTCTTATATTTGATGTTTTTATCTTTACAGGTATAGAATTGCTATTCAATGGCATTAAAAAGGCGTTTTGTGTGTTGGAGTATGATCGAACACAGTCTAACAAGACTGCAGCGTGCATTTGTGAGAGAGTTCTCTAAACAGTCACCAATGGCAATGCAGATTTGGACATGGCACAAAAATTTCAAAGAGAAAGGCTGTCTGTGCAGGGTGAAAGGATCTGGACGACCAATAACATCGGAAGAGACGGTCGAGCGGGTTCGCCAAAAACTTATGCGAAGCCCAAAGAAGTCCATAATAAAAACAAGTCTGGAATCTCAGATTCCTCCAACGACAGTTTGGCGCGTCCTGAGGAAACTCTTGCCAATCAAACCCTACAAGCTGCAGCTAGTTCAGGCCATAACGACGGATGATAAGCGAAAGCGCAAACAATTATGTGTTGATATGCAAGAGAAACTTGAAGAAGACGAGTTCAAGGAACGTCTTGTTTTCAGTGATGAGGCTAAATTTCATACGAATGGCAAAGTCAATAAGCATAATGTTCGCATTTGGGGCGAAGAAAATCCCCATGACACAGTTGAGCAGGTGAGGGACTCACTGAAAGTGAATGAGCTCATTGCAAATGAATAAGAAGACTTCATTTTTCAACAATACGGGGTTCTATCTCACTGGAAGCTCACTGTGCAGGCTTATCTCAATGAAAATCTGTGAGGAAGATGGATCGGGCATGCTGGTGATGAAGGTAATGTGCTGTTGAAATGACCACCACGTTCACCTGACCTGACACATTTGGATTTTTTTCTCTAGGGCTATGTGAAGGGACTGGTCTATGCCCCCTTGTTCCTGCAAACCTAAAGGAACTCAAGCACAGAATCACTACGGTACTGGAGACTGTTACCAAAGACATGCTGCAGCGTGTTTGGGAGGAGCTGGACTACTGACTTGACGTGTGACGTGTCTCAGGCAGTGCGCATATTGAACATTTGTAAAATCGTTCATGAAATCCACATACCTTTGATTTTCTCAATCAAATTTGAAAGAATAAATCTTATGTTGCTCAATATTAAACTTGTTAAGTTTAATTTGCTTTGTCTATGTAGTTTCTCTGATATTTACGTCCCAAATGATATCAAATATTTTGAAACATCCTGTATATAATGGTATGGAAAGATTGCATAAAGTTTTGTTCAAGGCTATGGGTTTTTTTTTACTTTCATTTATGATCATTGCGATCATGTAAATACTTAAAGTACGTAATTTAAACGAGTAGGCCCAGGATTTTGTCTCCACCCTGAATAAAAGTGCATTTCCTCTCACTGTAAAACAAACGCACAAGACTGCTTTGGTTGCCTTGGCTAGTCTGCTGTATCGCTGTGCCAAATTTTTCGAAATATTTGCAAACTGAACTTTTGTGAGAGTGAAATTGTGCGACTAGCTTCGAGTAGTGATAATAAAAATAGGTTAAAGTAAAAAAGCATGATACGTTTGAAAAGCGAACCACTGGTGGTAATCGATCTACGAAGGTGAAAGGCGAAATATTCGCCCCTTCTTTAGATACAAGAACTGGAGCCTCATCTGGCCCGCGCGCAAGCCCGAAAGAAGGAAGATTAAGGTAAAGTTCTATAAAATTACTTGGACCTTTGCCCCTAGTTCTCTATTTTCCACTACCCTCTTTTCTAAACCGTCTATCAGTGCATACATATAGATACATACTCATATCATAATATCATCCCCTATCTTACGATAGGGTGCAGGAGAAATGAGGGAGACTCTCCGCATCACTCTCCGGGTCCTCTTGTAGGGCCCAAACCCAGGCAGAAGAAAGGTATTTGAAAAGGTTTACGGAACATTGAACATTGCACTATTTAGGGGTATCGACATTCAAGTTGGTTACTCGGCCATTTGCGCGAGGGAGACCGATTGTGTAGGCTTGACCTCAAGCAAAGCCGTTCAATGCCTGAAGACTATTAATCTGAAACCGACCACACCGCCACAAATTAGAACCCACCATAGATTAATCTGCAGGCGCCACTCGGCAGATAAGATTAAAAACGAAATTGGACAGAACAAACAATGGGCAAAGGTTATCAAATTCAAGTTACACGCACGTGTTTAAGGTTGTATTTGAGGACACGGCTATGGCTAAAAAGGCTAAATAAAATGGTTTGCTTCTCTTCAACGTAAGAGTCTACTAAAAGCAGATGAAACGTGAGGAGTTTGTCGACTTGCAGATCAGCTTTCGGTGCTATAAGTACGGCAAACATACCACTGCCAACTGCCCGGAAAAAGACCTTACGCTATGCTCTATCTGTGCCGGTCGCGACCATTTTTGGCGCGACTGTAAAAGTAACTCTCATAGATGCTTAAATTGTGTAAGCCCTCACCGGACTAAGTCTATGGCATGTCCGATTAAAAAACAAGAAATTCAAAAACAAACCCAATTAAAACGCGACAAAGAGAAGAAGAAGGCCAATTCGACTTATGCAAAAGTAGCTAAAGCCGCCATTGCCGAGAAAAACAACCAGAAGATATTCCTACACATCGAAAACAAACACTCAATCAAAATAATGTGCTGCATATACTATGCACACATTGCCAACATCACTCGCCCAGGTACCTTTGCCACGGAAGTCAATTGCATGCTCGTAAAGAACGGGCTGCAAAAGATGTGGTTTCCGGACAACCCACCTTCAGAGGAGGTAATGAGAATAAGCGTAGCCCCTCAGTGCCAAGAACCATGCTAAAAAGTACCCACGCCGCAAAACACAGCCATTAAACGCGATTTCCGACTAAATAAACCCAAGGTAACACAAACAGCAAAGCGGGTGCCACTTTCGCCCAAGAAAGACACCATCGATAAAAACAACACGCAAAATAACACACCAAACAAGGAAGCAGTGCGACTCAAAGAGACCAGGTCTCCACGATCGAGAAAAACTTCTAAAACTCGCTGCCCAAGGTGAACCTACTCCTCTTTGCGAGGGAGAGAACACCAGCTAAAATATCACGCAAGAGGTTTCAACCTCAAATTATATGCCCCCAAATCGGCTCCATTCCCAACTGAAATCGATTCCCGCGAGGTAGCTGAAGGTCTTAGGACCGGAAGATACAAGTTGGAATGCTCAGATGAGGTCCGGAGCGACAAATTGAGGATGCTCTCGCTCAAAACATGATTAAACTGACCACGGACTGCTTCCACACAATCACGGACATCGAAAACAGAAAAAAAAGAAACTGAAGGGAGTGCACCCCACCCAGTACACCTCATGGGGCTAAAGTAGATCACGAATAAGCATCTACTTTAATCCCACACACTAGAGAACCAACATTACACAAAATGACAGACAAACTTACAATTATATGTACATATAAATGTCGATGGATGGAACGGAAAAGTTCCATCTCTGGCAATATTATTTGCCAGAGGGACCCTGACATAATACTCATTTCTGGACACGGAGTGACGGCGAAAAAACAGTTAAAGTTATTTCAATACGACGTCATTAGCAAGAATCATAGCTAGGAACGGTATGATGGCTGCGCAATAGCCGTCAAAAAAGGACTAAAATAAAGGACACTTGAGGACTTAGATGAATCCTACCTTGTCATTGAAGTAGGTTCTGCCCTAAGGGAACTGGTCGTGGCCACGGGATACAAACCCCCAATATTCGGCTATTTGTCCATGCACAACCTCTTGCAGATATTTGGCCACAAGAAAAATGTAATTTTTGACGGAGATCTTAATGCAAGATGTGCTGCGGCAGGATATACCTCCTACAACAATGCAGGCAGAAAAATCAAAGTACTACTTGAAAGATAATACATGACAAGGATCGGACCAGAATTTCCAACCTACATAACTGAAAGATCAGCAACAAAACCTGATATAGCGTTAGGTTTCCCTACAACTACTACATTGAACCGGCCCCCATCAATCCCAGCGACCACCAGGCTATCAAAATTAAAGTAGGAATAAATCCCATTCAAATTTCAATCCGAGAACGCAAAAGCTATAAGCAAGCGAACTGGGAAAGCTATAAAAATTACCTTCTAAATTATATCCCCGACCCTTTATTTGATGCTAATTTAGAAGAAATAGATGAGAAGCTGGATAAAATCACTGACTTTCTAATAAAAGCAGATAAAAATAGCATTCTATATATTAATTATAAAACCCTTCCAGCTCCCCCCTGGAGCCCTCCGATGAGAGCCTTGGCCCAAGAATATAGGATCCTGTCCAATGTAGTCGCGCTGATAGGCTCCAACCACAATGCCCACAGAAGACTAAGATAAATTAAAGGCAAACTCCAGACACTAATTACAGACCAAAAAATACTACTATGGGACGGACTAATAGAAATACTCGACATAGAAAGAGACTCACACACATTCTGGCAGACGGTTAAACGTCTTAAAGGAAAACCTCCACAAAAAAATGATAATCATTCACGACGGCCAAAAAAGGAATGAGACTGAAGAGATTGAGGAAATGTTTAAGATTTTCTGGTCTTTAAAATTACCCCAGAAGAAAATGACAACTACGACCTCGAATTCGAAACTGACGTAATCCATCAGCTAAACGTACAAATACACAAAACCTCTCCTCACCACTCTGTGTCGCAGGAAGGATTGATGGAAGGCTATGGCAGTTAAATAACTGCCCTAGAACTATCCGTTACTCTAAAATCCTTTCGTCAAAGAGCACATGGTACTACGGGGCTGACCCGCGAGAATTTCATTAAGGCCCGCCTAACGTTTGGAATGGCCTTCTGAACATCATGAACGCCGCTCTGAACACGGGCTATGTCCCCGATCAGTGGAAAGTGGCCAAGATGATTTTCATCACAAAACCGGGAAAGCTCCCGGACTGCCCTGCCAGCTTTTGACCGATATTTCTCCTAGAATTTGCTGGCAAAGTCTTCGAGAAAATATTGGCTAATAGAGTCAACTCTTTTCTCGACGAAGCCAACTTGCACAACAAGCAACAACATGGCTTCAAAAGGAAAAGAGGGACTGACACGGCACTAGCCGTTGTCACCGAAAAGCTTGCCAAGATCAAGGCAGACAAAAGGCATGCCGAACTGGTGCTCCACGATGTCAAAAAAGCTTTTAATAAGGTTTGGAAGATAGGAATACAATTTAAGATCCTTCAAGTAGGCCTCAACCCCATTCTTGAGAGGATTCTATGTGACTACATAATGGAGAGGAGAGCATAAATTCATATGAGAGAACATAAAGGCGCCGAATTCGAGCTCGAAGCAGGGGTCCCATAAGGGGTCTGTCTCAGTCCCCTTTTATACAACATTTATACACGCGACCCACCACAACCTCTCTTCGAGGGTACGATATACGTCCAGTTCGCTGACGATATATCACAAATTTGTACAGCCGCTTACGTTCACAGGGAATTTATGGCGAGAAATACAGCTAGGGAGATATCTAACATCAACTCTTTCGAGAGGAAATGGAAGATATCAACCAATGCCCCAAAATTCAAAATAATTCCCATGTTTCGCAAGACCTTCAATGATATAGGTGTAGGAAGAGAGCGAATCCCCTACTGCCTGGAAGGGACGGTTCTGGGGCTCAAAATCACCACAGGGGGCTACAAGAGTCATATCGAGCGAACAGTCGCGAATAGCGAGATATACAAGGGAATTTTATATGTGACATAAATCCCTCAAATAAACTCAAGATATTTAATGCATGCATTCGCTTGAGACTCCTGTACCCCAGCCCCATACCCGGTGCCTCTGAACACGAGCGCCAAGACCCACATTGCGAAACTACAAATTATCCAGAATAAAGCGGTGCTTCTCATGACAAGCACCCTAAGAAGAGAACACAAACGACAGAGGGAGCTCCCCGATTCGGATGGATTATCTCCGATCAACGTGGCGCTCCACGAGAGAGCTAAGTGGATCTGGTAATCCATGGCACCCGCTTGACCCTGAGTTCTCTCGTACACACCTAGACATCGAGGTGGACCGACAAATAAGACTATTTAAAAGCAGTAAACTTTTTCGAAAACCCACAGCGGGAATAAAAAAGCCTGCCTCAAATAAAGGCTTGAATGCCAAAAAGATCAAAGATCATTAAGATCTAAAAAATTAAGAATTAAATTAACAAGATTAATTTAATTGAATAAACTATAAATTTTATAGTTTATTAAATAAAAACAAAAAACAAACAAAAACAAACAGAGCTACCGTTTCACCAGGGACCTATTTTTCTTGTTCCCACACATCCTCTATTCTTTAAACTCACCCTATTTCACCACTTTCCTCTCTTACTATCTTTCTCTCTAACTATCCCTAAATCTCACCACTTTTTATGTCCAAGGTCCAAGTTAACAGAATCGCACAAGTCTTTTTTGAATCAGATTATCGAATTGATAATTTAGACTAACTATTTCTTGCAACCTCTGATAGATATTGAGCCTATCTGACTCCAGTGAGCTATCTTAACTTCACCTAACGACCCAGCTCTTTGTAGCTTGGATTAGACTGAGCTGTTGCTTTATTATTTTTCCTTGAATCACCCCCTCTGAGCAAAGGTGGAGTGCGGGAATTGGTTAAATCTGGATGAAGTTCTCACATTACTTTCAAACAAGAGCTATATGCTCTCCGATCATGGGGTAAAAAATTCTGCACATCAGAATAATCGTCTACATTATTTTCTTTAATCATTGATTGTTCTTTGTTAGCTATTTATTGATAAAAATAATTGCTTGAAATTTTATCATTTGATTGTTTCTTAAACAAATAAATATTTTTGTGAGATGAAAGTCGATTGTCACTCTAAGTTGAGCTGAACATTTTGTTTTTGTTAATTTTTATTTACTTACTATAATTATTTATACATTGTAGAACTATTTTAGATAAGGAGGCAAATGCTTACCTGCTGAGAGGCCTCCCAGCTTTCCTTGCAGCGCGTGAACCTTAAATCAGTTAAGGGATACAACTAGGGGCTATGAACATTAGGTTCTCTACAGTTTACTGTTATAGTAATCCTATCTGACCTAAATATTGAGGTTACCTTACGTTGAGTAGGGTGTACTCCTAGCGGCCTTGAACATTAGGTTCTCCTCAGTTTACCCACCATTGAGTTAAAAATTCAGCTTAAAAATTTAAGTTAAATTGAGAGGCCTCCCTGCAGATTTCAAAGAGACCATACGGGATTTACTTGAATAACTGTTGTACTACAGGTATATTAGGTGACCAGGGTGCAATTTGGACTCTTTTTAGATGTCTATATAAAGATCGGGTCTATTAGTATATGTATTAAATCGCGAAGTCTCTTAGCCAACCGTCAAACTTGGGTTGGTATCACGGCGTGGCAGGTTCTAAGGCAGGTTCTCTCATTGTAAAGCGGGGCATCGGGGAGAGTGCAGGCATTTTCGTGACAAGAAGCGACCATTGTTGAACAAAAATGGAACATTAATTACAATATGAATAGAATAAGTGCGAGATTAAAGTTAAAAGTTGATCCAGCTAAGGCCAGTCCCAAAGACACCCATGAATTTCCACAGGCTATAAAAAAGAACAGTGCGATCAACAGTGTCAAATGTTGCCGACAAGTAAACAAGTAACAGAAAACAAGGCTTCCAGCATCGAGCGCAAGAGATGATTCATGCAAATGTTTTGCAATAAAACTAACCTGAAAATTCTCAATCAGGAATACAAGTTATCTAGAATAAGTTCTGACAACAACCTTTCATAGGCTTGTTGTATTGTAAAAACTAAAAGATGCAATTGAAGTGGAATTCCAAACCATTTCCATTGAGACGTTAAAAAAGATGGCCCAAAGAACATGGCGGCGTTTTAAGCTATGTCAAGACAACAAAGGCGCGCAACTGATCCACTAGACCATTGAGGTAAGTACGTGTTTCATAACACTAACTATTGCATTTGTTTTCCTTTAATAAAATTTTGATAATTAATTAATACAATTAATATTAATAAAAAATACATTTGTTTTCCGTTAATATAAATATTTATAAAAAAGTTGTACGTGGAATGTCCTGGGATTTATAGGCCACCCTGTATAGAGAAGTTGAAATCATTCCAGTTTAAGTGAACTATTAAAAATTTCAGTGGTAAGAGAAAAGATATCGCAGAAACTTGCTGTATGGAAGTGGAGATGAAGGATACTCAGGAGGGAGGTAAATTTACTTAGAGGGTACTAGAGCGAGATAGGGGGGTTAGCGTGATGGGCTATAGAGAGAGTTACGCAATGGCAGTGGATATCCCAGAACGGATATGGACTTCGATTTAGCTGACTCGTTCATTTTGTAATAAACTTTCTCGCTCTAATTCGGATATAACAGGTTTAGTTCGTGAGTAATCTGCGATGGCTAAATCTGTTAGACGAAACGATGTATGCTGATATTTCCTTAATGAGTTTTTTATCTTTGTATATGTACGAAAAAACTCAATTTCATTTGGTTTCATCTGGATCTATCATCAACTTTGTATAATTATGAAGGAGAGCTTCATCTTTAAATCTTTCCAGTCTTATTTTACGGTAATTTTACTTATTTCCACTGAGTGTTTCCCACATCATAAGCAACTTGGACAACTTGCCTAGCCTACGTATAAATCCCTTAGCGCCGCAGTATTTGATTGCCACGCCCAAACACTTTTCAAGATACTTTGGGCGATAGGAGCAATCAAGATATCTTCAGGGAGTCCTGTGTGTGGCATCTCCCAACCAAATTTTACTTATCGCTGAATGTCTTGGTCTCTGATACCCCCTTGACTAACTAGCAAGGGGGTAGGACTCCTTACGAAAAAGGTCCCGAGCACCTGTTAGGAGTGGGAACGACCTCTACGGGGTGTTAGTAGGTACCTCAATGGTGTCTGATATCAAGCTCACCAGTGCCTTCCTGGTTGCAAAAGGGCTAAGTCGAAACAGGAAAACGACAGGACAGGGCGCTTATAGTTGATGTACCCGTTGGTGTCACCAAAATGCCTGTTTGAGCATTTTTGATCCCATTACGAGCAAGAAATATATAATCAACACAGGGGTAATTATTTTTATTATACCAGCAATAGCCGCCGACAGGAATTCCCAAGTATTGTGTGTGCCCTAAATACTGTTACCCGTGCCCCGAATAAAATGTATGTAGAAAAAACCTTAACTATTTACTTGGACTTACCCTGGAAACTTATGCTGTGCGAAATAAAATCTGTTATGTATTGGTGCCGATTTATTCTGGAATTATAATTTAATAATCAATTCATAAAATGATAATATAATAGACTTATAAGCTCAAATTCCTATCAGCGTCATATTACGCAATAAAGCATAACCATTAATATCATAGTACTTTTAGAGAACTCAACCTTCATTATTTAATTTCACCATACAGTACTTTATATAACCAAGTTAACAATAATAGTAAGGTGAGAAAATAAAATAAATCAAACATCTATCCATCCATTTTCCCTCATAACTTTACAGAAGGCCCTCCAGTTGCTTTCAGATCCAGAAATTCTCACCTAAGGTAATAGAGTTAACTAAAAAACTTGTGCATTCCTTGCTGCTTGAAAGAAAAATTCTTTCTTAAAAATCTCCATTGTGGTCCCTATTAACGTAATTAAAAAATTTAACCACTCTGATAGAGTAACAGCTTATTATAGAGTATCAAATTCGATAACAGTTAAAGAAAATAATTCCCTTACTCACTGATTACATGGCAACATTTAAATTCATCTCAAAAATAGTTATGAACGGAACAAAGTTGCATAGAGATGACTGACAGTCCGTGGTTTATATTAATGCTTTTAATGATGCAAGTGTTATATTATATTGTGCAATCCTCCCAAAGCACAACCAACATTAAAAACAACTTTTCGACCTATTACAAATGCACGGATTGCAGATTAATTTGTCTAAATGCGTTCTGGCGCTGACTTGATAGACTTTCTGAACTTCAAGGTCGATTCATTATACACATTCCCAGATAGTAGCAAGACCACAGATACCATAGAATTACAGCACTCCTCCAAACCTAAGACATATACAATATTTTTTAAGGTTTACGGTTGTAAAAGACGCTGGGAATAACATTCTCCCGCTAAATAGATTTTTTATAGTTAGGAACACAAGCCATACACATTTCCTGTAGAAAGTGCCCTTGAGGAAATTAAAGGAAATTTGGCAGAAGCTACTTTTTTGTCTCACCCCCAAAGACACATTTCCCTTTGACGCACGATCGACACCTCGAACATTGGCGTATGAGCAAACTTAGAGCAACCGTGTAACGAGGAAAGAGAGGAATTAGGCTATTTTAATTATGTATTCAAAAGTGGTGAACTCAATCACTCATCTTTAGTAAAGTCTTATTGTTTATATTTTAAGCAATAAAGGAATTTAAACATATGTTGAATGGAACTTAATTCCATGAGCCCTCAGAGTGTTATGGATTCAGTGCATTTCTTCCTCACGGAAAATAACTATCGCCGAGAAAGACACGCTCACCTGAATATATAATCCAATTTACTAACCGTTACATAATTTAAACTGAAGTGCAAGTGTTATTCCTGATTCTTCATGATTTCAAATTTAGATCATCCTCTCCGAATGGTTTGCTCTTCTTCATTAACTCAAACGTGAGTAAAAGTCATCTCTATTTGTTGTGTATTTTGTTTCTGGGAACTTAGTATGGATTGTAGTATTATAATTTTAGAAAATACACTCTTCCAACGGTTGTAGTGCATTTTTTATATACTCTCATCGCAGAATTTGTGGAAAATTGAAATAAAAACAAGGTAAAAATAATTATTATTCCAATCGACAAAAAACATTGAAATTGTTTCTGGGCGAATTAAAATATTTACTCCTTGCGCAAAATGCCAGAACATTTTGGGGTTCTTATATATTTTAAGCTCCCAGATTCTACACACTAATAAGCATCATATAAATGTTACTCAATTGTATATATATGTTGTCGAGGTATTGTCTCCCCACTTTTGTCGGAAAATTATTCTTCCACTGTTGGCCGTTTAATATTTACTTCGATACAATACCTTTTTGGCAAAGTATTTATTTACTTACTGATTTTTAACTAGCCAGTCTGACCCCACTTAGGAAGGGAAATAATTTTTCTATTGGCTGAGTGGACTCCGGATTCATCCAAAGGAGTCTAATTACTGAATTATGAGAGTGGCACAATTTACTAGAGGGGGTGAATTGGTCCTACCAAATCGATGGCCAATCGAAAGAATGGTTCAGTTATAACTGGCACTTTTTGTAATGGCGCGGGAGGTACCCCTCCTCTGGAGGGACCCTTCTGACACAAGTCGCATGACTCGCAATAGGCCCCAATTTCCTTGGCAGCCAGGGGCCAATAAAAGTGTCTGAATATCCACTGCGCCGTTTTATTGTGCCGAAAGTGTCCTGCCAATATTCCATCATGAGTGGTATTCAAGATTCTTTGCATGTATTCTTGGGGTACACACAGAGCTTTGTTGCCATTTTTATTCTCCTAGCTGATAGTACGGTATATAAACGAGTCTTCTACAATATATTTAATGAGCTTCTTTCCTTTCACTTGGAGAGTTTCACCCTTAATCGTCTTTTCCCAAAGGGGTTTAAGAGTGGGGCATTCCTTCTGGGCAATAGCGCAGGAACTCAATTTTAACCCATTGTCTTCGAGGGTAATCCTAGGGGTCAACTCAGCAGGTTGCTCCTTTCTCTGTGCTTCTTGTGCCCGGGTGACTACTTGTCGGGCCACTACTTGCTGGGGGATTTCGGGATTCTGTCCGATTAGCACAGCACAGAACTTAATCGGGGCTACTACCACGTCCGTCCAACCCGTAAAATATCTGCACTGTATATGACATCTCGCGACGGGGATTCGGTTGTCGCGTCCTAAAAAGTCGTGGATGATGGCGAATTTTTGATGGTTTGGGTTTACTGGGGGCAACAACTTGCGGACACCACTATGCAAGTACATCCAGTGTCTCTGACTAACGTAGACACTCAGCACCCTTTAACTGTGCCATCTTCGTAGTGTATGCCGCCTGGCAAACTTTTGTTGGAGAGAAAGTTTACCTGTTGTTTGGAACTTTCGGATGTTGGCACTGAGATGGAGGGAGCATCAGATTGTCTGGCCAGGAGCGCGGCAGTCAGGTTTTACACCTGTTGGCTTGAGGTCTCCCTCAGTCGGGAGTTCTGTGAACACTGGAAACTAAGGTGACCTAATATCCCGCAAGTATAATACGTAATGGGTTTTCTGGGATAAGTTCCGGTATTAAGATATGACCTTTGGGGAACTCTAAACTCTTCTTGACTCTTTGCTCCTCCAAAACGTGGCTTATAAGTTTCTTTTGGGGTTGAGAACTTGAAGGGCTTCTTCTGCAAATGCCTTGGGGGCTGTCCATTTTTCTTTGAGAAGGGAGCCTTCTCTTTCTTGTACTCTCTCGTATATAAACGATGATTTACCGCGTGGAGGTCAGCCTCGTCCAGACACTCGTTGAAAGTAGAAGCTTTTCGTTCCTTAACAAATGCACGGATTTCCTAAGGCAGTCTGCTTAGTAATTGATCTCTAAGCATAAAGTCGACGACCGAAGCGACTTCGTTCTCTACCCCTTCTGACTCCATCCAAAACTGTAGGCTTCGAGGAAGCTCAAAACCAAAATGTTTGTATGTTTGTCCAGGTCTTATACGTGCCTGCTTGAACTTCATCCTATATTCTTCCGGGTTAAGTTATGTTGCTGTGAGAAGTTCGGGTTTGAGAGTGGAATAGTCCACAGTCGCTTCTGAAGGTAAAGATACAAATATTTTTCTCATCCTGCGATTGAGTAGAGGTAACAGTATGGCGACCCCATCTTCTTCTAGGTCCCAATTATTGACTTCGAATATTTTTTCAAAATGGGAAAAATATAAGCATAATTCTTCTTCGTCTCTGTACTCCGGGAGTTTCATGCTAGCCGCTGGTGAAACCTCGATTTTGGATGCCACTGACTGCACCTTTAACTGGTCTTTGTTAAGAGCTCTTTCGTAGGGCTCTTATCTTTTCTCTTCCCTCAGCTTCCAGTTTCATTTTACGTTCTTCGGCTTCCAGTTTCATCTTTTTTCTTCTTTCTTCTCTTTCCTTTTTCTCTTTCTCCTAAATATACGAGCTCAACTCGGGTCCTTCCAGTCTGAGGCTTTAAACTTCCGATAAAGGTCAAATGAGGCCATCACGCTTATGTCAGTCATCTACTTTGTTGTAAATCGAGCTTGACCTACCCCACCACTGAAACTTACCACTTGGCCGAACAATTACCTTTAGATTGTTTCCACCCCTAACTTTACCAATTTTCCTCTCGCCAATATTCTATTATTCCTGGTATTCTTTTTACGCTGTTGGGTTCTTTCTAACAAAACCTACAGAACTGACACCACTTTTGTCGGGGAATTATTCTTCCACTGTTAGCCGTTTAATATTTACTCCGATACAATACCTTTTTGGCAAAGTATTTATTTACTTACTGATTTTTAACTAGCCAGTCTGACCCCACTTAGGAAGGGAAATAATTTTTCTATTGGCTGAGTGGACTCCGGATTCGTCCAAAGGAGTCTAATTACTGAATTATGAGAGTACTACAGCGTTTAATCAGTTTTAAGGCAAGAGCGGGTCCGCTTGGCCCTCTGGGTGACGTAAAGTTTTAATTTCTCTACATATGTGCACGCACATATAAAATAAATGTTGCATTATTCGTTATTTGTTTGCAACATTATTCCACATACATCAGAGATCTGTCTCAATGCATGGGAACTTGCTTTCGACTAATTATAATGCTGCCATAAGGCAATGTTCCACTTTCACGAATAAAATGTCATTCCGTGATGTATAGCTTGCATTTTCAATCATTAATCCTATATATTTATAGACAGTAATTGCTTACATTCATAGGACATAGGATGTAGGAAAAAGTATTTCCCACTTATAGAAAATTAAAATTATTTTATTTTGTTTAATTATTCTCATTTTCTCCTTTTATTATAGAAAATTATGATCTTGTTATTTAAATTCATTTAGATAAAAATAAATAAAGATGCCCCTAAAACACACATTGGAACAACGTGAAATGCAACTTGACATAAAGATATTCGAAGAAAACACAGAGATCCTATCACATGCTTTAAACCGCCGATAATTATTTATACTAGAAGCAATATACATATATATATATATAAGAGCAACAGCTAAAATTAATTATACAAAAACACGCAAACGACACCCTCCTATCATCGCGTGCAACAGGTAGCAGTCGCCGAGCTCCAAATTATACTACCCAATTGTCATAAACATTTGCCCCTGCCCCTCTCCCCCCTACAACTCTCTAATGACCCTACATGAGTATTTTGCTAAACATTTAAATCCACAATATCCTCTTTATTTAATTTGCTTATAATGTATCTAGAATTTACATTCTCTTTAGGAATGCTCAAACGTTTGCTAGCATATAACCTACTATATATAATCCTGGTTTCCAGTTTTTCAGATTTTTTTATCCACCCTCTTGGGTAGTCCATCCCTGTCCATATCCATATGCTAACCTATTCATTGAAGTCATGGGCCACAAGGGGGGGGCCAGGGCAATGTGGGGACTTCCGTTCATGTTAAAAAAAATAAAAATAAAATCCGCATCACTGGTTCCCTATTCACTCTAAAGATATTACAAAAAAATAAAATACATGCACCATCAAAAACCAAACTATACTTCAACTAGCAAACTCAAATAACACTCCAGAGCATAACAAACATTACACTTTGACACACAAGCCAAAAATTTCACCTTCTTGCAACAGACTTACTCGCCGAACAAGAACGCCACACCATACAACCTGATGCCTTACTAAAAAGCCACCAGGTACGCAGACGAAGAACGAACCCTTTATTGTTGACATTTCCAAACAACGACCTCGTCACCCACTTCAGGCATGAGTACGGCGAGGAGTCCATCAAAGACTTCAATTTTAATCGCACCAAACAATGGGCGGTTCTCCCATCTTCCGTTGAACGCCACAAAAAGTTTGCTAGAGCAGGGCATCAAGGTCTGGCGACACTCTCACACACCGCCACAACATAGAAATACTAACAAACGTGATAACAAAACAAAGTTGGCGTTGTTATAAGATTAGTTAAGAAACGCAAACCTGCCAGGCAGACCTTGTCTGTTCGGAATGCAGTGTAATGGAGTAGCATTACACTTCTAAGAACACAAACATCGCTCTCTGCATTACCTGCGGTGGTGACAATGTTGCTGTTTGCAAGAAATGCCCTTAGCTGTCTAAGAACCACCCGGACGCCTTTGCGGAGAAGTCCTCCACAAGTTAACATCTCACCAACTCTCTCTACTCTTGTCCCCGCCCACCTCACCCTTACAAGAACATTTGTCGCCGCTACGGCGCCGTGGGGACTACACAACGTTCACACATTCTACAGGCTTTGCGTTGAGACCACGTCTCCGGACGTGGCCTTCCGCGATGACATCCACATTGCCCCAGTCCACCACGTACTATCCATCCATATTCTTATATGCGTGATAATCTCATCATCGCCATTACTTATACCCACACCACTCCTTTTTGATTATGGCAACACGAATTGGAAGAAGTTCAGAAGACACAAAAAAGAAAACACACCACACAATATCAACCAACTGAGCACCAACCCTAGCAGCATAGATGTCTACTGGTGTTCACTTATGGACACCGTAAACACCGTACGACACCTATACACACCACGTAAAATATCACTCAAATTAAATACTTGAAGTTCTCCATACACACACAAAGACTCATTTTACAATACAACAACCAATACAACAGAGGATAAAGACAACACAACATCAAGCTCCATGTGCCTGCATCCTAAAATGCATCAAGCTAGACAGGAATTGACAGTGGTGCGAGGTATTCCGCATTGTGGACGACGCTCGCTGCAATGGCCCTTCATCTTTCAAGGGGCGCGTAAAGAGGATTTTAGGGATGGACCCACCAAAACCTATCTATCCCTATCCAAACTAACACTTAAGCATTCCTTGACAGTAATAACATAATTGGTTTATATTGGTCCCACTGGGAAACGGTGCAGAGAGACAACCCACCTAAACACCGCGTACAAAAGCACTGCCATGAAGTCCTGGAATGGTGCCGGGTCCACGCCTTTGAGCTTTGTCCCAACCCCGCCCCTACCTCTGATATAAATCGAAGTGCGTGACAACACTTCACTACTAACCACTACTATTACCGTCGAGGAAACAAAACACAACATTAAATCAACAAAAGACCGCTTCACTCGCCTCTGGCCACTTTCCACAACCACTTTAATTCTCACACAACATCCTACTACACAAAAAACAAAGACCTACAACACCACAACAACTTAGTTTCCTAATTGCTAAGGATCATTATAATCTTTCCATTAATCCGCTTCAGTTTTGTTATTTTATATTCCCCCACATATTTCCCCAAACAATCTAAAGATAAACAGATAAACGTCCTACTTAACTTCATTAATTTAATTGTTTTCCTTTTAATTTTGCTGCTCCATAATTTCATTTTGGTATCACCAATAACTCCCAGTTAAGATCAAAGCTAAAATCTTATGCAGATTTATATTTAATTTTAGGTCCTTAGAAATGAGTCCCAACCTGAAAGGTCGGTACCAAAGAAATAACCAAGCATGATGGAAACCTATCTATCTACCTCTCTCTATCTCTCTCTCTTTCTATATATATATATATATATATATATATATATATATATATATATATATATATATATATATATATATGTTGATTTGTAAGGAGCTTGGCCGTGAAGCCTGCATTTGATATTGAGGATAAATCCTCGAGCTTCCAGAAACGGATGTAACATATTTTAATTTTCACAACGTTTCGAAAACTATAAGTTTTCATCTTCAGGCTTAAAAACAAGGTTAATAAAATTAATTCATATGAAGAAAACATGAGAAAGCAGTGGTTAATAAGACATTAAATTGCTTTAAATGGTTACCAATTATTAAATATCAATAAAATGTATAATAATGTAAAACTATAAGGTTTAAAATTTTAAAAATATGACTAAGCAATAGTGAAAATTGGTTTAAAACTGACTAAAAAAGTAGTTAAGATTAACAATTATAATAACAGGAATAAATTTCAAATTTGTTTTAAAAAGTTAAAAAAAAATTAATTAAAAACTGTAAGAGTTGTTGACCTAGCAGTAGTAAGATTTGTTTTAAAACTGACTTAAAAATAATTAAGATAATCAACTATAATAACAAGAATCTATTTATACTTTGTTTAAAAATTTTTAAACATTAATTACTATAAGAGTGAAAAACATTTAACATAAAAATGGGTTGCTTTTTGGTACTTACTCAAGTGGATCCATTCTAGAGAGCGAATGGTGGATTTAATAAGGGGCTAATTTTTATAGGTTACAGTGACGCTTAGAGAGAGGAAAAAAGCCAACTAACGAAACAGGTGTTAAATTTAGTTCAGAAAAACAACTAACTAAACAGTAGATAAAATTTAGATAATTTTTTATTCTATTGTGGAAGAAGTGGTGAAAAATATGTGTCTGGGAGATAGTGGTCTACAAGAATAATAGAGGTGAAGAGTAAGGAAGTAGAAGAGTTGCAAATATTACAAAGTTGCCTGGAGTTCAGACTAATTTCTTTCTTGTTTTGCCATTGTTGTATTATTTGTTGTCTTAATGTAGTTCAAATATTTTGCATGTGACATATACATGCAAATATATGTATATATATATATATATATATATATATATATATATATATATATATATATATATATATATATATATATATATATATATATATATATATATATATATATATATATATATATATATATATATATATATATATATATATATATATATATATATATATATATATATATATATATATATATATATATATATATATATATATATATATATATATATATATATATATATATATATTCGGCATTCAAGCCTTTGAATTAGTTTATTTGTTTTTGTTTTCTCCTTTATGTTCTTGACGTATTCTTGGTTAAGTGTTTATTTATTGTTGTCAAAGTTTTTTACTTACGTTTCTATGTTTCGAGTATCTAATTAGTTATGTTTTAATCTTACGGTTGACTTGTGTATATTCGTTGTATTCTTCGTACTTTCGTACTATCTTCTTGTTCCTTTTCTTTTTTTTCTTGTCTATTTTTTATTTCATCTTGGGTTGAGTTCTTTTTCTTCAGGTTTTGAGTCAAATTGGCTAGTTCTTTCGATTGTTGGTTGTAATATTGGTCGAGAATTATTTCGTATTCTTATGCATAAAACGGGACAACTTTGTTTCAAAGCTTGCTGGCGCTGCTTGGAAATTTTGCTTGGCCTTGATTCCTTTGTTTTTTTTTCTTACAGTGTTCTGATCTCATTATTGGTGTTAGATATTATCTTTTCTTTCATGGCCTCTGTTCTTTCTTTTAGTAGAGAGTTTGAGCGGAACGATCTATACCGTTCTAAGTAGGTCTTCTGCTCTCTTCATTTCCCTTCTTCTTGTAGGTGTGATGATATATAGGCATTTATTCTGTACTTTTTGCAGCTCTTGTAGTACTGTTTTGTGGCACTGAAGAGAGTTGCTGAAGGGTATATTAGAGCCGGTCTTAGTAGTGTGATGTAAATTTTCCTTTTGTTTTTCATGCTCAGGTTTCTAAAAGATTAGAGGGTTCTGACTGCCGAATTCGCTTTCAATATCCGATCTGGGACGTGCTTTCTGTACCCGGTAGAAGTGATTCTCATACCGAGTACATTGCACTCATTGGTGTAGGGATATCGTGTTATTTCCCACTCTCACATCTGCTAAGGTTCTTCTTCCCAACGTGACGAGCTTAAACTTTTCTCGGTTTGTTCGTATCTTCCATCTGTTCTCATATTCGTTGACGTTTCTAATTTCTTCGGCAGTCACGCGAGCTTGCATAGGTGCATTGCGATATCCGGCAACAAAGATTTGACTTAAATCGTCTGGGAATTGAATGTTTAGATTCCAAAGGTTGACGGGCTCGGGGATATGGGCTGTATATATCGAGTACAGAGTCGGAGAGACGCACCCGCCATGGGGCAACCCTGCTCGTAGCGGAAAGGGGGGGCCCCTCCGTGTTACCTATACTGATATAGGCTGATCTCTCCCTAACGTAATCGCAGAGGATCTTCTCCAGCCTGGGGTTTAAACCCAGTTGTAAAATTTTGTACTGCATACCCCTGATCCAGACTTTATAAAATGCCTTGGATACGTTTCTACATACAATGTCGATATAGCTCCGATCCTTTTTCGCTTGAGCAATTTTCGCCGTGATGACACTTATTGCCATCTCGGTGCTTTTCCTGTTCCCAAAAGCTATACTGCTGGTTGTTATATAGCGAGTTTTCTTCCAAGTGATCGACGAGTCTTCAGTTTAGGATTTTTTCGAAAGGTTTTCCCCCAATTTTCAGAAGGGATATTAGGCGATAACTCTCCTAAAAGTAGCCTACATTTAAGCAAGCATTGAATATGTTTAGCATTCCTTTGCGGACGTATCTCGATGCTTTGACAAAGTTGAGCTTCGTAAGTCCCGATCGACCTGGTGCTCTTTGCTTAAAGGAATAACGTGCGCTTTCTAGTTCTTCTAGCTTCACTTTATACACTTCATCTTCTTCTCCCCTGATGACCTGGTGGATCTGATGCATTCTATCTATTATCTCTTAATGCACTTCTTCAATCATTTTGAAGATCTGTTCTCCCTGTTCTCTGATAATCTCCTCTATTTCGTATTCTTCCGCTTTTAGTACACCCTCGGCATCTTCAAGCTCCATTTTCTCTTTCTAGGGCATTTCCTTGAGCCTTTTGATCTTTGTGCATAATTCCTTTGGAGTAACTTCGCTATCTAATTCATCGATAGCCTCGTTCCACCTTTGTTCCTGTTGTTCACAGATCAGTATCTTAAGTTCATCTTTGATTTCTATTGTATGGTACATTATTTCACGTGATGTTCCCGTGGTGATGATGCTTCTTTGATATAATTCTTTCAGTTCACGGTGTAAAACTTTTATATGAGCAGGCCATTTGTACGCAGATTTTATTCGGTACATGGTTTGGGGAAAGGACTGTCTGTCCGCCTCTATTAGTTGGTATTCTAGCCTATCCATTTCCTCGTCAATCTCCTCGAGCGTCGCTTCATCCAAATTTGCCGGGATGGAGTTCGTGAACAAACGCTCGTATTTATCCCAATACGCCCTGTTATAGTCTTTCCTTGCGGGGGCTGGAATTGCTATAGGGTTAACATTAATTTGTAAGTTAATCCCTATATGGTCGCTTCAAGGAATTATATCAGCGGTCATGAGATAATTTAAGGGAAGGAGGAAATTGGCCAAGCAGATGTCAGGCTTGGTGGCTGACCTTTTCTTGATATAGGTTGGAAAGTCGGGATCAAGTCTCTGGACGATGTTCCTGTCCGAGAGGGTGTCCAAGCATTCATCTTTTCCATTTGTGCAAGTATACCCTGACACTGCACATCGTGCATTTAGATCCCCCATTAGAATGATGGGACCCTTCGCCTAAATATACTCGTAATAGTATGGTTAGGTAAATAATCGCGCCTCGGTGGTTGATATCCCGTGGCGATGACCATTTTTTCCAGGCTTATGTCTACCTAAATTGCGAGGTAAGGCTCTTCTAGGTTGCTGAGTTGCTTGTACTTGATTCTTTTTTTACCACAATGGCTGCTCCATCGTAACGTTCTTGAGAGTGGTTTGCTGTTAACACTTCGTAATTCCATATTTTTATGGTTTCACCATTAGTGTTCCGAAATTAGGATTATATCGGCATCAATTGTTCTAAAAAATGTTTCTGTACTGCACTCTTTTTGTTATCCATCCATTGGTGTTAATACTTAAGATCCTTAGGTTGTCTCTATGCATTGGGAGGTGTTAGTTTACCTTCTTTGTAGTCTGGGATCACTATTAGGGACTGTCTTCAGCGGTTAATGATTGTGTTTTTCTTCCTTGATTAGTTCCATAAGTTTGTTCTTGTTTTTATTTTTCTCATGGGGCTGGTGGTTTTGGACCTGCTTCTAGAGGCCCTTTGCGATCTGGTGTTGTGGACTGGCTCGATTTCCTCTTCTGATTCAGATTGCGAGTCGTTGGGACTTGTTTCTTCCTCTTGGCTTTGTTTAGTTTCTTCCTCAGATGTTATCTGTTTCTCTTGACGTTCTGGGGTTGAGGGTTTGAGTTGGGCGACTGCTATGTTCAAAATTTTGGCTGAGTCTAGGGTTTGGGGCACCTTGACTATCGGGAAGTTGTTAGCTTGGAACAGTGAGTTAAGCTCCTTCACATAAAATCCTGGTGTCCCCGTGTTCATAATGTGAGAATGGATTATGCAGATTAGTATCTTCGCGCTCATTTCACTGTTTCGATTTGTCGTGGAGTTTGCAATTTGAGGAGTGATTTTTGAAGCTGCAGGCGCGTAGCTCCTATTGATCTGGGTTCGCGCATCCTATTCTTTTCTTCTTATTCTTTCTCTTCTCTTCTGGTAATTAAGGGCCATGGTTTTGTGTTTTCCGCCACAGTTTAGGCATTTTTTTTGGTAGTTGAAGTATAGTCTTTACACCGGTGTCCCTCTTGGTCGCACTCAGAACACTTCTTCTTATCTTTGTCTAGGCAGTTGGAGCTGGTATGCGTCTCCAGTTTGTAGCAGGAAAAGCACATTTGGATGTTATGAAACTATGTTTTCAGAAGGGATTCTCGTATTAAAAGCAAGAAGTCCCTTTGTCGTGGCTTTGATGGACATCTCCGTGGATTCGAATTAAATTTTGAATACATGGATGTGGTTGTTGAACTTCAGGAGTTCTCTAATTTGGGTGCATGTATGGTTTCTCTCTATTTTTTCCTTTATCTCTCGTGTCGATCATTCCCCGATCCAGCTCTCGATCTTACGACAAACAATGCTTTGGTTTGTCGTGACTTGAGGGGGGAGTCCGTACTTCGAGTCTGATTCTTTTGAGCCCAGCTGTTTCCTTGGTTGAGGGGAGTTTGTTTACATCTTTTAGCTGGGAGCACAACGCGATGTAGCCATTACCAACCTCAATTAATCTTATCAAGGCGACTTTTATTTCGGCAAGGAGGGTCTGGCATATTTCACTTTTGGCCAGAACTGCTTGGCCGGGGAGCCCCCTGAAGGGGACTCTCTTTGTAGTATCCATCTCCTCGAAGGGTGTGGGGGAGTCCTAGTTCCAAGTTGGTCCTCCTTTCTTCTAGTCTTCTTTCTTTAATTGTGTTTTGTGAATGAATAAAAGTTTAATGTAAGTGATGTGTTGTGTAATTAGGTGAGCGAGATGGAAATTCAGAAAAAGGGGTATTCCCCACCGTAGTGGAGCCCCGTGCTCCCACGAATCAGTACTAAAATTGATGGGGTGATGGATGATGAAGGGATGGACCCTGGAAGGGATCCTCCCAAGGGGTGAATTATGGCGGACTTGATGATGGGTGAAGGCCGAATCAACTTCCTTCACACGGGGGTGCCACCTCTTTGAGGGTTTTTAAATTCGCGACTGCATCCTATATAGCATAGAGACGGTTGCCTGTCCCTCTATGATCCTAGGCGGTAAACTCCTATCAATAAAGCTAAAAGCTAAATCAACAGAATTCGCAGAGTTCCCCTTTTCCCGGGGAGCTTAAAGTTGATTTCTGCTGTGGGCCAAACCTCAAACCAACTTCCGTCAATTCCCTCAATTATGCCAAATCACAGTCAACTAGCATAGTTGGAACGAGGGTTATGAGCAGCCCAGGTCCACGATTGCACGGTGCCCGCTGGTTGGGAACGATGTAGGGAGCTTAAGCGTTCATGTCAGTTTTACGTGTCCGAAAAAATGTGGTATCTCTCTTTTCAAAGACAACCGTGGGGCTCATTTATTATTATAAGGTGGCTCGGCTCGGGTGTCCTTACTTCGAACGTAAGAATGCAGAAAAACACGAATTTTATTCAGCGATTAAACTTTACGTAGATATGTCAAGAGAAAACAGCGAATAACGTCCGTCTTTATTTAATTAATAACGATATTGCACTTAAATCTTTTTTGAGTGTAGGTTTGCAGTGTTTGATATATAAAGTTTCAAGGGTTCTTAGGCATTATTGGTTGTTATTAAAGCATAATACTTTAAAATTAGCAATAAAAATATCAGTTTTACAATTTATGGCGTGTTCCATAATAGAAGAGTTCTCTGATAGCGCTGCCAATGTAAGAGGCTCCAGTGCAACTGGGACATTTTAATAAATAAACAGCATCACTGCGGCACTCCAGAGAGAGAGGATCTTTTGTGCTGAAGAAACTTTCTATTAATAATTTGTTTATAAAAACTATTTTGGGGTTAGTTTGGGGAAAATATCTTTGAGGAATAAATAGGAGTTATCTTTTATTCCTATCGTTTAAAAAACATATCTCTGAAATTACCAAATATATGGGCATTTTAGGAACTTTTATGAAGGGTTGAAGGAAGTCAATAAGTATATCAAGCAACTTTTTAAAAACTCTATCATACGGGCTAGAAGGAAATAAATTCTTTAGAAAATATTAAAAAAAAAAATCATTATGAATTGAATGGTAGGTGGACGTTAGTAATTTTTTAATTGTGCATATTTTGTATTTAAAATTATTGAAACTAAAGTAATTTAAGCCTAGTCCTGTGAAAGTCTTTTTTCGGTAAATGGTTGTTTGAATTTTTTTTCTCTTCTCATTATCACGGGTGACTAGAAGATCAAGAAAGATAATCTTATCATTTGACTCTACTTCCATGGTGAATTTGATGTTTGTGTGTAAAGTGTTAAAATAATTTAAGAAAATTGGCTATGTGCAGGGTTATGAAAAATTGCAAAGGAATCATCAAGAAAACGGTGATAGAAGGAGAGTTTCTAATTTAAATTAGTGGAAAACATTTCATTTCCCAGATGTGTCATACAAAAATCAGCTTTAAGTGGAAAGCCCATTGCAACACCATCAATCTGGAATTAAACTTAATTGTTAAAGGTGAACCAAGATTCAGAAAGAGTTCATTCTAGCGCCTTATTAATTGGCTTCGTGAAAATCCATGAGAAGTATGTTTGGAATGGAACACTATTCTAATATTAAATCGATTGTATAATTGAGGGGAATGTTGGTAAATAAAGATTCAACATCATAACTCACCATATATCCATCATTAACCTTACTGAGTAATTCTTCTTCAAACTTATACGAGTTTTGTATGAATATTTGATTTTTAGATAAAGGTGAAGGGAGTTTAACTAGATATTTTGCCAGTTTGTATGATAGTAAAGAATAAGAGGCAAGTATGGGTCTCAAAGGAACTCTTTTTTTGTGTATTTTTGGTAGAAAATATATGGATGCTAAATAACTGGAAGATACGAGTAATTCATTATAGGATCTTTAGGAATAATTGATGCCTGTTTAAGTTGTGTTAAGAAACGATTAACTTTATCTTCAAATCGTAAAAGAATAGTTTTGGGTAAATCTCTTGTAGGTTGAAACTGCGTATTATCATTTAATATATTATGGGACATATCAAGGATTACTACACCCTTCCCTTTATCAAGTTTAGTAACTATTAAATCCGTTTCTCCTGCTAGTGCTCTTAGTATTTTTCTGTCGTTATGCTTAATTATGAAATTTGAAGTTTTAGATAAATATATTTAAAAAAAAATTCGCTGGAGAGTAGATCCTTAACTTTGCGTGCCAGGTTTTCAAAATACAAGAGGAATTTAGGTTTAGCTTTTTTGTAAAAAGGGAGTTTAAATTCAAGTCCCAAAGTAAGTTAAAATTTTTCAAAAAAGCTTAAAACACTACGTGACAGGTTGATAACCACTTTTTTCCATATACATAAAGGGGGGGAAGGACAATCCCAAATTTGACAATTTTCTGATGTGGCTTTGTATACACATCAATTTCTCCTTTGTCCTTTGAATTTCAAATTAATTTCTCTCTCTTTCTTAGTCCCGATTGAATTTGCGGAGCGTGCCTTAAAAGTTTTTTTATTCGGAAGATATTTTGGTCTTCTGCGTAGGTTAGTGGTTATAGGTTTGGTTTAATTGCGATCAACGCGGTTGCTAGCTGCCTCAGTGCGCTTGGATCGAATCCCACCCCAGCTCGGATTTTTTTCGAAGAAGGAAATAACAATTTCCAAGAAAAATTTATTCCTCGCTGATGACACCGAGAAATTTGCTGTACATGGCAGCTCCAGAATCAGCTTTGTCGCTCTTCGCTGCACTCTTTCCAATGGAGCGATACCCTTTTGCAGATAAGGAGACCACAACCGAGCTGCCCATTTCAGTTGAGGAGGCATGATTGATTTTACCATAAGAACTGTTATTTCTCTACTCTTATATTCAAATTTTGTCTCAATTATTCTGGGTCATAGATTTTCTTTCCAGCTATTGGATACAGTGTTTCAAAAATTTGAATTTAGTCGAAATTAATAGACCAATCCCCTTCTTCAGACACATTATTTATTTAATGACTACATAAGAGACGATTGAATTAATTAGAATTTATTTAGTTTAAATTCAAATAGCATAAAAAATACCAAATTAAAACCTCATTTGCTTGGTCAGGGATACAAGGATTAATGTGAGATTAACCTTCTATGAAATAATTTCCTAGGCCACTTCATGGATAGAGAGGTAGTATGAGAAGTTGCATAATAGTGCAGACCAGTCATTAGGTAGGGTTTCATTTTCAAACAAAATACTAAGCATTCTATCTCTTCAAATCAGTGTCAACAGTCAGTTTTCCTATTTATTTTGTTATATAATCAGTGCCCTATTTGATTTAATGTTTGACTCACTATTTTTGTTTCTATTACGTCCAGACTTTTCGTTAGTTATGTTCTCAACCATTTGAGAATGTAGCTAACTACTAACACTTCTGATTCTAGTTAAGCTCAATTTTAGTTAATATATGTAAAACTTCAATAGAACGTCTGGTCTTAGTACAGGTTCCCTGCTTATTCATTTGGTCACGAATGAGAAATAAATAGTTAGCTGTTAATTAAAACAAAGGTAATAAATAATAATAATATCATTTCAATGGCAGAATACGTCATAGGCTCTCTTATCCCATACTTACATATGGCTAAGCTCGGTAAAGTAATTCAAGCTTCTCTCTTTAAATATATTTTATTTAATCCTTCTATATAACTTTTAAGAATAATGATATATGGCTATTCAAAAACAAGCACATCTTTACTGGTTATCAGATATTAGAAAAAAACTGTTGCATAGCAATCGAGCCATGATATCTACAATGTTATGAAATCGGGACAATTATTCGTTAATGGCTTTTCTTTTATTGGATTTTTCACCTGGAAATATATACATGATAAATTTGGCTGCGGATTTAAGGAATGTTTATATCCATTGTATAGAATTGAATGGAAGTTTAAAGTCCAAATTATTCTCAGGACTATCTAGGAATTCCTTTACTCTTTTTATTTTTGGTCTAAATTTAATTTTATCCGTTAAGCATCATTATTTTTAAGGAATTTCCTTTAATGCAAATTTCTTCCGTATGAAAGCGATTAATCTCTTTGTACTCTACCCCTTTTATCAACTGACCTTTCCTATGCGCTCTTCTGTTTTCAGACCTCATTATATAGAGCCACTTTTAATATTAAAATCTGGGGTCGACATATCTAAAAATTAATTGAATATATTCAGGAATTAATGTGAGAATGAATAATTAATTATTACCATAATTTCTCCGTTGGGATATGATTGCTGATTTCCCGGAAGATTTTTAATTCACGTTTTGCAAAGATTAGGATCGAAGTACATACAAAGTAATCCTGGCGTACTCTGTTACATCGTTTCCTATTACTCTGTTGAAGATATTAATGACATATGCCACTGAATATGAAGGAAAACTGCATATTCCTTCCGAAGTGGAACAATATTTATATAAGCAAAAGATTATTCTAACAGGATAAAAATATTAGGCTATAAGAAAATTAGTCCAATGAAAGACATTTGCTCTTATTAAGTACATTTCTTAAGATAGCTAAGAAAATATTGAATTAACTTATTGATGAAAGATACTTTGAGAACAGTGTGCTTAAATGAAAATGAGCTCTACACTATAAAAACATCCAAGTTGTTATTTTCCGGACCAAGCTTTACAAGCAGAATTCTACAGCATTCATATTAATGCTTATTCAAACCAAATACTCTATCATTCTTCTAGAGCAAAAGTTTCTAACCGGTAGCACATGTACCCCTATGGGTACATTTGTACTTCTTTAGGAGAATACGAGGATCTAACATTTGTGGTGCCAACCCTTTGGTGACGCTAGTTTAATTGAATAGTTGTGGACCAACAGTCATTGTAAGAAATCGAGAATCATGATAATGAGAGAGATTAAAATTCTGAATCACATTGATGGAAGAGATTAAAATTCTGAATCACATCTATGGAAGAAAATGAAATTCAAAATCATGATGATGAAAGAAAATGAAATTCAAAATCATGATGATGAAAGAGAATGAAATTCTAAATCATATTGATGAAAGAGAGGAAAGTTTCGAATCATGTTAAAGGAAAAGAAGCAAATTCTTAAACATATTCATGGAAGAAAATGAAATTCAGAATCATGTTGATGGAAGAAAATGAAATTCAGAATCATTTTGATGAAATAAAATGAAATTCAGAATCATGTTGATGAAATAAAATGAAATTCAGAATCATGTTGATGAAATAAAATGAAATTCAGAATCATGTTGATAAAAGAGAATAAAATTTACAATCCCACATACCGCGAACGAGGCAAAGGGTGTGGAGATTCTAATGTCTCGGAACCGGGTATAAGTTTCAACTAACTTGGACGTGAAAACAGAAGGGATACGGCTAGGAAGCCGACCCCTTCCTGGGATTTGGAGATATCCGTGAATACTTGCACTAATCGAGTGTGACACAAATTATGCCCCCAAAAGGTATGAACGTAATACTCCCGACGCTGTGGAAGCTTTGGGAGCAGAGGCTTGGCGACAAAGAAACAATGTTGGTACACTCAAGGGTTGTGAGTTGGGCAAAACCAGAGACGCCACCCACCGGCTATTCTAATCTTAGGGGTTGACTGGCCTCTCATAGTAACATATTTTTCATCGAAAATAACTGCGGATACAGTAAGAGCCATTGGCAAAAGAGGGAGATGACAGCTTCATTCGTAAAAGTGCTTAATGAACTTTGTACAGCGCAGAACGAGTGCCATCTCCGTTCGCATTACACGATATGCTGCGGATGCGTAAACATTGCACTCGTAATCAATGAACATACAATCTAAGTTTAAGATGTGGAGCTTTTCGAGGGTTTCTCCGAAGTTAACAAAAAGGAAACCCCTTTGCCGCATTAGTACGCCAAATGCCAAGGTCGGACGAGCATTGAGAGAAAGGGATGTTGTCGTATAGGATAAAGAAACTTGAAAAACTCTCAAATACCTCCTAAAAGACAATATTTTCTGACACTTGTGACCACAGATGAGGGTTGCTGGACTATCTCCCAAGTCCAGACGCTCTCAATTATTCTCTTTCGGGTTTTCGGACTTTTCAGGAGTCCACCCTGGGTGAGGTAAATAATGGTGTTCTCAACCTAGGTAAGCGACTCCAACCGCCCAAAAGTTACTCAATAGCCGGATGTTCCCCAGAGGTGGCCACTCTCTACTGATCAGGTACAGAAGCTGGGTGCCAGGTCAGATATCCTTATTGGGACTTACTAATCCTCGACAAGACGGCCATGATCTTATGATTTGTTATGACAGACCAAGAGACTGGATCCGAGGGATTTAGTTGGCCTGGCAGCTACCAAGGCAGTAAAGCCACCCCACCATAAGAGGTAAGCCGCATGCACCCAATATCGGCCATAGGGAGGTGGTAGGCCTATTAAACGCAAGTAATTTATTATTAGAGCAAAGCAGATATTCCGATTATTTTCTTCCAACACCCAGTTCCCCTTAAGCCTGGTATCTTACAACTGACAGGGGTTGAAAGGGCCATGGAATAGAGGTTCAAAACTTCACGTCTGACACGGCATGAGGCATCTCGTCAGGTTCTAAGCCTAGATAGAGGGTTCATGGGATAGTCGATGATAAAAAGGAAAACTGAGAGAGTGCGAGGAGGAAGCACACCAACGACTTAGCCTGGCCAGGTCAAAGATTTCAATTCGACCCAGTGGCGCGACGTCCATAGTTTGCGCTCTCTCCTGGTAAGAACAGTTCCTCCTCGTACTAAGTGCAGGCAGATAAATGTTGGAGAGGAGAGTCGTAGAGTAAAAAAAAGAAAAAATAGCGCTGAAAGGGAGAAGCGCCCCAACTATCCCAGGACAAATCAGACAGGTTTGTCAAAACAATAAGGTGTCTTAGAGATGGATTTAAAAAATATAACCAAGACTAAAGAAATAGTCAAAAGTTAGATAAGGATTTTAAAATAGGAATAAAGGCTTTTCTTTGCATTTCTTGCTAAAATGACATTATGAAACCTCAAGAACCACATATCATTTTGCAAAAGTACTCTTTCAAACCATTTTTAAAACAAATTGCTGCAAAAGGTAAGAGTAAGAATAAGAGGCGAAGAAGGGGAGAAGAAGAGGAAGAAGAAGAGAATGAACTACAAAAAGAAGACCAGCGCAACCATTGAATATATTCAAGGCAAGCCTGTGAAAAATATAATTGGAGATGAAGATATAACGATCACTTATAATTAATTAGTTGATGTGTAGAAATGAAATAAAGTAAAATAAATGCCATCATATTATGTATTTTTTCTAAGTAAAGGATAAAGTAAAAGAAATAATCTCTATTTCCAATATATCTTTCGCATATTACTTAATCGAAATGTCTTTGATCCGAATAATTATCATATATACTTTTTAAACATCACATCCTAAATTAAATTATAATATTTTTTTCAACATATTCACTATAATTAAAGGGGAAATTTCGGGAAATGAAAAAATATATTTCTCGGCACTTGTTCTGAATATATTTTGAAAACTTTTAAACTTGGTTTTTATTTTTCATGGAAGCTCCTTCGACATAATTATTCTGATTTTTCCTTTTCATATGCACGGAAGGTTCTTCCATACGAGTGACTCGACGAGCCTGGCAAATATGCAAGTTTTGTTGTTTCTCGCTGATAAAGTATGACGAGTCTCTTCTTTTAAACTCCAATGACTGGAGCTTATTTTTATTTAAATGAATGTGATGGTGAAAAGTCAAGTAAAATATTTTTGTTATAACTATCTGCCTTTATAAAAAATTATTGGAAATTTATAACCAAAATGAAAAATATAATTATTAAATAATTTTTAGTGGTGTCAAAGGTAAATTTAAGAAATAACACTAGTTTCTATTGCAAAACCTATCAAAATGGCATGTGATATACTCCAAAAGAGATATAAATTGACTTCATTTATTTAAACGTCATATAAAATTTAAAAAGTAAACATCGCTACTCTCTATTTGACGATAAAAACTATAGCTATAACAAATATAGCGTCGTATAAAGCAGTTAAAAACAGAGCACTTTTGCATAACGAGCATCAACAAATCTAATATCACCCATACTCCAATTCACTATGACATTACTTTGTTTTGTGTTGCTTTTAGCTTCGCTTTCGCACATAACGTGTGGAACGCTTTAATCAACCCTTCAAACACCATCCTACTCTCATAAACTATACTATGCATTAGTTCATTAGCATGCACCCACATAGGCAGCAATAATATTTGTTAATGGCCTCCTCAACATGTAACCCTGCTCCCCCAACCTTTACTTTTAAATACTTTTAAATCCAGTAGCATGTGTGAGAGATAGTTTTTTACTTACACCAACATACTCATAAGTTGTTATTTGACAACAGTTGTGGGAAGTAACAAATCAGAGAATTGTAAATAAATGGGATTGGCTTTAATATTTATCTATTAGTCAAGAAATACAAAGAAACTTAGTATTTAGTAATGGTTACTTAAACAGTTTTAGACAAAAATATAATGTGCGATGATTTTCGTTGATTGGGTAAGATTAGCGGTTACAAAAGGATACATATTGAAGCAGCGTGAAATTGGAAGATTAGATGACAGTCGTGTGAGGAGAGAAATATTTGTACGCACTGATTTGTTTAAAAGGAGCAACACTTATTGTTTGTGAGCGAGTACGTGATAGAGTGCCCGAAAGCTGGTATGACTTTGAAAGTTGAGAGTGGAATTGAGGTTGTTGCCGCAATCATTGGAAGGGGGAGTAACGTGTTATTATTCTGAGAGCTACACAGAAAATCTTGAGAGCCTTTTGAGGGGGGTGGCTTGGCTTAATGAATGATGTCAGGCGAAGTTAGGTGATTCTGAGAAGGACACTATGAGAGGAATGTAGCTCTGATAGTGATTTACGTTGCTTGTTCTTTTCTTTCGAACGCGAACTGTTCTGTTCCACTTTGTTACGGGTGGGTAATTGACTAAACACTTTTTGAGGTGTAGAAAGTCCCTATGACGAAGTTCTGGCTATTGGCTTTTCTGAAAATGTTGATGCTTCGCCGGTTTCCTCTGGTCCTGGATGGGACGGAAAGTTCAAAGAGGTCGTTGTAAAAGCCTCAGTCGGCCAGTGTTTGTGACAAAGAGAAAGACTAAATTAAATGGAATTTCCATGGCATAATAGAAAGTCGTCTACTAGCCAGGAGAGAGCCGTTTCTTTCCTCTAGAACCTTTTTTTAAAAAACTTTCCCTTCCGACTCCTTTAAATCATTCATTCTTGGTATTATATGTCTTTTTTAATTTGACAAATTTAATCACCAATTTTCTCAGTGCGTAACAACATTTAAGTGTTTTATTTAATCTCTTTCACAACCACTAACATTTCCAACCACTCAAAGTTCTTTTTAACATGACTAAAAGAATTAAGAACTATGTCACTAATCTCAACTTAGATTTGATCAACAAAGTGATAAGCTCTTAACAAAGATCAACTCTACTTACACCCACCGAAAAGGCAGCAGCATTAAATATGTACCTTTCATTCGAGGAAGAAATGTCAAATCAAACTAGGCTCCTATGAACTCGGCAGAAAAGGATTTGGTAGATTGAGTATTATTGCTTTTCCGCCTTTGTTCTTATTTTTAGATACATTTTGGATAAAGCTTTCGTGAGTAAAGTGAGCTAGTGTAAAAGATAAAGGGAAGAATTTGCTAACTAAATCTTCATGTTGACTCTAAGTAGAAAATGTGTTGAGGATGAGAAAATTGCAAACGCAGGATTTAACTTAAAAAATTTCACGAAGCCTTGAGTTCAGGTTTTTCAATCTCCCAAAACAGTTAACTATATCAAAACAATGCAGAAAAGATATACGAATTTTAATATTAACTAAGAGAGATAGTTTTATGCATAAATATATATATGAGAGGAGAGTAAATAAAAATAAAACACTCCAAATGGAGTAATATGAATCGTTTAGACGAAATAATATGCATTGAGGATATTTTTTTAATTTAAGAAGGCTCTTCTTGCGCCACAGACGAGGGTAAGGATTTGTGATAAATAATCGCAATTCCTTCCTATTAAGAGTTGTGCTCAGAGTGTATTTTAACTCCCAATTTTATACTGGCCTACTTTGATGACTTCAGATATCGTGCAAACATTCTAAATCTTTAAAACAGCCAACCACTTAAAATGTCGTTACCCAGTGATAAAATCGCTTATTAAATTTGGTAAATTAGAAAAGACATATAATACCAGAGTAATGAGAAGAAAACACATACAAAATGTCAAAGCAGATAAGTAAATCTATTAAGAATTTCACACATGCCAAGTTTCCTAGCTATAAATTGAATTAATTTTACTAAAAGATGTATACAAAACATAAAAATATAAGAGGGGTAATATAAATCATTCCATGTAAGGAGAAGAAAACACAATTTCAAATGGTTCTATTTGTGAAACGAAAACGAAGGTGCTTGATGAATATAAGAGGACGGTTCAGGAGCAAAGGTGAAACGAAAACGAAATTTACGTTTCGTTTCGTTTCGGTTCGGTTCGTTTCTCTATTCAAAGTACGGCTCAGGAAAAAGGGTGGTATTTTAACATCTGGCAGCTAGAGTACGTAGGAAAATTAAGTGTAAAAATGAATCTTTAATAACTGCATTTGGATAAGAAAGTTCAAATACCATTTCGAGAGTTGCCGATGCAATGATTTTCGAGTAAAGAAGTAAGGGAAGCAGCAAATTTGATGCCGAAAGAGAAAATGCGCTACATTTAAGAAAGAAAATTAAGATTGTTTTAAAATACAATATTGTGTAACTGCCATATTTGAATCAAATAAGGAAGCATTAAAGGGCGCTAATGCTTAGAAGGAATGTTATATTAAAAAACTTAGTAATCTGGAACCTTTAGATCTATAACTTTTCTCATTTATCATTTATATTTTTCAACAGTTTATTGTTCATAATATAGCGAATATAAATCAAGTAGTAGAGAAACAAAATAATACTGAGCTTGCAATTCGAGAGCAATACGACTGTTTTTCTAATTAAGCATACGTTTAAAATTGTTCTAAAATTTGAATGTCATAATATAGTGAGTAAGAACATTATGGCTCTTAGGATAATAATTTACGTTGCCCAAATATCTTAAATTTTCTATCAAATAATTATAGCCTACGACATAATTTACTTTAGAAAGCAAAAGTATTTGACAAAATACTGATATCCTAAAGTTTTCATTAAGTTAAAGAGAGTTTGTCTAATAGAACTAGAGCAAAACAACGGTCGGATCAAGATAATCCTTAAGATTGACGCTTCGCCACTAGTTACAAACAAAACTAAACAATGAACAAATAAAAATGTGCATGGTTTTTGCTCAGGCCCATACAATGCGTAATATTGTAAAGTGCTCCACTTTACTCTCAATCCAAACCAAACAAAAATCAGGTAGACTTTTGTACTGCGATTATTCGGCCGCACATCTTCAGTTTCAATTTTGTTTCCAAAATCAAAATCAAAGATGGAACAAAGTTAACAAATGTGAAAAATATACATATGGCTAAGTCCATTCTTGCTATTGAGTCTACAAGATTATTTTTGAGTTATAAATGGTCAAAAGCAAAATTTAATCAAGATTAATCTGACCTAGGAAGGTTTAAGTTCGTAGAAGATATCCAAAGCAACGACAGTTCTCCCCACAGCAACCAATAAGTAGGCACGTTGCTTTAGCACACGGTGTATTCTGAAAGAGGGAAGCAGTTCCTGTTTGAAAGTCCTTTTTCCAGCCATAAAAGCGTTCGCGGCCAACTGCCCCTTCACCAGGATTATTGATTTATGAGTTTCAAGGTTTCCTTTTGTATCGCCGTTGATCTCAAGGCCCCTCCAACACCATGTCTGAGCACATTATCTCATTCTTAGAACAATTTTGTGGTTTGAGACTCTTGCTCTTGCGCTTGCACTTGCGGGCTTCTCGATAATGAGACCTGACCAAGAGGTGAATATTTTATCGAGTCTGATTCTGGATTGTCAAATAGTCTGGTCATGTCTGATCTTGGCAAAGGAGAAATTTTTAAGGGGAGGGTTAGTTAAGACGTCCTCACCAGACAATTTCATATTTGAGCAACGTGTTTCAGAAGAAGAATGTTCTCTAGAAGAAGACAGTTTACACTTGAAGCAAGAGGAGCAAAAAGCCTGAAGGTGGCCATGAGGCCTCACAAGCGGAAGTAAAAGAGGGTGTCCCTTCGCATCATCGGGGGCGGGGGGGGGGGGGGAGCGACGAAACGACCAAGGCCAAAAGTCATCCAAACCATCTTCGGCATGCTCAATATAGCACTAATTAGGCTTAATGACACCCCCAACGTCTACGCATCAGTGAGTTGGAAGGACAAGGACATCGAGAACTGGTATCGGAGGAAGCCAAAGAGCCCCTACTTGAGATTGGCCTCGAGGCTATTATCCTCAAGGAAATCCTCGCACGCCGAACCATCATTCTTATGAGACTCGACTCGTTATTCACGAATATGTCTTGGGAGGACATGAAAGTCGAGCTAAGCAACCAGCAGAATTGGGCAAAAATCAACAAAGTTGCAAAATTAGGAAAAAACATCATAAAAGTAATCTTCGCGAGCATCGAAATGGCTCAGAGGGCCATTAAGGATAGACTGCTGGGATTTTTCCTACGTATAGCTCCAAAACAGATTGAAGCAGAGGAGTTTACCCAAAATTGAATTCTGCCAACGATGCCTTCCCGTGGAACAACAACTTACGAAAGAGTGTACGGTGGCTGACATCACTTACTCCATCTGTTTAAGACTTGGTCACGGAAGGAAAGAATGTACTTCCGAGAAACCAAGATCCGTTAACTGCGGAAGGGACCACAGGGCCTTGGCCATGAGGTGTTCCATCCGCAAAAAAGCTATCCGGGCAAAATGCGAAGAGATCAATAAGGTAATGGAGGCAAAGTCCAGGACCCACGTTGAGACAGTGGCAACCAACGAAGACCAATAGCACATAAAACTCTGCCCCAAAATTAGTGATGCCAAGTGAGTACAAGGAGATTATGACTATGATCATCTTTACGCACTTGGCGAAATTAGCTAACCCCAGCTCATTTGCAGATGAGTTAAATCGTTTCCTGCAAAGGAACGGGATTCAGAAATAGTTATGATTTCTGCCCAACCCCGCATCACAGGAAATGTTAAAAATCCAATTTATCGAAGAGCCCCCCAAAAAAGAACACAGAAAAAGAAGTAGTAGCGAATCAGCCCTAAAAAACCTCAGAGGAAGAAGAAGTAACAACGGAGCTTTGTAGACTTGGAAAAGAATGGAAACTTGAAAAAGAAAACAACAAAAAAAGGAAAAAGAAGACGGAAGTGGAACAAGAGGCAAAGAAAGAGAGGAAACAAATCAACTACAAGAAAGTTCAGACGAAGACGAAATTCTAAAGTATCCGGGAAGCAATATATAGTTTTAATAAGATGACCTTCCCGATGATTCCGGGAGAATTAGTTTTCATACTCATACTTATAGCAATTTTAACAAAATATATTCACTAATACAGCTATCTATTTTTGCTTTTTTTTACATATATGTATTTAATTTTAATATTTGTAAAAAGAAAAACTTATTGTATATTTATTGCTCTAATAAATTTTGAACTTTGAATCCCTTTATCAGATAGGTCATTCGCACTGAGGAAAAATCGAGCTACTCTAATGAAGTTCAGCATTGACAAAGGAGGAAAAGAAAAAGATAGGTCGCCTTAAAACGTGAATTTTTATTCACTTTTTCCTACGGGGATTTTAATAGAGAGAGATTAATACACAGAATGTCTTATAGTCGGCCTAACCACCGACCCCTCATTGTGGTAACGGAACTGAAATGAACTGGACTGCCATTCATCTAGTCTCGTTCTAACTATGTCGTTCTCTATGATAAACATAATTGAGGGCGCCAAGAAAAGCAGGTTTGAGGATTAGTCCACTTGGAACACGGTGTCAGAGGCATCCGGACAAGGGGCAGGACTGCAACTTCCGGGGAGGGAAGTGGGATACCGCTCCAGCTTCTCCATTCTGGGAGTCCAGCCAGGACCATAGTTTGAAGTAGCACCCGTCTATATATATGCCGGCTGCAGCCCTGATACCCAAATCCTTGATGGGCGGCATCACAGGCTAGCGATGGTTGATTCCCTACCGGGTTTACCCATCATCATTCATCAATCTCATCCGGCAGTTCACCTTCATGGAAACTTGCTTACAACGAGGAGGGGGCTGCCCATAAAGCGCTTTATTTACAAGAAAGAATCAGTTCCCAACAGAAGAGTGCTCACCATTGGATATAAAGCAGCAGAAGAGTAATAACCGCAAAGAAGGAACACACCGAGAAGGAAACTGGCCTCGAGGGATCCTGTCCGGGAAAAAATGGACCAAAATGGGCACAACCCGGATCCCGCTGCGCACCCTCAGCGGAAGCATCAGACCGAACAGAAAAAAGGTCTTCGAGGTTGTCTACGGGTGACTGAAAATCGCCATGCTCGGACTGTTTAAGATTTCCACAGGTCATCACAAAAGAAGAGGTCGTAGAGACACTCAGAGGGATTGGCCTGCAACCAGCAATTCTCCAGCAGATATTAACCCACAGGAGCGTTTTCTGCCGCAGGCTGGACCCTTCTATTGGTCAACACTCCAAGGACCAGATCAAAGAAGAAATAATGAATAACTAGACATGGGCTAAAGTGACAGAAATCATTAAATTCTGGAAGAAGAGAGAAAAGTCGGAGTATACGCATGTTTTTAAGATGGTATTCATCGACACTTCAAAGGCACAGCAATGAAAATAAAAGGGACTCCTGCTATTTAACGCTAAAATCAGCAGGTAGCAGATAGAGAGGGATGAATTTACTCCCATACAAATCTTTTTCCGCTGTTACAAGATGGAGGCCCACACGACGAGGGAATGCAAGGAACCACAGGAGATATGTTTAAAATGCAGTGAAACAGGCGACCACTGTAAGGATTGTAAAAGTCCTCTTAAGAAATGTGTTAACTGTGGGCAAGGTCATCGTTCCATGGCGATAGCCTGCCCACTAAAGAAGGAACTCATAAATAAAAAGGCCCAACAGAAGAAAGAATAAAAAACCAGGAGGTGCAATACTATGTATGCACAGGTGGCGGAGGAGGCTTATTCTGAGACGGAAACAAAGAGACACCTCAAACAACAAAGTGAGAAATCAAAGAAAATTCTGATTTGCATCCTGTATGCTCACATCAAAAACCTGAGACAACCTAAATCATTCTCCAAGGAGTTTAACCAAATATTTGCCATGGACGGCATGGATGGAGATATGGTTCCCTGATGATCCTCCATTAGGGGATGTGCTCCAATTGCAGATGGTGCCGAAGCAGATGACAGGACAGATACTATAACCCACCCAAAAGTGAGTCAAAATCAAAGAAAGATGGCAGACGGTTTGACCTGAGGATAGAGGCCAGAAAAGAGAGGGAGGCAGCTGGCATGTCCAAAAAAATAAGGGTGCTAAAATTGAAGGAGGACACGGAATCCTCAGATTGCACGGACAGATCGGACTCAGAGGTTGCTACTAATGATGTTCGGGGTAAGAAAGAAAAGAGGGAGGCCAAGAGAAGGCTCGATGCTGATGGAGTTAACCTCTCAATCTATGCATCCAAACAGTTCCTCTTCCCTAAAGACTTGGAAACCAACAAAACTTTCGTTGGAATAAAGAAAAAATACTACAAATGGGCCTTTGACATTCAAAGTAACGAGGAGACTGTTGAGGTGCCATCCGCAATCAAAACGTTACCCACCACAGGGAAACATTTTAGAGTTCACCCCAGCCGAATTCAAAAAGAGGAACGGGAAAAGGAAGTTCACAAGTAAGAAACACTCATAGCCCTAACGCAGAATAGAAACCCTATAAACATACCAAGGATCGTGACAATCAAGGTTGATGGATGAGAGGGAAAAGCCAATGCATATGGAAACATATTCCGGGTGCTTGACCTCGACTGCATTCTAATCGCGGAGCACGGTTTCGCCACCCACCACCAGACACCTGCAGATACCGGGCTACACTAAAAACCATTCTCGAGAGATGTTTGACGGTGTGACCGTTGCCATCAAAAGAAATCTCTTGTTTAGCCAGCTTCCAGAAATGGATGAGTCCTCTGAGGCAGTGGACTAGTAGGCAATCTGGCGATAGCGTCAGCCTACCAACCACCTTGACGATCGTACTTGCCTCTCACCAAATTTTACACCTTGTTCTGCTACAGCAAAATGGTATTCTTCGGGGGAGACCTCAATGCAAGATTCCGAACGGCTGGCTATAGGAACACGGAAAAGAGAGGCCATAACTTGGAAATGATTATTCATCGAAAGAACATCCAGAGGTAGGACCGGATTTTCCGACCTATATAACCTCTCAGACAGCAAAAACGTTAGACATAATCATGACAAGTGACGGTTCCCCTTCAATTATCTTAGCGAGCCAGGCCCAACAGTACCCAGCGGCCATATACCGATCTTGACGACCATCTCACTCACACCAATTCAGCTTGCGGTCCCTCTCCGCAAAAGCAACGCGTTGGCTAACTGGGTACGCTATAGGTAAATCCTCGGCAGTTACGAACCGGTGAACCTAAGCGGAACAATCTAGAAGAGATCGACGGGGAGCTGGAAAGAATAACAGCCTGGATCATCGTGACTGACAGCGATTATAACTTAGGAAATGGTACAAAACTCCTCCGCAACCCAGATGGACCAAGAAGATGAAATAGATCGTTAGGGAACACAGGGTATTGTATGAGTAAATAAGAAGAACAGGTACAAATAGGGGAAGAAGCTTGCTGCTACGTCGCTTGAGTGAAGAACTTAAGCATGCTATAAAACAAAAACAGGCTGAAATATGGGAGAGCCTGATAGACAAAGTAGACATCGAGGTGAGACCCGAAAAGTTCTGGCGATTAGTAAAGAAATTAAAAGGCCTACCAAGTAGAGAAAAGAACTGCATTAAGGAGGGCAATGACTATTTGGAGGATCTGGTAGTTCTGGAAGAGAAATTTTGCATGTTCTGGTAGGAAATGTTCTCAATTACACTTGAGGATGATGCGGAATTTGATCAAGAATTGGAAGACTAGCTGATTAAATAACTTAACCAAGTTATAGATCGAACTCACCCACAGGTCTATGTGACGAATGAAGGGAGATGGCAGACCAATAACAACTAAAGAAGTCATGGCAACTGTAAAAACCTTGAACAAAGGTCACCAGGCTAGACGGGCATCACTAAAAACAACTTGGTAGATGCCCCCCGGCAGATCATTCAGGGACTTACAAACATCTATAACGAAAGGGCAAATATCATTTTTATACCTAAAAATAAGAAGCTTGCAGATCAACTAGTGGATTACAGGACAATATCCCTCCTTGAGTTCGTAGGCAATGTCTACGAAAAGCTTCTAGCGAACAGGCTACAAAACCAGCTAACAGAGTTGGAAGCATACAACCCTCAGCAACACGGTTTCCGTAAGAGAAGGGGAACTGATACAGCCCGCGCCCTTCTCACCAAGAAACTCGCCCGCTCTGAAGCTGAGGCGAAATACGTAGACGTGGTAATGCGAAATGTTCAAAAGACCTTCGATAAGGTTTGGTTGTGAGGTCTCCAATACAAGATCTTAGGCCTCCAGCTAAACCCGATCCTGAAAAGGTCCTCTGGGATTATATCATGGAAAGACAAGCCCAAATCTCGATTGAGGGCTAAAGAGGGGTACAGCAGTCAACTGCTGTACCTAGTGTACACATTGGACCTACCTGTTCCACTAGGAGAAGATGTGATGTATCTGAAGTTTGCAGATGACATCACTCAAATCATTCCAAGTGCCTACAAGAATGTTAAGGTTCAAGCAAGGCAGATAGTTACCAAAATAGAAATCATTAATCGAAAGTTCTAGATCCTTCCAGTAAACCATCGGAAACTTGGCGACGTCATAGTGAATGACGAAGTTTACCCATTCACCAACGAGGATTAAGTCCTAGGTCTGCGTATCACCTCAACTGGGTATAAGGCGCACATTAGAAACAGAATCTCCCTAGCCAAAAGAGAACCTGGGAAAATGTACATATTCAAAAGCTTAAGCGCAAATAATAAGATGCTGTACAGTGCTCTGGTAAGCTCAACATTAGTGTACCCGGTAGTGGTCATGCAGACCGCGACTTCTACTTCTCTCAGGAAAATGTAGAGAGTGCAGAACAAACGACCCTGATGATAGCTGGAGCGCGCAGGATGGACCATATCCGGCAGACAGAACTGTACATTCGAGTAGAACTGAAGCCATTGGGTATGGAACTCCAGAGGCTAGAGAGAAGGACCTGGGACAAAATCAAAGAGGAAATACTCCCAAACGTGGACACCGACATTGACATTTCGAGAACTGAAATTGGACACGTCGCCAGTATAGCTCTATTCTCGAGTGGCCAAACATGTTCTCGAGAGAACTCAAATGGGCTATTCACCTGATTACGACCAAAAAAGAACAACGACAAGAACAAGACAAGATCAAAAGAGGCGAAATGCCCAATTTCAAGGAAATATTAACAAATAAAACTAGATACTTAAAATAAAACACGAACAGTAATATTAACAAGAGGCAAAGTGCCCACAATGAAGAACAATAAATAAGAACAAAAAGAGGCAAACTCCCCACAATAAAAAACAACTAGTAAAAGAAAAGAGAGGCAAAATGCCCTCAAACCGCAAGGCTTAAATGCTATGACGGTAGAAATAGAAAAAGGTTATTTATATTTCTATTAAAAAAAATAATAAATAAATAAAAAAAATAAAAATAATAAATGAAAAAATAAAATAAAATAAAAAGAAAATAAAGAACGAAAGAAAGAAAAAAATGTAAAAATGGTCGCAAAGCGGCTGACCCCACCACCAGTAGAAAACACTGGTGGTACAGAAAAAACAACAAAAGAGAGTAAAAAAAAGAAGAACTCAGGAGATGCCCTCTACAACAATGCAATACTTAGCTTCTATTTTACTTATATTTATCTAGTACACATTTCCACACTTCATTCATCTGATCTGATCTGATCTGATCCCTTAACCAGCCTAGAGAGGGAGGCGGCCTATCACTGTTTGCGCAAGAAGTTTCCATTCCCACAGAATCTTCTCTCAAAGAAGACAAAGTGGCTCAATTACTCCACCTTGATTAAGGAAAATATTGGACCTACAACTTTGGTCAGAAACACATTTATGTCCTTCTCCTCGTCAGAAGGAGAACATTATTGGATTTTCTCTAATTAACTCGTCTATCCATACTACTAGATCACTTAGATAATCTACAAGAAATCTCCTATTCCTCATCCTCGACCAAGCTATTAGAGTCATATTAGAAGGCAAAACAGGAGACCTCACTGGCCATCTGACCGAGGACTAAAGCGACCTCAACATAATGGGATTTTCTCTAATTAGCTCGTCTATCCATACTACTATATCACTTGGATAATCTACAAGAAATTTCCTATTCCTCATCCCCGACCAAGCTATTGCGCCTAGATTCTCAAAAATGAAATCATTGGTTATTATTTACTTAACTATAGTGACTTTTTCAGTACTTTATATTACTTCTTTTTAAGATTTTTCGAAATCTGTTCTTCTATTTTAGCGGTCGGAAAACAAAATATGGTTAAGCAGAATTTGAATCTTAATCCGTCGAATTTAGATTTCATACTCGATTTTGCCGTATTTCGCCTTCCGAAGGCCAAAACCCAATATCCTATTTGCATTAAAAACACAAAATAATATAACCTAACCTAAACTTTGATGCCTCTAGTCTATATCAGCTGAGGGCTATTTTGTTTTGTTAATTCTCTCGAAACGAATTATACAACTGGGCAGAAGGAACCATTTAAATGAAATATTCAAAGAAAAACAACCCCCGTTTGAATAACCTCCAATTAGGAACGGTGTGAACCTCTATTTGCTAGCTCTTAAAATACACTTCACATCCACCACAAGTCATCACGCAAAGCTTTCAAATCATGAAAAGAGAGAAATGGAAGAAAAAGTGAAGATAAAAATCTCGCCTGAAAATATTTCTCGATTGTGACTTGATCATAATAAATGCCAAGAAAAAAAATACGATCAATCAAGTTGTAATTATAATAATAGGAATATCGACCGCTCAATATATTCCATATATATGGATTCACAAAAATGAGTAATTATATGTGTAAATAAATTTGCTTTAGAGTAATTACGGTTAACGGAATAATAACAAAATCAATTTCCTTCCGCCACATTGTCGTACTAAGGTAGTCGAAAACCATAATACAGTGTTATAAAGTATTTCTAGACAATGACTAATTCACATTTTAATTAACAAAATCATGATAAAGAGCGATATTTTGTTATCAGTGAATTATTTTTTTAATTAGTGAACGAGATTCGTATTAATTTCATTGCTTTCTCCAATCGTTCGTAACTTGAGAAAATTATCCGTTCAAACGTTATTCAATTCATCTTTTTTATTGAAATGTTTTAATTTTAAACGGCCAAATTATTTAATTTATTTCTGTTTAACCCACGACTGATTAATTCTCATTATTTAGGGTTAGTTTAATAAAGCACTGATTACTTATGAAGTGCAAGTAGTACACTCAGATTGTAGCCGGAATTTTCCTTTTGAAATAGTATCATTTACGGCCACACATGTTTAACATTGGATGGGGTAGGAAAACCTCAAGGTGAGTTAGTGACATGAGATACGAAAGAACCCAATAATTTCCACATATACCGCCTCCCCACGGATTTATGATGGAAGAGGTTGTTTTAAAATGCTTTTACTTATAGCTTCTTCAAGTTTCTCTTTACTAAAATTTGAGAAGAGACAACTCCACGAAAATTTCCTTATTACTGATCCTCCACTTCTATATTCAGAATCGAGAATCAACCCACATTGAATGGAGTACTAAAGTAAATAAACTTTTGTCTCTTCAAGTTTATTTTTTTCCAAATGCAACAATTATCTTAATCTACCATAGAGGAAGAATCCGCACATTTATTTGTTCCTTAATGTCCAAGGACGAGACGCGTGGCGCCTTAATAGGCAACAAATAGACAGCACAAGATTTATGGGGGAAATTCTGAGGCCAAAACCAAGTCATAGATATCCTTTTGACTCGTTTTGGGTGGCAAAACGACAAATATAATGCCACAATAAAATAAATCTTAAACAAGATCTACGCTTGGATATAATTCGAGATAGGACATTGCTAACAAGGATTTTATAATGATTTCCGTATCTATCTCGTTTTGGGGCGGGAGATCTTGAGGTATCCTTCCACTAAAGTTAAGGGACATTGCCTTTCTCCATACAGTCATATTAGGAGGCAGAACAGGAGACTACACTGGCCATCTGGCTGAGGACTAAAGCAACAGCGCTCCAAAATATTCAAACTGAAAATACCATATTTTTGACCATAGAGGAATTCGAAAATGTGTCTGCATCGCTCGAAAGAGTTAGACCTGATTTTGTTCAGCCACTTCATCGACTGAAAAGTATGAGGTCTAGTAAAACCATTAGTTTTCTTGATTTACTCTTTCCCTATGTTTAACGTGTCATGTCCCAAAACATAGGAAGAAAAGATCCGACCAGAGTATCCCCGACATAAATCTTTTAAATAGAAAGTGGAGAAGTAAACCGAGGTGAAAAATTCGAGGAAAACAGAGAATATGCAAAAGAAGAGATTGTATGGGGGATTAGTGATCAGGTCAAATATCCCATAACACATTCACTTGTATCCACTCCAAATACTCTAATCGGGCTGATAAAAAAACTCTATAATCCAACGAGGGTAATATCCAATCAGTGAAAAAATAAATGAAAAATAAGCAAAAAATATCAGGTTTGAGAAAAACTAGCATTGTGTGCAATATTAACCTGTAATCTGGGACCAGGGGGGTACACTGAAATTCTCTAGGAATAAATTCACTCAAAGAGCACTAGGAAATTGTTTTTTGGACCTAACCTCCTCGCACATTCATCAATCCAATTAATTGGACGAAATGGAATTCAGAACGGGGTGACAATGACTTCGTCTAAAAAGGGAAGCAATTTGATACAATGGAAACCTGAAACTTTCGATAGAAGAAAATGGAAAACGAAGCAAAGAACAACAATGCATATTTCCAAAATGAAGAATAGGTATTTAATTTCTTTTGCACAAAACTAGTACAGGCTAAAATTCTGAAGTCACTTATTGAACCCATATAATATCCGAACGCCTGTATTTCTATCACATCACCTTCCAGGAATACCATCTGCCAGATATAAATCCAATTTGTCCGAAATTAGTGTTCGATAATTTACAGTTAAGCGATTTACTAGAAAAATCGAAGTGGCCAAAATGTTCCGAACGTTTATCTTTCATAAGGAGAAAACCGGTATTGTTTAGAAAGCAAATAACTTCATGACTAAGAAAATTATCACGCCTTTGCCTGCGACCTTATTGTTAAGCAACGCCATAAAGATGATCCTACATTTGTAGTCATTGCAGAGACTATCAAGTGGTCCTAAATTGTACTCCATATTATTGTGACAACCTATGCCAAAAAAGGTTTAGGCATGGCTGGTAAATTAATCGGTAGACCAGAGGAAAGCTCAGAAAGGAAAGACCGAGCCATTATCAAAAAGGTGAAGAAGGGACGTTTATCGACGCTCCTACACTCGCCGTCAAGGCATTTATCATTCCTACGAACAAAAATTCTTGAATTTACCATTGAATACGTTACATAAACAAATCACCAAGAGAGTCAAGTTGACTTCATTGGCGAAAATAAGTTCAATTTGTTCGGATTCAAAGGCAGTAGAAGAAAACTTTTGTCAAATTTTTGTTGACGGACCATTTGGATTGCTTCTAACTTTAACCACAACGCTGGAAAAGGAGGAAATCGCAAAAGGAAATTGAATCGATTGCCTTAATTCTCATTCTTCGGAATAGAGTCCACATCTTTTCTTCGAAGAGGGCAATTACCAACAAGCTGGTATTCCACTAAAAGAAGATAAACTCGAACTGAGTTTTCCCCAACGCTAAAAGAAGACTTTCGAGGACTATAAGAAGACTTCATCTCATCAATCATCTTTTCATTTTTCATTTTCATCTATTGCCTCCCACACCTCTCATCTACCACACCAAAATCCTTCCATTGAAGGAGGTACCTATGAGAGATATAAATATATTTTTCCCCCGGTGCATCATTATCATCATGATCGCCTAATTCCCCCTCACCCCCTCACCTCCACACCCCACCCTGGGGCCCTATGCCTTAGCTGATGAAAGCTGATACTTCGACCTCGTCTCAACTATGCAGAGAACTAGCACATGCATAATTGGGGGTACAGGTGGAGGGAGGTTTGAGGACTAGCCCACTGCCAGAAGCCCGTACTAGAGGAACCCTTGGACAATGGGCTGGGCTGCAACCTCCGCAGGGGAGTCTCGCCACCGTCTTAGTGTAAGGTAGCCTGCATCCGCGGTTTTTAATTCCACCGAAGAGGCGGCACCCCGGCTAGCGATGGTTGATTCCGCGCTATCCACCTAAAGGTCCATCACTTTTCACCCTTTGGGAGGAGCCCATCTGGGTCCATATACTCATTCATTCATCCATCATCACATCAGCCAAATCAGCTGGGGGGGCCCTGAACAGATTTTAGATGATCGAGGAATACAATAGACTACCCCTAAGGGTAGAACAAGGGAATACGAAACCGGAAAGGGGAGTTCTAATAAGGACTCTCTACACAGAAATCAAAATAGCCATCACAAGACTAATAGAGGGGCCAAATAGGTACATCGTGCTGTGCCATAAGAAAGAAGATATTGAAAAATTAATCTCACCAAAAGGAACATCTGATTTAAACAAGATCCGGTTCTTGCCTAAACTGCCACCTCAACTAGTGGCCACCCGTTCGTTCATCTTCCGCAAGGTGGACATATACGTCGGGTCACACACGAAAGAGAAACTAAAGGACGAATTAGAACAAGAAAACCAATACCTCAAAGTTACGAATATAATAAAATTTGGCCACCACACACACGTTTTCAAAGTCGTGTGTGCCACATCCGAGATGGCCAATAGAGCCCTATTAAATGGGATTCTGGCATTTGGGATGAGAATCCCCCCCGAAAACATGGAAGCAGAGAAATTTATCAACGTTCAGATCTGGTTCCAATGTTACGCCCTAGAAGACCACGTTACCAGAAATTGCCCCCACAAAGAAATCAAAATCTGTTCGGAATGCAGCAAAACAGGACATACCTTCAGAGAATGTAGGGAACAGGCCAAAAAGTGTATTAACTGCAAAGGGCCACATAGGCCAATGGCCGTTAACTGCCCAAAGCGCAAGGAAATAGTTGGAAGAAAACAACCGGCACAAAAAGATGAAATCCAAAGAAAAAACAACCAGACTTATGCCAGAGTCACCAAAGCGACACTAAAAGAAGCAAAGAAATCACAGGAGCCGAAGATAAATATTAATGTGAACGAAGTAACCGGACTGGATATATTGGCATGCATTATGTTTGCTCATGTGCACAATGTTGCGCAGAGAGGAACATTCTCAGACACATTGAATATGCTGCTGGAAAAGAATGGAATAAGCAAAATGTGGTTCCACAAATCACCCCTCGGCACTCATTTATGGAGTCAGCGCAGGGAAAACGCTCAACGTAAAAGATATGATGGAAATAAGAACCACAATAGAGAAGAGGGAACAAAACATGGAGATAGAAAAATTAAAGGAATCAGAGGAAGGAACAGAAAAAGACCACTCAGACGAAGAACAACCCGAAAAAGAAAAGAAAGCACAGAAGAAAACGAAAAAACATAAAAAAAGACGAAAAGAGTAACCGAACACACAACCGACCCAGAAATAGACGACAACGACGAAGGATGCCGTTTCGAAGCAAGAGAATTCGAATTGAAGATCTTCGTGCACGAAATATACCCTCTACCAAAAGGACTCAAATAATTAGACATAAAAAAAGGTTTAGAGAACGGGACATGTAAATGGACCTATGTCTCCAATCATGAAGAAACAACAATCCATAATATATTAATGATGGGAAAAATCAGATTCTTCCCCAACGATGTAGGGGTCCTCAAAAAGGACCTTTTAAAAGGGTAACGAACCGTAAATGGATTAAAGCAAATCAAGGAATCTGCAAAGCGAACTAGAAGATATTCAACATAAGTCATGGACTACTGGAATAGAAAATTAAAAATTCTGCATTTAAATACAGATGGTAGGAAGAAAAAGAACATCCAATGTGGGAATTTCTTCCGTCACATAGATCCAGATCTAATTACAATAGCTGAACATGAGATGACAAACGAAGAGACCATAAAAATCAACAATTATGAAATAATAAAGAAAAATCCAACCGGAGATAGATTTGATGGCGTAGCAATTGCCATCAAGAAAGGCCAACTCTTTTCACAAGAAAAAGAGGTCGACGAGGCGTACGCGGCTGTTACGGTGCAAATGGAGTTCTCTCTCCCACTGTTGCAGCGGTTTATCAAATGCCCAGCCACTCATATCTCCCGATTCACTTCATCATGGAGATTTTTAATAAGAACAACCTGACGATCCTCTTGGGTGACCTCAACGCGAGGATTCAGGAATCTGGATACTGGACCAGAAACAACGCCAGGCGGAACCTCGAACTTCTAATGGAAAGAGGTATAGTAAAACGAGTCGGGCCAGAATTCGCCACGTTCATAGGGAAAAGATCGGCAACAAAACCAGATATAATTCTGACCAGTAGTAACTTTCCATATAATATACATATGGAACCAGTCACTGTCCTTTGTAATGACTATATTGGAATTCTGGTGACCATCAACCAAAATCCAATACAGGTCCCAATACCATATAGAAAATCCTACAAAAGGGCAAACTGGGACTTATATAAAACCATACTGGGGAGTTACACGATACCAAACCTAGCTGATAAAAGTAAAGAAGAGCTAGACTAAATAACAAACACATTAATTCACCACATTATTACAGCAGATGAAAGAAGCGTGCCGAAAATCAAGTATAGAATGCTCCCTCACCCAAAATGGACAGAAGGGATGAAGAGGAAGGCAAGGTCCATTGAGCGAAAATACAACGAGCTAAAAGAACTAGGAGTGAATATAGAAAGGAAAAAAGAATTAGGAAGACTTAAAAGAGACACGATTTTTCTGATAGAAGAGCAACAGAAAAATCAATGGGAAGAATTCGTAAAGAAAGTAGAGGAAGAAAAGGAACAAAGCAAATATTGTAAATTGATCAAACTTTTAAAGCAAAAGCCGTCAAGGAAAAGAATCAGAATAAAATATGAGGAAGGGGAAACCCTGACTAAAAATAATTAAATAGCAGAAAAATTCAAAGACAACTTGCGCAAAATATTCTCAATAGAAGATGAAGACAACCGAAATTACGATAGAGAAAACGAAGAAAGATTCAACAGATGCCTTAGGGAAAAGAGTCATAGAGTAACACCTGAAGCGAGAGTAGACCATACAAGAGACGATATTGCAGACCTGGGAGCCAAAATAACAACAGAAGAAGTGAAAAAATCTATAAGCTCATTCAAACAGAAGTCCCCCAGATCCAACGGACTCACGAAATGTAATTATAAAAATTGTCCGGAGAATACATTGCAAGCAATTGAAAAAATATTCAATGCCTACCTAAATATAGGGGCATTCCTCGAAATTTTCAAAAAGGCAAAGATGTATTCCTACCAAAACAAGGAAAACCAGACCACTTGGTCTCGAGCTATACACCAATTTCACTTTTCAACTTCCTAGGCAAAGTCCTGGAAAAAATACTGAACCAGAGACTAGTTGAACATTTAGAAGAAAACAATAAGTAAAACGAATATCAATTTGTATTTAGAAAAGAAAGAGATTTCACCACAGCACTTGCCATACTTACAGAAAAGATTGCACATGCCAAATCATGAAACGGGTATGTGGATGTGGTCCTCCGTGATGTCGAGAAGGCCTTAGATAAGGTGTGGGTGGAGGGGCTTAAATATATGCTTCTCCAACTCAATCTCAGCATCAAAATGGAGAGGATGCTGTCCGACTATCTCACCAACAGGAAAGCATTCATCTCCATAGAGGATCGCATAGGACCGACCTTCTCCCTCCGGACAGGGGTCCCACAGGGGGGGTTCTTGAGCCCCACCCTGTACGCAATCTTTACAACTGACCTTCCGCCCCAATAACACCGGGGTCCTTAAATATACGGTACGCGGATGATATCAGCCAAATCATTCCATCTCTATATACCAATCCAAGATGGCAAGCGCAATAACAGCTGTAGAAATAAAAAATATAAACGACTACGAGAACAGGTGGAAAATTAAAACAAACATCCATAAATTTGAAATATCCCGTTGACAAGGAGCAAGAAGGCACCAATAGTCGTTGACGGGGTAGAATATAATTATGCCACGGAAGGAAGCGTACTTGGACTCCACTTGAGCACAAGAGGATACCAAGCTCACGCCAAGACAAGAATAGCCAAAGCCCGAAGTGGCCTTAGACTAATGTATACCGTAATGGGAATGAAGGAAAGCAAACTAAGGACACTATAAAAAGCCTTCGTGGAGTCAGTCCTGGTTTATAATCTAATTCCGCTGCACACAGCTTCAAGGTCCACGAAGCAAAAACTTCAGAAAACCCAGAATAAAGCGACGTATGTCATTACAAAAACATGAAGAGAAGGAAAAAAATTAAGAGAATTAATTCTAGCGGCTAAATTAACGCCATTAAACCTGACCCTTGAAAAAAGAGCAAGAGAAATATGGACTAAAGTGGAGAGGAATTATCCTTAGATAATAAGAGACATAGGAATACCTAATTGAACCACAAACAGGTACTTCCCAAGCAGTAGGAACAACCTACAGCAGGAGGAAGAACCAATGTACACTTAATCATAAACCGAACCCAGAAAAAAATAATAATAATAAATAAATAAATAACCAAGCAACAAAAAAGATGACAAAGGCATGAAGGCCTTAAATAGAAAAACTAATATTTAATGAAAAGGAACCAGATTTAACTAGAAGAAACATACGAAGATTATAAAAATAAACATATTCATCACATTCCACACTGTAGATACTCATCCTTCCCATACATTTTCCCCCTCCCCAAATAATAATTATAATAATAATAAAAAAAATCTCATGCTATCCTTCTATCTCCCCACTATCTTCTCTCACCTACGAAAAGTCAGTAGAAATTCGCCGCTTGTACAGCTGTTAGATTGCTCTCATTAAGCTTGGTAAAGCAGACCAACAGCAAATATTCAACGCTTTTTCGATCCAAGAAAATTTTAAAGATTAATCTCAGAAGGAATCAACACGAATATATTTGCTCGAATACGAGAACAAGAAGGAAGCTGCAGCTCACCTAATTTTCCTCATCTTCAACCTCATTTTCATCTATCGTCTCGTTTACCTTTTCCTCTCCCACGCCCAAAATCTTCCCACACAGGAGGGTACTAAAAAAGAGAGAATAATACTTTTTAAGGCCCGTCATATATTCCACCAGGACTGCCTAAGGCCGAATACCTTAGCTAAAGGACGGTGATATTAGACCTCGTCCCAACTATGCAGAGCATTAGCATATGTATAATTGGGGGTACGGAAGGAGGTAGGTTTGAGGATTAGCCCACTGCCAGATACCCGTGCCAGAGGAGCCCTCGGACAATGGGCTGGGTTGCAACCTTTGCAGGGAAGTTTAACTACTTCGCCTGTGAGCGGCTCCCAAGACCACTGAGGGACATACAACCGTCTCAGTGTATGGCAGGAAGCAACCGTAGTTTTTTATTCCCTCGAGGTGGCGGCACTTCCGGCTAGCGATGGTTGATTCCGCGCTAGCCAACAAAAAGTCCGTCACTTTTTACCTCTCGAGAAGAGCCCACCTGGATCCATCCATTCATTCATTCATTCATTCATTCATCACAACATCATATCAGCCATTTTAGCGAAAGCGGGTCTAGGGGATATTGGGGGAGAGACCCCCATATCACAGACATGAATTTGGAGTATAGAAGATTGACACTAAGGACCGAAGCAGGGAAAGTTAAACCAGAAAGAGGACTTCTCACCAGGATCTTATACACTGACTTAAAAACCTCAATCTTGAAGCTGATAGAGATACCAAATGGATACGTTGCAATTTGCCACAAACAAGAAGTCATTGAACGGATGGTGGCAACCGATGGGCTGAAAGCTCTAAGCAAAATTGGTTTAACACCAAAACTGCCACCACAATTAATGGCGAGTTGCTCATTTGTGTGCCGTAAAGTAACCCTTTATGTCGGCTCGCACACAAAAGAGGAACTTCAAGAAGAATTAGAGATGGAAAACCAATACCTCAAAATTTCAGAAATCATTAAATTCGGCCACCATACTCACGTTTTCAAGGCTGTGTGTACCTCATCAGAGATGGCCAACAAAGCCACGAACAGCGGAATACTGGCATTCGGAATGCGGATACCACCAAAAAACATCGAAATAGAAAAATTCATCAATGTGAAGACCTGTTTTCAGTGCTATTCGATCGAGGATCATGTGAAAAGGAACTGCCCCCCAAAAGACATTAAGATATGCTCAGAGTGCAGGCAGCATAATTAGCCACACCCTTCGTGAATGCAATGAACAAATAAAAAATGTATCAACTGCCAGTGTCCGTATAAAACAATGGTCTTTAATTGTCCGAAAAGAAAAGCCATAATAAACAGGAATAAAGAAGAGGAAAGAGAAGAAACACAAAAGAGAACAAACCAAACATACGCCAGCATAGCAAAAGCCACAGTAAAAGAAATAAAAGAAACGCAAAAACAAAAAGTTAACATCAACGTGAATGAAGGAACCGGCCTCGACATACTGGCTTGGAAAATGCTAAAAATAATACAGGTCGGCCACCAAGAAAGCCGAGAAAAGTTACAGATGAAAATAACGAGTTCTTAAGAAACGAAGCAACAATAGAAGAAAAATTCAGAAAACATTAGAACAAGATATACACTATAGAAGAAAGGGACAATCAAGGATACGACAAAGAAACAAAAGTAACGGTAAACGAAAGTATTAGAATAAACAGAGAAAGAATAACACCTGGCAGTAGAGACAATAATAGCACAAACGAATAAGCAAAACTAGGAACGACGATCACGTTGGACAAAGTAGAAAGCGCTATCAGATCCTTCACACAAAAAAACAGGGAAGACTTGACTAACAAAATGCAATTACGAAAAAGCTCCAGAAAACATAATCAAACTGATCACAGATATATTCAATGCATATCTGAATATAGGGGCTTTCCATAAAATTTTCAAGGTGGCGAAGATGGTTTTTCTGCCAAAACCAGGAAAACTGTCGGACCTGGTCTCAAGTTACAGACCAATTTCGCTACTAAACTTTCTAGGAAAGACCTTTGAAAAAATGCTAAACAAAAGGCTGACCAAACATTTAGAAGAAGCAGGAAAATTAAACAAATTCAACAATGGCTCTCGCAATAACTACCGAAAAAAATGCGCAAGCCAAGTCTGAGAGAGGGTATGTGGACTTGGTACTCCGTGATGTCGAGAAAGCCTTCGAAAAGGTATGGGTTGAAGGATTAAAACATAAACTTCTATAACTTGAGCTCGGCATCTGGATGGAGAGAATCGTGGCTGATTATATAACTAACAGAACGGCCTAAATCAACAAAGAAGACCTCGAGGTACCCGTATTCCAACTACAGATATCTTAACTAATCTCTTCTTACTTGTATCTTGCCTTTTTATGTTTTGTCAGCTTTCCCCCAGTTTTTTGTCTTAGCTATCTGCATTAAGGTAGAACTTCCTGTTGGACTTAAATAATTGATCAAGCAGAGATTCACATTCTTCGATTGTCTGCTGGCCGCCCCATAATCATACTTATGTAACTTTTCATTTTGATCACTTGTTAATCTAATTCTGGAATTAAAACTTATTTGATCGCCTAGCTAATCAATTACGCAGCATTGATATCTAAAAGTCTCTTAAGCTATTTTTGTGTCCCCTCTTACTTTTTCCGATTATGTACTGTTTTCTGTTTACCAAATGTGAAACAATTTACATTTAAATTTATATCTTCAAAAATGCCAGAACAGAATTTAAGTGTACGAAAGGGAATTTTTCATATAAAAAAGATATATCTGGAGAATTCAGAATAATAAAAACGTCTCTGTCGATTTTGGCTAATAAAAGATTATTTTAACGAAAAAATAACTGCAATGATTAATGAACTCTCACCTCTTCTGTGGACATCTAGATCTAGAGCAACTTTTCTAAGCAATTAAAGAGGGAATTTACGTTGGCTATTTTTACCTTGGTTGAAATAGCGAATAGATGAATAGCGAACTTAGTAGAGAGTATCCCAAGTGCAAATGTCTTAAATTACAGTGTGAATAATCAAAAGGCATAAAATAATTCCGAAAATGCGAAGAGAAGCTTTTCTCGAGTAACAAACCCAGCTACTCAGAGTGAGAGGGTTAAATTCCAATAAAATACCAGAAACCTATTTGCCTCTTTCAACCGAATTGATGCTGAAGTGAAGACAATGCTTATAGGAGATTCATTAATTATAGGCAAAACTCTGAGTTTTTACAACGCAGACCTCGAATCACGAAATAAAGTGCTTACCGGGTGGTCGTATAAGTCAGTTAATTTCATCGATTCAGTCAGAGCAAACTCAGACAATCGCTGGATCTAGATACGCGTTCAGATGAATTATGAACAAAATATCGGAATTTAATTACGATTATGAACGCCAAATTAAAACGTGCACGCAATATTGGTATTATGCAGCCATGCTATGCACAACCACACGTAACTAAAAGTAATTTATGTAAATGAAAACCTGCGTGCCGTTTGCGGCCAAATGGGTGTCTGCTCTGGAAATTATTGGGGATACTTTAATGAAAATAAGCTTTGTGGAGTGGAAGGAATCCATTTAAATTGGATAGGTTAGGCGAAAATGGATTATCTGTTAGAAAAAAGCGCGAAAAGTCTTTACCAAGTGCCAATTTCAAGAACAACCCCATCGGAAACTATTTGCCTGAGAAATGGGCCGGAATGTTGGAAAGAGCTTAATAAATTATCTAATCTTTAATGCACGAAGTATTAGGAACAAATTTAGAGACGGGGTGAGTTACTGAACGTAAATACGTTAGACTTGATCGCAATTACTAAAAGTTTGCTATACACAGACTTTAGAAAATTCATACGGGAATATCATATCGGGGGATTTAATTTCCTTAACAAAGACGGACATGCAAGAAATGGTGGAAAGGTGTTGATCTACGCGAATAAGAATTTTTATGTATCAGTTATTAGGGCTCGAACGATACGAAACTAATTGGTTTTGGTGGTTGCCATAGGGTCAAATAACACAAAAATTAACTTCGTGTGTATTTAGAGGCGCTGCAGCAAACAAAAAACAACGAACACCTGTTTTAAGGTTTTGGCTTATCTCTACAGAAATCAGTTGGACTTTGTTTGTGGAAATGTAAATTTTTCGAATATAGACTTCGTAAATGACATGCCGGACGCAAAGGGCCTAGGTATACTTGTTTCCTTAATGAGAATTTCTTGTCCAAGCCATTTGTAAACCTACATACGAAATGAATATATTAGACCTGGTCATATCTACGAAAGAAAACTTTGCAGAAGGCCTTTCCGTAGGGTAGCAGATACAGGCCTTTGATCATAACTCAATTCGCTTTAAATTAGGAAATGTAATTTTGAATATGAACGTTCGAAAATGGGTAGGTATTAATTTGCTAGGATCACTATTTCTTATAGACAGAGCTGCCATGTATAAGGCATGCATGCGTATTTTTTTGTGACTATGAGAATAAATACGAGTATGTTCCAAAAGTTAAAGGTGTTTGCAATCAAAAGAATAACTACTCTTAGATCAACCTGGATGTAAAGAAAGTTATCAGAGAAAGAAACAGACGTTTTCACATGTGAAAGCAGGCTCCCAACGAATAAAATACACCAAATTATATTCAGTAAAAAGCGAGTTACAGCGAGCAAAAGGCTCTCATGTAATATTAGGCAGTCCTGTAAAATCAAACCAAAGACTTTATTTTAGTACATGAAGAAAATAAAGTCAACTCTTGATGCCATAGAACCAAATAATGCTGAGTTGTTGGTGCGAGTGACTAGTGGTGTTCCACCTGATTCAGTTTTAAGCCCTGTACTCTTTATAATTTTCGTAAACGATCTAAAGTGTAATTTGTTGAGCTAAGCAGCTATTTTATGCGGAAGATACAAAGGTAGGGTATAAATCAAACAATAGAATGAAGAGGGAAGACATTCAAAATGATTTGAACACAATATTTAATTGGTATGACACAGGGCAGTTATCGTCTAGTGTCACCAAGTGTAAGTTAATAAACATAAGCTGGAACAATAGCCAGTATAAATAGAGTCTTGGTGGTCACGTATTAGATTGCGTGACAGAGGAGCGCGATCTTGAGGCTCTACTCTCGAGCAACTCGAAATTCTTAGATCATTGTGCTCAAGTAGCAAAACAAGCAAAGCAAATTGTTGTCTTCATTCCCAGAAATTTTTAATATAAAGCAAAACAATTAACCTCCCATTATTCATCTCAATCGTTAAGTCGCATCTCGTCTATGGTAGCAACTCTGGTCCCTCTTTTTGAGAAGAGATTTCGATATATTGGAAAAAGTTGAGCCTCATGCAACTAAACTTATTCCTGACCTTATTAACTTAACCCGACTTGTGTGCATTCTTTCCCATGTGTAATGTTATCCCCCAGTGTTTTGTGTTAATTTTCGTGCGATTAGTCAATTGTATGCGTTGTTTTAATCATATTGACTTTGCCCGGTTTTTAGCTCCATCGAATAGTTTCTATTTAGTTTTTGTGAAATTATTATTCTAGCGAGTGCTTCACTTTCCCCCGTGTTTCCGATGCTCCACTTTCCACCGTGTTTCCGATTAATTACAATTGCCTCTTTTTTGCGTGTTCTCCGTTTTAATTTCTGAGTCTGCTTTTGGCTCCGGGATTCGCATGAGTATTTTTTACTTTCCATTTACTTTTAATCATTGATTTTTCCTTCTTTGTGCATTGTGTCCTTTTTATTGTTTTGCATTTCTCACATACACATACATTTAACTATATATTTTATTTTTGATGCCCATACGTACACAGCCGCTTATTGGTTGCTTTTCCCCACACCATGAGTTTTGCTATGCCTGTTTTGCTCCCCTACCTTCATATACGTTACTGGATGACTGAATTTATTGCCACCCTTCCCTCGGGACACACAAGAATCAGCCTGCTTTCTCCGTCCACTTACAGAAAGTTCAACGTCGACAGCTTTGTAAATTGTTCTGAAAGACTCATGTCGTTACTCCTTGAGCTACTCGCTGGGCTCCATTTTTAACTCTGACTCCCCCGCTCCCACCTCTACCCACTTGCCTACCACTTCTTTATGGCATCCTTAAATTGCTTTGTACTGAGTTTAAAAAGGCAGATTTTATCTCCGACAAATTTCTATGCGGAAAAAATTAAGGAATTATGTATCAATTAAATGTGGGAGGGTCTTTTGAAAAGTCGAAATTTGGGGCCGCTGCATCCAACGGATAATCTTTTCTACAACAAGGTAGAAGTACCAAGAGAGGTGTTGGGGTCTATATTATTACTACTGACTTTCTCCGCCCCCTCACTCACACCGATCGACCCATTCCCTGAAATTTCGAATTATTTCTTGCTCCTCTTTCCCTAAACCCCTCGCCCCATGGTTAGCTATCAGATATCTTCTTGGAAGAACTAGTTGATATTCCTAATGTCGCCTTATGAAACTCTTCTGCCATCGTATTGGTACTCAATGACTTCAAGATACCCAGAAAGACCACCTCACATCAATAATTCCAATTATTCCAACTTTTTTTCTCTCTCTCAATTCGTCAGTTCTTAGTCTCGTTTTCTCCAAATATCCAGCTATAATCACTTTATTATTCTGATCACTTGTTAATTTAATTCTAGAATTAAAACTTATTTGATCGCCGAACTAAGCACTTGCACAATATTGATATCTAAAAATATCTTAATCTATTTTTCTGTCCCATCTCACTAACTCAAACTAACATCCTAATGGTCTTGCGTAGGGTCACACCACCGCAGAATCACTTCATTTGAACCTGAGCTGATATCTCAAGATCGCTCCCCACTCTTCAAGCATATCACTACTCTCTCTTCCACTTCTAACCCTCACCTATTTCTCCGGCCTTTTTGCAGTCACTCTCCACCTGCCTAAACATTTAGGCTTCTCTTCATCCTTCCTTTTCTCGCCTATCCCGTAACCCTTGGTTCTTTCAACATGCTCTTGAAGGCCTAAAGCACAAAAGAACATGGAGGAGGTGCCTTTATTCTGCCCTCACCCGAATAATGGGGACAAAACAAGCTTTTCTTCCCTATTCTTTTGCAGCTCCTGCGTACACAATCCTGCGATTATCCTACAAGTAGCATCCCTAAAATTCTTGATAAAAAGAAACAAAAACCTCATGCACTTTTCAAGCTCCTTGCACATCTTTCTTCTCCCAGGCTATCTAAAAAACCTCCTTCCATCTACTCATCCGGCTTTTGTGTCCCTTTTGCTTAGGAACGAGCTAATGTTCGCTTTCTCATCCCGTTTTTGTTTGCTTATCGTCACATTGTAATCCACCTTGCTCCTCCTCCCAATCTCACCTCCCTTAACTTAATCTTCACTAACGAGCCAGGCTCAATACTCCACTCATCGAAAAAGACTGGTCTCCTACTAACACTTTCCCACTCAGTCTCATTATTCAGTTCATACCTGTCCTCCTAACACAACTACTAGGTATCTTTATCACCTCTCTATAGCTATATAAGGTGCCTCCTGAGTTTAATAATGCTGCTGTCCGTCCAATCTTAAATAAAAAAGTCTTGACTCTTAAATCCTTCAAATTGTCGTCCCATATCTCAACCTACGTTCCTTTCTAGGATCCTGAGAGGGTAGTAGCTTCCCGCATCATGGAAGAATTGTTCCTCTCCAGCATCGATGAAACCTTCAAGTTGACTTCAAAGCAGATCACAGCTCTGAATTGGCTCTTCTACTTGTAACTGACCGTCTCCTCCGAGTTCTGAAGCTAGGAGTTCTTTAAATCTAGTTCTTCGCGATCTCTCGGCAGCTTTTGATCCCATGCCCATTTTACTCCACTGCCTTCTCTATATCTTGGGTGTCTCTTAAACTGCTATAAATTAGCTTTGCTATATTATCTGTTTACATTTTTACCTTTACATTTGGGTATATACATATATTAATATAGCAGGCCTCCAAATCCATCGCATATAGCGTTGCTCAGAGTGTTATCTCGTATTCATTTCGTTCTCATCGGGGGTTAGGTCTCTCGGCCAGCTGATGTTTTCTATGGTATTCCTTAGTACTCTATCCTTGGCCCATTCCTCTTGGTTTTTTTCTGCTTTGCCTTCATCTATTCTTACATTTCTATGCTTATGACACGCAAATATTTCTGTCCTCCTCTTAAAACTCGTTTGTCGTGCCCGTAACTATTTTTTTATCTGCATATAGCCGGATTACTAAATTGCTATCATAGAACTTCATCAAACACAACCATGACAAGACAGAGATTCTTTTGATGGGCATCTCAGGGAAAAGCGCTCACTGTAAAAGTATAGCCCCTTCTCTTAATCTAGATTGATCCCCGAACTAGTTAGCTTACAACAATAGAAACATGGGTAATTCCTGTGACAGCCAACTCGATTTTAAAACGCATCTTGATAATATCAGTAAATCACCTCTCTGCTTTCTTCGTAACCTCAGTCGTATCTCCTTCCAATTTGTACCAAACATATTTGAGATAGACATCCATGTCTTTGTTAGCTCTCACCTTATTTATTGTAACTCTCTTTTCAATGGAGCTGCCAACACTACAATTCGTCTCTTTCAACTTGTCCAGAACTTTGCGGCTCGAGTTCCCCTCCATCAAGGACGTTTCTCTCTTGACACATCTATGCTACGCAAAATGCACTGGGTGCCTATTAAATTCAAATTACTTTTAAAATCTTCCTTCTCACATTTAAAATTTTAAACACTGCAGCTCTGCCTTACCTGTCCTCCACCACCGAAGATCCCTTCTCTTTAGGATTGCCCTCCTGCTCTTGGTTCGTTGCACTCGTCTCTGCTGCAGGAGTGATCATACTTTCGCTGTACTTGCTCTAAAGCTGTAAAATAGTATGTCTGCTGACATACACAAACTCTTCTTTGCTTGCCGCTTTCAACCGGTTTTCAAAAACCAACCTCTTCTCTGAGGAATTTTCCTAGTTGATGGACAAGCACCTTAGGAAGGCTCAACGTCTTGAAGAGTGACATATAAATTTTATTATTATTATTATATTTTATTATTATCATGAAGATAATCAACAAAATCAATTTCGAGCTACTTTTCGAACAAAGCGACAAAGTGAAATAATTAAAACAACGGATTTAAGCCTAAGATGAAACGATTCCAGTGAACATTAGTAGCAAATGTTTTAACTATAAGTTCCCTCTGAATGAAAATACATCCACTGCATTGAAGTCCCTCTGTTAAAGTTTTCGAAAATAAAATGGATAAATACATATTTAATCTCTAATTAGGCGCAGACAATTCGATATTACGCATCACAAGCTGCAAGTCTTGGCTTAGTAGAAGTTATGAGAAATTACAGCTGTACCAGCGTTTTCGTTTTAATAATAACCACAACTAATCCTACTGCTTCTCTTTAATTTCTCCCTTTTACCTCACCTCTTATTTTCTCAAGAGTAGCTTTTGAGTTGATCCGAAGGTATTTGTAGGTCTGTAGTTCTGTAACTCTCATCTCTCTCGTTTTTCTCTGATATCTCGCATACCACTACGGTGATATATCTTTTTATTCTAGTGATACAATAACTCAAATTTTAAATTCATTACATTAAAACATAGTTAAAGTAATAGAGGATCCCACCGAATTGACACTCAGGATTCAAAGTCAGCTTTCAAGCCGTCATACATTCTCTATTCCTGATGCTTTAAAAAAGTTTGTCAAGGCTTAGCAAACCTACTGACACCAAGCAATGCATCCATAATTTAAAATATTTCTTTTAAAACAAATATTAGAAACTAATGCTAACTACAAGGAAACCCTAAACAAATAATAACTAAAAAATCGAGAACTAATCACAAAGGTAATCAAGAAATCAGAGAAAATTCATTAACAACCAACACTCCCTCGCTACTGGTCAAGTGTCCTTTTTCCTGTCAACCTTAAAGCTCTCCATTCACGCAAGTTGTTGTCACTTGACCTCAAAAATCAAGATGAATTTCTACCAGACATTGTTGATAATAAATCATTTATTACATAGTTGGAGCCTGTTTGTATAACCACCCGCTTCGATAAGAAAAGAGGCGTCAAAATATTTTCAAAGGCATTTGTAAATGAATACACCTCGGGTAAAACATTCTGATAATTTAAACCTCATATAAATTAGTATTTAATAAACCAGTCAAGGGAATCGGTCTTTTACGCACCTACATAAAAATATTCAATAGTAACACTCTTCTTTCCTCTTTAGGTGAACTTGTTACAATAGTACTATTTATGATAACAGGGTAACATAATTTTCCAAAATGTATAAAAATAACAAAGTCCAAAATTAATCCCTCTATGAAAATGAAGAGAAAACGGTTTTTGTCATTTATCTCTCCATTTTAAGCAGGAAACAAATTCAAGGTCCATTTACCTGCCTCTAACATTTGTCCATAAAAGGCAATCGAAACTTCTGTTTAAATCCTTCTTGATTTATGAGGCCTACATCACCAATTGTAATTTAGTATTTATATTGGAGGTCGTTCTTGATTAATGCGACCAGTATAGGACCTTTAGTCTACGGCACTATTAACTCGTAGAAAAATAATGTTTATATTTTTTCTGAATATTTTTTTAAAAAGTTCCTGATATTTTTCTTCTTGCCATAACATCTTAAGAGTTTCTTCATCAAATTTTCACTGAATCAGCATCAAAGGCCAATTGGTTATCTACTAAGACTTCCTTTCATCCCGATATTTTGTCGATTATTCTTTTATTTCTTTAATTGTTTCTTTTTCTCTCTCTTACTCTAATATTTAAGTCTTTATACATATGATTCGGAGAAACAATGAGTTGAAGATCATGAAACGGGATTATCAAAGTAGGAGCAGATTGTATAATTTAGTCTAAGTAGTGTGATACTTCTACTCTACTTCTTATCAAACCTAATCTATAATTATCTAAATTTACACACCTACAAAATTTTAACTTAACCTAACGTAACTTTATCTTAATGTAACTCCATGTAACTTAACTATACCAAAGGCTAGACTAGTCTAATTTAAAGTAGTATTTCTTGATCGAACCAAACAACGTAAACTTAAAGTAACCTGTTTCAAACTTAACCAAATCTTATTGAACACAGCCTAACCTGACCTATGACTTCATAGAACAACCAACAATTAACCTCCTTTAATCGCCTTTTTTTATTCCCTTTCATTACAGTTTACAGAAGTCAGATCGATAATTTGAGAAAAATGAATGAATAAATCTCAGTAAAAAGAAGTTGAAATTAACGCGACTCAGAAATAATAAACCATTAGAGAGGAAGATATTAGATATCTACCGGGAGTGCACAAAGTTCTTGGGCAAAGTAATTTAAATAATAGTCGTATGCTGGGCTCCATTTTCAGCGGGGCAACGAACAGGAGCATCATTCGGTCAGTCAGTATCCACAATGGCATCTTCCTCCAGTGCTGGAAGAAGCTTCTTTCACGAGCGTTGCGCATCCACTTGTTCGATAGCGCTTCAAGTAGTTTCCTCGTTTAGCTCTTTGGTTGAATATACATTCTACACGATCTCACTCCCATTATTATCACTTCTTTTGCGAAGGAGATAAATGCTCTCGGTGGTTTCCATTTTGTAATATAAATAGTTTACTGTGGATTAGGTTTGTGGAGGGATATATTTTTCCATTGCTAGGTAAGCTTAAACCATTAACCCTACAAATTAAAAAAAAAATATATTTCAACAAAACTCTATATTTAAGTTAAAATATTATAAATTAATGTATTAATGTGAAAAAATGGAACATTTACTGCATTTTTATGTTTGTATAAAAAATTTATAATCAACTTTAAACTTACAATTGATTATGATTTAAAGGAACATATTATTTCTGATGGTACATTTTAAAACCTAAAGCATGATGCAGTCCAACATTGCATTTTATGCATATAAATATTGTTCATTTTTTGCAAACACCAAATCTCCTTTGAGTAGAATTTGAATCCATTAGATAATCCTTCCTTATTGTCAAAACGCACTTCATCTAAAATGATTTAATATTTGGACGTACTCCACGCTTTTTTTCCAAGTTTGGAGAGGAAAGCAAACCAAGAACTATCCTGCGAGTGAACTCGAAAAGTAAAATATTTTTAGATGATCTATGTATACAGAAGCCACAGGTTGATAATACTTCAGTTCAAACAGAAGCGAAATATTGGAAAATATCACTTCCTGGACTTTATTCTAATACAATAAAGCTCTCTCAAATTATCAAATAAATCCCCCCTCCCATTCCCTTATTGTATAGCTTGACCAATTTGGGCTGTGGAACCCAAATTTTCTGTCGCTCATTTTTCTTCCAATGTTTGCAATAACCAACATCAAAATGTTCTTCACTTTTCAAATTTGTGACTAGTGTGACTTGGCTATTGTCATTCCATCTGATGAGTGTTGTTCCAGCATTCTTACCTATAATTCCATGGGATGCTCCTCTCTCCTCCTTCTTCAAAACTTTCAAAGGGGCTTTCTCTATGTGATTGCTTCTTATGGTTCGAACGCAAAATATATTATTCTGCCACAATGTTTTCATCAGTGAGAGAGATGTGAAATAGTTATCTAAGTATATATTAGATCCGAAGGGCAAAACCCCTAAACAACATTTATCGGTCACTGATGACCCAAGAAATTTGCGTGGAATTTTGTCTCCTGCAATAGTGTAAGGCTGGATTATTAGGCAGCCATTATTTGAAGCAAGGCACCAAAATTTGAATCCATATCTAACTGGCTTTCCACTAATTAATTGCTTATAGGATGGTGTCCATAGCTTTATCAAAGGTCATAATCTCAGAAAATTTCCTATTCAAATGCTCAATAAGTGGCCTAACTTTATAGATTTTGTCACAATTTAATCAAATCTGTTCCTACTAATTGCATTAGCAACTAGATATTTTTTTGAGTGAATTCTATCCTCTCAGTGCATCCTCATATTTGGCAGTTTGACATAACTTGAGAGAAGTAAAATACCTAAGTATTTATATATGTAGTTCCTCTAATGATGAGGTAAAATTGGACACACCTTTTTTAGTATCATATTTCACAATTTATTTTACAGATATGAGACATTATTTCCTCATAAAGTAATAATTTAAAAGTATCAATGGGCGTTAAATCATCCTCTCCAATTCTCTTTAAAAATGAAGCCATGAGATTGTTGTTGAATGCATCTATCATTTCATATTTTTCACCTTTTTTTTCATATATAGAGGATACCAGGTTTGTAAACTTATACTCCGTTTGTTCGACACTGGTTTCACAACTAAATTAGAACTTTGATAATTCAAAATAGTCTTCTTACCTTCCTTATAACGTAAGGTAAACTCAGCTGGTTTTGAAAGAACTCTCTTGCCAATACCTATAATATATGTACTATTTTTTGCATCATTGGACATACCAAGTTAGGAAGTATAGATTAGTAGAGCAAAAGATAGGAAAGGTAAGTTTATTATATGTTTGAAGGTTTTTTTTCCCTGATGGAAGGGTATCTCCAACAAAAGTAGACAGTATAGTAAAAATAGTATTTTGAAGCAGGGATGAATGGGTCCCTGAAAACAAGGTAGCTCTAGCAATGTTAATCTCGTGTTGTGTTGTTTTGGGGGTCGAAATTAGCGGCATTCAAACCTTTGTAGTAACTAGTAAAACTCGTTACTACGGAAGGTCAAATTTTGGTGAAAAGTTGGCGTAAATTGGGAATTTATAATCGGTGAGAGTGCTACATGTTAAGGTTAATGTTTCCGTTCGTGTAAGGTCTTCTTCCATTTTTAGGCTAGCTTTTGATACTACGCTCGCAATGTAGCATAGATGTTATGTCGAGGATTGTTTTATTCTCAGTCCATTTTGCTCCTTGGAGATCTCTTCTTACGGATCTTTGCGCTAGTGAGAACAACATAAGTGTCAGTTGAGAATTGGACAAGGTCGCAGAAGAGAGCCTGCTTTACCAGATTTTCAGGTATGTCAGCCTCGTAGTCCCATTTTATTGTCCGACCTTAAGGCTATCGACAATACCCTCTGGTCTTGCGTCGTCAGGAAACTGGTTCACTTCGGCAGCATATACCCTGAGGTTTAACATCCTCGATTATTACATATACCTGGGAGCCCGATTCTTTGAAGACGAGGACCTACTCAGTCGACATGAGTGCGAGGCCTTTTTAGGGCGGGGAAAAAATGCTCCACCTTCTTAGTCCTCACAGCAGCGGCTTGCTTCCGCTCGACTTGTGCTTCTTTTGGGGTAGTTACGTGTATCTGTGAGTTCGTTTGTTCCTTCTGCCGGGCAACCATAGCTTGCACTCAAGGATCCCGTGAAAGGGCATTACTCGTGTTTGGAGCTTTTTGGCTGCTCTTATCGGTCTGTGGTTGGAGATTAACTCGAAGTACCTCGTTTGAAGGAGGGTTTTCCGGTAACCACATTTTTTCCATGCCGTTATTCACAAGCATGGTGTTCAGTTCCTTCGCGAAGGTGTCATGCTTGGTCAAGTTGGCAATGTGTGCATAATATATGCAACACATTATTTTGGCCGACTTTTCGTTTTAAATTTGCAAGTACGTAGGTGCAGTAGCAACACTACTCTCTGCAACTGTTACCTTGGCAACCTTCGCGTAGGTGGCGTCTGCCTTCCTTTCCTCCTCATTTCTGCCTTTGTCCTTTGTTTTTTATATTTTCTCCTTCTTTATTTGACAGGTCATTGACATGGTTTTGTGTGCGCCACCACAATTGAGGCATTTCTGGAACAAACTTTTACATTCACGCCAGGAATGGTAATGACCGGCGCACACAGAGAAAACTATGAGTGTAGAGTTGGGGCAAATGGCGTTGGTGTGTTCGTTGTACCTGTAGCACCTGAAGCAAATTTGCAGGTCAACGAACTCCTCACGCTCAATCTGCTCAGGGGAAGATAAGGACATTAAAGAGCAGAAGGTCGTTTTCCTTTGCCTTAATCGCTATTGTGGTTTCAATAAAGACAACTTTATAAACATGGGTTTAGTCTTTGAATTTGATTACTCTGGCTACTTCTTCCCACTTATTATTCCGAAGAATCTCGCCCGTGATTTGGTCAATAGAGTGTCCTCCAACCCAGGGCTCGAGGCGTCGGCAGATCCCACTTCTATGTATGCGTATTTGTCGAGGTGTCTGAGGACTGAGATCAATTTTTCAAGGGGCTTCTGAGACACGTGGGGAGGAGAGGGCTTCGATGTCCGCTTTCCTCACAAAGAGAGCCGCCTAGCTATTTGGCAAATAAATTAGCCGTACGAGGGCAATATTGAGCTTGACGTAAATTATCTCGAAGACCTTGCCCCAAGCCCGATTTTTGCCGGCCTGGCAAGGTCCTCAGGGCAATGCGTCGCATCTCCTTCATATCTTCGTCATTGCAGCCAAAGGGGTCATTTGGGAGGGAATCAGGGGTGACCCGAGTCTGTAAGTGAATGTAACTGCGTGTGTATGTAGTTTTAGGGATCCGTTAAGAAAATAAGGAAGAGTGGTATGTGGAGAAGGTGGAAGTTGTCCAATGAACAAAAGGCCACTTTACATTCAAGTAGCGCAGAAGAGTCCTTCTTCCATTCACTCAACTAGCCTCCAACAAGGCCAGTCAAGGAGAAAATAGCCACTTCTGAACTATCACTGCTGGTGGAATATTCGGTCACGCACAACAAAGCGGTATCCAATTAACCTCATTCGATGAAATCCAGTCAAATTTTTTTTAAAAAATTGACCGCACCGATACACGAGTATGCAAGGGAACAATCAAAGCATCAAATGCTGTAATTTTCTGCATCATCACTTGATACCCTATTTAAATCAAAGTCAGCTCCATTATTGGGAAAACTGAAGGCAATATCTATTTCTTCCCATTGGTTTATTTCCTTAGCTAAAATCTTCAAAATCATCGAGGGGCTCTAAGTAGTTAAGAATTTCTTTTGCATCTCTTTTATCCTTCAAATAAAGTTTCTCTTAGACATCTTGAAGCTGAAAGGCAGAAAAATATATATATAAATTAATATTCCAAGATATAATAGCAATATAAAACTATATAAAAATAGTAGGTAATTGAAACTCCTTATGAATTAAAAATGAAACAAAAATCGTTTGATGAGCAAAAGTAAACACCAATGCTCACTGTGTGATTTTTCATAAGCGTGAATTAATCCTTAATAAGTTAGCGTTATGTAAATATTTTTTTAAATAATAAGTTATATTATTATTTCTTACCCTATTTAAAACATTCATAATAGACAAATGGTTTAAGTTACATTCGAAAAAAGTAACTACTCACCTAATATAAATTTTATAAATTTTATACGCTCAATCTTAGCTGATCAATTACTACTGTATTTTGTCTTTATAGATACTTAAACTTAGATGAAAGTACCTCAAGTGCAGATAGATAACAAGCATAAAGTCATCTTCTATCCTGCATAAGGCTTCCTACCTCTGAAATAGGAATAAATATTTGAGGCTGAAGAGTTGAAGTCAAGGAAAGAATCTAGACTACCGCAAAATTTGATTACATTAATATTATAGTAAGAAGTGATATACTAAATGGAACATACATGTAAGAACTGAGAGAGCTGTAAAACTGTTCAAATCCAAATCAGCATTGGTCTATTCAACTGCCTGATGTATATTACGAGGGTCTCACAGGCCTACTCGATCCAAAGTCTGGGGGGGGGGGGGCTAACCATTGCTAGGGGAGGGAGGCTAACATTGCAACTTAATCCGAAGTTTTATGCTTTAGCGTGCCACCATGGCTGTTTGAATCATCCCTCTTTACCTTGACAGAAAAGGCCAAGGTTAAATAAAATAGTCTATTGGAACAGTTGATTCTGGGATGTTCGATTTGTTTATTGGATAAAGTGACTTGTTTGGCATGGGCGAGGAACGTCCCTCAACTATGCACAATGAAGTGCCTCGGTCACTAACCGTTGCCATTGGTAACCGCTCATCCTCTTAGATTTTCCCGCAATATCGTCATCCAATATTCAATTAATTTAGTTAAATGCAATATTATTAACATTATTTCCAAGTTTAAAAGTATTATGAATATTTAAGATTTCAATGAATACAACTCAAATTGACTTAAAACGGTTTATTAAATTAAGTTTTGTTTGCGAGCTTTGAATGAAATTTCCGTAGCATTTATTCCACCGAATTTTTTAGCATTGGTTGAGGGCATCCAATTTTGGCTCGTAAAACTGATTTTGATTTGGGGAAATTTATTTCAGACAGTCTCATCTCACAAAAATTATTAATAGATTGAATTCGAACAATTTCCTGAATTTATTAGCCCAGATGAAAAAGAAATGTCAAAATTCTGTCAAAAACAACACATGGTGGTAAAATATTGAGGAAAATACATAATAATGGAGTTAGTTGCTGAAAAAAAGGACAACCGATGGAAAATTTAAGAATAATGTATATATCAATGATACTTAATATCAAATGCTTCAAAAATGACAAAATAATAGAGCTGTTAGAAATCAGTTTAAAACTCCAGAATTTTACTAAAATACATTTGATGACCAAACTATAGTAAGAAATCTTTAAATTCATGGAATAATGTTTTTTTCATCACAAAAAACGGATATTTTGTTGGGTAATTATCTTCATTTTTCCAATTTGCTAAAACACGCTATAAATTAAGATGAACTACTTGCCTTTGTCCTCTAAACAATATAATTATAGCTTTCCCAGGTCTGCCACGCATAAGAGTCAGAAAAGGAATGTGCCAGTTAGATAGTGGCCACGTAAGACAGATGTAAATTAGACCCAGAAAAACGCAGAGCAGCGTTAGACGAACCAGTGGCCACAGAAGCAGGACAACAAAGAACAGAAATAGAGACAAATTGAGAACTAAGGTCCATTGCGGTAACGTATGTTTTTTCTAACGACGAAATAAAATATCGATTAAAAATTAGGAGTCAAATCATATATCACACAGATCGACGGTGGGTGAGATGTATGGTAATTTCTTCATTTGATCTCTTGTTGTAGTACCAACTGGTATTACAGATGCTTGCTGTTTAAAGATCGAGAGCAAGAATGATAGAATACTTGTGACCAATGAGGTGAAAAGTAGATGATGAGAATACTACGATGCGTTGTATAATCTAGGCATAGAAGATGACGAAAATGCAAATATGATTGGATGTCTGAGCGTAAATTAGGGCTTAAGTGGGATATGGAAAAGATAAAATGTTATTGCTGGGAAGGTATATGGAATATATGATATAGTCGCTGTGTTGAGATGTAAATAGAGGCGATGGTTGTAATTAAAAGTAGGTTTGGTAGCCATCTTGTAAGGCATTTGAAAGTGTAAAGGTGCTTAAGACTGGTAGAAAGCATTCTGCTATTGTATAGACGTAAATAGGAGAAAGGAGAATGCAAGAACATAAGGATATGAGTTTGTTGAATGTTGTAGGTAAAGTGTATGGAAAAGTTGTGATAGTGCATATAAGATTGATAACTGATTGCTTGATATTATATAAAAAAGGAAGGGTTACGCCCTTGTAGGGTGTGTGTGGATCAAGCATTGGAACTGGAAGAAAGATAGCTGAAAGAACGTACATACAAGGTGTAAAGGGTCCGCTTGGTTCGTGGATCTAGACAAGCTTATGATTGTGTAGATAAAGGAGTATTATAACCGTTGTTATGGATGTATGGAGTGAGAAGTAAACTATTAGATTGTGTGATAAGAATTTATATTAGAAAGTAATCTGAAGTTAAAGTGAAAGCCTTACTGTGTGGTTTGACGTAATCGGAGATATAAGACAAGTTCGTATGATTTTGCAATGGATGTGTAATATCTTTATGGATTCTTTTCACTACAACTTTTTCTCTACGATCAGACAACTTAGTGGAAGACTGCCCTGATTTTTTTTTATTTTATAGATCCTTGACACAATTAATGTAGTGGGTGAAAGGGAATTTATTTTAAACTTATCTGCGTGAAACTAAGTGATGACCAACGAGGTCCTCAACGCCCAACATTTGTAAGGAGAGGTTGATAAAGAAAATGGTGAGGTAAGTGGAGGTGAAAATACCCGTCAAGTATAAGGTAAAATCATATTACCCTTGATATACAATAGATGGAGTTAATAGACTAAGGAAAGGAAAACTGGTATCACACCCAGGGAATATATTAGGTGGACCATTAAAAGCTTAAGAATGAAAATGTTTTTTTTAGAAATGGAGAAAAAAGGGAAACTATTTTAACTGCTATATGAAATGTGATGCCTGGCATTTGAATAGGGCCATGTCAAAATACCGTCTTCCACAGAGCCCGAACCTGGTTTGCGGTTGGTGACCTATAAAATTCCCATCAGATGTTTATATTCTATTGTGTTCCTCGGGGTCGTAGCCACCGAACAGTAGACATTCATGCAAATCCACTGAAAACTGTCAATCCAAAGAGGCTATGTCGAATGAAAGCCAATAACACGACAAAAAGAACCTTAACGTGGAATAACGACGAGTTAATTGTGGATTCGCGCAGATAACTATTAAGGGTATTGCACACCAAATTTATTCTCAGTTTGTGCGAAGGTTGGGGGATTAAGGAAGCCTACTTAGGATCACTCTGACTAATTCTGCTTTACTCACTTCCAATTCTTCATGCTTGTGTTTTACTAAAGTGACATAAATATAACTATGTCAAACCTTAATTGTTTAAGCCACAAATTGGAACAACAATATAATTATAATGAAGTACAAAATCCCATAACTCCACTAAGATTATATATGTATACAGTCTCCGCAGAAAATCTTGATCCAGCGTAGATGAAAAGCAAGCTGAAAGCTACCCCCAAACCTTGAGGGTAGCATTAAGCTTGGTTTTCATGTACCCCGAGCAGCTTTCTTTGGGATTTAGGTCTGGATTTTTGCAAAGCCATGCTAAGAGCTGATTTCCCTTCTCGGCTTTAAAATCAATTATTTTTAAGGCTGGTAGCAAGAGATCGAGTCATGTGAATAAAATCACTTTTCATGATTTTACACCACTGTTCTGTGGTCAAGTCCTTGTAATATTTGTGAAAATTGAGTATTTTTAGTCGCGTGTGAGTCTAGTCGCGGCCGACTCTACATCTCACTATGTCGGTCGCTTGGTCGGTCGGTCGGTTGGTCATCGGTCGGTCGGTCTCCGTTTTGCTTTTTTTGTTTTTGAAATAACAAAGTAACTAATCGGCTGATTCTAACGAAATTTGAACCCATTATGTTGTTTATCATTCTCTTTTGAATGTTATAATTCCATAGTCCTGCCAAGGATAGCCCATGAATTACTTTGTTTTGGCAATAACATCATAACTATTCGGCCGATTCTAACGGAATTGGAAAACCTTATGTTGTTTCACATTCTCTTTCTAATGTTATAACTTCCAGGGTCCTCCTAAGGTTATTCTTTAAATTATTGAATGTTTTGGAGGTCGTAAGGTCATAAATCAGAATAAGTGAGATTACGCGACTTTTTGGTCAGCATACCTTGTTTTCATCCTCCCTGTTAAATGCTTGGTAGTGAGCAGGCAAGTTGAGATATTTTTGCTCCCTGTCCGTTATCGTTGATTCAGACACTTCTAAACAATGGAGGTGTTTATTTCCTATTCGGCGGCTGTAAGGCTTGCCTTTTTCATTACTTCCCCGTTAATAAACTTGTTCGTTGTTATAGATGTTTTCCTCGGTCATCTCGAGATGGTTTTGTAGGGCTAAAAATCGAAACTACTTGTAGAGGCAGCTTGGCCTTTGATGCGTTGTACAGTCGCATAACCTTGACAGTTGCCCCAGCAATATTTTTAACTGACACATTCGATTAGTGCTCAAAAATGCAAAGATGTGGGCCTTTTCAACGTATGTGCAGTACTTATTATACGTATTAGCGAGTACAAACAAAGAGCGATGTTAAAGAAATTGCGATCAATGACCGCAACGTTTGACATCCATACTGTGTTAAATTACGATTTTCTAGGCCCTCTCGATGTGGTCTGAGGGCACGAGTACACTGTAAGGAGCTGCCCGACAAACGATAAAAGCAAATTCAGTGCACATAGGCGCAAAACGGGAAGATATTTGTGCCAAGTTTCCTAATATTTGTATGGTCCAATCGATCAAGGTTTTTTCTAACATAAATACGAATTAAACTTAGTACCGAACAATAACAAAAAAACTAATTTGTCTAAATATACATAAGATTAATAAAAAAATACTTAAGTGACAGGACTTCAAACGCCTAAATCTATCTAAACTTAAATCTCATGAATATGCTAAAAGATAATATCCCAGAAGCTAACTGGCTTCTAACTAAATCGACGTATCGATAAGGAGCGAAAATCACTGGGGAAAACTTCAACGAGGCAAGTACTGAAGGCGCTTCTCACAGACTTTTGAAAGGAAAATTGAACTTCGCTCTGGTAAATAAATCCTAAGATAAAGCAATGATGGAGTTGGTGAGAGTAGCAGAGGCGAAGTGTATGCAAGTAAATTAAATCCTAATATACCATAACATAACCATATATGCAAATATATCACATATAGTATCGACAATGCAGAACAGGTAGGCTTTAGATTCGAGCGTTTATTCATCCAAAATAGAACTGGATTTAGTGTTTGGGGTCTCTAACAAATTAATGACTTAAGAAAAAAAATCATAGTTAAATGAAGGTCCATAAATTAGGGAATATAGTAAAGTAAAATGAACAGACTCAGGAAGCTTTATCACTTTGTGATGCCAGTATTACAGAACACTGCAAGACTCTTTCGAAAATTACTATAAAACGTTTTCAACCCGAAAGCCTAAGTTTAGGGGTTTATAAGTCTATGCATCGCCATTCAGTGCCGGTTTAACCTAGTAGCACATGTAGCACATGCTACGGGCCCCGCGCTTCAGGGGGCCTCGCGGGGATGTATAAAAATAGTAATAATCAAGTTTTTGCCCTTAGGCACAGAAGGCCAGGACCAAATAATTCTTCATTTTTCTAATTTTTTCTATTATTATTATTATTATTTATGACGTTACTATATATAAGAAAATATAGAAAACTTTACTAGAGCATACTGCATAGTACAATAAGTCTGGCATTATGTTATAGTAGGACACGGTGATGTTCTTTATAAAGGAATAAAAAGTACAAAATAAAACCCTCCTTTTTCAGTTGAGTCCTCCCAGCCAAACTATCAGTTCTTTTAAAACGCAGCCTCTAAAGTAAGTCTGCACCTACGAAAAGAAGGAGTCAAAGTGCAGACAGTTAGAAAGCGTATAAATCTTCACCTTCGGTTTAGAGCCCAATCTGACAAATTTATGCAAAATGGGTCCAAGGAGAACAAAGGTGAAAATGATTCGTGGAAAAAATTAAATTAGGCCGATAAGCTAAAGCGAAAGAATGAACAAGAAAAGTTAAAAACTAATTGTCTTGGTAATGAAGGGGAGACTCCGAAAACGGGTTAATACTTTGAGATCCTTTAAAAAGAAGGAAATACAAGTCCTATTCAAATGTTGCTCTAAAATTGATTTATATAATGAAATCACTTCATCTAAATAAAATCTTTGCTTGCTCAAATACAGAATGGTTCAAAATTGCAACGAATTAAAATCCTGAAGAAACAAACGAGAGCATTTCGTCTTAACACATAAAATGTTCAATAATTCTGTTTCGTATACAATCTAAGGGAAGCATAACGGGGTACCAGCCTCAAATCACTTCTCACAGCAGATTTGCAGAAATTAATATGTAGTAAAGAAGGACTTTAGGCTAGCGCCCGATGGTCGAAAGTGGTGGGATTTGGCCCTCATTATATGTAGTGCCTAATCAACTATGGAATACAAATATTCTACAAGAACATTGCACTTAAGTGGTTCGGAACCCTTCTCCATAAACTTCACAGCCCTCTCACTCTCAGCTCGTTTAATTACCGCGAGCCATTCTTTGAGGCACCTCCATTCCGACAATTTTAAAGAGATCGATTTTTTTTCACTTTTAACTGACCAAACAAGTTGCGCCGTGATCAGAAAGTTATGGAGCAAGGCACACAAATTTACAGCGTTCTGCTCTTTTTCTATCACTAACTAAGTTCAGACCATTATGATTGACTCATTAGGCCAATAATACACTCTGTGGTCACTAGTGAGTAATCATTATGAATAGCCCCTCAATAAGTAAGGGCATCCTGTAACTTGCCCATACTTGCTTATCACTTTAGCAAGCACGCACGAGCAATCTAAAAGAGCTACCCTCTAAACAACTTCCACTATCCGATGCATAATTTTTAATCATATATTGAGACATTTCAGTTTCTTGCCATCAGACCCATGGCTATAACTTTCGTTTAACCATGATTGATAGGTACAGCAAGTAGATAAGAGATATTTCAAACTAAGATCTATCATATATACGTTTTTCAGGCTTAGGAGTGCCTAACACAATCATTTCAGAGAATGCAATAACTTTCGCTCCAGTACTTTCGTCGACTTTATCAGAAAATTAGGCATTAAGCATATGTTCAAATCACCCAATTAGGCGAGGGGTAATTCGTATGTCGTTTACCAACTTTTTTAAGAGCGATTTGCTTGCGGGTTCATTCTTGCAACAATCATTTGATAAATAGCGCAATTAATCCTTACCAATTCCTCACAAACTAAGGGCGAAGAATCTATCTCCTCTGCCCAACAAGTCTAAGGCAAATAATTATTATGCCTATCTGGCAAATTGGCTACCGGTGATAGTGCATACTTACCTATTTAAAAGTTTATGGTGTGAGCAAAAATTTCCTTGCCGGATGTTTCGTTGCACAATTTCTTGGTCGCCGGCCGTTTCGTCGTCAGACATCTCGTTGCCGAACAGTATTTTTTCTTGCAATACGATATTTTTGAATTTAAGGCCATTTTACTTAAACCCTATACTGTTTTGATGTAAGAATTGAAAAAATTATTTGATTATAGTTACTTCACATTTCTACCTCTCCGATCCACTTTAATGTAATGCTTATACTGGTGAAAAAAATAAGGAGGATATTGACGTATTATAAATGGGAAGAAAGAGGAAAATGTGGCAAACGACTAAAACAATAAATGATGTTCTTCAAGGTGATCCACTCTCACATTCCTACCCGCCAGAGGCCAAAGGAGCCAATGTACTCAAAAGGGGTACTGTAATGCAAAAGTGCACATCTGATTTCCCCTAGAAGCAGTGGTTCTTTTGCCAAAAAGGCAACTCTTAGCGGAATTATTAGAAGAAACTTAAGAGGGAACAGATTCATCTTATTTAAAGACGATAGCATCATTACTATGGCAACTGGCGCTAACCTTGATTTACGGGCGAAGCTTATACATAAGTTTTATAATGGTACATTCACAGTGCTACTTCCGGCTATCAAGTATATTCCATCCATGCTTTTCATGGAGAAAGCTATATGTTTCACTAGTGTATTTCATCGTTGAATTCCAAAATCATGAATAAAATGATATGACCTTTAGTAAACTTAAAAAATTGACTATGGCTTCTTTAGACCAAGTATGAGAGTACTTGGTTATGCGCTGTGATAAGAGGAAGGTGAAGACGCCCACACTTTCATATATTAATGTAGAATTTAAGAGAAAAGACCTTAGCCAGAATTCCTCGCACAAATAATTCCAAACATAGCTCGCCTAATTACAAAATTGAACAAAATGCTATTATGCAATTAAATAGTTTAAAAATATGCAATTGTTAAGGAAAGAATAAAAATCTCTAAAATGACTATTCCAACATAGATAGATATATATGTGCTTACGTTAAGTACACATCAAAGAAATTTGGAGGAACATATTCCACTACTCTGTCCCTGGGCACTTGTCTAGGTTGTTCAATAATATTTAACGCGCTTAACTCCTTCGCACTATTTTCGGAGAAGAAGGCCCAAAGGGCATTAAACGCCTGATTAAACGCATTGGAGTTGAGACTGTGGTGCTCTGGTATAACTTCGTTAGGGTTTACAAAAAGCACTACCCTACCCTCCTGATTAATATTTATCCACTGTGATACTCGCACTTGAAGATTTGATTGGAGAAGAAGCGTCCCACGACGCTACAGGACACAGTCTTGGAGAATATCCGCCTGGAGGTGCCGACCATGTAATCGAACCAGTAAAGGAGATACTGAGACAAGAATCCCTGCCTTCAGAGGAGGAAAACCCGAGGAGGCCCTGTGTCCGGCTGCCCGGGCGATGATCGCTCGCCATTCGGCCAGCCATTGTTGTTGAGTCCTTCTATCGGCGAGTTCTAGCGTGGCCTTTACTGCAAGGGGAAGACCTGCCTGCACATAGCAATCGTCTTCTTTCGCCCACGCCGGGAGGTTCATACGTAGGGCGCGGAATGTAACTGGGGAAGCCTGATCGGGCCGAGAGGTCCCTATCGGACAGATGTATACCGCTATCAGCTATCACTCGTTCACGAGCGTCTCGGATGGCGGATTTCCAGTTGTAGTTAAATACAACGTAGTAGAGCTTCAGTCTTGACTTAAAGAGGAGAGTTCTTTGGGTGTGAGAAAATCACGGAATCTATAAATGACCAGCAGTTGCTGGATTTCCTCCTGGTACGTTTTTTGAATCTTTGACTGTTTATTTCCTGTTTATTTGCGGTGTCGGAAGGCGGTATGGCTCACGCGCCAGTAAAGCAACATCCGAGGCTTGTCCCGGGGGTGCTAGTTTAGGCGGGGGTGAGATCGGCCCAGAAATATTACCCTCAGGGGAAAAAGAGGAAGACCCACAGGCTGGATCCCCGAAGCGCCCGTAGCATGGGAGGTTAGTGTTCTAGCCGCCTGTGATAACGGAAGGATTTGCTCTTCTTGCGACAGCTCTCCGTGATAACTTGAGCACTGGGAAGCAGGTAATGTAAACCAGAGGTTGAGGGGCTGGTTGTCAACTAAGAGTCAGTGATTGAAATCTGATTATTAGAAATCTGGGATGAGGTTGCCGGCTTCTCTCTCCCTTCAGGTGATGAATCGGTATGCACTGATGTTTTGTTGGTCGTTAAGGTGTGTTTTCGCAAGGCAGGCATCCTATTCTCCAAGAAACCGCAAGGGTTTCGAGAATAGCAAAGTATGAGCAAAAAATAGGAGCCCATAGGGACTTTAGGACTTGAAACTTTTAAATAATTATAAAAATATAGTTTTATTTTCGAAGACGTCACTAGTTAAAAGCGTAGTGTTTTCAGCAAAGTTTATTCTTGAATTTTTGTTTGTTCGACTGTAAAAATATTTGATGTCTTCACCAGGTCTTCTAGATCACCAGTAGAGTAACCCTCGCCATCCTGATGCAGTTTGATGCACTCTCGGATTTGCATATTATTGTTTAAATATCTATGAATTTAAATAGGCTGGTATTTTAACAACGGTGCTAGTTCAGCTTTTTGTGGCTCCTTTTGTCTGTTTTTATTTTACATTTGACAAGGAGAAGATAATGAAGGGTAGAGCGTAGTAACTTCCGTATTTAAAAAGAAAGAAGCGTGTTTAAAGATTGTCATAATGAAATGGGGAAGGACTCACTGAAAGCAACTGGATGGGCGGTTTTGTAGACACTGGTTTTAGTTGCAAACATGCTGTGTTCAAGGGAGCAGTGCGCTTTTGCCCGTAGAGGCTTATTTTTCTAACGGCCACTCTGTCATCGCGATGCAATGAGCCTTTCTTCGTCACTTAGAAATTCCCCCGCGAGGCTGTATTCTTGATCGTAAGTCGATTTTATTGTAGGTGGATGCCCTTAAGGAAACGGGTAATATGTCCAACAGAAAGGAAGGAGCTACGGAGACCGTTACGACACATGAAAATGTCGAACGAGTTCGCCAGTCTATGCTGCAGCCTCCCAAGCGTTCTGCTCGTAAATATGCAATTGCCCTTGTTATATCCGGACGTTGTATTCGTCAAATTCTTCACGATGAACTCCATCTTCACCCATACAAAATGATTTTGGTCCAACATCTGACGGAACGTGATTATGTAACTCGACAAACTTTAGTTGAGTAGCTGGTTGCACCTTACCCAACAACGCACTTGTGTTCTTCACTGACGAGTCTCATTTTCACCTTAGTGGCTGTGTTAACAAAACAGAATATGCGATACTGGAGTGAAAAAATTCCAGGAAACTTCATGAGAGGCCAATTAATTTTTATTGTGTCATGGTATGGTGTGCAAATTTATGAGTAGAGATCATTGGCCCTTACTTGTTTTACTATATTTCTCCACGGTACCGGATTTGATCTTTTAGAAGCTCAAAGTTGTTAACACACCATTACTTTAATCAAAATAAAAAATGAACGCTGATTATTATACTACTGTATATTTCCTCGAAGGTTTTAATCAAATCTAGTTGGATGTCTGGATTAATATATAGAGGCTTGATCTTGTTTAGAGAGGTGAGTTACAGGTTACGGGTTATGGTGGTATGCCGATTGGTCATAAACTTTAGTTGACAATGGGTTAACAGAGTGCGGGTGTCGGGCGAAGTCAGTTAAGGTATTACCATCGAGTTTGGTCTGCCTCCAAATGATCTTAAAACGGATAATCCGCTCGTACGCTGGGTTTGAAAGGTAACTTGGTGATCGCTTATTAGAAGGAAAGGCGTAAAATTTGGTGGTTTGGTAGGCTTCAATCTCGGCTTGCCTCAGTTCCGGCAAGCGATATTGTCGAGTCTTTGGCCATCACTGTTAAGTTTCGCTGTTTCGTGTAAGTCTCCTTCCCCGACAGATTGTTGGAGCTACAGACGGATGGGTCAAGGACCAAGAATGGACAGATGGCACGAATTATAATAATGCTGCTCATGTATAAGTTAGAAACGAGAATTAAGAATTATGAATCATCACAAGAGTGTTTTGGGCCGTCTATTTATACTACCGTCATTAAGGAGTATGAATTATCTTCTCATAATCTGAATGCGGGGCGGAACCTATCGGGTTATAGGGTGTTCGTTTGTTCTTTGTTACGACTTCTGGACGGATTCAAAGGGTGTGTACGTGTTCCGTTTGGGCACGTGTGTATTAGGAGTGTATTTGCATTTAGCTGCCTTTGGCTTTATCAGGCCAGCATTCATAGCAAGATTTATTCCGCCGTTTCACAGGCTCACGTAAAGTCTGGCTGGTCAGTTCAGATATCGCCCTAAGTTTGCCCAGCTTCCTTCGTTATATGTTTCCCAACCTTTCAGCTCATATCTGTTTTCTCATGTGTGTATGTTTATACATCGTGAGGAAACACCAAAGATTTCGCTTGCATCCTTACAATATTCTCTATTTTAACCTGCGGCGAAGGGCCAGGTCTAGGCGTCTCTTTTTTTCAATAGGAGGAAAGTTCGATTGTACCCATTTAGACTCATGAAATGACCCGTATGACCAAGGAACATATGGTTATTCACCCTGTAGATTTCAAAGCTGCCATCAAATTTTGCACTGGGTTGCGCCTTCTACTGACGGAAGCCTCATTTAGCCATTCAAAGGCACTTGTAAGTGATTTGAACCATGGGAAACCATCAATGCAATAACCATTTATCATCTTATTACAAAATGCCGCAGGTCATTGAAAATACTTTCCCTCTTGTTTTCTAAATACATATTAAATTATTGGTTAACATTATTTCCAAGTATTTTGCTTTGTCCGACATTAGTTCATTGTTACAACATGGAATAATATTTAAGTGTTCAATATATGTAGGTGTGACCAAATTCAAGATTTCATAGGGCAACAGGGTGCTCATTTGTGATGTTCTTCCTTGGTCTACTCCACCTTGCAATTTAGGCGCCACAAATATTGCTGCATAGTATTAGTCTAGAATCTGTTTAAGGAGTAAGAACGTTATATAAACCTAAGTTAAGGGGTGGAACTGCAGTGAACTTTAAGAATGAAGATTCCTAAAATGCTGAGAGCCAAGTTGCCGCTTGATACATTTCGATTAAATGATTCTATTCCAGCAGATGAGGAATGTAATAATGAAGAGTTTGTTAGGGAATATTATGCTTGACAAATATGCTTACGCCATTATTGCACTCTTTGCGAATATAAAGCGTTGAACCGAGGTCGGCGAGGTATCCGATCAAATTCTTTGTTCGAATTTGTAAGTTCTTAGGGTATAGACGATGACATGGTAGTCCTGTATTCATTGTGGCCAATATACGTTAATATTATAAGAAAACAAAAGAGAATTAAACAGTTACCATCGTCCAGTCATCTTGTCCACCAGTTACATGTAATTGGACTGTGGATATGAATACTTAAATGGGCGGACGATAGCTGTGTTATGATGGGCTATGCGCGTCAGGACGGGTGTAGGAGTTACCTACTCACGCGAGAGTAGGCCCAGTATATCTACCCAATAGGCGTCCGGTCCCTCTCTGGAATTAAACCCATCACCTGTACTTCATAAATCGAATGCCGTTTCCACTAGGCTAGCAAACCTCAAAAATATTAAGCACAGAGAGAGGAACAATAAAAAAACCTACATTAGAGAATTAGACCAAACTGGGTGGGGAAACAAATGTAGTCACAACAAGCTGGACAGTAACGCAGATCAAGATTTTTCATCTGGGGTCAATGGACCACTTGGGGGCATGTGGGTAGGTTTGAGTTGTTTTATTAAGGTTAAATAATAATTTAAAACTATAATTTATATTTTTGTATTCTATCGTTGACAAATGTTTTATTCTTATTAAAAAAATGTGCTGTAGTGTTCCCTCACACGCGTGATTAAACATTTGCTTAACACAAGAGAACAATGCCTTTTCAATGAAGGATTCTTAACCTATTCAGAGGATGTTAGTTGCTGATTTACATATAAATTACTGTTTATTTGGCGGGGTGGGAGCCCCAGCTCAATGTGATTAGTCAACTAAAAGAAAGTACAACAAATACTCGATATATTTGTGATTTACTCTCATTGATGAACGTGGGGGAGTACAAACACCACAGTTTTTTTCTGTGTGACAAGATTATGGCCAATGGGAGCATCAAGCCAGAAAAGCTGAAGGAGAACCTTACTTTTAACCACCCTTAAAATATATCAGACACTGTTGACCTGTTTCTTACAAAGAAGGCTGGATTTGAGAAAACTGTTACCCAATCTTGGATTTGTCCCAGCAAAGAACCCGTCTTCAAGTATCTTACCACCCTGAATATCACATTTACAAACAAAAAACACGATTGGAGTAAACTTCGTACAACCCTGGAAATGGTCGAGGTGTTTTGATGGCTTGGAGCAAAGAAAAAGATTTAAACAGTGACTTTGTCAGATGAAGTTAACCAGCACAGAAATGTTATCATTTCGGCTATTTTTTTAAGCAACCTTTGAAGGAAGTGAAACCTATCCTATTTTCATCCAGCTTGCAACTGGAGTAAACTAGTAGTCTCTTATTTAACTCAATTCCTAATATTCGTCCATTACATACATGCGAATACAATCAAAGAATAAGTTCTACTATATGAGTTTATTCTAAAAACAATAATAAAAGACAGGGACTTAGAAATGGTGAATACTTTTTTTGCCAAGCAAAACTTTGACTCAAAGAAAAATCTTGTTAATCTGTACAAAAAAGAAAAACAGAAATGCGTTGCAACACATATGGTTTGATGCGTAGAGGGATAAAGGACTTCTCAGGTCATCGTGACCTATTATGTTATACATCGTCCTGCATGAAGTCCTAAAAGAACTCTTGTCTACGTCCATTTTATCAAAGTCGAATTTTCAACAGGTTTTGGTAAGAAATAGGAAGAGAATATGAAGTTTTTTTGTATCACACAAAGTTTTGCTGGTCTTCCAGAAGAAACCCCTAACTTTTTCCAGTGTAGTATTTATTCATGGTTAAGTTTAATTAGCGATGTTTGGATATATATCAATAAAGTAAATCTTTCTTTTCTAGAACCAGTAGTAATCATTACGGATGCCAGTGAAAGAGCCTAAGCTTTTCTTGCACAGCTGAAACCATTTCATTTTCTTAATGTCAGAGGAAGTTTACTTGCAAGCTAGAATTGAAAGAGTTAAAGCTTTGGAAAATTCTCCGATATTAGAAATCGGCAGACATCCGGATACACTGCAGAAGTCCTTCACACTTTATTTTGCTCAGGCGACTTTAAAGGTGAAACATAGATTCACGATACTTTCCATGCGGGCAATGAAAAGTATACGAAATGAATTCAACTAGAAGGGTCTCGAAAAATTTTGGTGTTTGTCGGCATTTAACAGGATTGTTATTGCGACAATAAAGTTTATATATATCAAAATACATTCCTGTATTATTATAATAAAATGAAAAAAAGAAGATATATTTCTCTCGCAGCGAGAATAAAGGTGAGAAAGTTTTTCAAAGTGAAAACTCCGCACAAAAAGAGAATATAGGTGAGGTGAAACGAGGCCTAATGAGATAAAACGAATCAAACTATTTTTTGAAAACAGGAGATAGAATATAAACAACGTTTGAATATATATCTTGTACTAGATGAGATATAATTTTGTTTATTAAATAAATATCAATTTGAGAAAGACTATAAATATAAATAGTAACTGACATAATTTCAATACAATTATCACCTGATGACAAGATTACGTTTATTAAGAATGAGACGCTAAGTTAGATTTGGAGAGAAATAATATCACGACGCGAAATGGAAATTCATAGAAAGAGAATATTAATTATTTAACTCGGGAAATACGATGTTGCTTGAATGAAGAACGCCGGGAGAAATCCCAAATAACAAAAACTTTCTCCTCGATAGGACGAATTCCGTCAGGAAAAATGTGTTGTCAAGGAAGAAAAATTGCGGGACTACAAAAAGACCCTTAGATTTGTTGAGTATGATATCATACTTTTATAAATGAATGAATACTTGACAAAAATGGGAGATGTTTTATTATAAACAGGAAGAGGATATCTGTAGGTCATATATTTACCAAAAGCGAAAGAAACTTTGAATGGTCTGACCTATATTAGCAAACCATAAGGCATTTTAGTTTAAGAGGACCCAATAATCATGTTAATAGTCTTTTTAGATATCATCTGTGTAAGAAGGGATCTGGTTGAAAACACGAACCGAAAAAAAGAAAAACCAAAGAGGGCAGTTAAAATTCAAGAGATACGGTAATGAGTACGGATTGGGTATAGTTTGTGCGTTTAAACGTCTCTAATCCCACACAGCGCAAAATGAACCGGGTGTAGACTTCTGTACAACCTGAAGTAAAGAGGTGCATGTGAACGTTAAAGGACAAAAAATGCCAGCAACCATCAGGAACTTAAACTTCTGCTTCATTTTCGTAAGTGTATCTGAATCTAATTATCGCGAAGGTGTAAATACAGGTCCTCCTGTCCAATCACTCCGATGCATCACGATGTTTTCAATATTCCTTTCCTTCGAAGGTGGATGAGTATGACCAGGAAACTCCGGCAGAAGGCACTGAAAGTGAATCTAGTTGGAAGGCTGTCGGACGGTTAGGAAGGTTGTATGGTCTATAAGCTAGCGATTGCTAAAGGCCAAGTGAAACTGAAAGGTTACGCCTTCTTTGGGTCTTAATATTTATAAATTTGTGGCTTTAAGGACTAACTCTGAGAAAAAAACAATCTTTGTCCTTGCCAAAGGCATTCAGCACCAGTGTGAACCAGGTATGAACAAATACAAAGTGGGGAAAAAATATGTAAGAGAAGACAAACCTGAGGGAATGATGAGGCGACAGAAGAAGTCGAGCATTACTCATATGCCTTGATAATTTAAAGCAGCTGAAATTGAAGAAATCAAAGAATTTGGAGCATTAGAATGAGAATGAGGAGACTGGGAGTGAATTGTATGTTGTGGTAACGAAGCAGGTGGATTAGGATTAGGTGAACAAGGTATTGTTTGTAATTATGTGCAGGGCTGCAAACAAAAGAAGACAAACCTGAGGGAATGATGAGGCGACAGAAGAAGTCAAGCATTATTCACATGCCTTGATAATTTAAAGCAGCTGAAATTGAAGAAATCAAAGAATTTAGAGCATTAGAATGAGATTGAGGAGACTGGGAGTGAATTGTATGTTGTGGTAACAAAGCAGGTGGATTAGGGTTAGGTGAACAAGGTATTGTTTGTAATTATGTGCAGGGCTGCAAACATTCTACGGCTTGTGTACTACATTTGTTTTTGTACTACCATGAATTAGTTGGTTGGGGAAAAGTAAGGATAGAGGAAGCAGGATGATGACAAATACGAAATTTAGAAGAGGCAGCATTAGATGAAGAATGGGAATGAAATGAGTGGTAATATTTGCTAGGCTGTGTATAATGCACATCGTTATTACTATATTGATCATGAAAGGGGCACTCACCATTTAATTTATGGTGAGAAAATTTAGGAAGGTGAGGATAGACGGAAGAATGATTAGAAAAAAATATGCTGCACTTCACCTCTTGTGCTGGAATGCCCATGGTTATTTTTTGTCTTTGAAAGGATGAACGGCGCCTCTCGCTTCTCATATGACCCTGCTCCTGCTGTACCTCTGGCGTAGTTTCAGCTCACGGATTACATTTTCAAGGATCTCCAACTTGGCAATAAAATCCGGCGACTAATCGGAAAAATCTGGCTACGTTCAGTCTGTTTGCTGGAAAACTCCGTCAGGGCCAAACCATTCGAAATTGTGGCATTGGAAGTTGGATATGGTTATTTGGTACCATTTCCCAGTTAACGTGTGTGTTATTGAATTATGTCGCCTACGCTGGCCATCTACTCCACATTATATGGGAAAAACATTAAGATTAGGGGCCTATAATTTTTCGGTATCCCACGCATGAAAATTTCTTTGAGGAGAGAGTCGAAAGGTTCAGATTGAACGCCCTTAGAATTTATTTACGAGACTAGTCTCAGTATTAAGTTTACCACACCCTCTTCGGTGGTGTACTGAAAATGGAATGGACACCAAAGTCGTTACACAACCTCAAAATCACGACAACATAAACCCAGGGAAAAAGGGTCATTACTCAGGGGTGTGGTTCTAAGATCATTAAATATATTGTTTACGATCAGGTTCGGAGAATAGGAACTACATTTAAATTGACCATCAGAAGGATTGATATTAGGAATTTCTCCTATTAGTATCGATTCTACAATTGTAGGTCGCGTGAGAGTCAGGACACGGCCGATTCTACATCTCACTATGTCGGTGGTCAGTCGGTCCCAGTTTTCTTTTTTTGGTTTTTGTAATAACATTGTAACTATTTGGAAGATTTTAAATATATTCGAAACCCTTATGTTGTTTTACATTCTCTTTCGAATGATATAATTGCCAAAGTGCTCCAGGTTAGCTGGGAATTATTTTGTTTTGAGAATAACATCATAACTATAGGGCGGATTCTAACGAAATTTGAAACCCTTATGTCGTTTTACATTCTCTTTCGAATGATAGAATTGCCAAGGTCATCCCAAGGTTATTCCAGGAATTCTGAATGTTTTGAAGGTCGTAAGGTCATAAATCAGAATTACTTAATTAGAATTACTTCGTTAGAATTACTTAATTCTAACAAAAATATTGTGATGACAAAATCCGAGAGAACTAACCAAATTGTTTTGTTAGACAAAAATTCTTATCGTGAAAAATTACAGGATTTACTTACGATAAAGAAGAAGAGGAGACTTCCTGTAGATTATCCAATTCAAAGATAATGAGAGTTCTCAGGAGATAAAGCACATTTAGATTATTGTCCTCAACGTTTGGTGGCGGCAGAAAACGATGCAGGGAAAACCTCGATTGAGGACACTCCGCCACATTTAGTTCAATATTTTGAAGAACTGACTACCTTTTTTAAAGAACTGAGAAACTAACTACATGTTTATAGCTGACAATATAGAATATTTAGGCTACACCGACGGTAGTTTCACTTTGTAAATTGAGGGCCCAAAACTACCTAAAACATGATGCAGGCATCGAGTTCGAGACAACAGGTAAATCTCTAGATGTTACTCAGGGCGATCGAAGAAACTTCAGTCGAAAATCTTAAGGAATAGCAGGAAGCGGCAAATTACTTCCATCCGAAACGCAAAGCTCAACTAAATCTCCCGAATAGGACGAACAAGGACATATATATTGTCCTTAATGCTGAAGAACGAGAGGCGTGCCGCCTTAAAAGGCAATAGAAAGAGAGCACGAGATTTATGGGTGAAATTCTGCAGCAGAAACCAAGGCTTAGATATCCTATTGACTCATTTCGGGTCAAAAAGTGGCAAATTTAATGTCGCACCAAAATAAATCTTTGATCGAGGTTCTCGCTTGAATACAATCCGAGATGATACAGAAATGAATTGATTTGCGCTCCTTTCTCTTCCATTTTTCATAGTTCCATCTTTATATGAAGAAAATTAGTGCCTTACTCGAGAGTAATCCGATGAAGGAATAATCGATCAGTGGAAAGTTAAATAAAGTAAGAAATATCAAGTATGAGAAAACTTAGCCTGGTACGGACAACCTTATTAACTTGAAATGCTGGTGGCTGGAAAGAGCACTGGAAGCCTCCAGGTACATTCAAGGAAAGTGAGGCGCATCGGTGCTCTCTCTTTGACCTCGACTCATCTGATCACTCATTAATTAATCCCATTCAATGGACAAAAAATAGCCTTCAGGGGAAGTGGTTGAAAATGGCTCTTTATCCCTAACAAAAGGAAGCAATTTGAGATAATTAAACCCTCAAACCTTTCGATAGAAGAAAATGGAAAAGGAAACCAAGGATACGCCCTCTTTCCCGCTTAGAACCTACCACAGTTCACGAGGACCTTTCAACTGGATTTTCCCCTTTAGTTCTGGTCCTTGTAGTTTTCTTCTCTGATTTATGAGTGTTCGATTATGTATTTTCTATATTTTCCCCTTAAATCTGGAATACGCTGTGATACGCTCATCTTCCTCCCTAGGGGCTTCTAAGTTTGATTTCAAGACACACCTTTTATCTTATGCCTCTTCTTAGTCGTTTTAGGGAAGCTCTAATACGACTATTATTATTACCGTTATTTTAATTATTATGTTTATTTATTAATAAATCTAAAATCTCCATATCACTTTCTAGCAATATAATCTATCTAAATATTAACCCACTTGTCATAAACTATTTTTCACACCAAATTTACTCCAATCAAACACAATCGCCCAATGCGTATTCTCTAATATCCTTAAGCATTTCGGTCTTTCTTAAAAGTTTGCATTGAAAAAAAATCCTCTTGTTTTCTTTGGAAATTTTTCCATTCCGACTTCTTTTCTTTCTCGTCTCAGCCCCAAATTCCGATTTACCTTTCTCTTCCCCACCTGTTTATTTCACCCGCATACGGTGGAAAAAAGAAATGGCTTTGAAAGAGGGGGCCTGGGAATGAGTTCATTTTAGAAAATAATCATTTTCTTCCAGACCTTTTTCGCATAAACATTGAACACTGGAAATATAAAAGTGAAGAATATAGTAGTAGAGGGTTTTAATAAGAGAAATAGTGGGGGAAATGGGGAAAATTATAGGAAAGCGAAAATGAAAAGGAGTATGAAAGACAGGTCCCTGGTGAAAGGGCATCTCTGGCTTTCTTTGCGTTTTGTTATATAATTCGTGATATATATATATATATATATATATATATATATATATATATATATATATATATATATATATTATATGTGGAAGGCATTCAAGCCTTTGTAGCAGCGGGTTTATTTGCTCACTACTTTTTTGTGAAGATTTGCATATTCTTATCTAGGTAGTTTTCGCCCAGATTTTGAGTTTTTTGATTATTTGGTTATTTTGTATTTTTTGTTTTTTATTGCTCTTTTGAATTTTTGGCGAGTTTATCGCACAAAATTTGGGGGAAAGTTTAGAAAAAAATAGCACTTGCTAATTTAGTAAATGATATCGTGTGGCTTTGTTTGCGTTTGGTGTTGTGAAAAAATCTAAGTGAACGTTGGGTCTACGTCATCGTCAATGAGTAGTCTGCTGCTTTTAAAGGGTATTGCGCGTCCTATATCATCAAAGTCCATTTGCTCGTGCACAAACTCGGGAGGAGGTGCACTTTGTCCCAGATTTTAGCTGCTCTCAGGTGAAGCTCCACATTTATGGGGGTATCCCCAGTTCACCATGGAGCTCACTCTGCCTTCTCATCTCTCTCCTTCGGGTTCCTGTTATGATGTAGACAGCCTATTTTGGACCCTTTGTAGTTTAAGGACTTGGTTCTTGGAAATCGCGTTTATAGGGACCGACGGATACAGGAGTTTAGATCGAATGCATGCGTTGTAGATCTTCAGTTGGAGGTACTCAGGTTTATGAACTTGAAAACTTACCCCAAGTCCCTCTGTGCATTCGATGTAGTTTTTGCTACATGACTCCCATGGCCACCAGTCTTAATAAGGAGTACCAGAACCGTGCCATCCGTGCGGTATGGTATTCGTACACCCCCCACACGGATGTCTGCAAGTGTCCGTCGTTATAGTGGAATTACACGGAACTTTTGGGCATTGTTAGATATCTTGCATCTTCTCTCGAAAGAGTTGATGTTTTCGATTTCTATCACCGTACTCTGTGCCATGTAATTCGGATTCCGATAGGGCGTCGTACATTTTATTGTTATATCGTCCGCAAATTGGACATATAACGAACCTTCAGTCAGAGGTCAGGGAAGGTCGATGGTGTAAATATTGTAGAGCAGGGGGCTTATGCACCTCGAGCTGTCGCCTCGAGCTCGAACTCGGGGCCATTGTAATCCTTGATACTCAGAAACGCCCTCCTCTCCATTACGTAATCGCCTAGGATCCTTTCAAGTATGGGATTGAGGCCCAGTTGAAAGATTTTATATTGTAGGCCTCTCCTCCATACTTTGTCAAAGGCCTTTTTAACGTCGCTAAAAACTAGATTTGCATGGCGTCTTTCAGCTTTTACTTTTGCCAACATCTCGGTAATCACGGCTAGCGCCGTGTCCGTTCCTCGCTTTATTCGGAAGCTATGTTGCTGGTTGTTATGAGAATTGTTATCCTCAAGAAACGAATTTACCCTGTTGGCCAATATCTTCTCCAAGACTTTCCCTGAAAATCCTAAGAGAGATATAGGCCTGAAGTTAGCTGGACTGTCTTGTGGTTTACTGGCTTTGGAAATGAATATCATTTTCGCTACCATCCAGTGGTCAGTGAAGTAACCGACGTTCAGACACACGTTCATGATATTCATGAGTCCCAATAAGATGCTAGGCGGAGCTCGAATAAAATTCTTCCTTGTCAGTCGTGTACGCCCTGGTGCTCGCTGACGAAAGGATTTTAAGGTTTTTGAGAGTTCTTCGGCAGTAATTCTACCGCCGAGCCTCTCCATTTCCCTTTCCCATGATACGAATAGTGAGGATGGGTTCTGTGTATCTGATCATTCAAGTCGCTAATAATTCCGTCTTCGAAGTCTAAATCGAAGTCATCATTCTCTTCCGGGGATATCTTAAATATAGATGCCCCAAAGAGCCTGAATTCCTCTTCGATTTTTTCCTCGTCAGTAATTTCGGTATTTTTACATCTAAGTTTTATAGTCTTTTGTGGCTGTCCACCTCTTAATCTTTTTACAGTCTGCCAGAATGTACGTGAGTTGGTTTCTATGTTCAGTCTGTCAATTAAATTGTCCCAAAGTACACTCTGTTGGTCCGTAATAAAAGTCATTAATTCGTCATGTATGTGTCGTGTTTGTCTGTGTGTAGTGATGTTGGGGCCAGTGGGGTCCACTTCATTGATCCATTTCCTATATTCCCTCGCAAGGGATTTCATTCTTGGGGTCTAGGAAGGGGCAGGAAGAGTTTTATATTTAACTGGGGAATGGCTTCCTTATCGGCTCTTAATAAATTATCATTAATTTTATCCAACTCCTCATCAATTTCTTTTAGGGTGGCATTAGTTAAGGGGTCAGGGTTGTAATTTTCGAGGAGTTGTTTATACTTATTTAAGTTGGCTCGAGCGTAGCTCTTGCGTTCTGGGATAGGGACTTGAATAGGGGAGGTTGAAATTTTTATAAGGATAGCCTGGTGGTCGCTGGGAATAGGGGGACCCAGTTCAATGAAGTAATTGTAAGAGAACATAGTGCTAGTGAGCACTATATCTGGTTTTGTGGCTGATCTGTGTGTGATGTATGTGGGAAAGTTTCGTCTAATTTTTGTCAGGATTTGTCTTTCAATAAGTGTCTCAAGATTCTTGCGTGCTGGGTTGGTCGACATGTAGTCTGAGGCAGCACTCCTTGCATTGAGGTCGCTGGCAAAGAGAACGGTTCTGCCGTGACCAGAGAGCTGCAGGAAGTTGGAAAGGGGCAAGTACACCCTCCTTGGGGGCTGGTATCCTGTTGCCAGAACCAGGGGGCTCACTGCCATACGGACCTCAACAGCGAAGTAAGACTCATCGTGTCCACTTATTGATTTGAAGTCAAGACCTCTTTTCACAGCTATAACACATCCGTCGAAACGTCTTCCGCCCTGAATTTTGGTAAAGACTTCGTAGCGGAAAATCTTTAGTCTGTATGTGTCATTTATCCCATTTTCTGAAATAAATATAACGTCTGAGTTGCATTGTCTTATTAAATTACCGTATAGTGTCTGTTTGTTCGTACAGCCGTCAGAGTTAAAATGTAATAGTCTTAATGTCTCCATTGTCTAGTTCACTAAAGATTTCTGTGCGTAGTCATGTTGTTTTGGACTTATTCTCTTACGAGCTTAGGTCCTCGTGGAGTGTAAGGGGGTGTGGTCGTTTTTCCTGTTCATATTTTTCTGTATTCGCCGTCCGTAAGAGTGATAAAGGTTTCGGGTGTCAGCTCGATCAAGCCTTGGAGTAGAGCCTCCTCAACTTGTTTCTCGCTATAGTCGTCCGAGGTGAATTCCCATTTGTATTTTCCGGATATTATATCTCCCGATACATCAAGGACATCCATCTCCTTAGGAAAAGGGGACCTTTTGGCAGCGAATACCTTCAAGTTAATTTCCTTGAATGGTAAGCGTGCCTAGATTCCCTCTTACAAAAAAAAGACGATCTCGGGCGTCTCTGAGGCTGTGAAGTTTTCCGTGAGCGGGGCGAACGTGCCCTCCCCTCAGTCACCGTAGCCTCATTATCTACCTGCGTGGGTGTGAGAGTGCTCAAGGTTGTGTCCTGTGAAGTTTGCGTATTGTTTTGTTTTTCGGTGCGTGCTTTTACTGCCTGGATCCTGGGGTCCCTGGAGGGAGCTGGGCCTGTGGCACTGCTGGGGGTTGGGAGCTTCTGGCAGCTAGTCTCGCACTGGGGTTTGAGACTAATCTTCAGAATCTCCTCCAACTGTGGGTTTGGGAGAAACCACATTTTACCCATACCATTATGCGTCAGCATTCTATTGAGTTCATCTGCAAAGCACCCCGGGGAGGAGAGATTTGCAATGTGAGCATAATAGATGCAACACATAATTTTGATCGAGTTCTCGTTCTCGAAGTGGATACATGTAGAATTTCTCTTGGACTTCGCTACAGCAAATTTAGTAACCTTGGCGTAGGTGTTATTCGCTTTAATTTCTTCCTCTTGCCTTTCTTTTCAAGATATTTTTTCAACCGGGCAAGCCATGGAAAGTGTCTTGTGTTCTTCAGTGCAGTTCAGACACTTCATAGAGGCGTTCTTACAGTTCCTCCAAGAATGCGTTTCCGACGCGCAAATAAAGCACAGACGTACGTTCCCCCTGGGGCAGTTGGTCATGGTGTGCTCCTCATACTTATATCATTTCAAGCAGATCTGGCGGTCGATAAATTCCTCACGTTTGATCTGCTCAGGGCAGACACGGACGTTAAAGAGGAGCATACCTCCCTCCGTGGCCTTAACCGCCATTGCCGTATCACACAAAAAACATCTTAAAAACGTGTGTGTAATCCTTAAACTTTATTACTTCCGCTACCTTTGCCTAGGTGTGTTTCTTTTCCACCTCAGCATGAATTTCCTCGATGCTGTGCCCCCAAACCCAAGGGTTTGAAGCGGCGAAGGACAATACTGCGATGTGTTTTGATCTGTGGTGGTGTGTGTGGCTTGAGGTTCATCTCTTTTAAGCATTCTGCCCTTTTGGAAGGTGAGGACTTCGCATATACTCTCCTTTTGGCAGATAGCCGAATATCCGTTGTGTGTATCGATACGCCGTACTGGGTAACCCCTAGTTCCCCATGAGTTTTTGAGAAGACCGCACCCCCGATTAAGCTTGAGGCTATCGGAGAGGGTCCTCAGCGGTATCCGCCGGGTCTCCCTCATTTACCTCTCCATATCATCATGTACAAGGATTAGAAAAATATACTTAATCAGAAGAAAATACTCTGCTGAGTGATTGTAAGTGTTTGGAAGTGTCAGTGTGTGTAGTTTAGGAAAGAGATTTAATACCAATTTAAGAGAGAAGAAGAAAGATAGTTTGAAGGAAGTGTCCCAGTCCAAAATAGATATTCTACAAATAGCACTTTACCTTCCTTGTAGAAGCAAGTTCACTCATCGCTACGGGAGCACGAAGCGAGTGAAAAAATTGTCAGACTTAATTAACAAAAATCGAAAATGAAAATTTGCTCCGTATCACTTCGAAAAAAACTCGAACATAAGGATTCACTAACGCGCGGTATAACGCTCAAAAAACTCGGTGCGAAATAAATTTGGTAGTATCACCGTCTTCACAATGTAGAGAGAACTCAGACCATCTCAGGGAACCAAAGCAGTCACATAAACATTATAAGCATCACATGAACTTATATATCCAAATTTCCAAACTCAGACTAATCTTAAAATTACATTTTATATCAGAAGTGATGCGTATCTCCGGTAGACTTATTAACATCTTAAGATATTCGTTCATTTATTTTCCCCCAATACTATTTACAGATGGGCGATTTTACATAATTATAGATTACACGGCGATGGGGGGCAAGATAGAATGATTAGCCCCAAGGAAAAGAAGAGAAGAAATCAAACATTGGCACAATGCATCGATCATTCCTTCGGGATTAGAGAAATCTCTACTCGGATGCGAAATGTAAATTTGATCACAAAGGCAAACGAATAGATTTTCAATGGGATAATAGGAAAAAAGTGGAAAAAATAATTAGATTGATAAATCCTACAAACTATTAAATAGTAGGAGAGAAAGGGACAATAAAACTTTTAGGAAAACGAAGCAAAAGAACACATAAGATTAGATGATTGCTCATTCACTGTATCATCTAAAAATAGAGGTATAATATATATATATATATATATATATATATATATATATATATTTACAGTAGAAATTGGTAAATAAAACAATTTTGAATTCACTTTATGCGTGGTCACGTGAAAAGTGGATAATTTGTTTATCCAATTTTGTAGTTGGAAAATATTGAAATGGAATGTAACTATATGATAGCTAAGAGGATAACTTAATTTAGGATGGATGGAAATAAAATATAATATATAAAATGGTTAAATTAGATTTTTTTATAATTGTAGTAGGATCACGAAAATTGTTATATACAAATAGTGGAACTGTAATAGCAAAACAATAGGTTTATTACTTACATTTTGAAAAACATAAATATACTTTAAGCAATTTTACCGTTAGAGATTTAAACAAAACTTTTCAAGCTAGAGTCAAAATCACATATTCTTTGATTAAACAAAATGGTGCCACCATCAAATTAGGAGCATCTGATTGTAGTGCTCTGATTGGTCGGTCTAAGTTATATGATGCATGTTATAAATATTGTTTGATTCTCTACGTGAAAAATTAATATTTTTCAAGAAAATACAAATACAATGTTTAAAATATATAAAGAGTTGAATTTATATATATATACATATATATATATATATATTTCTCGTAGAATGGACTCTCGACGATATACCATATATAACTATTCGTTGAGGGAACTTATTTAATTATCTTTAGAGTGCGTGGATGTCTGGGTTGACCGATATTATGTATCTTCGATATGCTTAAGAAGTGGAACTGAGCTCAAGGACAATAATATGGCTATCATTAATAAAATAGAGTTTTATTAATAAAAACTATCAACAACACACAAAACGGAAAATATTGACATAAACAGAGAATTGGAAAGGGTCGTGGGAAATCTAGCTAATCCGAGGATTAAGAGATTTAAAAAGGTAAAACAAATATATATCAAAGGGATGAGATGGTTCGCTAAACCATTTAAAGCACAGGATAGAGTTGACAAAAGGGTTAAATACTCAAAGGTAACGTTCGGCTTACGTAATTACACTTGTTGTGCAGAGGAAGGCGACGTGAAGGAATTTTCGGTCCGCTGGCGAGTTCCAGCCGAAGGAGGGGGAATTAAATGATCCTAACGTGGCGTCTTGGGAATGAGAACCGTTTCTTGATGAACGGGCTTGAAGAACAATGGCTGTTCTACGTTTTCTCTTCTGAACAACAAGGGGGGGGGGGGGTTGAGAACCGTCTCTTGTCTACGGGCTCGAGAACAATGGCTGTTCTAATGTTGTTCTCTTCTGAACAACAAGGGGGAAGGGTGAGAACCGTTTCTTGGCGAACGGGCTCAAACGAACAATGGCTGTTCTACGTTGTTCTCTTCTGAACAACAGGGGTGGGGGGGGCGAGAACCGTTTCTTGTCAACGGGCTCAAAAAAACAATGGCTGTTCTAAAGTTGTTCTCTTTCTGAACAACAGGGGAAGCCTAGTGGACTTGGCGTCACGAAGGCTCGAACCTTGGCACTCAAGGGATATTGTCTTTCTTCTGGACAAGTGATGGTGGATCTCGAGGTCGAGAGCCCTTTGGTGCACAAGGTGAGACTGGACCGTAGTGATGTCTCGCGAAGAAAATCTGGATCTCTAATCTGATCTTAGTGGTAAAGTTTCCAAATAAATAGTCGGGACATCCCCTTGGCGTGGGGGACAATGGAGTGAGGGCTTCGAGGGAATGCACAGCCAAGACTGAGAACAATACCGTATCTGCCCATAAGCCTAACTCAATCTGGCGAGGTCGGAGAATGGGGCGGACGCGGGAAGATAAACCTCCTTGTTTAAACATTGACTCAGGTGGCTGCGATAAGGCGCCCGGCTTCAAAGCGAAGATGCACGTGGGTAGCATCGTGGTTTTTTATAACATGTGATAGTGGTTGAAATTAAGCGGCCTCAACACGTTCTATCATCTCTCTCTCTCTCTATATATATATATATATATATAGTTATAGTTATAACATGTGATAGTGGTTGAAATTAAGCGGCCTCAACCCCTTCTATCACATATATATATATATATATATATATATAGATTTATTTAGGTTTATAAACGTTTGTTATTTAATGTAGACAATTTTTTTCTTGGGCAAATTAAAACAAAATGCTTTGGGTTGTTGTTTTTTAGTTAGGTGATTGCAATTGCATCACATTCTATTATACAGGGTGTCCATAAAGTCTTTTACAATTTAAAAATTTATCACAAAGGCAATTGATGAGATATCTTCATCAGACTTGTTCTATTTTACTCAGTGGTTTTCAAAGTTTTTTACCTCATTTAATACACCTCTATATGGGCACCATTAGTTGCTCGAATCACATCAAGATGGTACTCATCAATGGTTGAAATCGCATCTGTTATCTTTTGTTTTTTGTTCACTAATGTCCCTTATCTTTGTTCGACAACCATATCTTTAACATAGCACCATAGAGAGAATTCCAATTGTGTGATATGAGGTGAACGTAGTTGTCTCGGAATTGGTTTATCCATTTCAATGCAACGCTCTGTAATGTTTGATTGAGGAACTCAGCAAAATGCAGTCCTCAATGTGGTGAGTCTAGTGTCCAAAAGATATCAGTGAGCCTGGGGAACTGGAAGACCAAGCCCACTATCTTGCCCTCGAGGAGGCTCTAGAGAGGCGACGTCTACCAACTTACGAAGAAACCGCCTCACCAGTCACCCACATCGTTGAGCAAGCTACCCCTAGGTCTTCTCATAGACCGTCGCCAGCACCGCCTGCTCCCACCCCTCCCCCGGATCCACCGCTTCAAGATATACAGAACATCAACGCCGTACGTTGGGAAAACGTAGTTGCTTATCTTAAAAGCAACCTGGGATCAAGCACCCTTAAAATGAGGGACGTGAAAAATAGAAATACCTTGATCACGCACTTCAGGTTCAGATCACAATTAGAGAGGACCGAATACCTCTGACTTCATAACCGCCTAAGACTATTCCATAACGTACTGAACCACGGTTGGGGAGTGGCGTCGAGGGACGCCAGGGAGCAAGCGACCATTGAAACTGGCATCACTCTCAGTGACTCTACGCTGCACGGAATTCGGACATATACTGCAATCATCCAGAACTCTTCCCCTCGTTATGGATCCTTTCGTCCCCCTGCCCCAGTGGGTTAGGGAAGCCAAAGTACAACACGCTTGTCCTAGACTTCCCCCAGCGATTCCTCGACTGCGTTGCTGAGGGCCTCAACTGGCGCTGGAGGATGAGAGTCAATCGTGCAGCCCGTAGAATGGGCTTGGACGACCGGGAACTTTCGGACACCTTGCAAGAATACGCATCACTATCTCCTAGATACGTCAAGCGTAAATAGTCCGATTTATAGGGCTCTCTTGACTCCGACACCGTGTACATTTCCTTCTCTTTGGACTCCGACTTCGTTCTCCCACGAGTAGGACGAAATCTCTTTTCGGATTCCGAGTCCACGGAATCTGCCCTTCCCCCCGACGCATCTCGATTTGCGAATACATTGACGTCAACCTCGATGACCACGTCGTTTTGGACATCTACCACCTCCCCCCCGCCGATTCCGAAGATCCTGCCGACATCCAGGCTTTCTTCGAGAACGTCGCCATGTAAATGTACCTGGGTGCTCTGCACATCTCCACCCCTCCCCTGCAGCCCACTGCGCCCTTTCAGCTGAACATCATTTCCCATATCCCTTTACCTGGCCTGGCCGTCTCCACCGTTCTCCGAGTTAACGTTCATCTAACCAGACACCACTTCGGAATATTTGGACGATCCCTTGGAGCACGGAAATGTCCTGTTGGACATCATGAGCGCCTCTCCCAACATCAGGGCGCCGGCCGGAAATAACAACAACGAGCAAGACCAACAGAATAACGACAACAAAAACGACCAGGGAAATAACGACGACCGAGGCGACGACTGGGAAAGGGTCAGTCCCGGGCTCGACTGCCTTCAAGAAGACAGCCCTCCTCTCCCCGCAGACGCCCACCTCAACTTCGAACCACTGGGATCGTTCAAAGCCTGCCCGCCCCCTCCCCCTGCCAAAAACATCGTGCGCTCCCTTCCGAAGGAAGGAATCAAGGTCTTTATAGACCCCCAATACCACTGCTGGCAGCCTAGTGTGGACTGAATGATCCCTCTCATCGAGCAAGTGATAAAATTTGGAATCCTCGAGGAATCCAGCAAAGTGTCCCGCTGCCACAAACTCTTCGCAGTCCCGAAACCCAACGGTTCGGCTCAGGTAGTTTACGACATGAGTCCTCTGGAAAATACGCACGACAGGACCCCAACTTTCCAGCACCCTGGACGATGCCCAGGCCATAAAACTCGACCTCAAGGATGGGTTTTACTACTTGTCACCCTAAGGCCCGGCACTGGTTTGGTATCTCCGTAGCTGGACGTACCTTCCGCTTCACCTGCATCCCCATGAGTTTTGCGGGAATCCCTTACCTAAGGCAGATGCCATTATCAGCATTTATCAACGCCTCCGCCAAAAACCATAGATTCATAGCCCACACCTACCTGGATGAAATCCTGGTCATCGGTTCAAAAAAAGCTCTTAAAGCATGCTTAAATGATATCCTCAAGTCTACCATCAACGTCAATATAGAAAAAAGTGTGACCACCCCAAGTGTTACGCCAGTGTACTTAGGAGTGTATATAAACCTAGGAAAGCGTAAAGTGGCCCTAAGCTCAGAAATGTGCAGAAATTTACGTGATACCCTGAAAGTGGCCTCCGTGCACATTCTCTCACACAAAGCATGGCACCGCATAGCCGGCCTACTCAACTTCGTGAGGCAATTCATAAGACTTCCGTTCTTCTGAGTCCAGTTATGCTTTAAGCAACAATATGACTCCCGCCCAGAAGACCTCATTACCCTCATTTCTCTTGTCACAACGAAATGGTTCCCCTTCTTAAGAAGACGCGCCTCCGACCTCTGCATTTTCTTGGACGCCAGCCCTTCCGGCATTGCAATCGCCTCACGGGAACATAGTACCACCTGGCCCCTCGTCTGTAACCTGGTGGGAGCCATCTTTCCGATTGAGACTATTGCGCTCTGGAGGAGCCTTATTTTACATACCAGAGCTCGTCTCTTCTGTGATAATATTCCGGCAATCTGGATCACCCTCCGTGGCAAACTCCCTTTTAATCTCCTTCTAATCTGCTCGGATTCCCTAAGAAAAACGCTCTCCAACATCTTCAGAAGCGCGGCTCTAAACATCTCATATGTCAGGAGTAACCGAAATATAGCCGATGATGCCTCAAGGGCCTTCGGTCAAATTAATATAGCCTGGCTGGATGCGGCTTATCTCGAGACTATATAAAGACGCCACCTTCGCCCGAGACGGCATTGCTGTTTAACATCTCGTGACTCACACATCTCGCTTCACTCCAACGCCCTCCGCTCACCCTATCTCCTCCAATCTCGTTCATCCTGACCTACTTAGATTAGGACCTCTAAACCTGCTAACCGAGTTTTCGTAAACTCGCCCTTTGTATCCACTTGTTTTTGTTAAGAACCTTTTCAATAAGTTCCTCCTCCTATTTTCTATAAAGGAAGGGTCCTAACCCCAAGTGGTGGACAGGACCACAAATAATTCGATTGCACATCATCCCAAACCAGACATTCAGTTTGGGACTATCTGGCTGAACTTCTCTAGTCACGTGGGAGTGTTGTGGTCTCCAGATTCTCACATTGTGTTTGTTCAGTTTCCCTGAAACATGAAAGATTGCCTCATCACTAAAACAAACTGGCTTAAGGAATGATTCATGATGTTGCAGCATGGTAACTGCAAACTCTTTTCGTCATTTGGCTCGATTACCTGTAGGAATTGCACTTTGTAAGCGTACAGTTCTTGCGTAGGACCTTGTGTACTGTTGAACATGGTAGCTCTAACGGTCTGGCAGCAGTACGGATAGACTTTGTGAGATAACGAAAAAAGGTTTTTCTTACACGATCGATGTTTCCCTCGGATGTTCTTGGCCGCCCATTTCTCTTTCTATCTAACACTGTCCCTTCTTCATAAATTTTTTGTGCCATGCACGAATTGACGGACATAATCGTGGATCTCAGATCTCTTCCATACTTTGTTCTGTCGTTTCGTTGAGTCCGGTTTTGTCTCAATAAAGCATGATACACATTGTACTTTCTCTTGAGGAGTAGCCATTTCTTAGGGGTTCATACAAAAGGATGCCTTTTTAATCAACAGAATGCCTGAAACACAAAAATGGAATGTAATTTAATACTTTGAAAACCACTGAGTAAAATAGAACAAGTATGATTAAGATATATTATAAATTGTCTTTGTAATAAGTTTTTTAAATTGTAAAGACTTTATGGACACCCTGTATATAATTTTTAAGGTGATTTACTTTTGGGGGAGGGTTGCACACCCCTACCGTCCGCAAATTAAAAAAAACTCGTAATATTCCTAAGTCGAAAGCATAACCTTAGATTTGAATCCAAATGGCGATTGCTAAATGTCGTTAGGCCTTTAGTTTTGATACTTATTATATTCGAATTCATAAGAAAATTTCCTTCAAAATGATATATAATAGACCATGATGCGATTCATATTACCAACATGAAGCTAGGTGTTTTTAGGTTAGACCCAGAGTAGGCCTTGAACGAGGTAAATTATTGCTAAATCATTTAGGTACACAATTGTAGCATCTTAATTAGACAAGAAATATCTTTAATTATGTAATAAATTATAGCATCTTAATTAGAAGAGAAATATTTTAACTGTTGTACAAAATTAAAAAATAAATAAACTGCATAAACCCGTACGAAACTGATTCTTTTGATGGATTTAAACAATATATAACTGACAAGATGGCGAAAATGGCGGCCAATCTATTTTTTGCCATAACCCCATAATTATAAATCTGCCCAAATTAACTAGTGAAAGTGCATACTTAGCATACCTTGGTAAGCATTTGCAGGAATTTTTTTAAATAGACATATTTATAACAAGCGCACACAAAATTCGCAGTTATGCATAAACCAAAATTAACCATATATATATATATATATATATATATATATATATATATGATAATAATAATAATAAGTATTTATAATGCGCCCTTCAGGGCTGTTAGCGTTCACAGACCGCAGGTTGTGTAGCGAGTGTAGAGAAAGTTTACAGGCAAGAGAAGGCATTTCTGAAGAGATAAGTCTCCAGGAGACGTTTAAAAGTAGCAAGGGAAGGATAGGATCGGACTAAGGCAGGAAGAGCATTACAGAGTCTAGGAGCACAAACTGAGAAGGGTCGGTCACCCATCGAGCAGAGCACAGAACGAGTAGTGTTAAGGATGGGAGCGATGTTGGACTGGAGTGCCCGAGGAGTTTGACGACAGGAGAGGGCAGACGAGAGATAAATTGGAACATCGAGGTTTACGTCCTTGTAGGTGATGAGAAGAATTTTATAGTTGGTACGGAAGCGAATACGTAACCAGTGTAGCTTCTGTAACAGGGGCATAGAAGGAGAGAACTGGGGGCGGCGAAGGAGGAGCCGAGCAGCATAGTTTTGAACTAGTTGTAGGGGCGAAGTGACGAAGAAGGGAGATTCACTAGAAGGGAATTCCAGTAGTCTAAGCGTGAGGTGACGAAGGCATGAATAGCAGTCTCAAGGCTTCGTCGATCAAAATGGGATCGAACACGTGACAAGTTGCGGAGGAAACCGAGGGAAGACTTACAGATACGATGGTTGTGCGGTTTAAACGAGAGCTGCTCGTCGAAAATAACACCAAGATTACTGACGGTAACAGAGGAGGCGACATTGGTTTCCCCAAGGTTAAGAGAGGAGAAGACAGCTTTAGATTTCTCGACCATCGAAGCGGTACCAACAAGGAGAAATTCAGTTTTATCGTGGTTAAATTTGAGAAAGTTGACAGACAGCCATTCGTTTATGGAGGTGTAGGCTGAAAGGAGCTTAGTAATTGATTGAGCGAAGAACACAGAGGATGAGGAAAGGTATATCTGAGTGTCATCAGCATAAAAGTTGAAGGACAGGTCCAAATCGCGAAGAAGAGAGCCAAGAGGAAGTAAGTAGATGCGAAAGAGGAGGGGACCATGGACTGAGCCCTGAGGAACCCCAAAATGAATAAGCGTGGGCTCGGAGGAGAGGTTATCAAGCGCGACTGACTGAGTGCGGGAGCAGAGATATGAGCGGAACCAAGCAAGTGTAGTGCCGAGAGACCAAAGAAAGTTGGAAGATGATCAAATAGGACAGTGTCTCCGATGGTGTCGAAAGCAGAGGAGAGGTCTAGGAGGACTAGAATGGACGTACAACCCCTATCGGCAGCTCAACGTAAACCGTCTGAAACATTAAGAAGAGCGGTTTCAGCAGAGTGCTTCGCTTTAAACCCTGATTGGTACGTTTCATCGATATTTCAGTAAAAAATATGGTCATTAAGGCGAGAGAAAACCACTCTCTAGAGGATCTTAGAGAGAAATGGAAGCTTTGAGATAGGGCGATATCTAGATGGTTCAGAGAAGTTAAGGTGTGTGTTTCTTAAGGATAGGACGAATTGAGGCATGTTTGAAGGAAGAGGGAACCACTCCTGTGGCAAGAGAAGTGTTAAAGTGATGAAGAATCAGTTGGAGGACAGCAGGGAGGATTTGGTGGACGAGCTTGGGTGGAAAGACGTCCTTAGGGATCCAGATTTTTTAGAGCGTTAGATCAAGGTAGTTACTTCCTCAGAGGACGCCCGAGTGAGGACGTTAAGCGACAATGGATTATGGTCGGGGAGAACAGCATGGGCTTGTTCAGACGAATGGTGTAGTATGGCGTGAAGTTTAATAATTTAATCAGAGGAAAATTTAGAAAGAGTAGAGGGGTTGATGGGAGTAGAGGTGGGGGAAATTGGGCTAGGCGAAGAAAGACGACAGAGGAGACCAAAGATACCCCGAGGGTCATTCTTGCTCTCAGACAAAAGTTTGCGTGAATGAGCCTCACGCGCTGATTTTAATTTGGAAGAATGAGTCGAAGTAGCAAGGGGATAGGCAAGTGAGTGGGAAGTCGTATCCTACCCAAGGAGCGTGCTTTACGAAGGGCACGTTCATGGGCATGCAAGGACCTCCTTGAACGAAGGAGTTCCATGGTGAACCAAGGGGTGCGGTGGTGGCAGTTTGAAGAAGCAGTGATAAGTGGGGCGTACAGGTTAAGGCCAGCGAGTAATGATTGGTGCAGTGAGTTTAAGCTTTGGTCAGGTGAAGCAGTAGTATGAAACAGAGGTAGGGAAGAAACAACATAGTTAAAGAAAGAAGTAGTATCAATTAACGATAGTCTACAGGAAGAAGTAGGATCTCGGGAACAGCGAGTAGGTAGGTGGTCAGGAATATAGAATTTAAAATTGACCAAGAAGTGGTCGGAAATCGTATTAGAAAGATCAGTTACTGCAAGATTAGATATATGGAGGTTCAAGATAACTAAGTCAAGGGTATTACCATGTACGAGGAGCGGTCAATAAGTTTTGCAATTCGGATATAAGTAAACGAGATATGAGGAAAAGTGTTATATTATTTTTCAATATAACTACCCTCGAATTCAATGAACTTGCGCCACTTGTCCCTGAGGATTCGAATTCCCGACAACCAGAAATCTCCCGACTGCTGTTCAATCAACTCCTGGACAGCGAGCTGGACATCTTCATCGTCCCCAAACCGGCGTCCACGCAGTGCAGCCTTGAGCTGACGGAACATAAAGTAGTCGCTAGGGGCCAGATTTGCACTGTAGGGGGGATGGTTGAGCTCCTCGAATCCGCACTCGTGCAGGGTAGCTTGTGCAACTCTGGCCTTGTGGACAGGGGCATTATTGTAGAGGAGCAGGACACCGCGTGTCAACTTGCCGCCCCGCTTCTGACTGATGCACTTCTTCAACTCAGCCAGTTCCTCGGCGTAATATTGGCCTGTGATGGTCCTTTCACGAGGCGCATAGTCCACCATCAACACTCCATCAGAATCCCAGAAGATGGTGGCCATAATCTTTCCGGCTTATGGTTGGGTCCGGAACTCGATGGGGGTCGGAGAGCCCCTGTGCTTCCAGACCATGCTTTCGAGCTTGGTTTCGGGATCCCAGTGATGGACCCACGTTTCATCACCTGTCACTATGCGTGACTCGAATCCCGCCCGGTCTTGGTTGTACAGGAGCAGCAGCTCCTTCGAACTTTAACGACGTCGAAGTCAATAATGGGGCGTGAGGTTTCTAGGGACCCAACGGGCAGATACCTTGGTCATGGCCAAATTGTCGTGTATGATGTTGATAACACTTCCATGTGATATTCCAAATCCTCGCTCGATTTCTTCGACCTTTACCCGTCGATTTTCGAGGATCATCCTCTCCACACGGGTCACATTGTCCTCGTTGGTCACGTCTGACGGGTGTCCTGGACGGGGGTCATCTTCAAGCGACTCACGACCATGGCGGAACTACCTATTGCAAGCGAGCAATGGTTGCACAGGAAGGGGCAGTGTCGGTGTACACTGCACCCATGCGTTCATGGATCTCTTTTGCATTCTTGCCTTCCTTCGTCAAAAATCTGATCACTGCGCGGTGCTCAACCTTCTCCATTGTTAAAAAAAATTGTGACTGACGATCTGCGACCAGCTAACTCTTCTTAAATAGACGAGGCAGGAGCGTGCGGCTGCAGGTCCTGACTGGCAAAAACTTGTCCTAACATTCCCACAAACAGCCATCCCCCTTCTTCTGTTTTGCCCTACCGATTCGCAAAACTTATCAAGTTTCTTACTATTTTCTGAATTACACATTGTTTTCTCCACTACCTCGAATGTGTATTTGGAAATTCTGTCCTCGTGATTTATATGGGATTTTGTCTATACTTCTTGAATTTTTCCTTTTTCCTCGCATTTTTGAGATTGTATCGTGATGTATCTCTGGTTTGGATGTTCCCTTTTCCAGGCTGAGGTCGCTTGCATTTGTTTGTTTCTTTCAATTTGGGTGGTTGGAGATTTTTCCGTTCGGTAGTCGCTCCGGCCTTTATTCAAATTGGAGTGAGAACGTAAGTGATAGTGATGGTAACGAGTGTTTTGGTATGCGGTGGGGGCATTGGTTGGTTTCTTTACGGTTAGGTTTGGGTGCTATTGCTTACTCTCTGGTGACGAGATTGGAGTTAGAGTATCTTTTCTCCTGCAGAGATATTTTGGTATGCCTGATGTCTTTGAATAAAGGAGGATATTAAAAGTGTCTATTCCTTTCTCATATCTTTCAGCTATAGATAACTAAGCGGAGCATGCGGATTCTTACTTCTTGGTGGTATGTAGATGACTATGTCAAGCCACGTGTCATCTAAGACATCGTACAAATTTCAAGTTGTGATATAACCCTTCAACGAACTTTTACGCTTTGCTTTCCGTTATCGCTAAATGCGCATATATTTCTGCTGGCCGGAAAGATATCCACATCGCCTGTATGTGTTATAATCGAAAAAGTTCCTTGTCTTGTTTTGGACAGGAGCTTCACCTAAGAAAGCTGCTATATACGCAGCTTTTGGGTGTCATGTAACCAATCCATGGACGTTCTTCGTTGCCTGATGTTCGTAACGTCGGGTGCTGATAGGGCTACTGACTTTCTCTTTATACTTGCTTTGTTTGGTAAAAGCTAAACTAATTTTGTGAGTTTTATGAATCCGTAGCTAAATGTGAAAAGGTTTACTCGAGTTACCATAACAGTCTCAGTCTGCCGACTGATTCCTTCAATACGAACAAAGGAACGACAAAAAAGTAGGGTAATTGTCCCATTAGCAACACAAGTGACTTATTTTTTAAAATGAATATATAAGAAATTTGAAAAATCATCATTATTGCGTATTTGGCTTTTGATGTCTTGTGTATCCGTCATTTATTGTGTTTTCATATCTTTATTTCTCTTCGCGATGAAGATTGTTTTCTTAATATTACTAACCCCCTATCGCCTAAGTAAGCTAACTACTGTAAAAGACAAGCTTACTGCTTATTTAACTGATAATGCCCGTTCTATTTTAAATCCCAACAAATATTTTCGCAAATTTCCTTAATAAGAATACCTCTAATGAAAGTTTATGTAATTTTTCAGTCGAGGAAAAATTAATATCATGTAAAAAGTAATTGAAAGAAAAAGAAAATACAAACCATGTTATTTAGGAGCATTTCTTTGAAATATATTTCTGCTTCTCTTCTCTTTTTCACCCTCAAAATCTCACTGCAAAAGCCTCTTCACGCTCTGCTTCCCGGCCAGATGCTGTAATGAAAATATGAATGTGGTAAAAAAGAAAAGAAAATGATTAGTTTAACTGAGGTTCCACAAATGTGATGCTCCGTTTACAGCAAAGAAAAGATTCTTTTCTATTCTCTGAAATTTCCCTCCTTTTTAAGGCGGAATGGCGGAGAAGCCTTCAAATAAGGTGACCGGAAATTAAATTAGTTTCCATACAGCAACTTAAACGACCACATGGCTTGGAATTAAAATCATAAATGGTGATTCCAACAGTAGTTGATGTTATGTCAAAGCCTTCATAAACCCGGTTACTGGAAAATATTTAACACTTGAACTAAAGATAATAACAACACTATTGAATGGCGAAACAAACTAAGGTGAAAAGCAAAAAAACAACTCATGAACCTAACCAGCGACGTAACAGTAAAATGAATTGGCTAATGTAACAAAATTTTGCACGTGATTAATAACAAAGTTATGTGAACAATTATTTAACTGATGATAACGGAATAATTTCGATGGTAGTAAATCGATACTGAAAAAGTAAAACTGTAAAAGTAAATTCAAATGAGAGAGGAAACAAAACAATTAGAAATCTATTAAATATATCAAAGCAAATCTGGAGAGAAGATGAATCAAATGAGTAAATGAGTGAAGTATTTAGCAGAAAATAAATGGATAAAATTTTAGGAGTTTGAAAATATATAAAGCATTCAGCCTCTATCAAACAAATAGAGTATTATTCATCATTTGAATTATTTTTTATGTATTCAACTATGGTAAATTTAATATATATTTTTAAAAATATTTTGCACATGATTAATAAAAAAGGTTATGTTGCAGTTGGTAAATTAATAAATTGTTTGACCTGTGAAAAGTGAACAATTATTTACCTGTTTTTAAATTAAAAAATGTTTGACTGATGATAACTGAATAATTTCGCTGGTAGTAAACCGATAAATTATTATTAATGTTGTAATGGCATCTACTGATTAAACACTATGTAACACAATCTTTATTTTATTGCAAAACAATAAAACTAGCCTTTATTTAATCTTTACTTTTGCGGCTGGTATGAGTAAATATTTACTAAAAATAGGCAAATTTCAGTTTTTTTCATCCATTTTAAATAATTTGATTGAAACTTTCACAAAAATGATATAACAAGTAAAATATTTAACAGTGAAGAGTTTTTCTCGATTTCCGTTTGTAATGTAAATCATTTTCCCGTACAGGATCGCAAATGTATTCTCACATCATGTTTTCATTATATACTCCCTGGTATCTATGTTTAAAGTTCAGCATATCTTGATGGAAGCGCTCTCCTTGCTCCTCTGAGTATGTTCCTATATTCTGTTTGAACCTTGATTTTTGTGAAGGTACTTGAAGGCTTAAGACTCTTTGTTATGAGCTCTAGCAAACTGCTGCATGAGAAGTTGTTTTAAATGCAATGGAGCGATAAACATTTTTTAAGGTTCGTTCATGATTGACATTATGCCATCTAACAGAGAACTCAGTCTTTTGTCGTCAGTCCTTTTTCTTATAGTAATTTGCTATGTCATGCTTAGTGCTTAATGTCCCAAAGAATACCTCCCTGGGACTACTAAGAAATGCTACCATTTTGAACTCTCCCGGCACTTCCCAGCCATAGTAGTTATAACATAAAGCTTGTAGCAGAAGCTAGACTTTGTTGTAGCACTACTTGAGATATACTGAACACGCCAAAGGAAGAGGTGGATGCTTATTCCAATTATGGAGAACTAGAACTTTAATGCTTTTTGAGGAGCTGCCAAAGAAGAGCATCTACTCATCTGGAATAGATGTAATTCCAATTGCATCAACCAAACCAGATACATCATTTCAGTAGCATAGCCCATCTTGATAAGTAAATAACTTTGAAAAATATCTATTATGTTTCCTTTGGTTTGTGTCTCACACATTTTATCCAATAAATCCCAATCTTTGAGCCTGGAAATCAAAGGGTCAGCATCTGGTTTACATGCAATTCCAATTGCATTTACATATCATCTCAGTAGTATAGCTCAGCTTGATAAGTAAAGAATTTTAGAAATGCTTATGACCTTTCCTTTTGGCTTGTTTCTTGCTATTTTCTTCAAGCAAATACAACTCTTTGAGTCTGAAAATCAAAAGATCTGCATTTGAATTTGACAAACCAAGATTTCTGACAAGGTCATTGAGGTCTCCATGGTTTGGATAGCATGGCTTTAGTCTGAGGGTTGTTTATTCCTTTCTGCGGAGGTCGATACAGGAAAATCAGCATTGCGTGGTAGTGGTGCAATATTGGATGGAAGATCGGGATGAGAAAGAGCAGGTGCAGTTTTGTTACTTCGACGTTTCGAAAGGGCACCATGAAGAAGTAGCATTTGCTTGAATAGTCAATGGGAATGGTAAACTTCAAGCCTCTTCTTTCCTCTCTATACTTTCTTGTAAAATTAGAAAATAAATAATTTATTACTCTTTGGCTTAGAAACAAACATATATATTAGATACTTGTGACAGTTAATATTTTATTCTTAACAACAATTTTCTTACTTTTTAAAGTTATCTTACAGTGTTTTCAAGCAAAATGAGTGCATAGGGTTTCTCTTGTTCTCTAACTGGCATGCTAAACTATTATTTGTAAGCTTCACACATTATCATAGATGATGTTACACTTGACTTTTATGCTCTTGTTTTGATGAACTGTCCACAGATTTATCAGAATGTCTCTGGAGAATGATTATAGCTTCTTAGGACCATTTCTCTTCTGATGTGTACACTATAGTATAATTATTTCTGAAGTAATATTCTAGAATATTTCAGAAGGTTCTATAATTTTCCAGGGGTGTGTTCTGCCATGTTATGGAAGATACTTGAAACTTCATAAAATTCAGGTACATTCTAGAAATTTATCATTAAATCTAGAATGTTTGGAAGGTTGTTTCCTTCGAGCAAACTTTATTCTATGTACAAGATTACGATGCTTTTTAAAAATATAATTTACAGTTATCTACCATGCTTTGAAAAAATTGAAAGCTTACATCGTTTTATTTATTCTCAATTTTTGCCCCGAGATTAATAATAATATAGCATTATTTTCCAAATGGGCAAATTTAGAAATTGAGTGTCTTACCTACAAAAGCATACTATTGGGATCAAAATCGACTTTTTTATTTACTAAGAATAGCACTTTTAGACAAGGAAGAAGAAAGAAGTGAAATTTTGTTGCATAGTCTTATATTAGCGATTACTAATCTAAAAATATATTCGTTCGTGATGAAAACTAAAGACAAAGAATTCCCTTTTCCTCCTTGTTTGTTACTTCTCGTTCCCTTTCATAGAAAGTATATTGTCACTCTCTTCCTATCCAATGGCTTCGGTTCAATTCCCAATTCCTCCTCCTGATCTATAAATTGGGTGTTTGAAACATTCTTTTGGGCATAATATAGTATGAATCACAATGGAAAAACACGACAAAACTAAAACAATTACCTCTTGTATTACAACATGGCCTAAGTCTAAATATTTAAAATTTTACGACTTTTATATTTTATATTTTAAAATATACAAGCTATAGCTTCTCTCAAAGCTTAAATAGAAATATTGTGCAGTGGTAAACAATTTTATTGAAGTTTATAAAAACTTAACTTAGTAGTAACTTTATATGATAAGGTAAATAATTTACTGCGATATTATCGACAAAATAATCATAAATGTGTTGATTTTGTGATCTTTGATTAAATTATATTCAATAAAACAAGAATTAAGAAGGGGAGAGAGATAAAGAATGAGAGAGAGAGAGAGAGAGAGAAAGTGATAGAGAAATAAATATATAAATAACCGTATACTTATACTTAGGCCGTGGCAAATAATTCTCGATTTACGCTAGAAAAGCTGCTTATGCAATATCCTCTCGTGACTGTAAGAAGAGATTCTTTCGATGGCATGAAGAAGAACTTACTTAGTTACAACATTGCCTTTTTAACCGCATAATTATAATTGCGCCAGTGAGAGGCCGAGCTAAAATGGACAAAATGATTTTTTCCATTTTCTTCGAAAGTAGCGAGAACAATTAAAATAACTAATTGATATCAAAAATTTTGTTTGCGTTAGAAAGGCTCACTTATACGACATCCTCTCCTGATCATAAGAGATTCTTCTGAGAGCTTGATAGAGAGCTTAGTTTACTACAACATCGCATTTTTAACGGCATATGCATATATGCATATGTATATGTATATATAGTGGTAGCGTGCCCTCCAGGTTCGAGTGCGAATTTGGAAGTCCTAGTTAACAAATTTTCAACCGAACTCTATTGCGTTTGCTGGGGGGGAGTGGGCTGGTGAGTTCCCCTTTTTTCCCTTATGCCGCCCTTTTTTTAAGACCCTCACATCTTTTTTTTTCTTTACCCGAAAACGGATGGCCAGTATAAGCTCTGCGAACACCCCTGGTAGAACTGAAACATGGAGGATAAGCACGGCCTCACGATCTGAGTACCTACAAGTACGTAACCGCAGGGTCACACGCTATTCAGAGGGACGGCTTGAGTGTAAATAGTGAAGCCTGGCCTCACTGCGCTTACTCAACCCCTCCTTTTCCCAATATGCACCTTCTTTTTCTACGATTATTCCTTTTTTATTATCCCTAGGTGTAATTACCTGATCAGAAAATCATGTCTTATCAGAAGAGAGGCCTCTATAAGCAACGCGCTTTAACGCCCGTAGGTCGCGACTTATCGGAAGAGTGATTTACGTCCTAATAACCCCTTCATTGTGAATTACGGGGCTAACGACTTTTATGTAACGGTTCTGGCCAACAAAAAGTTGTAATGCTTATGGCGTTGGTTGTTACCACCATGTTTTTTGTCAGGTCAATTAAATGTCTCGCGATCACTGGTTCTGACGCAACAGATGTTCAAATCCTGACTCTCTCGTCCACGATTATTACGATCTAACATGGGGTCCACCCAGTCGCTAGGCCTCTCTGACTGCTCAGTTGGAGGGTTACGACCATTGGAGTCTGAGGTCCACTGGGCAACTTCTGGTCACTGTGCGTGGCAGTTCATTGATAAATCTGCTCAGTAATGCTCCAACGTTTCGAGTTCTGAAATGTTCGAAACCTCGAGATGGGATAAGGGGGAGTGACTAGATGTGAAATATAACCCACCAACCTTTTTCACACTTTTTTGGTCTTAAGGTTTGATTTCTCGTGTGTCGGCGAGGTAAATTACGACAATGCCATCGTGACCGGATTTTTTCGTTCAAAGCCACTATCTGGCAATTGCCACCTAAGGCACGAGCCGCCGGTATTCAAATTCCAGCCTAGAACTATTTCACACTAAAATAACACAAAACAAATAAACCAAAATAAAAAACAACAAGAAAAAACCCCGAAAAGGCCCCCCCCCAAAAAGCAAGAAAAAGAAGAGGGAAGCACGCCCCGACGTCAAAAGGAGGCGGGTCTCCGTCCGGTGCAGGAGCAAACAACCAATCCCAAATAAAGTTAAATAAAGTGGAAGTTAGCCTCCTCTAAGTAATCAAAGGGACCACAAGTATGCGTGCACGAACGCGTACTCGGTACAAGGGACAAGCGATAGCGACTCAATTCGTCCCTTTAATTGAAGAGGTAACGTGCGCAAAGATCACCAAGACTGGGACATTCAACAGGGATGTGTGGAGCAGTCTGGAGGACATTGTAGTCGCAGTGCGATGTCACGCCAATTTAAGGTCCCAATGGCCGTATTCCATCTTCTTTGCCAGACATGCCGGAGGGCTGATCTGATTCTTAACACATAGTTGCTGTGATGAAGAATAAAACGCTGATTTGGTCCCCTAGTTCTCGCGGAATCTATGGTGCACTCGTCAGTACGCTCTTTACTTGCAATCTTTAAATGTTCAGCAACACATCAAATGGCTTGCAGCAACCGTGGCGTCAAGGATAACACAAACCAGGGATCGCTGAAATTCTAATCTCAAAGAAAACACTTCTTACTCTTTGTGAGTTGTTAAAGATCACAAACCATCCTCATAACTGTGTATGGTGCATTATATTACGTACAAAATTGTATAGTGCAACCAGCTTTGCCATGAAAACAGTCACGCTGCCGGGTAGAACCGCGCTGAATTCAAACAAAGGGGATACTGCGTGGCATCCGACCCTCCTGGGACTTGCAGCCAACGGACACCAGTTTATTGGATTTAGGCCAGCTTTCCCAATGCAAGCTCAGCTGCTAATGCGTAAAACTCTCATCTGTAGTGAAACTTCGAAGTAATAAGAGAACGGTATAAAAACAAGGCAGTAGCTCTATCAGTAACCAAAATTTGTAACGTCAAGGAACGCTGATGTCCATAACGCGGGTAGACATTAGGGATGTGAATATGTGCCTCCTAGGTGAGGTGTCCGTAAAAAACAAGACTAAGGAAAGGTTGTTAATATATCACTTCCAGGCGACTCCGTTTAGAACCGAGTCAGAGTCAGATTAGAGCCGTAAATAGCTGCAGAATTGCACTACATTTGTCATGGCCAAGGAAAACCAAATTATGTATGCTACAGCATAGCAGCAGATGTGGTTCAGTTTTTTCTAAAGCGCTGAGTCGGCAAGGATATTATGGAGTTTCTTTTTGTTTTATTTTAAGCACCTATCTGGCATGTGCCAACAAGGGTACATCGGCATCAGGGTGAGGCCCGCTTTCCTCAGTCACAGAAAAAATGTGACTAACGCCCAAGAGAGTAATATAAAATGGAGTGAGGATGCCTTCCTCATTTGAAATGTCAGAGCCTACAACTCTGTGTGAATGAACTATTTTAAAGTACGATGGAATAGCAGTAGCAAGCCTGCTCTTCCAGGCATCAGGACAGGTAATGTGTGCTAAAATAACCTAGAATGGGACATTTAATAAGAATGCGCCGAAGGGTGTGTGGGATAACGCAGTCGTCTTAGTAAGGTTCAGAGGAGTTCTCCATTAAATGGTAGTGCGTTTCAAAAGTGTGTTTAATTCAAAGACAAAAGAAAACGAAAATAAGTCGTCCTGGCTTTGGTTTGTAGATCCAAGGAAACAGTCGCAGCGCAATGGCACGCAACTTTAAGTTTCCTTCGGCTGTCTCCCATCCTCTTTGCCAGGTAAGCCGGTGGTCTTCCCTGATTCCTTCCATTTATTTGGTGTGAGGAAAAGAGAAACGATGGTCTGGACGCCTAGCCCTAACCCCAAAGAGCTTAGGTTATGATTGGCGTTTCTTGGAGGCATAGACACTGTCGAGTTGGGCATTCGATGCATTGCTAGGTTTTATCAAATGAGGGAGGCGCTGGTTTCGTGCATACAGGCGAACAATGCGTTTTATATAGCGCAGAATGAGTTTCATCCCCCTAGTATCGAGAAGTAAGTAGGCTCTCTATATGGGACGTGCGAAAGGCACCGACTGCCTTGCGGATACTGGTTTAGTGGGTCGGGCACTCCTCTCGCAATACACGCTAGGAGGCGGAAACGTAAAACAATTATCCGTAGGCAAGATTGAAATAAACAAAGGATTGCTAATTTAGTAAGGTGGTAGCCATATTACGGAACCAAGTATGTCCATGGCGCAGGTAATAGATACCCTCAAGTAAGATGTCGGTCTAAACCTAAACCATAAAAACGATGTGAATCCCTCACTTTCAGGCGAATGAATTCCGTTCAAGATCAAGTCCAAGTAGAGATAGAGACGTGGATTGCAGCAAAAATGCACCATCCTAGTCTTGAGCCAAGAAAAACCAAAACCTGTGCACTCCTGCATAACGAGAGATCCGTCTAAAGGATTGTTGGTGGCCACGCTAAAGAGTTGGTATCTGAGCCATCCTCAAAGAAATCCAAGAATCGTCTAATTAGTAAAAGAGAAAACATCTTCCAGCTAACCGATTTCCTGCAGGACACCTTCCTCCCCCATTGAGTCGGGGAGGGCTACCTCCACAAGCACGCGGAATCGAGGTTCTTGGATTAATTCAGAAATAAAGATTGGGATGCGTCCGCTCGCTCCAAACGTGTGGAGAGTATCCATGCATCAGTATCGCCATATGGTATCATAGGCCTTCTCCACATCGCTAAACCCCGCAGCACAGTGTTGTCTACGAAGCAAGGCATCTCAGTCAGATTTTATTAGTAGGAGTAGAGAATCCGAGGTGGACTAGCAATTGTAGTAGTCGCCTTCTGCAGAAAAAAGGTGGCATCATCAACTTGTAAACATAGGAGGGTAGAAAATTGGGCATAAACCGGCCAGCTAGAGTGCTCTCTCCTCGGTTAGCGTAAAGCGAGCACAGTAGCCATTCGCAAGAAGTCTGTAAGAATACCCTCTATGAGATGCTATTAAACTATTCTAACACAAATGCTATGCCGCTCTAATCCAGATATCGAATCATGGGATAAAGGGCATCTTCCGGACCTAGAATGGTGTTCGCACACGAAGCGAGAAAGGAACGCAACCCACCCAAATTAAACCCCCCATTAAAGGGTTATCCGCATCAGGGAGTGATGCCCATTGGGTGGCTTTCAAGGACATCACAACGTACATTGAATGCTGGCGGAGTGGCATCCCGGCAAGAGTATGCTGACAAAGCCGTCGTGCATGACTCCGCTACGGACGTGGGATGCGAGATTGTGGTCCCATTCTCCTGGAGAACGGGAGATAGATCCTGCAAGAACTTGCCCCGAATCCATTTAACTTACTTTCATACCTCTGTAAGAAGGGTCATACCGTTAAGTAAAAACACGTATACTCGCCAGAAGAGGCGAGCAGCGTGTTTCGCAATACTTATTATAGTTATGACAGAAATAAAGTCAGCCATCTGGGAGCCTTGTGAAGAAGATGGAATACGAGAGTTAGAGACTAAAGTTGCGCCGCAACTGTTCCCTCGAAAATTCACCTAAATGCTTTGCTGGGTTAAGTTTCCTTTGTCTAGTTTTTAAATTGGGTACACTCGCTTGCGCCCTGCTTTAGATACAACGATTTTCTGCAAATCTTTGCGACCCAGGCGTTCTTCCCATACTGACCGGTTCCTTCTTGCTTACTGCTCAAGTGTGCAAATCTTCATGTTCATCATTTCTTCCTTTACCACTTGTCCCTTGTACTTGTGACGATTTATTCCACAAAAGACTGTGGCCCAAGTGACATATTCTAGTGAGTTGGCCTCCTTCAGTTTATTTAACTTTTTTCCTGTTAAGTGAATGCTTCTGCACAATGCTGGCCTCTTACCAACACTGACAGATGCCTTGGGGGAGGGAGATTGTAGTTTCCTTTTTTTTTGTTCGTTAAGTTCTTTTTTATAACCTATCCTATTTCTTAAGCTGGCTTGCATACGGCGACTTTTTCACTAGGTCACTCCTCTCAGTATCCTAGAGAGACATGATAAAAAAATTGTTCGGCACTGATTTTAATGCGAAGTTCAGGCTAAGGTAGACGATACTTTGTTTATTCTTAGCAGAAAATCGAGTAACTTTGAAAAGGCAGAAATTATTAGCCTTCCTCTTATTCCTTCTGAACAAACTGTACATATATGTCTTTTCCGTGTTTTTTCTCCTGATCAACTTGAAGACGAGGAAAGAATATATTTCTGTTGCGATTTGTTTTGTAATGATACGCAGCTGGAATTTAAGTTTAACCAACGACCAAATAAACAATATAGATCACTACTGGTTTAGCTCTAGCTCAGAATTCCAATTGCAATCCAATAAATAGGAGCCCCGGAAAAGGAAGTAATATTAGCATATATCCAGGGACGAATTGGGAACTAAATTCGGCGCCGAATGTTCGTAGACAATTTTATATACCTTGTCGGAATTTTTTTAATTATTAAGGCAGTTATCCTAAAAGGAAAGTTCCGAGCAGAATTAGCAATTGCTGCTCTCCCATTTTAATTTAGTTGCTCTCTGTAAAAGAATTTTACCATCGTTAAAGAAAACGGGAGAACAAGATAGTTGAAAAATTCTCTTTTTTGGCAGCATTGAATACATACGAATTGCTTTAGTGGTTTATGCGGTTAGCACCTTTGTTCCGTGATGACCTTACTTTAAAAGTTTTAAAATTCACTAATATTGATTAAGTAACTTAGATTTCTTTCAGTTATTTTTCAGAACCATAGTTTTGTGAATACATACTGTTTGGAAAATAATATAAAGGGGGTTATGTTTTCCATAATGACAAGGTTAATTAGGGTCTGAATTGGTCAGGCCGTATGGACAAGTTTGATATATCTACTTTACCTTACTAAGATTTATTAAGAGTTTTTATTTTTGTAAATTGGTTTAAGGATAAAGAGAAGGTTCTTGATGGTCACGTCTAATTTGATCTTTCCTGTTTTACCATAGGTTTACCTACTCTTTCTATTGAAGGTAGGAGTTCAGAGTTGCCTAACAGTCTTAACAAACCCTAGGGGTTAATTCGAAAGCGAAACACTCAACTGCCTCTGACTTGGAAATTAATTTTCAAATGTTGTAGGCCGCTGAAAACTTTACCGTCGAATCGATGCGCAGAAATTTAATATTTACGTTGACTCTCTTCATTGAGATAGGCGGCTGAATTTAGTGAATTTACAGCTCATGTTTTAGTGGATATAGTATGCTTAAGCCAGATATGTTTAAGGGATGAAGGAATTTAAGTTTTCCTTCGTTAAAATGAACATAAAATTGATTTAAATAACTTCATGGTCTGAGTATGACCCTATAGGTTGACGCACATTAGGCAGAAAAGGAACAAGCAAACCATATTTTCGTGTTGCATTCGTTTGAGGAAGCCAAATAGCGATCAAATTGAATTAATTCAACCTACCCAGTGAATTAACAGCTCATGTTTTAGTGGATATAGTATGCTTAACCCAGATATGTTTAAGGGATGAAGGAATTTAAGTTTTCCTTCGTTAAAATGAACATAAAACTGATTTAAATAACCTCATGGTCTGAGTATGACCCTATAGGTTGACGCACATTAGGCAGAAAAGGAACAAGCAAACCATATTTTCGTGTTGCATTAGTTTGAGGAAGCCAAATAGCGATCAAATTGAATTAATTCAACCTACGCAGAGTCAGTCAACTTGACTTTGGTTTATTTTGACATTTCTAGTATATATATATATATATATATATATATATATATATATATATATATATATATATATATATATATATATATATATATATATGTCGTAGAATTGCTCATAGTCCAGTCCAATAATTATTCTAGTCCTTGATCTGAACACACCGCTTTTGTTTAAGTCGATGGTATTGAGACCCTATGACTCAATCTACGATCATTATATATATATATATATATAGGCTTTAACTATGAAACTCCCACTTGTTACTGGGGGAAGGTTTGTGATTGTTAAATTCTAAGAGTGCATAATACAGGTTGAATAAATTAGCCGAAGGGATTCTTAATTAAAGTCTTGCCAAGGGTACGTCAAAAAGGAGGAGCCACAAATAAACACACGTACAAGAATAAACTTTACTTTACACCAAAATAAGAATTAGTAGCAATAGTTAAACGTGCATTTAGGTAAATAGGGATTAAATATTAAACACGGATTAGTCCGGGTTGACCTCAATTATAAATAATAATATCAGGGAATGACTCACTTGAAGCTCTTTAAAAAAAAGGAGAGGATAACACTGACGTTAAGCGTCTAGATTTATAATTACTCAATGGGAGTATCAATCACTGTTAATTAAATAGGTAATTTAAGAATAGAGGGACACTGGGTTTACAGATTACCATTGATTGTGATGGATTGGAAAGACGATTACCTAGGTCCAGACGGGGTGCTTCGGGTAGCGCTTACACGAGTTCTCGGGGAGAGGGGAGATAAGACGACGGGTTTGGGGCTGCTGATTGCAGTTCCGGTTAGTTCACTTCTAACTGGATGTGACACTAACAAATAGTTACTTCCAGTAACTATTTGGTTGTTTCTTTTTCTTTCTCAAGTTACGTTGAGAAACAGAGCGTATTCTTCTAGTCACAGACTCTGCGGGGCGAGTTTTGCCTCAGGAACTATTTGATACAGCGACCAAGTTAACTCAGTGGGTCGCGTTGGAGGTCGATACGTTACGGCAGTGACTCTCGTTCAACTTGAGGGTTACGCAAGTAGGTCTGGAACACTTCTGGCGAGGGATGAACGGCGTTGTCATTTATACCGCGGAGTGTGTGAAATGAAGAGAGAGATTCCCAATACGACAATTCGCTTATCGCGGCGCCTTCTGGACAATCCTTATAGTATCATAAAGAGGGCAAATAGAATTTAGGCTTCTCTGTGAGATAGGCCTTCTTTCCTCAGACTTCCTGTCGCCTGTTCGGGAAGTTTGGCACGGATAACGTCTTAGGTCAAGGGGAAGGCGGAGGAGGGTGGTAGAATGTCGGGGGAGGGGGGAGGGGGGAGGGACGAAGGTCAACTCAAACGACAAATTCCTTTCGTTCCCCCGAACGCCTGGCGACATGCGAGTATGTACGTTTCATACCCTCACACGCCTACCTATTTCGGGGAACATTATTCCGCCATGAAATAAGGAGGAATGTGAAAGTTAACTTCACCGAGGGAATTTGTAATTATCTTCCTCGACTCGAACAATTGAGTCGGTAATTTTTTTAGAACCGTTAGGAATTTACCTTAGTATCTAATGGCTACAAAATAATAATGCTACGTCAGTTTCTCTAATTTACATATACAAAACAAAGCAAAACACATACAGAGTACAGGCATGAAATAATTATTTATACAAAGAGATACACACAAAAAAAATTCATTGACTATTAATCGCTATCTGAAATCGGGCTTCTCGAATGGCTATCTGCGAGTACATTGTCAGACCCTTTTAGATACCTGATTTCATAACTGTACTCAGCTAGCAATAATGACCAACGCATTAGCCTGCCGTTTCGGTTTTTACAAGTTTTTAAGTATGTTAACGGTCTATGATCAGTCTCTATGAGGAATGGACAACCAACTAGATACATTCTAAATTTTGTTATCCAAAAAACAATGGATAGAGCTTCCAGTTCTACCGTAGCGTACGCCCTTTCGCGAGCCGTCAGTCAGCGACTCGCATAGCTTATATGAGCGGGTTCTTGGTCCTCGTTGTATTGGAGTAATATGCAGCCAATACCCAGTTGTGAAGCGTCTGTCCGTACGCCAAATTTTTTCTGAGGGTTCGGCAGTTTTAAGATCGGGGCGGAGACTAGCTCTCTTTGAGCTCTTCAAAGCGCGCTTTGGCGTCGGGGTTCCACCGAAGGGGGTCCAGGAGTTTCTTTTTTAGTAGATCGTTTAGGGGAGCTGCTACAGAAGCGAATTGGGGTACGAAGCGGCGGTAAAACGAAGAGGCACCGAGAAAAGACCGTAATTGCTTCTTGGTGCGCGGTAGGAACATATTTACAATAGCCTTCACCTTCTCTTTCTTTGGGGCCAGGTGACTTTTGCCTATTTTAAATCCAAGGTATTCTATGGATTCATAAGAAAAATGGCATTTTCAGGGTTTAATCGTTAAGCCATGATGCTTTAAGCGTTCTAAAAGCGGGCGGAGGGACAAGATATGGTCGTGCCATGAACGTTTAGCCACATACACGTTATCAAAATAAAAAGAAACGTTTTTAAAACCGTCTATTACAAGGTGCATTGTGCGGTTGTAGCTACTGCAGGCAGTGACTAGGCCAAAAGAAAGACGAGTGAATTCCATTCAACCTTTGTCTGTAGGAAAGGCTGTTAGTTTCCTTGCTGATGCTGTAGTAAGCCGAAAATCTAGACTAACCCCAATCGATCCAACCCGCTTGCTACATTTATCCGGCCTGAGAAATCGAAGGAGAATGAAACGGATTGTATGTACAGTCCTTTACTAACAAAAAAAAATATAATATATTTAAAATGAAAAATAAATAAGTCCTACTTAGAAATATTATTGATTGATCTCAAGAACAATGAAAAATAATCAAGTAACCCAAATAAAATTGGGACTCTACAGTCAATGAATAACAGAAGAAAATGGCCTCACGTGGTACAACAAAAATCTTTGTATTGAAAACTAGCGCCTCCGAGCTTGGACTGAGATAACTGACCTGTTACAGTTGTGTGGCAGTTTTAAGCCCTTCTTCCTCAAAGCTAAACTATTTTACATTCTCAAGTAAGATAGAGCATGGCCTGGAACCTTTGTCCTTTACTAGTGGCCTTAGTCTTTGATAATATTCTATCGTTATAGTTAGCTTCTACTACAAGGGTAAATTTACAAGTGCTGGTCCTTTTTTTTCCAAATTATGGCGCCTGGAAAGAAAAACCATCTTATAATAACATGCAAATGAATTTTAAAAAAACAAACAAACAAACAAAAAAACAAACCCATTCCCATTCACACTCATTCTTACAGAGGGAGAGAGAGGGTAAAGAGAAAATGGTGGGAGAATGGCCCCTTATACACACACTCACATTCGCTCAAACACACTTCTCCTTGCTTAAGCCATTCGACCACAGTCACTCACAATACACTCTCAATCCTTACTCGCAGTACCTTTTATACTTAATCGCACCCTTATGCACCCATTCACACTCGTCTACTAGTTCCTGGCTACGCGTAGCAATCAGTCGGGTTTGTTCATCAGTCGTCCTGTCAGTCTCATCGTCACTATTGATCATCTCGTCAACCATACTCTTAGCCCTCATTACCAGTTCCCCATCTCACGACAAAACTCTTTCATACTCTTCCGTTCAGAACCTTCACTCTTCATACCCCCATTCATCAGCTCCTCACTCACAGCTCTCATCCAACTCAAGGTACACTCTTACGAAACAGACAGGTCACTCACATCCCCTGTATTCTCAACAGGCATAGCAGAAACCCCTTCGACTGGTTCCCACCAGAAACCTGAAAAATCAGTCACTTCATCATTCACTACATCAAACTCAGCCCTACAATTACCATTCATAAAACCCGAAAAATCAGCCAAACTAGGTTCATTCTGCCCAAACACACTATCATTCATACTGTTCTCAAAACCAGAAAAATCAGGCACAGGCAGCTCACTCACTCGTCAACTTACACCAGCCAAATCACTCACCTGTTTTTGCAAACACTAAATCTCTCTTTCAAGCTCCCCCATACCAGAAAGACTGCTCAGACTTACTTTCATTCATACTTGCATTCTTCCTTACACTCTTCTTTGTACGCTTTCTACTCCTTGAGACTAAGACTAGCTCTTTCCCAGACAGATCCATACTATCACATTCAATCTCATCATCATGCACTTTACCTCTCTCTACACAGTTCATACACTAGATGACTCACCAGGTTGTCAGGAGGTTCTCTCCATCTCCTTAACTGACTCTGATGAGCCTGCACTCTCTCAGTAATACCGTCATTCAAACTCTCTAAAACATACGTCACCCCATTTTCCCAAACTCTCACAACTCTATAAGGTCCATCAAACTTCTCACTCATCTTTGACACATTCAACCTACCCTTCACTTCTTTCACCTTCAATACTTTCGCACCCAATTCAAATGACTGGAACCTTTCATGTGCCTCGCGCCATACACTCTGCTCACTTTCACTCAAACGAAACCTATCTTTCACTCGCCTTTCAAAATTCATCACAAACTAACATGGGGACATTACAGTTGCCCTATGCACAGTCGAATTATACGCCCACAAGACTCTCCCCAGACATACATCCCAGTCATTTACAGTCGTACTCATCATTCTCAACATCTCACACAAGGTTATTATCGTACATTCAGCCAATCCATTTGAAAACGGTACATACGGAGTCGCTCTCACATGCTCCACATCATTCTCTCTCAACATTTGCTCAAACACTTCTCCTACAAATTCAGTCCTATTATCACTCAGACATATTCTAGGCTTCCATACACACATACGAAAAAAAACTGCTCAACCACACGCGCAACAGTCACACTCCTTTTATCTCTCACAGGCGCTGCATACACAAACTTACTTTTATGATCAACCATCACAACCATACCAACATTCCCAGCACTCGTACGCGGCAAAGACATACAATCAATCACTACCAATTCAAACGGTTCTTTCGCATCAACTTTCAACATCGGTGGTTTCACTTGCACACCTTGCACCTTTTGCTTCTGACACCTTTCACGCGTAGTTGCAACATCATTCACAACAGTTCTCAGAAACGGATGGAACACACGCTCCTTGATACACTCCAACAGCTTAAACTTGCCCATATGCCCATAATTATCATGCACAACCTTCACCAGACCAATCATACCAACTAAGGATATCACAGGTAGATACATATCATCACCACCCTTCACATGCCTCACAAAATATACAACATCCATACAAACAACAAAATCCTTAGCATACCTTTAAAAATCACTTAAACACTCTGGCCATTGATTCAAATCAAGATGCGTCATTACACACCTCTTCAACTCACTAACAAAAGGACATATCTCTTGCACTCTAAAATATAACATCATTTAAAATCTCATTCTCATCATTCATGACCAATTCAATCATACCGCAAAACTTGACAACATTCTTTGCACACTCATTCAACTTCATCACCTCACATTCACCTTTTATAATACAATCCTTATCAGCATCCAAAGACAAATCATTTAATCTCATAAAGTCTACACCAATCAAGAAACAACACGGCATTTGCCCATCTTTCGGAATCACAAAGTCATGCTTCACATTCACACCATTACCCAAACTCACTTTCAGACTAACCTGTTCCCATGCCACTATCATGCCATTCCCTAATACACTTATTCTTAACTTCACAGGTTTATGCTCACAACATCTAAACTCTTCATACTTACTTAGAATCCTCTCATTAACTAAAGACAATTGCGCTCCAGTATCAATCAAACCACAGAACAACCTTTCAACAACTTTCACTCTCGCTTCCATCATATCAGGTCCACCATGTTCGCAATACACAAAAGGAACAAGCACACCGACATCAGCACTAATATCCTCACTATCATCAACTCCCGCATCATCACTCACGACACACCTGTCTTCACCCAGACAATCATTCTTCTCTCTCATATATGAACACTTTTCAATCAACCAATTGTAGTGTACACTGCTCCAACATTGCAGATGTACCACATTAGGATTGAAACCCTTCATCTTCTTATCCTTGTATACAATTGGCCTCTCACCACCAAAGTGCACATAAACAATCACTCCATACAAACGACTCACTACAATCAACACTTCCTGAAATGGCGGGACCCCTTACATACACATCGCTCTCAATTCTTTCATGAAGTTCCGCACCTTTGCCATACCAATGCTTTCAGGCTTCCTACATACTTCATTCATTACCTCCTTCCTTAAATCCTCTACACTATTGGGCACTCTCACATCTACTCCATTACTCTTTAAATCTGGCCAACCATTCCATACACTCTCAAACAAGGAATCACCACCACCCCTACTCTCCTTTCCATTCATAATCCCTTTTGGCAAATACTCAGGATCACTCACTTCACACACATTTTCATCATTCGTACCAGGATACCTTGACATCAAATCAGCCACTCCATTTCGTTCACCTGGCACGTACTCAATCACATAATCAAAGTCACTCAAATCTTCCAAAGTCCTTGTAATCCTACTATCAGCCCACTTCATACGCTGCAGATACACAAGAGGTTGATGATCTGTTTTGATCGCAAACCTCACACCATACAAAAACGGGCGCAACACTTTTAAACAATACCTTATCGCAGCCAACTCTCACTCCACAGTCGAATACTTTCGTTCTGCAACATTCATAGACTTGAATACATACCCAAGTATTCGCCTGAAATTCTCTCCATTCAAACGCTGCTCTTGCATCAGAAAACCTCCTATACAATACCCACTTGCATCTGTATACAATTTAAGCATTTTAGCATTCACACTATAATCTGGATACGCCAATTCAACATCTTCAGCCGCTGCCTTCTTCAGTTTCTCATACGCTTCATTCATCTTATCATTCTACCTGACAACCGTACTACCTTTCTTGCCCTTCCACTCAGTCAGAGGCTTACTCACACCAGAACAATCACGTATAAACTTTCGCTGGAACTCAATCAAACCCTAAAACGACTTCAGTTGCTTCACACTCATCGGTTTCGGAAACATTCGCACATTCTCAACATACTTCGGCGACTTTCGTAATCCATTCTCACTCACCATATGCCCAAGGAATTCTACTTCTTTCGCAAACCATTCACACTTCGCCACTTTCGCCTTCACACCAACATTCTCCAACATTCTCATCACATCATTCACCAATCTCATATGCTCCTCAAAGTCTGTTATAATCAAAATATCATCTATAAACGCAATCACATTCTTACTCGCAAACTTACTCAACACAACATTCATTGCCCGCTGGAAGGCTCCGGGAGCATTAGCCGACCCAAAGCTGAAGTTCCGGAACTGGTAATGCCTCTTTGTGGAAGAGAAGGCAGTTGACGGCCGGCTCTCCTCAGCAATGAGCATGTGGTAATACCTACGTACCAGATCCAGCTTCGTAAACCACTCTATCCCATGCATACTATACACACACTTAGATACCACACACATCGGAAACCTTTCTTTCACAGTCCTTTCATTCACCTTTCAATAATCCACACACAGACGCAATCTTCCAACCGGCTTACATGCAGGCACAATTAGACTATTTCATGCACTCTCGCTCTCTTCAATCACCCCCAATTGCTCCAATTCCAAACACTGCTCTTCAATCTCATCAGCAACCGGACGTGAGAAATGCCTCGGCCGCTGATAGATTGGAGAGTCCTCCTTCAGGACAATCTTGAATTCTAGGAGCTTTGCAACCCCGAAATCCAGATCACCCTTACTAAGGGCTCCCTTTCGTTCAAATATTATTCGATACACATCCTCTCTTTCATACTCAGTCAAACATCCATTAGATTTCACCATGTCCTTCACCTCATCATACATCCATTCACACGTCTTTTCACCTGCAACATTCACCCATACCTCATTGACAATGGAGAGGTGACCCAGTACATCTCCGACTTGGATACCCCTTACCTTTCTTTTCACCCTGGGGTCCGCCTGCACACATACAAAAGGATCATTCATTCTCATCAAGCCAACAAACACACAAGCAACTCGCCTTACCTTATAACACGCATCCTTTCCATCAAATATCACAGTGTTCTCACCCACATTCAAACTAACATCCTTACTCCAACTCACTCTAACTGACACCCTTTCACCCTTCACAAGCCTTACATTCTCCACAGCAGTCACCTCAATAACAGTAAACACACTCCTAAAAACACTAACATCTTTCCCTACATATAACATATACACCACATTTTTACCAATCTTTCTCTCAATCTGATTACTTGCAGGATGCACATCCATACGATTCATTTTCATAAAATCATAGCCCAAAATCACACCATACTCACTATTCACCTTATCAATCACCGAAAATTCACATTCATTCATCAACATACCATACATTCGAACAGCTGGCCTTATCATTCCAATCACAGGCACTCTCCTATTACCAATAGCTACCAAACTACCCTTGCACTTAGACAGGAGGGCTTTCTCGCCAACCTTGTCATACACATCTTTATACACCAAGCTCGCCTTGCATCCAGAATCTACTAAAGCCAAACACTCAATTCCATTCAATTCCACCTTCACACTCAGACACTCATACTTCCTACCAGACAGCACTTTCACACTAGACAGACTTACCAACACATTACTCACAATCATGGACCCAGAGGATACTTCAGCAGGTACCCTTTTACAATTCAGTTTCCCGCTTTAGACTTTCCATTCAAACCTTGCGCTCTCAGTCTAATCCAACACTTTTCACTCGAATGTCCTTCAATTGCACAATAGCTACAAACATTCCTCTGGTCACGACACATTCTGGCATAATGACCAGCCTTTCCACCATTACCACAAGCATACTTCCCTCTCCCCCCAGCAGTTGCTCCACCATTCAACCTCGGACAATATTTCTTTAAATGGCCTATTTCTTTACACTCGAAGCACTCTTTCACACTTCCCTGGCAATCCTTCATCATATGCCCTTTCTTACCACATCCAGAATATGCACCAGACGTCCACCTACATTCTGCCAACATATGACCTTTCCTTCCACACCGACGAAATTCCACAATCTTTCTCCCACCATTCGATCTCTCGTTTGTTGGGACATACCTCGGTTTCTCTCTCATATATCCGTTCCCACGCTTGAAATTCATCTGCCTCCTTCCATTCGACCACCCTTCATTTGCCCATCCATTCTGCCGGCCCAGGAAGTTTGACATCACTTCAGCTGGTGCAGCCTTCAGGGCATCCCTGTAGCTGACAAACTGCTGGGGTGGATGAAAGCTCCTGAGCTTCTTACCCCCAACATTCACACTGTACCATCCATCCTCTTCTAGATCGCTTTCATCATCAAATCGTCCATCTTACAACAGCTCCAACACATGCTCCCACATCAACCGTTCACCTGTCAGTCTCATTCTCTACTTTCTCTTTCCACTCAATCATTCATTCACCTTTCGCGGGGTTGTGCCGCGGCCAGGATTCTCACTATAAAACTACCACTTGTTACTGGGGAGGTTTGCGATTGTTAAATTCTAAGAGTGCATAATACAGGTTGAATAAATTAGCCGAAGGGATTCTTAATTAAAGTCTTGCCAAGGGTACGTCAAAAAGGAGGAGCCACAAATAAACACACGTACAAAAATAAACTTAACTTTACACCAAAATAATAATTAGTAGCAATAGTTAAACGTGCATTTAGGTAAATAAGGATTAAATAAAAAACACGGATTAGTCCGAATTGACAGCAATTATAAATACTAATATCAGGGAATGACTCACTTGAATCTCTTTAAAAAAGGAGGACAGGATAACACTGACGTTAAGCGTCTAGATTTATAATTACTCAATGGGATTATCAATCACTGTTAATTAAATAGGTTATTGAAGAATAGAGGGACACTAGGTTTACAGATTACCATTAATTGTGATGGATTGGAGAGACTACTACTCAGGTCCAGACGGGGTGGTTTGGGTGGCGTCAACACGAGTTCTCGGAGAGAGGGGGGATAAGACGACGGGTTCGGGGCTGCTGACTGCAGTTCCGGTTAATTCACTCCTAACTGGATGTGACACTAACAAATAGTTACTTCCAGTAACTATTTGGTTGTTTCTATTTCTTTCTCAAGTTACGTTGAGCAACAGAGCGTATTCTTCTAGTAACAGATTCTGCGGGGCGGGATTTGCCTCAGGAACTATTTGATACAGTGACCAAGTTAACTCAGCGGGTGGCGTTGGCAGTCGTTACGTTACTGCAGCGACTCTCGTTCAACGTGAGGGTTACGCGAGTAGGTCTGGAACACTTCTAGCGAGGGATGAACGGCGTTGTCATTTATACCGCGGACTGTGTGAAATGGAGAGAGAGATTTCCTATACGACAATTCGCTTATCGCGGTGCCTTCTGGACAATCTCCATGGTATCATAAGGAAGGCACGCAGAATTTAGGCTCCTTTGTGAGATTTGCCTTCTTTTCTCAGACTTCCTGTCACCTGTTGGGAAAGTTTGGCACGGATAACGACTTAGGTCAAGGGAAAGGCGGAGGAGGGTGATAGAATGTCGGAGGAGGGGAGGATGGAGAGGAGACGAAGGTTAACTCAAAGAACAAATATCTTTCGTTCACACGAACGCCTGGCGACATGCGAGTATGTGCGTTCCATATCCTCACATTATGTATATATATATATATATATATATATATATATATATATATATATATATATATATATATATATATATATATATATATATACATATATATATATATATATATATATATATATATATATATATATATATATATATATATATATATATATATATATATATATATATATATATATATATATATATATATATATATATATATATATATATATATATATATATATACAAATTAAAATTAGAGTTTAGGTTTTGAAATAGATGTATTTAAAGGCCCAAAGCAATGATAACTGGTAACACAACCCGGAAAAACGCTAAGGAAATTAATTAGGTGGTCCATTAAAGCTTAAGAAAGAAAATGGGACAATTATAGAAACGGACAATAGGGAAATTATTTTAATCGTTACATGAAAATGAATAAAGTGGTTAGGTTTAAACCTGTGTCATCATGCGCTCTTCGCTAAAATTGACTACGGCGCTCATCACCAGAGCTCCCATCCATATTGTCTGTTTTCTTTCTTAAGCTTCAATGCATCACGTAATTGATTTCCTTAGCGTTTTTCCGGGTTGTATTACCAGTTTTCATTTCTTTGGGCCTCTAACTACATCTACATATATATATATATATATATATATATATATATATATATATATATATATATATATATATATATACATTAATTCAACAGATTAACAATTTTCAACGTTGTAAAAAAAATACATTGAATCTTTTTATACCAGCCTATCTTTATGTTTTTGCGATTTATTCGGTGTAGAAAGCAATAGTTTTAGAGTTATTAGCATTTAGAAATAGTATTTTCCAATACATAAAGCTATTTCAATAAATGCATATTACCAACGATGATACAAATTCAACTACTACGATATAGAAGGTTAGGTAGGGGCTGTAGGTTATTCTAAGCACTTTAAGGTTTATGTGCTTTTAAAAAAGTTATTACGAAAAATTACATTTCCTATTTTTGTGTGTTCGAATCTTCAAATTTCTCTGGCATCTCGATATCCTTTTTGTTAAATGAAATTCCTCCTAATTCCAGTACAGTTCACAAACAAGTTGCCTGCGGCGATCCAGAATTAGTGGAACCGCTATTTCATGCACGGAATCTTTTCTATATAAAACCAGAATCACGATTTGTTCCACAGAAAGATGCGAGTCGGCGAAAAACGTCCCATTACGAGCTAGAGATTTGAACATGCTCCCTTTTCCGTTGCTATATGCATCAACGAATGATTTGTCACCCCAGAAAAGATCTTTTTTGACACTAAGTTCGATCTACATGTCGGGCACAGTTATTTAACAACCGAGAGAGATCAGACATTTTATCTTAAAGGTATGCCAAGCCATGTCACAAAAATAGGCTTCTTGTTTAGTTTATTTCCGGGGTAAAACCAGCTAAATAAATAAAAATCTATAAAAATACCCCTTCCTAAATTAACCTAAACTAAAAAAGTAAAAAGAACTAACCTATCTACTTATACCCCCACATAACCCATTCTTCTAGTGTTGCAGAATAGGCTATTAATGAGAAGATGGCTGCCAATATATTTTTCGTCATAACATCATAATTAAAAGTTCACTTACCTTAATTAGTGAAAATGTTATATTGTATTTTCGTATTTTTTTTTTCAAAATAAAGATATTTATAACAAAGCGCCATGTTTATTCTTGTAGTTCTGCTGGGATGTGTTTGACTACCCATGACTAAGCCATCCGTCAGACAATGCTTCGGTTGGATAAAAACTTAGGGCGGGAATCTCTGGCTTCCAAATCTATCTTCTTTTGGATGATGTTTCCAGCTAAGGAGAGCAGTAATTCCACGTCGCTATTATCTAGGCATAAGACAACGAATCTGTTCGGTGTTTTTATGCAATTGATTAAGGCGAGCTAAAGGTCCTTAAATGTACTTTGGGCAGCAACTTGGGTTTCCATTTACTTCTGTTTGGTATTAGCCATAGCAGGAGTCTTTTAGTAAAGTCCGGTGGGTGCATTTTCCTTTCTTCCGGGAACCGGGAGATATCTTTCTGAAAATAATCTGGGTTTTTATTCCACCTCCACAAGTGGCACAAGCGCTTTATATACTCATAATTCTAGATATTCTGCTTGATTTGGGGCGCACAATCCCTAACCACCCTACCTAAATTGGCTTAGCCCTATAAGTGATCATGCATTCAGGTTTGGGTTTGTTACCTTTAAACGGGCTCGTACTTTAACCTCATAATAGGGTCTGCCTCAATTCTGAGGAGATCACAGCTTTGTGGTGATACGAGTACCATGTGAATCGGAAACATGATAAATCTCCAATCAGTCCGATTCACGAATATATTTCTTATTTATTTGGCGTCTTTTTTTTCGAGCTGTGAGTTTACTAAACTAAATGATGGCTATACCTGTATTGAGTGCTTCCTTCAAAAAGTGGATTTCCGGGAAAAATCACGGTTTTTTTTAATGGTCCTTAGCTCTGCCTTCTTTATCGGTGAATAGCTTTACCAGAGCATATAGCGTAAAAGTTGTCAGGTTGACTGAGCTGTCCCGCCTCACATTTTAGTTCTCTTTTTTAGGGCAGGGGGGGGGTCCTCTACCCCTCTGTTCCCCACCCACAATCCCGGGAAGAGAGAAGAAGAGGAGGCCTGCAGCCGACTTACTCCTGGAGAAACTTCCCATACCACTGACCTTCAGCTCACGGGAACCGACGTGGATAGGAAGGCTGGAGCAAGGTTTCATAGAGGGTTTATAGTAGAAGATGGAAAAATGAAAAATAAAAGATATAAAATTTAGTGAGGAGGTAGAAGGAGCAGCCTCGATAGTCATAAGTTAAAAAGGAATATCCATGCCCATAAGAAAAGGGGGACCTACTGATTAATGTGAATCCCGAACCACCATACCTCATTAGTACCTGTTAGGTTTAGTAGCGCACGATTTTCTTGCGACTTTTTTGGCTATTTTCTAGCTAAGGTTTTGTTCCACAAACTTCATTGTTTGGAGCCTATGTTAGCTACTCCTGTGTGTTCCCGTGAAACTGTTTTTAGAGGGTTTTAAGTGCCTTCCCAAAGTATTTATTAGGTTAGGTTAACTTAAGTTATTTCTATGTCTGTTATATTAGGTTTGGTTGTTGTCTTTTTGTGTTTATTATTCAAGTACGTCAGGCCGGTGGATAAAATTCCGCTGCGGCGTTCCAGAATTCGTGAAACCGCTCTTTCATTCAGGGATTTATTTTTATATAAAAATACCATCACTATTTGTTCCACAGAAAGACGTGATCCGGCGAAAATAGTCCCTTTACGGGCAGAAGATTTGAGTCCACACCGTTCTTTGTTGTTATCTGCGTCAACAAATAATTTGTCACAACAGAAATGATCTTTTTTGACACTAACTTTAACCTACATAAGAGGCACTCACCCGTGGCTGTACCTAAATCGAACAGACTTCACAAGCAGTTGCCATTGTGAAAAATCTGAACGAATAGTCCTACCCTCGAGTATTTATACCACCCACGCTGACGAAAATGAAACAGATTTCAAAAGTGAAAAAACTGAATGGATTGTTTTGCCACGATAACACGATATAGTGCCGTAAAGAACAGTTCTAAACAAAGCAAAAAAAATGTAAGCTAATGTACAAAAATCGCTAACAAAATCGTGCGCCACAAATCTTAACAATAACTACTACAGTTATCTGCTTATCATTTATTCTTCATTTTTCAGACTCAGAGTCACTAAGTTACTCTGGTTAATATTTATTGGGAGATCGGCCTATTCTTTCGCTGCTATTTTGGTTTTGTCTTTATTATGTGTGCAATATGCCCTAGATGCATTTTATATGCATTGTATATCGTATTTTATTTATTTTATGTTGTTTCTTTTTTCGATTGTTTGTTATTTTTGCTCACTTTCTGTTACGGTTGTCCTATTTTATATATCTCAATTCTGTAGAGTCCAAATTCAGTTCTCATAGTTTGGTTATCTTAAATTCTGTTCTCATTATTAAATGTTTATTCCCATAGGATAGTTTATATCTCTCCGGTATATTTTGGTCATTTTCCTATCCTTGTTTTTTTTTCTGTACGGTGAATTATTATATTCCTTTGGCTAGTCTTTCTGAATTCATCACATACATATTATATATGGGTTGTACTTCTCTCCTCAGCTGATGTCTTTCTTGAGCTTTGGGAATGAAGTCGAGTACGTTGACCGTTGGGGATAAAGATATGTTCTACAGATACTTGTGGGAGATTATTGATTTTCTCCCATAAATTTTTTGCCTTCCTTGTTTGAGGACTTTATTTATTAGTGGCATATTGACCTCTAAGTGTATTTTGCTTATTTTTTTCCTTTCTCTCTTCCTGGTGTTCGTTATCAAAATTAAGGCCTTATTCTGTACTATTTTTGTATCTTTTTTTCTTGAGTGTAACATCATATTTAATAGTATTGTGGTTGAGTAGTGTGGCCCTGCTCAATGCTATATATATATTTTTCTCTTGTTTTTCATAAAGATTCCTCGGATTGAAAATACTTAGTAATTGTAAGGTTGGGATTGTTCGTTGTATCCTTTCTCTTTGATGACCTATGTAACCTTATATTATTTTTATAACCCAGAACTTTACCGTCGGATACCTAATTGTACATTTCTCCTTCATATATGATATCACCTTTTTTTCTTCTTGCAATAAAAATTACGGTAAATATTTTTATGTTCTTCCATATTTTACATCGTTTATCATATCTATTGATGTTACCAATTTCCAGTACCGTTACTCGTTTTACCGTCTTTCATTTCTGCTTGGGGATGTTATACATTGGCTGATATCATCCGCAAACTGGATGTTGAGTGTCTCTAGTCTTATTGGTGGTGGCATGTCCGTTGTATATACTGAATATACCGTGGGAGATAGAAACCCACCTTGCATCAATCGAGCTTTAACTTAAAATTCTAGTCCCTCGTATTCATTTATCTCGATTCTTGCTTTTCTTTCCGAGATATAGTCTCAGAAAATCCTCTCCAAATCATTGTTCATTCGAAGATTTAGGATTTTATATTGTAAGCCTCTTTATCAAAAGCTTTTTCCACGTCTCTGAGCACTAAGTTTATATACCTTTTGTTCGTTTTAGCTTGTGGTATATATTTTGTTATTAAGCCAAACTTGAAATTATTATATAGATTATTTTATTCTAGATATTTTATTAATCTTGGTTCCTTTACTTTTTTCAAATACTTTGCCAGCAAAATCCAGTAATGATATTGGCCTGTAAGTATTCTGGAAGTTTGTAGGTTTTTAGGTTTGCCTGTTTTTAGTTCGTCCTGGAAGTAACAGAAGTTTGAACTTGCAGTAAAAATGTTTTTAATACTATGATGTTATTCTGGTTATTGGTGAATTTAGTCTATGTGAGCCTTGATGGTCCTGGCGCTCTCGGTTTAAATGAGTGAATTACGCTTATCATTTCTTCATCCATTGTTATAAGCCCCAGCTTCATTTTTTGTTCTGTGTTCGGGTCTATCGATTGGGTTTGAGTAACCTTGTTGATGTTATTACATATGTTCTTATGCACCCTTTCTTCCTTTGAGCAAAAAAGTCTTCGTTTTCCTAAGATGAAATTGAGAAAACTAACTCCCAGTGACGTCTGAATTTTTATTCTATTTCTTCCATCTTCTTCGATTGATTTATCATTCTCGTTCTTAAGTTTAATTTTATTCTTGATTTTGGCCTCCTTGTTATATTAATTGATCTCCTATTTTCCTTTGGTAATTTGTTCAAACATTTCTGCATAATAAGTTTATCCCAGAAATTTTCCTGCTGTTCATCTATTAAGTAGATCATTTCTATTTTTAAATCTCTTGATTCTTAATATTTTGGGGGGCTATTTCCTTCTAGCCATATTGAATTATATGCCCTTTATTTTTTTATTTTCAATTATTAGCTTGGCAATCCAATTCTACTCTTATTAAATTTTGCAATTTCTTTTTTGTACGTTGCCTTTCTGCCGCCACCAGGGCTTCCATTAACTGCTGTATCTCATCATCTATCTTATTTAGTGAATCGCCTGACAGATCTTCAGGAATTTATTCGTTAAGTTCTTCCTTCTACATCTTCTAATTTTCTTTGTGGTATTGATTCCTTTAAATGGGAGGTACCTGTTTCGGATTTAAGTTCATTATAAGCAGTGTTCCTACATGGTCACTGCTCGCAATTGATACCAGCTCCATATGAAAATTCAATGGCATATCTCAGCTGCTTAGAATTATGTCTAGTTTTGTTTCGCTGTTTGCTGTAATATATGAGGGGTGGTCTTGTTCAATTCTTTTTAGGATTTCTATTTACAACATTATCTGCAGATTTATGCCCGCCTTTAGGTCTCCTATGAATATTGTGGATGACCTTGTTTAAATATTGTAAAGATGTTATGTACTGGCAAAATATTTCTCCGTCGACAATATTATTTGAGTAATTTCTAGTTCTATTTTTACGGCTATGTAAGCTTCAGCTAGAAGTAAATTTTGGTGCATTTGAGGCCTCTTTTGATAGCTAGTTATGGTGGATAGTTATATATTTTTAATAATTTCTATTCGTTACCTATTCCATCGTCCCAGATGAGAACTATATCTAAATCTATCTTTCTGATGTTATTTTCCATTTGATCTTTCTTTACCAATCCATCCGTTCGCATTTATTTACAGAATTCTTTTTCTATATCTTAGCTTCCCCCTCTGCGGTATTTGAATTCAGTAATATTTGTTTAATTAGATCATATTTTTATATTTTTTATTATGGGTTTTGCCCTCTGGTTCTCCTTTCCGTCTCTACTGTTTCCACAGTTTCGACATTGCTGCTGCTGGAGTTACATTTTTCTTTGTATGAATTTTTATATGTAATATTTGATAGTGTTACCACATTGCCTGGCTATACTCTAATTCTTCCTTCCTTCGAAAGTTTTTTAATTATTTTTTTTATTTTCTTCTGGTTGTAAAAGCATTTGCACATATTTTTGTTGAAAGCTCAGACTATATCATCCTGCCTTAATTTTCTTGGCCGTGGCATTGATTTTCTCGCGTAGATATTTAAACGCACATCTTTCACTTCACATAAAATTACTACTATTTTGTTAATGTCTAATTTTATTTGGTGTTTCTCTTCCTGTATTTATTTCTTAATGTCGATTTTTCTTGCTTATTATTATATTCTGTTGCCTTTTTGGTTTTAGTTCCATATGTTATGCGTTTTCTTTCTTTTTTAGTATGTCCATAGGTAAATAATCGGACGACTCAGGATTTTCTGGGAACCACCATTTCCTTGATTACGTTTTTGAACTAATAATTGATTCAGCGTACTTGCAAACGTTCCTGATTTGCATCTGTGGTATTATTGAATTCTTTATTGCTTTCTTCATTTTATTTATGATTAATTTTGCCACTTATGCATAAGTGTCATTTTTCACCCTTTGTTAACTCGTACTATTTTCTCTTTCTCTCCTCTCTATAATTTATTTTCTCTTTGCACAGCTTATTGCAAGGTTGCCATGGTTACGCTCGCAATCTAAGCATTTCTATTTGGTGGAGTTTCACTCCCTCCCTCCAAGATAGCAAGAACATTCCGAACATCTTTTATCTATCACATTACATTCTTTGTTGTAGTTTTCGAATGAGTAGCAGTTATAGCACAATAGTATCTTTTTAAATTTATCTTTTTCAATATTTTACGCTAGGATTCTCATATTAGAAGCGAGTAACCCAATTGCAGCTATCCTGTTTGCCATATCGGTCTTTGAACACACCACCTTTAATACGTGGGCGTTTTGTCCAAATGTGATTATTTGACCAAGATTTATATTGTGAGTTCTATTGGTAATTTCTTGCTTCAAGTCGTCCGCTGAATTTCATCCAACCCATAGATCTACGTTTCTGCAAATTATGCTACTATTTGCGATAAGTTGTGGAGAAATTGCTGGGTGGCCCTATTTTTATAAGGGGTTTAAAATCATTTGTGTCAAATCAATCTTTCAGCATCTTTTTCTTAATGTCATATTGCGACGTATACTGATGCGTCGTCTACCACTTTTACTAGCGCTACCTTCATTTCACCAGACAAAGTTTGTACCACTTTGCACCTATCCGTTTTCGGGTCTTCCTCCTTCTCCCGGAGTGCTATTTTCATTCTTCACTTTTTATGTTCTTTTACTTTCTATAAAATAATTCCGTATCCACAATAATTATTTCTTTTTCCTCTAGTCGGAAGCTTTCCTTATTTATGCCTATTTTTATCTTTCCTACCTATTATCATTTGTAGAATCCTCGATCACCCTACCGAAATATTCCTACCCCTAACATAAGTCCACAATTGGTTTAAGGCTCGTGGTCGATAACCGAGCACCCTTTTCTGGCCCTCTACAAGGTTATCATTCAGGGAATCACTTCACCTTACTTTCCAACTGAAATAGAGTTTTGTGGTGCTAATCTGTTACAAGAAACGCGGAAGATTATAGTTCAGACGGAAACGTGTGGAAGAAGAAATTAATACCACTTTGAGGTATCAATTCGTTCCTGGGAACAGGAGTTCTCTCCAATCAGCCCAGTAACGCAATTTTTTTTTGTATTATTATCTCTTCACTGTAACTCTCGTGGTAAAAAAAAAACTCCAGACAGAACTGTAAGGATTTTTTAAATGACTCAAAAGAAGTTCATCTTCCGCGGACATAAGAGAAGATAAAAAGGAAAGGTGTGAGAAAGCAAAAAGCTAGAGCGTTTCGTCCCTCTTCCCGCCTTCTTTCCCTTGCTTGTTTTGGAGCAAGGAGAGAGAGAGAGAGAGAGAGAGAGAGAGAGAGAGAGAGAGAAAGGGCAAGAGAGCCAGTGCCCTAAGGGACTGGGTCGAGTTTTAAGGGAAGAGGAGGAGGAGCGATAGTATGGTGACAAACTTGTAGGAGATTAGACAGTTGACCCAGGCGGTCTTGTCCTCAAATCTAAACACAGGGCTAATACCTCAATGGGTATTGCCTACCCTCGTTTGTAAACAGAGTTACAAGATTGGTTGTAGGTCAAGTAATCTCTAGCGGTTCTTAGAGAATTATAAGTTGAAATTTCAGTCGGAGAGTAAGTACCAGAGTTTCAGGTTGAAATTAATCTTATCTTAATGTTATGTTTTTGAGTTAGTTGGTGTTTGGCATTCAAACATTTGTTAGGTTGTAAGTCTGTAACTATTTTGTTGTTGTTGTTGTTTTACTTTCTCTGTATTCGTTGTTATTTAGCTCTGCAACTGTTTCTAGTATGATTGTTTTGGTTCCTTTTTCTTTATTCGGTCCTTTTTTTTAATTTGTTCCTTTGTTAATCCATTTTCTTTATTTTGGTATTTATCGGTAAGTCCTTATTTGGTTTTCATCTAGAGGTTGTCTTAATCGGTTATCTGTTGAAGGTTTCCATAATCGTGAAAAAGTTTTTAGCAAAGATACCCAAGAAATTATGTTTAATTCCCTGTTTTCTCCTCGAAAAAGCGAGAGAGCTTAAGTATAAGATTGGTATTTCAAATGACCTTTTTTGGGGTCGCTTGAAATGGCGAACTGAAACTTCGATCTTCCGTGGTGGCAACTAGGGCGTTTTCGAGTGGGCTCCAAGTAGCGAGCGGTATTTTCGAGGTATGCCTGTGAAGACTCACTCGGCGAAAGGGCGCATATGCTTTGGGGCAATTAAAGGAATGGAGGACCGCCTCCTTGATTTTTACACAGAGTGCGATTTACGGGTGACCGGGATTTATCTAATGGCTTGCCAAGTTGCAGTTCAAAGGATATATAAAGAACAAGACCCCCAAATATAATTTTAATATATATGATAAATTGGGCAATATATATATATATATATATATATATATATATATATATATATAAAGGAGGAACAAATTACTCGATAAATATAGTTAATTTGATTGTAAAAATTTATAATATGAAGCTCTGTTAAGCGATAGGAGCAAAATTAACGTAAACTCGAACAAGAGATATTAATTACGATTGAGAGGGAAGTCAATTCAAAAGTTGAGGTGGATGACGATTGACGGGGTGTAATTAGGAGATTACAACACAAGATCACCATACCTTGAAGTGTGGTGGTGATCCGAGGGAGGGGGGGGGACCAACGGCACAGGTCTTCAAGAAGATGTCTCTGGGAGTCCTACCGAGAAGGACTCCTAGATGGTGGTTTTGAGTAGCTCTTGTTGAAGAAGGAGATTTTCTCTACTGCAGAGAGATGGAATCTCAAACACGAGACGGTTCTGCGGCTTGGCAGGGTGTCTCAGACTTGAAGGAACGGGAGTCTTGAAGGGGGTCCGAGATGAGGGGGACGCACAGTTCTCCTGGAATAAGGTTGCCGATAGCTTTCCTATGAACAGCGGCCAAAGCTTTACGACGGGAGATATGCTGGTGAGATCTTAACGACGAGCTACGACTCTATCAGGGGTTGCGGGACTTCGCGAAGCAACAGACAAAACGGTATAAACGGGTGGACTGGTAGACTCTCAATCTCCTCGAGGAAACGCGGACTCAGGCTAAATAGTCAGGTGGCTGGTCCAATAGATATCCCCAGTGCATGGCCGCCCCTAGAGTATTCTCACGTCAGTCTTTCTAAATTTACTTCAAGCTAATGAGTCGGATCGGACAGCGAAGTTTGCCTCATAATATGGGCGTAAGGTTAGTTGGGCTGCACTCGCGGGGGAATAGACATGCCTGGGAAGCAGTTGGGCGAGGGTTAGGCGTTATCACGGGGAAGTGGGGAGCAAGGAGCGTCTAAAAGCAAATACAGCTGGGTCGGGTGACTCAGCCCGAGACAGCTTCCTTCCCGAAGATTCTAAACTTCCCACACCAGGGAGCACTTGGTTTAGAGCGAAGGAGCTGGAAGGGGTATTCCGAGAGGGGCTTCCTTTCATGCTGATCCTTCGAGGGCATCCCCTCACAGGTAGTATTTTTTGCTATATACTTACCACACCATCTGTTGTAATTTTCCCTATTTGTCAAAAAGTATTTCGCATAGAAACACAAGAAATTATGCTTAATTCCCCGTTTTCTCCTCCTAAAGTAAGAGATCTTAAGTATAAGGTTGCTTTTTCGAATGATGTTTCGGGTGGGCACTAAAAATGGCTAACCCAAACTTGATTCTCCCTGGTGGCGACTAGGGCGTTTCCCAGGGTCGATAAGAAGCGAGTGGTATCATTTTGTATTATATACTTACCGTACCATTTGTTGTATTTTTCCATATACAAGAAATTATGTTTAATCCCCGTTTTCTCCTCGAAAAAGCAAGAGATCTTAAGTATATGGTTATTATCTCATATGAACCTTTTGGAGTTGCTAGAAATGGTTGACTGCAACTTGATTTTTCCTGGTGGAAATTAGGGTGGTATCATTTTGTGCTATATGCTTACCACACCATCTGTTGTAATTTCACATATATATATATATATATATATATATATATATATATATACAGTATATATATATAGAAAATCTGTAGCAGAGTTTTGAGGAAGGAAAATTAGGTATCTAAAAGATAAGGTAGGGCAAGTAAAGGTGGGTGGGGTTATTTGCGGGATTCTGAAGTAGTTGTATTAAGGAGGCTTCTGGAACTTGAAACAATAGCCCCACTGTCTGGCTACTTCAGGGTGCCACAGGGTGAGTACATTTTTAGTGCACTAGGTAGGATTCGGTAAATAATTAGCACTTAATTAGGAAAGCTGTGAATGTAGTGGCTGGATGCGAGAATTCCGGCGATCAAATTCTGAATTAAAAGATAGGAAAAAGGAAAACTAGTTTTATATTACTGCTTTCCAGGGAGAAGTTAAATGGCTCCATGATATTTCACAAGAGATATTAGGGAAAACATTTAAATGGGGGGAAAAAGAGACACAAGAACAAGGGTGCGTTGAATCGAGACTGGTATTTGTTACTCTGCAAGAGCGAGCTCATCCTCAAGACGAGCCGACTCGTTTGACCTTGCATCTCACCTATTGATAGACTGCGTAGTATGGTTAGAAGGTCTCCCTTCTAGAAGTTTCATTAGGATGGCAAGTGGTCCTTGAACTTTAATTGCATAACTAATTAAAAATTTGAATAGCCTAGGATGCTTTTGGGGAGTTCACGGTATGCGAATCAAGCAGCGAAGCTATACCTCTGCCATTGTGAAGAATAACCTTAGTTTTTTAATAATAGTTTTTTATCACTTCGTTTAAACATTCAAGCAAGCTGTTAGTCATAGGATGCCAAGGGGTAGAGAAAGCAGAATTAATGTAAATTAAATCATAAACCTTACCCATATTATTAGACTTAAATTGTTTGCCACAGTCAGAGAGCACTTGTTTCGATATTCTGACACGTGAAAAGATGCTATGAAAGCCGTTGTTATGGAGATTCGATTACTGGATTTCAAGAGACTGGCTTGGAAAAGCGAGTTGCCAAGTCAACGGCCACTTGAATCTGTGTCGTTCTTCGGAAATTCATTTTGGCCGTTGCAACTGGAGGGGCTTATATTTGCCTATGGTCTTTGTCTTCAGAGAGAGGCCGCAAGTCCTGCAATAATTTACTACATAGGCATAAATATCAGGCTGAAGGAAATTAGGAAAGACCCTAGACTAGGTCTTGTTAGGAGAAAAATTATCAGCGAGAAGTGAAACATTTGCTAACTGCAAAATACTATCGCGATAAATTAAAGGAACGACAAAATGCGTCCCACCCGTCTCAGAGACTTCGCTATTAATGCATACGCGATCGAGTAGTGTATCTCTCTTGTACGAGCGACCGCTCCAAGATGTTTCTTCTTTTCCCATAGCCTCATGGTTGGGCTTTGCAATGACAAAGGAAAAGAGTTTTCTATTACTGCTTCCAAAGGGAGAATCAAATGGCTCCATGATATTTCCCCAAATAAAGGAAGAAACAGAAGTAAGTGGAAGGAAAAAGAGAGACATGCCAGTAACAAAGAAGCGTTGAATCTGGACTGCGATTCGCTACGCTGTGCATTAGCGAGCGAGCTGGTTGGTTTGACTTGGCTAGGGGTAATTATTACCAGTTCTGTGGTTGCTTTTGGTGATTGTCTCATTTTCTGGGTTTATCAATGTTCATCTAATTTCCCTGCATTCTTCGTCAATTTCTTATAGTGTCGCTTCGTTGAGTGCCTTTGGTTGATAATCTCCTATGATTTCTAAATTTTGGCCAGTGAGCCTGATGATATGCCTACATTCCTTTGATTGCTTCTGTATGGCTAGCTGGTATACTCTTAGCAGGGTTGCTACGTGGTCGCTAAATGGAATATCCACAGGTCCTAAGTGCTAATTAAATTCAAGATTGAAGTTCCAAAGGCAAACATCTGGTATTTATGCTACATTGTATTTGATGTAGGTTGGAATTTGTGGCTCTAATCTTTGGAGCATTCCCCTATTTAACATCATTTCCAGATGCTTGGTCGCGCCAATTGTGTGTGTATAACCATTTTCTATGAATTGAACGTTTCTCTCTCATAAAGATGGTTAGCTTCCAATTATTCAATAGTTTTTGGAAGTTGGCAATTGACAGACCGTCCCTTCTCAGAGGCTGATATCCCGTTGCTATGATAAGACTGATGAGTTCAATTTCTATTGCAGCTATAATTCTAATAGTCCTTCCTATGTCCTATCGTCCAGTTCCTTACTTGAAGGCTAGTTGTCATGATATTGAAGTTCCATTTTTTCATCGATTTTACCTCTAAGTCAATTTTTTATCCTATATTCGTATTATATCAGGATCTAATTACTTAAAAATATTTTTGTCAATGTATTCTTTACTTTTCCTTCCGTTTTTGTTTATCTGTTTAATTTCTAATTTCTTTCTGTCTATAGTCAAGGTTTTAATATGTTCCTGTTCCTGCAAGTGGTATTCTTCTTTCTTTCGTTTTGTTCTCGTCTCCATATATATACTTATTTCCTTTGCAGGAGGTTGAGGTATCCTGGGCTGGTGATTGTTTCCTTGGGGTAGTAGTCTTTTTGGTTTAGACTGTTTTGTTTGCTGCGTTTTCCTTCTTGTTAATCTGGTTTCTTGAGTGGATTCTACGTTGCTGGTTTCTGATTAGGTTTCATGTGTATTCGTATAGTCTTTTTGTCATCCTTTTCATTACAATCGTTAACTTTAGGTTCTTCAATCAGTTTTTTGTGGTGTTCTCGGTTATATTCATGTTGAAGATCGCGGAATAGTAAACTTCTTTACTGACCTTCATTGGGTCGAGACATTTTTCTTTTAACATCTCATCGATTAACGTATTATAGCTTTCTGGGCTCGCCATGCTCATTATATGTGCGTGTAGAATGTTTAGCTAAAGCTAAACATTCGTTCCAATATGGCGACGTGTCAAACATGTCCATGGCCGGTTTATTTGCCATATTTACGACCAGTAGGCTTTTATACACTTTTTCTACCCTATCTTCTAAAGTGGGTGGCAACAGAAACCTAGGACGTTAAACAGTTAAGCATTTTGATCTTCTAGCAAATTCTGAAGCATTTTTTTAAGAGAAATATCTAAGAAAAGGGAATTCTTTGGCATTGTCTTTGTTTTGCTGCTTACAAGACACGTTTTTCCACCGTGATAACATTCAAAATTGGCTGAAAATAAAACATAGAATTTGGGTAGCAGATGAAGTTGGAAGCAAAGAACAGCTGAGCTTCGAAATATAATGTGAATTTCTATGAACTGCTGAGCGCTTAATTCCTAGCTATTTGTCCATTTATTAGGTATCGAGCTATCTATCTAATTCCAAGCAAATGTGTTTCCTATGTATGAAAGTGAGAGGCGGGTTTCACGTTTTATTTAACTTTGTCATTGATAATTAATTGTTAATTTAATTAACATTTATATATATATATATATATATATATATATATATATATATATATATATATATATATATACATATATATATATGTATATATATATATATATATATATATATATATATATATATATATATACATATATATATATATGTTTATATATATATAAATATATATATATATATATATATATATATATATATATATATATATATATATATATATATATATATATATATATATATATATATATATATTATATATATATATATATATATATATATATATATATATATATATATATATATATATATATATATATATATATATATATATATATATATATATATATATGAATGCAATGTCCCACAGGAAAAAATTAAATGGTATTTCCAAGTACTTTCAAACTTAATTAAAGTCCTTATCAAGGATAACTACAAGAAATAATATTATATTTGAGGTTTATATACTAAAGAAAAGTATGAAAGAACTCCTCAAAAACAAGAAATCACCAATGAGGAAGACGGAGGGGAGAAGGTAAAGATTCACATTAAGAATTACAAGAAGCAGGTAGTAAGGTCAAACTGAGAAGACGGAAAGGGTAACAGATTCAAAGAAATGGAGATAGCCTAACGAGGGAGATTATAAGACATGATAAGCAAAAGGGGGGAAAAATACAATGTACAAAACAGAGCAGAGACAATTTAAAAAAATAAATAAATAAATAAAATTGGGACCACATAACTAAAGATTGTATATAAAAAACTGAGAACAAAAGTCAAAACTAATTTCTTTAAGTATCAATCTTTTAATTATACCATCTATTTTATATAAGCCAGGGGAAAGTTTAAAATTATCACATTGGCTTATAAAAGCACATTCAATGATATTCCTTTTTATAGGGTCATTGGAACGGTAAATAAATTTGGCCAAGTTCCAGTTAATTAGATGGTCCTTATCTGACATATGGACAAAGAAAGCACTGTTATCTTTCCCTCTTCGGACATTATATTTATGTTGATTTATGCGAACAGAAATTTGTTTACCTTCCCCCTTCCGTCTTCCTCATTGGTGATTTCTTGTTTTTGAGGCGTTCTTTCATACTTTTCTTTAGTATATATACCTCAAATATAATATTATTTCTTGTAGTTATCCTTGATAAGGACTTTAATAAAGTTCGAAAGTACTTGGAAACACCATTTCATTTTTTCCTACGGGACATTGCATTCATTTGCTACCATCACGTGATACCTTGTGAGTTTTTTCATTATATATATATATATATATATATATATATATATATATATATATATATATATATATATATATATATATATATATATTATATATATATATATATATATATATATATATATATCTACCTGACCAATGATTTTTCCGATATTATATGTATATTTCTGTAGTTGTTTCTTTATCTTTTTTTTAAACGGTTTCATCACCGGTACTGTTTGGTCGTTATATTCTTTTAAATGCAACTTTGTAGAGAATATTAAGAGTATTGTTACTATTTCACTTGGCTGTTGCCTTTATTTTATGTCCCCAATTCCATTGATTTTTTAAGGCAATGCCTCTCATCGTATTCTTGGAAATACTATTTCCATTCCATGGTCACAATCATCTGGTCCGTGGCGTTTTATTACCATTGTTGCCGTTCAGGGATTCACTTTTGAAAGAGCAAATTTTAAACAGCTTTGTCTGCCTCGGAAATCCTTCCATTCCGAGATATGAAACAATTGTTTGCTCTCTCATACGGAACATTGCATTTTCGCTCGCTCTAAAGAAAACATCGTATTCTTTCGAATGATATAATTGCAAAGGTCCTCCTAAGGTTAGTTAGGGAATTAATGATAGTTTTGAAGGTCGTAAGCTCATAAATCAGAATAAGTGAGGGCACCGCGACTATGGTCAGCAGACCTTGTTTCATATTCATTTTTCCCTATAGCGTGAGGCTGGCTACAGTGGGGTGTTGTGGATATTCTCCCTGGGATCTCGTGGTGAGAGAAAGATGGATTGAAGCTCTATTTTATTATATATTTTTTCTAGACGTAAATATTGGAAGGAAAAAAGTAAATTGCTATTTTATTAATTAATGCGATTAACACTTGGACTCAATTTTGGCCTCAATTGCCAAGATTACATCAAATATGTCAGAAAATTAGTGTGGTTGTAATGGCAGATTGGGTTCTCTGTGGATTTGAGTAAAATCTCCAAATCCATTTTAATGAACAAATAGATGAAATCAGGAAAGTAATCCTAACATAATACCAGATGAACGCCCCTAAATACCCGCTAAAACAAGATGATGCAAGACCTCAGCATCTTAAAAGCCGTCTTCATCTCTATGGGGAAAATGAGTTTAGAATCCCTCTACTTGGGTGGTAGCCATTACTTGGTAGGGTCTTGAATGGGGCTACATACAGTGGAAATAGATTAGGTAAAGTAAGAATCCTATGATCGGGAATATGGCCAATATGAAATGTCATGTTGTGGTGGGGCCAAATATGGGCGTGAATATACGAGGATTGGTGGCCGGAAAAGGGCGAGACAATGAGTTCATCCCACAGGACAAAGAAATCAAGAGTTCTTTTAATTTCGTGACTCTGTTATCCACTGATTCCATGATTTCCAGATTCCTAGAATCAAATTCTCAAAAGGTCTTTTCAGTTAAGTGACTCAAGTCTTCCACTTGCTTGATGTTAAGAGACAAAACTACAGTACACGAATCAGTAGGGGTTGTATGCACGGGGTGTCTCTCAAGAGACTTTACTGGATTGAATAATACTTGCTCCTTCCTCTATTATCTCCTGGGGAGTAGCAATGTCCTAATTTTCCTTGCAGAAGCACCAGCATTCTTCTTGGACCAGGGGAAGATTCAGGAGAGTTGTGTTTGACCAAAATGCCCCGTTAGGTTTCTTATTTTAAATAAAGAAAAGTATTAAGAGAATTCTATTCGACGATCAGATCTGTAGAGGCTTAAAGGTGCCCTTAAGGGCCTACCACCATGGAGGGTGAGAGTTAGTTTGGCAGTCCTTGATAACCAGGAATCGTCTTCCGTTTTCCTCTTCTTTCTACTTATTCACTTCTATCTACCTTCAAATTAACTCCTCTCATTCTTTACCCGCTTTTATTTGTTCTTTTTGTTTTAAACTCATTTCCATTTTCCCTCGCGGGCTTGGAACATAGTAGTGACTGGAACCTAGCATCGGTTACCTGCCCAACTATCTTAAATACCATAATTAGACGGTAGGTAATTTTTTGGTCAATTTCTCTCTACTCTACATCCTAAGATAAAATAAATTTGAAAATTCACTTAAATATAAATATGAATATTGGCGGTGAAAGGAGGTACCAAAGACGAAATAACGCTGGAAGCGATTAGGAAAAAGCGGAATAAAAGTAGAGAAAGAACGTAGTGTAAAGATCTTGGAGGAGCGGTTGATGGAAGGGATAGCTACAAAATAATAAGTAATGCAGGGACAAAAGGATTCTCTAAATAAAGGAAAGGGATTAGGGAAAAGTTTGATATAAATCCTGCATATTATGGAAGATTTATAAAAAGAAATAAAGCAATAATATAGAGCAAATATTAATTTAATGAAAAAATGAATAAAATTAAAGAAAGTTACCGGTCGAACATCTCTAAAATCTTTCAAGTATAAAACACTCATTTACTACTTACTACTTACTTCAAAGCTTGCATGATTGCCAACTGTCAACATTTCTCTTAATTCAGCGCACGTAAACAAGTAACCATGTTTTATTAATTTTACTCGATTTATATTAAATATATTGAAGGAGTAAAAGTGAAATTATTATATAGACTTTTATACTAATTTTATATTTACTAACCAATAATTATTAAATGCCAATGTTTCGTTTCTTTTTTAAGTTTGTTTAAAGTTTATTCAAGTAACGGAAATAAAAAAATATTTATTTAGTGGTAAAAATAAGCAAGTGATAAAGAGAATGACAATAATTTGGAGAAATATGACTCAGAGCAACGCTGCGAGGAGATGAACGTCGGTGGAATTCGATCAACCGTCTCAGGGGGCAGGGAAGCAAAAGTCCACGGCTTCTTAAGTGAATACGGGAAGCTCAATTGTGGTGGAACTTGATCAACTATCTTGGGTGGCAATGAAGCAGAAATCCACGATTTGGAGCCATCCCGTAACGGCTGCTTCGTGGAAGACAGGAGGCTTATCTACTATCTAGGGCGGCAAGTCAGAAAAGATAGACGATTTTTTTTACCATCCTGTAACGGTTGCTTCGTGAAAAAAGAAGGCTCTATGGTAGTGAAACTCGATGTACCGTTTCGGGTGGCAAAGCAGCAGAGATTGACGATTTTTGACCATCCCATAACGGCTGCTTCGTTAAAAATCGGAGGCCGATGGTGATGGAATTCGCCAGCTCTTCTTCTTAGTTGGTAGAGCGAGCAGCTTTTTACTCTCTCTCTCTCTTGGCAAATTAATTTTCTTCTACACCATCCTTCGGAGGGGTCACCGGTTATGGATGTGTCTACCGCCTTGAGACAGGAACACCCTATAACCAATGACAGATCTTCTTCATTTAATGCTTAGGTATTCTGGGATGGCGGCGAACTAGGAGCTTCCTCTTAGGGTAGTAACCTCTCTTTCCGTTGAAACATCCTTCTATGTTACTCTCTCTTCATACTTAATATCTCTCTTCAAATTTATTTTATTGATATCTAGAATTCATCCTCAAACGCATTTCAGCTCTAGTTTTACATTAACGGCCCTCATACATGCGGTATTTTGATATCAATCAAATTATTTTTTATATATTTAATTAGTTCCCATAATATTTAATTTATTTTTTTTACTAACATTAATATTATTTTAGATCAAAATTGTTTTTAGTTTAATAACTGATATCTACATATTATTTCTAAAGCCAAACCTTGCATCATTGCCAACCATCACCACTTGTTTTATTTCAGCGCGCCCAACCAATTACCATTTTTGGGGGCTAATTTTCCTCGATTTAAATTTAATATATTGAAGGAATAAGAGTGAAATTATTAATTATCTATATAACTTTATACTAATTTTATATTTACTAAAAAAAGGAGTAGTATATTCTAGTTTAGTTTTTATTTAAGTTCTTTTTAAAGTTTCCTCAGATAACGTAACAAAAAATTACTTATTTCGTGGTAAATTAAGCAAGTGATTAAGAGAATTATAATAATTTGGAGAAATCCAACAAAGTTTTTAATTTCGATTGTAATGCAAATAAGAGAACTTTACAATTTGGGATCAGTGATCTTTCTAGAGCCCTTATCTTTCGGACTCCCAGGTCCTGGAATTTTATTTTGCTTTAAAGCTACCCCATTACATATAAGACTTCGTGAAACTCCAAGGTGCTCATTTTTGAGGTCTCTTTGGTCTGTTCATTCAATTTTTCAATGTGAGAACTAAAAGGTCACACCGTGGGGAAGAAAAAAAAATTCCAAGTTCAACCCTTGCGCACAAGAAACTGGTCTACTAGTAGAAAAACTAACCACTACTATAACTGATGGTGCTTCTCCAATTCGAAGGTCAAACAAAGGATTTATTACTTTATGTAGAACTGATCCTACATTTCCAAAAATCTTTGTTTATTATCTGAAATTGCTATGCAGCAAAGTAATTAGGTTTGATCATGCTGTCAAGCCCGTAACGAAAATAATCAATTCAATACGATCCTCAGCTACTCAACTTTGGTTGTTTAAATTGCTACTTGAAGCGGCTAATGCTGAATTTGATGAAGTTTGGATGCACACGAGTCGGGGAAACTAGGCTGAATTGAATAACAAGCATTGGCTGTTAGATAAAGTATTTCTTGCTGATTTAACAAATAAGTTAAATGAAATGAATCAACAACTGTAAGGTAATAACAATCAGAGTTTACATATAGTTAGTTCAGTAATGTTTTTAATGATTAATTACTTTTGGAGGAAATTCATTGGCTCAAAATTCCGTGTCGCATTTTCATAAATTGAAGATAATGAGCACAAAGCTGCCCATTGATAAGGATAGTGATCAATATAAGCATCATATTAAAATTATGAGGAAGAATTGAAATGCTGATTTGACGAATTGTTTTCAATGGAAATAAATGCTCAGTTTTTAATGAATCCGCTTATTTCAGAATGTATGATAATGCAGCCACGATTGCTTTTTAAAAATATAAATTATCACTTTGAAAAACGACGGCATTTTAAGATCCCATGCTAGCAGTAGTTAGTTTTGGAAGAGATATATCCAGTTTTGCGACAAATTAGAAAAAGATTAATTTTTTCAGTGGTTAAACATATGCGTGCGAACCTCTGTTTTCTATTATGAAATATTTAGAGTAAAGATATCGTTCTAGGTAACTAAAATGAATTTAAACGACAATTTAAGAGTATCCACATTGTCCGATGAAACAGACTTAAATAATTTGCCTACAAATATGCAATGCTAGGCTTCTCATTAAATGTGAGTTCCTACTAGTTCTCCATCATGTTATTTTTGCCAACCCACAAAGTATAAACATTTTCTTTATATTTTCTCTTAATTTTGATGAGATCAGTGACATAGATTACTCATTTCCTTGGTTCTTGCTTTCCTGTTGTTCTTTAGTTTTTTGAAGTTTTGATATTCATATAATAAGTATTTGTTTGTTACATTTCTTCCGAATAAAAGTACCGGACTTTCTTTTATGAGAGAAGTAAATGTAACTCCAGCTCTGAGGAAACCGAAAAATATGTATAGATTGTTTTAATACGCCCTTTGAGTAATCAAAAAGGCAGTCTTAGCCCTTGACCATAAAAGGCTACTGACTCCTAATTTAGATGGATTCGAGGTAAAAGATGCTGAAGATACAACATCATTGAAATTATAAAATACTTCCTGGGATTTACTTATCTATAATTTGGGATAGATAATCTTGGCATCGATCCAGATAACATGCAACCTCTTTATTAACATTGAGATATATAGATAATTCTTGTTTTTTGTCAAAGGTTTCCAAAATATTACCCATCAACATTAAATCAACTAATCATTGTGGATCAATTTATTCTTCGATATCATCATCTCAAAATTTATATATAAATTTACATTTAATTAAACTAACACACTTACCTGTATAAAATAGAACCATAATACTCTTCTTGCCTTCGCCTGAAAGGAACTTAAAAAATTATATGCTACAAAGGCCTAGGTGTGAAGGAGTTAAGGATTTTAACAATTGGCCTAATGGTGGGCCATTATTTAAAAGAAGAACAAATATCTTGTTGAAAAATAAAGAAAGAGCAACCTATGAAGCAATAAAAGCCTCGTTTTTTTAAGAATACTAAAAATACAGTAAGTAATCTTAACAGTAATTTAAGGAATACGATCTGTCTTGATTTCATTTTCTCGAAGAAAATTGAAGAAAAACTAATAAATAACTTTATCCTCATATCTTTTCTTTGAGAAGAATGAGTAATAAGATTTTCTATTTTATTGTTTTGTCTTTAAAACTCATATTCATACAGATAAATATTTGGCAAAGAACAACAATGGCCAGCGCTTTCGACAAAATGCAAACTGAAAAATCTGCATTTTTCCTAAATCTAATTTAAATTTGCATATTTTGAAAAATAGCTGTCATACAATATATAACAGCATTATTTGAATGTGTCTGAAATTCTATTTAAAAAATGAAGATTTTCCTTTATTTGTGTAATTTTCAAACAATAATACGTTACATTCAATCAAACATCCTTTCCTCCTTTGACGATCATTCTTTTTCGTAAGTATATTTGCACGCATGAATGATGCCGTTGTCACCGAATTTTGCATAGGAATAAATTTTGTCAAGTCTTCTTCCCCATCAACCAACTAGTCAACCATTTTAGTTTAGCCTTTGTTAGGGCCATGTTGCCTGGCTATTTATTAATATAATCATTGTGCGGATATAAACAGGGTTTTCTACGTCGTATTTTTCGAATGCGCATAGTGTTGTGGCATATTATTCAAACACACATTTTATTTTTAATTAAAACAAATACTCCCAACTCTTCCTGAAAAGCAGGGGGATGAGATCCTTTCTTTCCTAAAAAAATATGTTTGCCAGTCTTTTACAACTAATACCCGATTCATATATATTTTTTTATATTGACGCACCGTTTTTTTATTTTGTTTACCTCCCTGATTTAGCATTAAAATTCTTCTCATTATACCGAATGCACCTAAATTTAGTCGACCAAGCGTAAGGTATAAAACACATCGCCTATCATAAAGTTACAAGCTATAGAAGAGATGCCTCACTTTAAAACAAGGAGCGATAATTTCTTCGTACCTCCGATCTCTCTCTCTTTCCTTTCTTTTTCCATCACTCACTTTTACTCTTTCTTTTGCTTCAAAGTTCCTGTTAATGAAAATTAATCACTTTGACGAATCGGATTAGATTTTATCTATATAAAATCCATTTACTACACTAATAATGCTGATTTCCTTGCAACACCTCTCCGCGATCTTTATAATTTCATACTTTAACACAGCAAAGATAAAACCGAGCTTTTCGCTGTATTTTTATTTATTTTTTTCTGCTTGTGCTCTGTTAAATGATGATTTTAATCCAATATTTTCAAAATAACAATTTATAGCTACTGAATTTAATGTTTCCTAAAGTGATTAGCACCATGTAATTTTGTAAACCGTAATCTTTTCCAATGTGTGTTTGTTCAGTCAATTGCTTTTACCTCAGAAATATTAAGTACTAATGAATTTATATAGAGCGTTTAAAATTCTAAATAATTTGTTATTTAAAATGGCCGCGAATTAAAAATAATAAAGGCTACAGTCAAGTTGTGTTTCTTGGTCTGGTACCGGTCTCCGAGTCTCCTGCTGCATTCCAAGGATGATTCAAGTTTATGTATTAAGTGTTTATTTAGATCTTCTTTATATTTTCCCTCTTCAAAGAAAGGATGAGCTAAAATCTAGCCATGAGCGAGACCGCTAGCGACTTTAACTCAATCACATGCTTTTCCAGAAATCCCATGAAGAAGCGAAGCTAAATTCTTTTTCCAATCGAGGTAAATAAGGTCTACGGCTAATATCAATCATATTTTTCTGTCATATAGTGTCTAGAAGGAGAGAAACAAGATATTATGTGCGTGGAAAAGCCTCTGCTCTCCTATAGTATGCGAGAACAACGTCGGAAGCGCTGTGTTCGCCTTTTCAACGACTTGATGAATCATTGCAATCGAATTTTCATTTTTTAATGATAAAACAGCTCACACTGGATCGTATAATTAACACACAGAACAACCGCGTGGTAAGGATTGCCCAGGACCTCTCCGAGCTCCGCTACGTGTCCAGACCAAGCACCCAGCCGCATGATAATGCTCGGCTCGTGGCTTCGAATGTCAAAAGATACCGCCGGTGTTTTTTGCGGCCGGTTATAAGCTCACCGTGGCCGATTACAGGAACATCTTAGCACGAAACTCCTGTCCTAGTGAGAAGGATTACGAAGTAGGAGGACTGCGCGTTTTAGCACGACGGAGCCCCGGCTCACAAGGCCAAGACCAGACAAGAGAGGTTGTGGTCGAACATGAACTTCTGGTTGGAGTAGTTTTGTCCAACGTAGTAAACCGACCTCAATTCACTCGACTACAGCGTTTGGGCGCATGGTAAGTGCAAGGCCTGCAAGGCCCACCACAGCAATATTGACGAGCTAAAGTCATCATTCAACCGCGTGTGGATCAGAATGAGGAAAGACTTTATCCGCAAAGTGTGCGTGTCCTTTGTTGAGAGCTCGTAACGAGTCTAACCTAAATTTATAATACCCGGTAGGGAAAGTGATGAAACTTAATGAAAAGAAAATGTGTGAAAGACATAGAGATGCAGATCCTCTTACGTGTATTGAGGCCAAAGGGGCACACAATCCTCGAGTTGGCAGCATAAAATTGGTTTCTCATCCTACATCTGTCATCTCTTTGCCAGGGCATAAAATAATTATACATAAGGAAAATAAAAATAGGGAGTAGTTGAATGAGAATCGGGTGTAAAGTCTGCAAGCATGTTAAAAACCACCACTAAAACCAGAGGAAAGATGGAGAAGTGAACATTCCATCTCCTGGCCACGATCTGAGATGAGTTCAAGAAAACTCTACGGCGGAGAGTTTGCAAATTTAGTCTCCAGCGAAGAAAATAGGTAATATAGAGTAATATAGGTAAATAGAGTAATATGGAATGGTCTAGAAGAAATAAAGCTCAAGTAGTCTCACTTTACTTTGAGAAACCGAGTAAACTTGGTCCAAAAGGACGTGCCGTTCCTCAAGTTACCAGGGGTAAGTCGTCTCTGCAGAGAGCAGCCGCGTATGGGAATAGAAACGGGAATGTGACATGTTTTCCAACGCTAACGACTCAAAAACTTTCCAATTTATGATTAACGCTATTCCTTTTGCAGTCATATGGATTATCCGGCCTGATGTATAAGATTATATGGAATCTCAAATTTATTTTCCCCTTATTTACATTCACATAGGACAGTTTAGGATTTTTAGGAAAACCAAAAGTTCGTACTCTCTTTTTGCTGATTTTTCTTTGCTTTTTACTCAACGCCGAAAATTATTCTCGTAAATTTTGCGGATTATTTTGTTAGAATTAGATTTTATTTTAGCAAGTACTAATAGCAGTTATTTTCTTTTGTAGCAAACTTTATTATTGCTTTATAAATAAGATCTATTTCAGTAAGGGTATTTATTTTTCTATTTTATAACGCATTCGTTTGGGTTCTTAATGAATATTTTTTCAAATTTGTGGATCATTACTATCATGTTCAAGATGAGTAATTCTGACCAATAGCCTTACTGCAGTTTACTAGAAAAGGCGAAAAAATGTATAATTTTCGAAACAATACCTCTATCATTTTTATATGAAATATGGAATAGCATTGCAAACTCTTTTCCTTATGTGCTCCCAGAAGAAGACACTTTCAAATAATAATGACTCCTAAATTTTCGATTTTGCAGGAGGTTCTAAATACGGCTGATAAGTTACGAAATTATTTTTTAGCACTATATACAGAGACAACAAAATACCCACATTGCCTATAAAAAGTATTCCACATAAATATTCTTCACATAGAAACAAGATTCATGTTCTTTAAATTTATTTTCAATACTTAGTACGTTAAAAGAAAGACCCCTTAATTTTCGATTACATGACGATAAAGTTGTAGAATTTACTATTAGGGTTGCGCTGTTCCAGGGACTTGTCAAGAATAGACACAATGTGAAGCAAGTCAGCATTTAATGCAGAACGAAGGAGGAAACGAAATTGCTGAAGGGTAAGTGAGAACAGTAAAACTATAATCTACTCTCTGAGGTAGGCAAGAGAAGAGAGGATCGATATTTAGTGTTATATTTGCTATAGAGTGAGCAGTATTGAGTAATTACTGGAAAAAAAGAAAGTAAAAGAGAGAGAAAAAAGAGAGAGAGAGAGGCGAGAGAAAAAGAGCCAAAGTGAGAGCGAGAGAAATAGAGCGAAAGAGAGAGTCAGAAAGAGAGAGAGCGAAAGAGCGAGAGAGATATAGATAATGAGATAAGAGAAAAAGAATAAAAGCAATAACGAGCGAGAATGAGAGAGAGAACTAAAGCAAAAACGAGAAAGTGTGTAAAAGATAGAGAGAAAGATTATAAGAGTGAGAGAGTCAGAGAATGTAAGAGCCGTAAAGAAAGTGAAGGAGAATATGAGACTCCAAGCGAGTGGGAGAGAGTGAGAAGATGTGAGGGAGAAGTAATGATAATGAGGGGAAATGAAAGATAATGAATGAAAATGAAAGATAATGAAGAAGAATGGAGCCAAAGAAATGGAGGATGAAAGGGAATGCAAATGTATGAGAAGGAGAGCATTGATATCTTTTTTACTGATTATTTCTATTATTGGTGTTATTATCTATCTCTGTTTCGCCTTCGTTAATTATACAACTATATTTTTAATCAAATATCATTCTTGCTATGAAAAAAATTGTCATACATTATTTGCTTAAGAAACATTTAACAATATATGCACTTTGCTTTTTTTCATCGATGAAGAATTTTGGCTAATCAAGTTCCTCATTCTCTAGAATCAAACGAGCCCCTGTGCAGCGGGGTAGGAAGGCAATCTCGGGTGCAGAGGAAGTCAAAACCCCCTCGTTTAGAGAACAGCCTCTTAACGGTTAACGATTTTTGCTAGGTAGAATATTCGCTCAAGCTCAAAGGACCTCATAGTTACCAACCTAAAAGCCTAAAGCCACATCGTTGGCCTCAGAGAAGTTTTTAAGAAAGAATGAAGAAGAAATAATTTAATCAAAAGTGTCTCACAATCCTTTTTGTAAAGGTAAAAACGAGACATACTGGTGACATAGGATTTATTAATTAATCATATAAAATAGGATTTCTAAAGTAAACTGATGACTAAAGTTATGTGCATAATGAAAGTAACAGTTGTTATCATCGATCTTTAGGATAATTCGAAGGCAGATGAACAAAATTAACGTGGAAACAGATAAGTATTATTTACAGATGGAACCGCGCGGTTAATTTTAAAATCTATCATCCTTAAGAGCTAAAAACGAAGGAGAAGGACGATATCAAAGGAATAAAAATTATTATATCATTACATTATTTTTAACAAGCAAGATACGAGTATCATTATGAGTATATTAGTTCTCAGCACTTTTAACAGAGGTAGCGATAACTTATTTGCAAGAATATATTAGCTCTAAAAGAAGCGAACGATATTTAAACTAATGCATAAGAACTCCCATAAACTCGACATGTATAATAAAAAATATCTTTAAATTACGATGGCCATTAGATTTAGTGAACTTAACGCTCAGGTGGCAGAATCTTTAAAAAGAAATCTGCCATAAAAATATAATATAAACCATTTTAGAAGGTACAACTTTCAATTGTTACATTAACAACAGATGTTTCTGAAGTTAAAGTAACAATTGAATCCTAAATATTTCCTCATAACTGTTTCAAATTTTCAGTAATATTCCCATGATTTAATATAATGACAGCTTTAATTACTCGATCAAATAATCTAAATAAATATTAGACATTTTGGATGGGAATGGATTTTATGCTTTTTCGCTCTGCAATAAAATCCTATTTTGATTCTCTGAATTTTATGTAAAGTAGGTAATTTCATTGGGGCTCGATAGTTTTATAAGTAGTCTAGGAAAAGGTAATTTAAAGATAATGACTATTAAGATTGAAATCTTGGATTACTACTTTGACCAATTGTTTATTAACCATTTCATAACCAAAGAATTACAACTAAATCAAGTGTAGGGACATTATTGGGAAGTATTATGCATTAAAGTTTCCATGCATTTTCGTAACACTGGCAACTTTCTGAAGTATAACATATTATACATATGGCGCGATAAAAAGGAAGTTCTTTGGTTTTGCATTTGCATATCCATAGGTGGGCGCGATAACGAAAAAATGTATCACGATAACCAATAAATCGATAACGATATCCTTATCGGCCATAACCAATAATCGAAAACTGGCGATAAATTTATCGCCCGATAAGATGATAACCGATACATCGCTAAATCTAAAATTATAATACAATATTGATTATTGACTATATATACCGTTATTTTATAATATAATAGTAAGAATATTTGAATACTGTTTCTTATTTTCTTACCTGGTGAGGCTCTCCTTCATCTCCTCATAGGTTTTGTGGATCCGCCTCCTAGCTCGGACCTACCTATTTCTGCCTCCAAGGCACACGCGGCTCGACCCTGTGATAAAGTGGAACCCAAAACTGAAATGATCGATTATCGCTAGTTTAGAACCAAAATTATCGGCGATACCGATGAATCGATAACGCGGAAAAAAATATATCGTATAACCGATAACCCGATACACAGCCTCTCGATCATCAAGACTTATGGTGTGCCTCCTAGTGATCATATACGGATACTGGGTGTCCCGCGGCTTCAGGCTAAACACCAGGGTATCTCACAGCAGTAGGGGGCCCAAAGGTGGTGTGCTATTAGATAGAGACAGAGAGAGAACGCTCTCTCTCTCTCCTCTCTCTCTCTCTATTGCTCAGCGACGTGTGAATACGTTCTCACAAGCTACCAGCCCCTGCCCCAGCTATGAGGAAAATAGCAGCCTGAGATGATTATGGCCCTGAATCATGGATTCTCTAGCAGCGCCCTGGCGAAGGCGTCTCCACAGAGTAATTCTCGTGACTACACGCAGGTTTTATGGCCACCCCCTGCAGAAGACTTTCAGCAGCTAGTCGTCTTGACTTGCTCTGCCATTGGCACCAGCTGAAGCCGTTTAAGTGTTTGGTACTGAGGAATGCACAACCTCCTTATCACCCTAATCCTATTTCTATGCTGGCTTTTTTCCCTCTTAAGTCACTCACCAACCATCATTCTTTACCCTTCATCAGTCCTTGAAGGTCCTGCCGCAATGGTGGGGTAGCGACGGGGGCAGGTCCTGGATGTGACTGGCAGCCTCAAGCTTAACCACTGCACGTATGGTGGTTCAGACGTGATGGTCGTTACGAGGATGAGCTGGAACGACAGCCTCTCTCGGCAGATGTCTGCTCGACCAAGCAGCCCTTTTTAGCGACCGCGCTGCTCGCCTCCATTTGAGGACGGGCATAGAAAAGGTGGCCTAGACATCGCTCGCCCTGAACTCCTTCCATGTGGGTAACCGCCCCTGCAGGGACATTCTCTTAGCAATCAGAATAGAAAAAGAAAATCCAAAGATAACACCAGCTCTCTAAACCTGAAGACAGAGAATTGGAATATATGCACCCTGTCAGATTGCAAGGACCACAACGTTGACCGTCCGCACAGGCGCACTGCCTTTATTGCAACCGAAATCAAGAGGTACGACATTGATATTTCCGCCATCAGGAAGACAAGACTGGCATCCAAAGATTACCTCAATGAGATTGGTGAGGGATATACCCTTTTCTGGAAGGGCCCCCAGGGAAGAGGCATCCAAAATTCATGGTGTAGGGTTCGAAATAAGATTATCCCTCCTCCCCCACCTATTCAAATCTCCCGTTGGCATCAGCGAACGCCTTAGGATGAGTCTCCGTAACCCTCTGTGTGATAGAGCGGTTTGAGGCCGCTTAATTTCAACCGTTATCACATGTTGTAAAGAAACACGATGCTACCCATGTGCATCTTCGCCTTGAAGCCAGGCGCGTTATCGCCGCCACCTGAGACAATATTTAACCAAGGAGGTTTATCCCCCCCTTCGTTTCGCCCCATGCGCCGATCACGCCAGATTGAGTTAGGCTTATGGGCAAATAAGGTATTGTTCTCAGGCGCGGCTGTGCATTTCCTCGAAACCCCCACTCCATTGTCCCCTCCGCCAAGGGGATGACTCGACTATTTATATGGAAACTTTACTACTAAGAGCAGATTCGAGATCCAAATTTTCTTCGCGAGACATCACTACGATCCAGTCTCACCTTGTGCACCAAGGGCCCTCTACCTCGAGATCCACCATCATTGTCCAGTAGAGGACAATATTCCTTGAGTGCCAAGGTTTGAGCCTTCAAGACGTCAAGTCCACAAGGCTTCCCCTGTTGTTCAGAAAGAGAACAACGTTATAACAGCCTTTGTTCTTTGAGCCCGTTGACAAGAGACGGTTCTCACCCTCCTTCCCTGTTATTCAGAAAGAGAACAACATTAGAACAGCCATTATTCTTCAAGCTTGTTCGCCAAGAAACGGTTCTCATTCCCAAGACCCCACGTCAGGATCATTTAATTCTTCCCCCCCCTTCAGCTGAAACTCGCCAGCGGACTGAAGATTCATTCGCGTCGCCTTCCTCTGCACAGCACGTGTAATTACGTAAGCTGAACATTACCATTGAGTATTTAACTTTTTTGTCAACCCAATTCCGTGCTTTGAATGGTTTAGCGAACCATCCCATCCCTTTAATTTTTAATTGTTTTTGCTTTTTAAATCTCTTCAAAATCTTAAGCCTCGTATTAGCCAGATTCCCCACGACCCTTCCCATTCTCTGTTTATGACAATACTGTCCGTTTTGTGTGTTGTTGATAGTTTTATTAATAAAACTCTATTTTATTAATGATAGCCATATTATTATCCTTGAGCTCAGTTCCACTTCTTAAGCATATTGAAGATAAATAATATCGGTCAACCAGACACCACGCACTCTAAATATAATTAAAAGAGTTCCCTCAACGAATATTCATATATGGTATATCGTCGAGAGTCCATTCTACGAAATATATATATATATATATATATATATATATATATATATATATATATATAAATATATAAATATATATATATATATATAAATATATATATATATATATATATATATATATATATATATATATATATATATATATATATATATATATATATATATATATATATATATATATACTATTTAGGTTTGGTATCAAGTGTGTAAGGTTTAACGCTATATCTTTGCAAACACTGGTCTCAGTCGAGTAAAGCATAGTGTTATTTGTTATAAGAATAGAGTATAGTAGTTCCCTTTTGTTTTAACAATTGCTATCTCCTTTTTTTTAAACTTAAGAAGCTGGAGTAGCTCAAGGAACTGTTATAATAATTTGTTTGTGTTTTTTTTGCGTGATTTTAGTCATCGTTTATCTAGATCGAGAAACAAATTACGAATAGGTCATTGCCCATATTTAGGTAGGCTAATTCTCTATAAGGAATAATTATTATTGCAAGGAATTCAGTTGGTTGACTATTGCACACCAAGTGCAAATATGACTCAGTTTGAAATCTTCAAAGCGCAAGGAGAGTCCTTGGGACTTTTCGGAAAAGAATTAATTCAGTAAGTTCAAGAGGAGCAAAGAACAGAAAGAGAAAGAGAAGAAAAAGAAAGAGAAAGAGAAATCCCACAAGAAGAAAAAGGAAGAGAAAGAGAAATCCAACGAGAAGAAAGAGAAAGAAAAATCCAACGAGAAGAAAGAGAAAGAGAAATCCAACGAGAAGAAAGAGAGGAACAAAAAAGACAAGCTGAGCTCCACCATCAGATTGAAATAGCTCGTGTGGAAGCCGAAATACAATCAGCTAGTTCCCGTTCAGAAGAACCGCCCAATCTCCGAATTAAGCTCCCCAATTTCAGGGATGGAGAGAATTTCGGAGAATTTTTAGCGCACTTCGAAAAGATCCTCGAGATCAATAACATGGATCTGGAGGCTGAAGGTGTAGCCAGATTACTTCCCTTCTTAAATTGTAAATTGCGCGAAATTATCATATCTTTACCATCTGAATGTACAATTAGCTACAGTACCTTAAAAGCTGAGTTATTGGCCGCTCATAATATGACTCCTGATTTCTACCGCCAAGAATTTCGAGGAGGTCATATTAAACCCGGACAGACGTTCCGTCAATTCGGATACAGACTTCAGAAAAATTTGAAATTCTGGTTAGAATCCTCAAAGGTTGATCCTACTACGAGTCCTTAACAGACTTCGTGTTGCAGGATCAATTTTTGGCGTCTCTACCGATAAAGATCCGCGCGTTCGTCAAGGATCGTCGGGGCAAGACCTTTAAAGAGGGTACCGAAGAAGCGGATGTCTATGCCGCAAGCCATAATTTGTACCCAAAGGAGAATCGAACCTCTCACCAACCCCCCAACCAGGAAAGAAGGAAAAATTCGCGCCCCTTCCCGGGAAAGCTGACGAAGTTTCCGGGCCTCCTAAAACCCCAAAACTTCTTTCCCCAAAACCAACAACGGGACACCAAACCTCCCGTTAAGATTTCTCCTCCATCACTCTTCCCGAAGCGACCAATCATATGCTTCACCTGTGGTGTAGAAAACCACATGAGCTGGAATTGCCCCCAAAATTCTAGGCTTAAAAGCACACCAGCCCACCAAGTTCACCAGATTAATGCCACTCTGGCTTCCCCGGTGGTGCAGACCCAAGCAGCAACTTCTCCCCTTCCGTCAGGCCACCAAGTAAATTTTATTTTTAAAAAAAGTTCATCGGGAACTTTGAAATTTGAGGAGGGCAGCGTGAATGACTGCCGAGTATCGACTCTCGTCAGGGACACAGGATGGACGTGTTTCATCGTGTCCGACGAGCTCCTTCCCTCAGTGGACGCTAACCACGAAAAATTTGCGGTGGTACATGACTACCTTGGGCGGGTGAACCAATTCCCCGTCGTTAGATGTTACCTGCAGTGTTAATATTATAATGGCTGGACTGAAGTCATTGTAGCACCCATACAGTTCTGTTCCGTACTTATAGGACAGAGCCCCTAAGTAAGTTCCGACCCTGTGTCTCAGGCTGCCCTTCCTCAAGGCCGATATAAGAAAAAAGCCCAGGAGCCCGTCCCCCGCAGAACCCCGATACCGTCCGAATTCTCGGAGACCCTTAACCAGGACTTTAGGATGGCACAAAAGGAGTGTGAATTACTAACACTCTTAGGTGATAAGGCCAAAAACAAGGACACGGAGACTGTCCATGGACCCAAAGAAAAAAGGAACCCCCAACGCGCCCATGGAAATACATTCGTAGCACTGGACGAAACATCGGCGCTTGAAGAGGATTACCCCGCGGAGTCCCTTAATGTAATACAGACAGTGTGCATCCCGATTACCCTATTCCTTCCCTAGCAGGCGAGTCTTTTGAACCCTCGGACCTGGATATCGACGCGCAGCTGACACCACATCAAAAGAGTCAGCTACAAGAACTATTATGTCAGTTCGACGACGTTATTTCAGAGAAGCCTGGATGCGCTACTAGTTTCGAGCATGATATTAAATTAACATCCTTAGAACCCGTCCGTTCAAAACCCTATCCCATGCCAATTCATTTACGCCAAGCCTTTAACGCCGAAGTTGATAATATAATTAGTTTAGACATAATAGAACCGTCCACCTCTAGTTATTGTTCCCCAATCGCATTGGTCAAGAAACCTGATGGCTCTTATCGGATGTGCATCGACTTCCGAGCCCATCCCGTTGGTAGACCAAAACCTCCACCTTTTTGAAAACGCCCAATTCATCTCAGAACTCGATTTGTGCAAGGCGTATTATCAAATTCCCCTCCAGCCCGATGTGAAAGCATATACCGCCTTTGCAACTAAGAAAGGCCTTATGCAATTTAAGCGCCTTCCTTTTGGCCTCGTCACTGCTTGTAGCAACTATAACCGTCTCATGAGAAGGTTGTTAGATGGACTTCCGAATGTATCCTTTTACTTCGATAACGTCTACGTCGTTACTCGTGAATGGAGTCACCATTTAACCACCCTATTAGCTCTTTTCGAGCGACTGCGCGAAAATGGCCTCACCATTGGCCCCAGCAAATGCCATTTTGCCCACGAAGCCATAAAATACTTGGGTTTCAAAATAGGACAAAGCCAGTTAGGTCTTCAAGAGGACAAGATTAAGGCAATCGACGACATGCCCCTTTCAAATACTAAGGAGCAATTAAGATCGTTCCTAGGATCAGCTTCGTACTATCGGCGATTTGTTCCGAATTTCACTGCGATTTCGGCGCCCCTCAGCTCCCTTTTAAAAAAGAATTCCCCCGATCGTCTACGTTGCAATGATGTCGCTGTTTCTCATTTTAATCAGCTCAAGAGTAAGCTCATTTCTGCCCCCATTTTAAAGTTGTCTAACCCGGAAAAATCCTTTGGGATTAAGACCGACGCGAGCAACGAGGGCATTGGAGGTGTACTCCTTCAATATGAGGATGACGAAACGAGTCATCCAGTTGCATATGATAGTCGTCAATTATTACCACGAGAAAAGAGATATGCCACTATAGAAAAGAAAGCTCTATCAATTATCTGGGTTATAGACAAATTCAAAATGTACTTGATAGGAAAAGAATTTCAGATAGGAACTGACCACCGCCCGTTGGCCTATATTCGGAATGTACGATACTCCAACGGCCGAATTATGCGCTAGAGTTTACTCTTGCAAGAGTACCAATTTAACATAAATTATATAAAAGGTTCCGATAACCATGTCGCTGACGCACTCAGTAGGAATGCGTTACCAAATAGTGTAAATTAATTGTATTCGTAGGATTAGGATCTCAATGTAAGTATATACCGTCTTGTACGACTTAAATTAGATTCACTTGAAATAGAATTAGTTAATGTATATGTCTGAATTTTGTAACGCTCCATGTCTATTTTTTTTCTCTATGTATATACATTTGTACCCATTAAATTACGTATAAATTATTCCGTCCCATATGTACTAATTTTATATCATTTCATTGCTCCATGCCCCTTTTATGGATTAAGTTTGTATTAAAGGTTAATTTCCCCTATAATCAAAAAATCTAAATAATCATATGTATTGAGATAATACTAGTTAGGTGCATGAAGGTACAGTCGGTACAAGAAAACGAGTTCCTACAACGGAGCTATATCGTTGTCCCTTCTCTCTTTTTTTTTCGAAGTGACAACTTCCCCCGGAATGGAGGGGTGTGATAGAACGGTTTGAGGCCGCTTAATTTCAACCGTTATCACATGTTGTTTAGAAACACGATGCTACCCACGTGCATCTTCGCCTTGAGTTAATATTTAACCAAGGAGGTTACCCCCCCCCCGTTTCGCCCCATGCGCCGATCACGCCAGATTGAGTTAGTGGGCAGATAAGGTATTGTTCTCAGGCGTGGCTGTGCATTCCCTCGAATTCCCCCTCTCCATTGTCCCCTACGCCAAGGGGATGACTTGACTATTTATATGAAAACTTTACCACTAAGAGCAGATTCGAGATCCAGATTTTCTTCGTGAGACATCACTACGATCCAGTCTCACCTTGTGCACCAAGGGCCCTTTACCTCGAGATCGACCATCATTGTCCATAAGAGGACAATATCCCTTGAGTGCGAAGGTTCGAGCCTTCAAGACGCCAAGTCCACAAGGCTTCTCTTGTTGTTAAGAAAGAGAACAACGTTAGAACAGCCATTGTTTTTTGAGCCCGTTGAAAAGAGACGGTTCTCACCCCCCTGTTGTTCAGAAGAGAACAACGTAGAACAGCCATTGTTCTTCAAGGGCGTTCGCCAAGAAACGGTTTTCATTCCCAAGACGCCACGTCAGGTTCATTTAATTCCCCTCCCCTTCGGCTGGAACTCGCCAGCGGGCCGAAGATTCCTTCGCGTCGCCTTCCTCTGCACAACACGTGTAATTACCTAAGCTGAACATTACCTTTGAGTATTTAACCTTTTTGTCAACCCTATTTCGTGCCTCAAATGGTTTAGCGAACCATCCCATCCCTTTAATTTTTAATTGTTTTTGCTTTTTAAATCTCTTCAAAATCTTAAGCCTCGGATTAGCCAGATTCTCCACGACCCTTTCCATTCTCTGTTTATGACAATACTTTCCGTTTTGTGTGTTGTTGATGGTTTTTTTAATAAAACTCTATTTTATTAATGATAGCCATATTATTATCCTTGAGCTCAGTTCCACTTCTTAAGCATATTGAAGATAAATAATATCGGTCAACCAGACACCACGCACTCTAAATATAATTGAATAGTTCCCTCAATGAATTTTTTATATATGGTAAATCGTTGAGAGTCTATTCTACGACACTCTGGCTTTCAAAAGGTACGCGACCATCATTAGTGCTTATTCTCCCACGCTACCCTCAACCGAAGAAGGAAAAAATGAATTTTATTAGCTACTTGACCACACACTTCTTACCATTCCTAGAACAGACAAAATCACCCTACTTGATGATGATGATGATTTAAATGCAAGAGTTTGCTACAACTATACCATCTGGAGTGGCATTATCGACAGGCATGGGGTGGGATCTTCCAACTCTAATGGCCTTCGCCTTTTAAATATGTGCACCTTACCATCACAAATACGACTTTTGAACTCCCCAATAAATTGAAGACATCTTGGATGCACCCCAGATTTAAGAACTGGCACCTGATAGATTAGGTTATTGTCAGACGTAGCGCTCTACAAGATGTCACCATCACGAGGGTACAACGCCGCCTTAGAATATTGGACAGACTACAGACTAGGCCGCCTTAAGATGCAACCACCTGTCAGCAAGCGCAGGGGAAGGAGACAAATGAACCGTGATGCCCTCCGGGCCCCTGAAAAATAGCAAAACATGCGGCAGGAGCTTGCGAGTGCCCTTGCCGCAGCTACCATAACTCGCAAAGTTGAACCTGTTCCCACAAACAACTACTCACAATGAGGCGCATGAAACAGTTTGATGCACACCATCATAGGGGCTGCTACAGTCGCCCTGGGACACACTCAAAGACGCCAAAAAGATTGGTTTGATGCCAACTCCCCTGAAATCCATCAGCTATTACAGAGAAAAAATGCAGCACATGATACTGCTATAAGAAACCAATCTAGCCCTGCATTCCATGCCAGATTTGCAGAACTCAACTCTGGTACCCCCAAAAGATTGAGGCAAATGGAAAATGAATGGTGGTTTGCAAAGTCATGTTAAATTCATGGCCTCGCTGATGACCACAATCTTCATGGCTTTTAAACGCTGTGAAAGCAATATACGGTCCAACTAGAGGCTTCACGGTACCTATGAGGTCTGCTGACGGCAAAACACTAATAAAGGACCATCAGTGCAGCTTGATTTGCTAGGATGAGCACCTCAGTGATCTCTTGAACTATGTCAATACATCAGACCCTGAGGAGATCAGCTGTCTCCCCCACCTCCATCCAATAAATGAGATTAGACTCAACTCCAACCTTTGACGAAACCATAACAGCTATCAAGACCTTGAAAAATAACAAAGCGACATCACCTGACGGAATCCCCGGTGAGGTCTTTAAGTACGGAGGATACCTGCTCCATCGACAACTTCAACTGTTCATCTGCGACCTATGGGAAGCAGAGCGTCTCTGTTAAAAATGGAAGGATGCCAACATCCTAGCTAAGATAATGCTAACCCGTCTTCTTTCTCTTTTGGCTGAGGTAGTGCTACCAGAAGCACAATGAGGCTCCGCGAGGAAAGAAGTACCACATATATGATATTTTTGCCCGGTTTTAACATGAAAAGTACAGGGAACAACATAAAAACTTGTATGCTGTCTTCGTTGACCTCACAAATGGCTTTGATGCCGTAAACCGGCCTCTCCTATGGATGATTGTAGCCAAGGTTGGTTTTCCTCACAAGTTCTTGAATATCCTAAAGCAATTTCATAAAGGAATATCTGCCCGTGTAGTTTTAAGTGGCCTGAAGTCCCAACCATATGAGATCAAGGTCGGTGTGAAACACAGGTGTGTCTTTCACCAGTCGTTTTTAATATCTACATGGCAGCAGTGAAACCTTTAGATCGGCATAGATTCCAACTATAGGACGGCATCGCCTATTGCTACCGCTTGCATGGCAGACTCCAAGAAATCAAGAAAACCAGAACTGAGACTGTATTCGACCTACAGTAGGCTGACAACGCAGCCTTCATCAGTCACTCAGCTGAAGGGCTGCAAAGGATACTTGACACTATTTACGACACGTACCCCAGCACGGAGCTCGTCATTAATGCCATAAAGACTGAGATTCTCCGCCAGCACTCGGATCTGGACGACCACCTCCCTACCGCAGCTTTCAGGGTTGGAGAGGCTGACATTAGCCAAACCTACCTTGGCAGCATCTTGCCCTCATCCCCTCGCATAGATGACGAAGTAGAGAATAGAATCCGACAGGCCACGAGTGCCTATGGGCAACTATCAAGTCAGGTTTTCCTCAATCGCAACATCACTATCCCTACCAAGGCCGCTGTCTATAAGGCTGTGTGTACTTCTGCACTCCTGTATGCTTGTGAAGTATGGACTGTATACAGGGCACACATCAAGAGTCTTGAGGCTTTTTACATCAGATACCTTAACGAATCAGTGTTCCTTCTGTCACCATCCTTCAGCGCAGAAGTTGAATCTGCATTAAAGCCCAGATCATCCAGTGCCAGCTCAGATGGGTAGGCCCTGTCTATCATATGGCAGAAAACTTACTCCCCCGCACTCTTCTCTATGCAGAACTTGCCACTTATTGAAGGGGTGGAGGAGGGCAAAAGAAGCGACTCAAAAACCACCACAAAACAACCCACAAGAGGTGTGGAGTGGACTTATCCAGCTTGGAGCAACTTGCCCACGACTGGGACACCTGGAGGAAAACCTATTACCAAGCCGTAGAAGACTTTGAGTCATTCCGGGTCAATGTCCGTAAAGAACAACGCCGAAGGCAGCATGAGCGGCAAAATAGAGAACCTCCCCTTCCAGGGGAGGGGATTCCATGCTCCACATGTGGGAAAAGGTGTGCCTCAGAATCTGGAATTGGTACCCATCAGAGAAGTCACCAGGGCCACCAAAACCGATCTCATCTTCTTCACAATATAGTCACATTACTACGAGGGGCGGTCAATAGGTTTTGCGAATCGGTAGGGCAAAACAGAGGAAGGGGGATGGCTGTTTGTGATGGTGTTAGGGCAAGTTATGACAGGTCAGGACCTGCAGCCTCACGCTCTCGCCTCGTCTATTTAAGAAGCAGTAGCTGATCACAGATCGTCAGTCACAAATTTTTCAACAATGGAGAAAGTTGTGCACGCACAGTGATCAAATTTTTGACCAAGGAAGGCTAGAATGCAAAAGAGATCCATGAACGCATGGTTGCAGTATAGACTAACACCGCTCCTTCCTATGCAACCATTGCTCGCTGGAATAGGGAGTTCCGCCATGGTTGTGAGTCCCTTGAAGATGAGCCCCGTCCAGGACGCCCGTTAGACGTGACCAACAAGAACAATGTGGCCCTTGTAGAGAGGATGATCCTCGAAAATCGACGGGTGAAGGTCGAATAAATCGAGCGAACACTTGGAATATCACATGAAAGTGTTATCAACATCATCCACGACAATTTGGCCATGACCAAGATCTTTGCCCGTTGGGTCCCTACTAACCTCACGAAACCTCACGCCTCATGATCGACTTTAGCGTCGTCAAAGTTCGGAGGAGCTGCTGCTCCTGTACAACCAAGACTGGGCGGAATTCGAGTCACGCATAGTAACAGATGAAGAAACGTGGTTCTATCATTGAGATTCCGAGACCAAGCTCAAAAGAATGGCCTGGAAGCACAGGGGCTTTCCGACCCTCATCAAGATCCGGACCTAACCCTCAGCGGAAGATCATGGTCATCATCTTCTGGAATTCTGAGGGAGTGTTGATGTTGGACTATACGCCTCGTGGAAGGACCATTACAGGCCGATATTACGCCGAGGAACTGGCTGGGTTGAAGAAGTGCATCCGTCAGAAATGGCGTGACAAGTTGACACGCGATGTCCTGCTTCTCCACGGCAATGCCCCTGTACCCAAGGCCAGAGTTGCCCAAGCTGCCCTACGCGAGTGCAGATTCGATGAGCTCAACCATCCTCCCTACAGTACAGATTTAACGCCTAGCGACTTCTTTTTATTCCGCCAGCTCAAGGCTGCACTGCGTGGACGCCAGCTTGGGGATGATGAAGATGTCCAGCTCGCCGTCCAGGAGTGAATTCAACAGCAGTCAGGAGATTTCTGGTTGTCGGGAATTCAAAGCCTCAGGGACAAGTTGCGCAAGTGCTTTGAAGTCGAGGGTAGTTATATTGAACAATAATAAAACACTTTTCCTCATATCTGGTTTCCTTATATCCAAATTGCAAAACTTATTGACCGCTCCTCGTAGTCATCAAACTACTTCACTCATCATCGCCACCCATCACGAGAGGAGAGACGTTGTCATCAGAATTCGATGGACCTCGATAAGCAAGTAAGTAAGCAACCAAATTATAACATACTTTTCTTTTATGTAGACAGATGAAAAGCCTTACCGTTAGGACTTAATACCATGAAAATATGAACTAAACTACAGGGGATGGGTGGGTGTTTGCCAGGATTTAGCTTTTAAATTCAATAATCTTATAAAAAAAGGTTAATATCCTTTTTTTTCTTTGTCGAAATGTTTCAAAAATTGCCATCACAAGATCATCATTCTTTCCCTCCCACTAGGTGTAAACATTTAGTCCGGCTCCAGGACTGAATGTTTACATTTAACCACAGGGGAAAAGAAACCATTATATTTCATACGTTAGAAATAAGATTATAAGAGAATGTGAGGATAAACGTTAAAATGCAATAAATTGATTGAGGATGAAGAAAAGGAAGATGAGTCAGATGAATCTCGGTTATAAATGAGGTAAATGAACTTAAGATAAGCTATAAGTTAATATTTGAGCTAGATAACCAAGCAGGCGCTAGAAATATCAGTTACCTTCTAACAAACGAAAGTTTTAGACCTGTGAAAGCACATAATTTCTTGTCTTACAAAATAAAATAAGTATGGAAAAACATGATAATGAATTTCGTTGAAAGCATAACAGTAGTTATGTTTAAGAAGAGAAAAGACATTTATTATTTAAAAATTAAACGAATATTTTAGCCATTTCCTCTAATCCTTTTATTAGTTGTTTTCTTCCGATTCCTCCCCCACGCCCTTTCTTTCTTGCTTCAACTAAATGGAGTTGATCTGGCACTCAACCTTCCGTCACTTTAATGTTTATGCAATCACTAGAACTTCTCGCTTCCAGAAAAAAAATATCTGTGGCAGATCCCTCCTGCGGAGCGTTCTTATTGCAAGACCATAAAAGTCTCCTTTGTTATACATATATTTTTTCGTATCCTGACCTCACTAAGCCTTGGCTATCAACTCATTAGCGCAATTCTAACTACGTTTCCTTGGTTTAATAATCATTTTCTTACTACCTTTTTACCATTAAAGTTTGAAACTATACATGCGTATAGTCTTTACAAAGTATCGCCTAATTTTCAACAGATTTTCCATAGCGGCCTTAAGCTCAACCTCCTACGAGACTTCATTATTTATTGTGCCTTGATTAGACTTCAGATTCATAAACTGGTGGAATCGTCAGGGCTATACTACTAAATTATTCATCAAGTGGCCCTATTTATTATACGTTATTAAAGAGTTGTTGCAAAGATGCATTTTACTCAACCTGCGGTTGAAAAGAGGAAGATCAATTGACTATATTGCAGAGAACATGTAAAGCACTTGGTGCAAAAAGAGAGAGAGAGAGAATGAAAAAGGAATTAGTGTTACAAAGGCACCACAAATTCAGCTTACTCTTCAAAATAATAACACTCACTTAAACTACAATGTGACCCTCGACTTCCATAACACAAAAATTTTCGGGGACAAAAACAACTCGACGGATTCATGTTTCAATAACTAAGGATAACAATAATATACCACAACAGTAAACACAACCCATTATATTTCCTAAGCTGAGTTTCAGGCTGCCTCGCTTAACTCGCGGTTTACCCAAATCGAGAAACTCTTCTCCTTAGAAAAAGTAAGCAGTGACCCTCAAAAAATTAAATCACTGTCGGGTACTGCCACACGCAGTGATTGATGGAGGTTTGTGCCTCCAAAACGACTTCATCTAAATAACTCCTCAAACCAGTGGGCCGCTATTTTGGAAAAGTTCACGCCATCTACAGCTCAAAATATATAACCTTTGGCATGTTTCACTTAGCAATCCCATCTCTTTTCTGATGACCTTCTCAGTGAATTAAAGTACAGGCTAGAGGATAATGTGAGCCCTCACTTTGGAATCCTTCGTTTGGTGCCCTTAATATCACACTCCAGAAGCACTCAAAATTATATCCAATGAGACATCAATTTAGGAAGTCCCATTTGTAGCTCTCAGACAAAGGATATTTTCAACGCAAAGGATCTCTCACAACAGTCTGTGAGCAGAAGAAAAGAGCATTTTCCTCATCAAAGATGAACTTGCAATTTGTGTGCAATCATTTAGCCTATTTTGTCTTATTTTTAAATAGTGTCCAATCGATAATCTTTCTGGTCCATCTATCGTCTTGGAATCTTATCACATGACCCGCCAAGCTCCATTCTAGGTTTCTTATAGCTTCCACTATATCTTGATCTTAACTTTGTCCACCTATACAGATGACTGATTTGCTGCCACGCCTAGTTATCCCAATCATAATACGTTCATGAGGTCTTTGTGTTATTCTAAGGTTTAATGTAAGTTTTTTGGTTGGGTTCTAAGTTTCTGCTACAAAAGTCATAGTTGGGATTACTCATTGTTTGTATACTTTCCTTTTAGGCATATAGGCTTTGGAAGAGGCTTTTGAAGATGATGTTTGCCTTTTTAAATGCTTCCCACACTAAAGTGATTTTGCAGGGAACTTATTGATCTTCGATCTTTGTCTAACATTTCAATTTACTTGTTGTCAATTGCAATGTCTATCATGTCGATATTTTGTTTGCTTGTCATGATTTTTATTTTTCGAAGATTGAAATTCGTGCAAACATGTGCTCTCATAGTTACAATGTATTGTTTCAATCTTTTCTATCTTCTCAACCCTGAATACAATATCATCTCCAAATCTCAGGTGAAGGCCGTAATACCCATCGATCATAAAGCCTTTATTTGTCAAGTTTAGCTTCCTAAAATCTATTCTTAACATGGCGTGAATAAATTCGGAGAGATCTTATCCCCTTAGCTTTGTGTAATTGAAAGATGTCTTAATTCTTATGCAGTCTAAGGTAGGATCTACAATCTTTGTATATCTTGTATTATATTTATGTTGACAGGAATTTTAGCTTGATTCCTCCTGGCTGTTTTGACCGCAGGTGTTTTTAATGAATCAATTGCTTTCAACTAGCTCTCAATGAGCTAGTTGAGATATGTATGCGGTCAATCGCTGAGAAGCCTTCTCAGATGCCAGCTTGTTATCTCTGTTTGTGGTCATAGAATGGGATATAGTCTGTTAACGATGACTGTTGTGAAGAGTTTAAAGACACATGAGAGAAAGCTAATTGCTGTGTACTTTGTAAGGTCTGTTTTTTCACATTTTTTCTAGAATTATTATTATGGCATTGTGCCAATCCTCAGGAATCTTTCCTTGTTTTAGACATTCAGTGACGAAGCAATCTAGTTTTTCCATAATCCTACCTCCACAATCTTTTGCACACCGAAAGAAATGTTGTTCTGACCTGATGCTTTGTGGTTCTTCATTTATTTAATTGCAATTTAAATTTTGGATTTAAGAACGGCCGGGACACATTAGTAGGGGTTATTTGTTAGTTGTTGTTCGGAAGAGTGGTGTTGCTTGAGTACAACCTTTCATAGTACTCTTTATTTCTTTACGTTTTTCCTTCTCTATCCCGGATTATTGTAGCATCTTCCTATTTAAAGCTAATATATGAGGTTTTCCGTTATGAAGGCTCTTTATATCCATTTTCTACCCCTTTTCTTCATCCTTGGTGTCTTCAACAATAGCTGTATTATATTTTCTGATGCCAACTTCTGTCTTTTTAAGGAGCTAGTTTAGTTCTGCTAAATCAACTTTTGGGCTGGTGTTTGTTGCTTTAAGGTGTTTGCGCTTCTTCATTAGGTTTATAGTTTCTTGGGAGAGTTTGTTATTGTTCTTATTTTTCTGCAGGTCCCGTTTTGGGTTTTGAATTTTTGTTCATCGATGTATATTGCTGGTGTCAATGCAATCGAGAAGATGGCCCTAGAATTTTGGAACCTTAATTTTCTAGATCTTAATGGGATTATTTTTAAATGGATCGCTTTCTTCTTTCTTTCTCTCTCAGTGCTATGTTTATCGTATATCTTAGCTGCTTCTTCTTTTTTAATAATATTTTAGCAATTGTTTTGCTTTTTGATTGGGGAACTTTCCATGGATGACTTATAATTTTATGTAGCCCTCTAATTTTTCATAAAAATCTCGAATGAAAATGTTGAAAATGGGTTTATTTTTGTTTAGGCTTGTCATGGTGTCATCATAGAATCTAGAACATTTTTCGTCTTGTTAACAGATGTCGGTGGATATACGTGGATACTTTGTAGCTGTAATTCCTAGATACCCTTATGTTTACGTAAGCTACACTTTTCGATATGCCACAAAAATAAAGTATACTTCCTTTGAGTTTTCTACTCTATGTATCAGAAGTGATACTGGTCGTTTGTCAAAGTGGTAGCGATCCGTGCTTCCCCAAAACCCCGCGGAGAGAGAGAGACGAATCCCTTGTTTTCTCTGTCTTTCTCTTATTTTTGTTCTCTCCCTTTTGGAAGAGTAGGGTGGGGAGTAAACCAGCTTCTGCTCTTCTCCGGAAAGCGCCCCTAGGTCGTATTACTTGACTTCTTCAATCAAATCTACTGCTTAACCTACGCCAAATTAATAAATTGATAAGAAAAGAAAGAAAACAGCCCCTATATATTCTTAAAAGAAGCTTATTTAATCTTAACCTACTCGTATATAGGTAAGAATAATAACAGATCTGTTAACAGAGTAGAGTCTTGGTAAGTGATATGAGCAGCGGCAATGGAGAATGACAAGCTATGGCAAGCGGAAATAAAAACGTGTGGGAGTCGGCTGAGAAAGACCCTCTTTCTGTATCCTCAAGGCAAAGCTGTTGGCCGAGATCAAATGGTTGTTCTAAGATCTTTCCGGGGACACAGTGAAGAAAGAAATGGGCCAGATTTCGGAGCCATTTCGAGGCAGTTGTGCAAGATGAGAGCGGTCATACCTACTTGGTATTTTAATTATTTTTAAAATACATTTATTTTTGGCTGGGATATTGCGGGGAGGTTTATTTTATGCAAACCGGCAAATTTATTTCAAACAGCCTGTAAATGAGAGATAACCAAATGCATTTTTACAAAGATGTGAGCACATAAAGAGGGAAACATTTGGGGAACTCATCTAAAACATAATCTTACTGTAGATTTAGAAATTGTTCAAAAGGTTTGCGAGAACTAATTCCTTCTCATAAAGTAATATAATTGTTTCTTTGCTGAGTACTCTAAAAAATCGAAATTAGTCAGAGATATATATTCTCTAGATTAATGAGATTATTTTTCTGTTGATAAAGGTTTGATATATTGGCAATTTGGCTTATTTGGAGTACAGCCTCCCTGTTATTCTCTCCCACAAACACAAGAAACAAGTGTTTTTGGTATAGCCACCTTGTAATCCCAGCACAATAGATAGGACCTCTAAAAATCAGGTTCAATACATTTTAGGGGTGCTATTTTTGAGTATCTTACCAAAACAAGATACAGTATAAATAAAAAAATATTACTAAAACACAACCCCAAATTTTTTAAATACACAAACATACTTTATATTCTCAAACATATTATCCATTTGTTATCTGCCGACTTCAACAGCGTAAGTAGTTGTTTCTTGTTTGAACTCTACGTAATCTGCACTCAGTGGTCTAGCTTAACGGACTCAACATAGTTACCATTGATAAGTAGTTGCCCTCTGGCATTTGCTTAGAGAGTAAATTAAAATTACCATTCAGTTGATTATACTCTAATCCAAAATAAGCAATGACTGTATAAAGGCAGACTATATGTCTATTGTGTAAACGATTAATATATCAAACAAAAAGTTTCATAACTGATAGATTCATAATAACATAAAATCTTACCGCTTTGTTTAATCATGGAAGAGAAAGAGTTACAAATGTAATATTTTCCATCTAGCAACAAACATAGGAAAAGGAAAGAGAAGCAGTTTGTTTGATTCATCGTAGCAAACTTCCACACATGTTTTTGAAACAAATATCAGAGGCAAAGCGTTTTGCCTTGGACTTCAATTTATATACCGAAATAGGAATAATAAATTTTATTTCAAAAGTTGCTTGTTATCTTTGAGCTTTAGTGGCATTGTGATTTTGCAACAGATATAACATAATTTATTGTACTTTGTTTGGCGCAATTTGTCTTTCGTGTACAGTGGAAAATCTCCATTGTGTATGTGCCTAACACTCTCAATCCATCCAATCACATATGTTATATAAATCACGCCATATTACTACAACATAATACTTGAAATATATTGGCATAATTCAAACATAACATGATTGAACAAATGATATTTATTATTATTTTTTAATATTGACAGATCTGTACGGGAGCCCTCGATTTGTACAAATCTGCGTACCATAGAACTCTAGTTTCATTGTATTGGAAGTAGAGCATTTCTCGCTTAATTGTCTTTGCTGAAACCCTTTTTTCCAAAACGTAGCACATAAGTTCTAACTCACTTGATTAATGCGAGCATAAGTGTATTTTGCAATGTAAAGAGACAAGTAAAAGGAAGATGGTTGAATTTATCCAACTCTTTTGTTTTATATTTCAGTAGCTTCCAAGTATACTTGTGACTTACTGTACCGTCTTCCTTCAAAATCTTGACGACGTCGAACAAATCAGTCCAATATAACAAGTCAGGATACCGTCCGATTAGCCACAATTCCTCACTATACTTTCGTCAACTTTGCTTGTTTTTACTGATCATAAAATGAAATATTATTATCTTCTTTATTCTATCAATGGTTCTTTGTTTTCTATTTTTTCTGTGATTGAAAAGCAAACTCTCTCAGCCTCCTTTATCTTACACTTCTTCTGATAGAGAGGCTTTAAAGGCTTCCACTATTCATCTCCTTTCCTTTTTGTGAAGAGAGGAAGAAAGCAGGCGCCATCCCTGAACTACCTCTCTGCAAGATCTCAGACCTTTACGGTGTTATAGCGGCACCAGTATATAGGGGTGACCAGTATATGGTGAAGGGAAATTAGATATCGGACTCCAAACTTAATTTCTTCAGTGTTCTTATTTTTAGCTGGGCTTACCGAAGGTTTTAGGGTAATCGAGGTAAATAAAGACGTTGCAAAAATCTACTCTATTCTAATATTGGCCTATTAATGGGGCAAGCGGCACGTCACGAAGTAACTTTGCGGGAGACTAGCAGTGTATATATATATATATATATATATATGGTCTTTCAATAAGTTCGCTCAATTTTTTAATGTAAATAAAACAAAAATTTTAAAGTACATACATTTTATGGCATTGAGTGTGGAATATGACGTCGTTCAAATGTCCGCCGCGGCCTCGCTTGGTAAAAGCGTATTCGGGAGGCCTAATTTTCGATGACTTTGTTGCATAAATCTGGCTGAATTTGCTGGATGGTGTTCGTTATGTTGGCTTTAAGGACATCAACTGTTTGCGGATTATTCGCATAGACCTACGATTTAAGGTAGACCCAATGAAAGTAGTCTAATGGCGTTAAATCGCATGATCTCGGTGGCCAGTTGACGCCACTGCCGCGCGAGATGACCCTGCCCTGAAATGACTGGTGCAAAATGTCTATCGTGGCGTGCGCAGTGTGGCACGTAGCGAAGTCATGTTGGAACCACATGTCGCTAGTATCCATATCAGGCATATAATCCAGTTGAGGTCACAAGAAGTTACTTGTCATCAATCTGTAGATCTCATCGTTGAGGGTTATGGCAATCCCATCTTCTCTCAAAAAAATACGGACCGATGATGCCGTTAGAAGAAAATCCGCACCAAACAGTGACTTTGTTGGGATGCAATTGGTGCTGGTGTATTTCATGTAGGTTGTTTTCGTCCCAAATCCGACAATTTTGCTTGTTCACAAATCCATTCATCCAGAAATGGGCCTCGTCGCTGAAGTTGATTTTCTACGGGAAACGTTTGTCGAACAGAGCACTGATTTTGATAATAACATTTGATGATTTGCACACACTGTTCAACGCTATAACTTTCCATCGTGACTTGCTAAGTACTACTGAACAGTTGAGTGAGGTTGCCAGATGTCGCTTGAGCGTCCTTGTTGAAAGACCCCTCATGTATATATATATATATATATATATATATATATATATATATATATATATATATATATATATATATATATATATATATATATATATATATTAAACTTGACGTATTGAATTTGGGAGCGAAAATACTTGGTGCATTTAAACGTGAACATGAACGAGACCATCCTCTTAACGGTAATAATCTAATAATCTTAGTAATACAATAATAATTCTAAGTGAGCTACTCTTACTGTATATAGGGTTATTTTCTAGAGGGCGTATCCTAGGCTTCTCTGATGGAGCAGCCTGAGTTGTCGAGTTTCATTGTTCGCGACCCTTGAGGCGGAGCTACCGAAAACTGTGTAAGTCGTATTACTTCCATATCCCAAGTTTTATCGATATAAGAGAAAGCACTTGTCACACCTTTGTGATATAATTCGTTTTCGTCAACGGGTGTATTTACCCAGGTGCTTCGTAGACTACCTTCTTTCGATAAATCATTCCTGAGACGTAAATTGTTTGTTTATGCGTTTCCCTATTTACACAGGTGTCTCTGAACTTTCGCGCGTTCGTACACTCGTGTGTCCCCAACGCAGTTCTAACTGTCGGTTGCCTTTTATATATATACATTAAAAAATATAGTATATTCCTTATTTTTGTATTAGAATTTATAGATGCAAATAAATCTATACATTCTCAACTCCTTATTCCAATTTTAGACACCTATTTAATATTTGTGAAGTATGCTGGGATTTAATAGAGACCAGCGCGAGTCAAATTTTGTGGAGGTTTTTGCTAGGTGTATTGAATCCTGAAATTTGGTGCCACTAGACTACCTACTACATAATCCGATCACTACAAGCCGATGGAAACAGAGTGCAACATGGAGGCGGAAAAATAGTGAGAGACCAATGGATACATAAAAAGGAAAACGAATCCAAGTGTTGAAGTTGACACTAGTCTGTCTCTCTCCAACCGAGGCAAAAAGAGATATTCCAATCTTAAGATAAATTGACGGAGGTACAGTTTATCCGCGCCTGCGAACCACGACTAGTATATATGATTGTTGTGAGTAAATCTTCTCTCTACTTAAATTCTTATTATAGCGTACTATTTCGTTCAAATCGTAATGTAATAACGTACCATGTAGTCCAGTAAAGCTCTTGTGCATTTTGGATAGTTTTTTGTATTTGTTACAGTCTGAGTGATCCTATGATTAGAAAAAGATATTCTCATTCGAACCATAAAAAGTATATAATTTGGAGACAGAAGTGTCACTGGGAAACTTCAGGTCACTGAAGTTGCCCAACCTAGAATTTTCATGCCGGATAACACCCCTTTCCACATCTTATATTCATTAAACACCCTGCCGAGCACATCACTATTATAAGGAGGCAGGCAAGTGGTCATAAACTGAATCCTAATGGAAATATTTGAAAGACACTAGGAGAGAAATCTACATCGAGGAATCGGAAAACAGCTCAAGAATGTCAACAGCTGCTTTCTTCCTGTCAGAAGATGTAAACCCATTAAGAATAAGTGCCCATACACTAAATACTAATTACACTGGAGACCAATATATTTAGTGAATTGACAAAAGTACATTTTTCTACCGAATTCAAGCATACTGAATTCAAATATGAACTCAGATTTTCTCTAAATGGTAAAGATTTTTAATAATATCAATAACAAATATTATACAATAATTTTCATTTTATCACGCCTATTATCATGCTCTGAAGTAATTTTGAATCATCCTTTTGCGTTATTTATAGTAACGCAGTTTTATTTGCACAAACATTTTATTGCATATGAGAAGAAACTTGAATTACACATTAGGATTACAAATACTGTAATCAAATAGATGCTAATTTATTAATGACCGTACACCAGGCTAGAGAACCTCTTCTTGATTTCAATGGGGCAAATATTTGCGTTTCTAACTCTTTCTCTTGTGAGTCTTCTCTGGCTGATCTTTTCTAATCGTCCAACAGTAGTCCGTGATCATGTGTCTATCCCAGTGACCTTGGTAGCGCTCTCTCATCGACATCAAATCCTGATGGAAGCGTTCTCCTTGCTTATCGCTCACGGCTTCCAGATTCTCTGTGAATCAGTCGAGGTGACTATTTAGGAAATGCAGCTACACACTTATGTTGCATCCCAGATCACGATATGCTAAAAGCATATTAGTAACCAGATCCTTGTAGTTATGCGCTTTTGTGTTTCCCAAGAAGTTACGATACGAACAACGTCAGGAATTGAGAGCCAGGTTGCCTTTTATTTTTCATTCATGGTGTTCACGAATCTAGAATCACTCAGAAGTGTTCGGATTTGGGTCCATCAAATACACATGCTTTTATTTTTTTAGTATGAAAAAGCAGGAGAGGCCAATACTATGTACTAAAAACAATTATCATCAGTGCTCAACGACTTAAAATACTACTTCATCAACCCCAGTTTGTGATGAAGTGGAGGAAAAACGATCTTCTCTCGACTTACGATTGGCTCATTAACAATGTTTGGCATTCCTGCTTCCAAAGTTTCCCGAACTGGCCAATCCTTTTGGGACCAGTGTTTGTCACGGGCTCGACTGCGCCACATACAGATATAGCATGGAAACTTTGTATATCCCTTCTGCTGGCCAAGGAAGAAGTTGACCATCTTAAGGTCTACACACATGGTCCAATTGTGCTCATGGTACTTAAGTAAAACCATGACCATTCTTATGTCATCGTGAGTTTCTCGTAGATGGACAGAGTGACCGAAAGGAACTGCACCAAAGTCATTGCCATTATGCAAAAGGACACACTTGAGGCTACGCTTGGAGCTATCCAAAAACAGTTTCCATCTAGCAGGGCTATAGGTGCCAAGTCCCAACTCGGTAAACAGACCAGGAACATCGAGGCAGTATAAAAATTGTTTGTCCTCAGAGAAATAATTAACAAATGTACTCTCCCTTGTTCGGTAATATGATACTCGCACCTACCTGTCAAGCATATGTCTTTCACTTAAACGGGAGGCTAAAAAGTTCTGCAGCTTTCTTGGAGAGCTCCAAATTACGTATTAAGTCATTAAAATCCTCTATTGAAACAGTGAGGAGCTAATGTCTGTTCAGCATCTCATGATGAATCTACAAACTCTGAATCCATTGCGTGGACATCCATATCATGTACATCATTTGCATCGTCGGAGGAAGCATATCTGCAGAAAATCGAAACTTGTAAAGACTCAGAATGAGGTACTGGCCGGATTGCCGAGGGAATGTTGAGGTAGTGGATCTTGTGCCGATTTTTCTTTCTAATCAATCCCTTTAGTACTCATGACAGAAATAACAGTGCGATACATGATCATTTGGCTCTCACCACATCATGAGGGTCCAAAAGGAAGACCATTTCTCTTTCCTTTCGTCCACTTACGAAGATGTTCCACAAAACTATGGCAAACAGCATGTGGGGTCCACTTCTTATCTTGATCAGCAAGAGGAACATCAAGATATGCCTTATAAGTGCGGATCACAAAGTTTGATATATTGCGCCTTTGGCGGACTAACATGTAACAGCCACATATGTAGCAAAAGGTGTCTGGATCATTAACGCAATTTCCTCGTGACGAAGCCACGACTCTAACATGAGATCTGAAAAAAGAAACAATAATATAAATATTTTGCACAATAACATTTATTACTATCTTACTACTATCTACTATGAAGTATTTGCTCTCTACAAGCACCCACTCTGTCCGTCTGGAGGGCAGTATTCGTTGAAACGATAAGGTAAAAATTACAGAATAACTATAGCATGTAGGTAAAAATGGATTATATATTTGAAATCAGCATGAAAAAACTATTTAAATAGGCAGATAAATCTAAGTCATCAGAAAATGTGATTAAAATTGTTCCCTTGTGTTATTTATAACTTATACAAATGTTTTCTCTTGATAATTTATTACTTTATTGCAATATAAATTGACTTCACATTATAATGTACCATATTTTTATTTTATTTCCTCAGTTTTCTTTTTACATTACCTTTTATTAAAGTGACCTCTTGCCGCTTATGGTAGGAATGTGAAATATTCAGTGCGTTGCCTCGCATTTGAAATATTTTAAATTTTTTCGACACTTGATGTCTTTAGTGTTTCACATCACGCTAGTGTGTTCTTCCAATCTCTAAAACTGGAAGCATACCTGAATTTTGATAAATTGTCCACTTCAATATTTTCGTAGATGGTATCCGAATGCTGTAAATCATCACCATTTGTCTGCTATTTGCATGCCAATTTTTGTATTGAAGCAAACTTGTTTAAACGCAATTGGATAGTTTTTTATTTGAGTAGGCACTAAATCGTGAGACTATGATGATTTTCTTTAAATGTTGTTTATTTTTTTAGGTGGACTATTGTCTATCCATTGTTCGGTTTATCCAAATTAACACTTTTATATTCACTTATTTTTTGCAGGACTTGTGCATCCTTGCTAGTAATGTCAGAGTTTTTGTGTTCTTTTTGCTGAAATCATAAGTTTAAAAACGCTTTTACCGGCACAAACGATTGCGCATCGGTTTTCTCAATTGAGACTCTATATCCATGGGATTTACATCCCGCTGAATAAATTCTATCTTCAGTCCAGTATTTCTTCTTTCCTCTCTTCCTTGATTTAGCCAAAGATAAGTTATGAGGAAGCAGATGTCTACTTTTTTATTTTTCACTGAGCTCTCTCTAACTCCTCATGCTTAGCTTTTCACATCTAGGAAATGGCCTAAGGATGAGAGAAATTAAAAGAGTTCCTCTCTGAATAATTTACCATCAAACAAAGTCTGATGGGGGAAAAATATTATCATTTCATTTATAGAGAATACACGCTCATCCGTCCGTTAATTGACATTTCCACCAGGTATGTGATTACTTGGTAGACTGAATTCCTTCAGTTACCTTCAATAGTACCCCATAATGTCTTCAGTCAAAGAAGTATAATCTGTTTGAGCTAAGATCCATGTTTAGATATCTCTCACTAGAGGATATCAAGAATAAGATCAAATGCACATCTCGGCCTCAGTTATGGAAACGCTTAAATCAAAAACTTATCGAAATGTTTTTATTGTGGTCTTCAGGGAAGATTTAATGAAGCAGTAAACCACAGAAAACGGGATTTTCTTCTTCCAACTTACAAAATTCCCCGACCAAATTGAGCATTAACAATTCTTTAACGTGAAAATATGCTTTCGTTGCTATCGCGATGAAGAAAGTAAGCAAAATCTTTGCAAGGTGGAATAAGGAATTTTGCTCAGAATATTGATATGAAGAACAAACATGCCAGAATTGCGTCTGTCTCAGATTTAGTACTTAATACATCCACCCACTGGAAAGGTACTGGGCATTCAAGTCCAGCCAGGTTTCCTTTCTACAAGCTCCTTTGGCATCAGAAGCTGCCATAATACATTTTTCCAGCCACCATAATAATGAGGCGAGCCGTAACGTGACTATAACTGAATAAAGTTACCTCTAATACATCTTTCCAAAAAGAAATCCAACCTAATGACAAAGTTCATGGCGTCGATGTATCCAATACCAGACAAAAGAACACATTCATTATAGAAAATAGTCTATAAATAGGATTGTGACGACATCGTATATAAATTCAAAATCAAGGATGCTCTCCTTCAAGGAAAGTTGTAAAAATCTGTGATGCCTTCTACACTCTTTTACGAAGCCAAAAAACACATAGGTTGCTCCCATATCCCTACATTACGGAGATCCTTTACACAACACGGGTGAAAATGATTCAATAAGTTGTACATACTAAATTCACTGATTTATTTTTAATGATAACTTTTCATATCATTTTATAATCTACTATGTGAATGTTTGTGAGTGTAAACAAAAGAGTAATATCTATTTATTATTACCTGCCACTTAACAAAAAGCTCACTTGTCTAAAACTAGACAACCACATGGAATTACGAACCCTCACAAAAAAATTACAAATTAAAATAAACTTCCTTAAATCCCAATCAAACATTACATTTTGACAACAGAAAGAGCCTCTCACCACTCTATTTACACGATTCTAACCACACCCCTCAAAACTTCACAGCACCAGCATGCCACTCAATCACAGCCAAATATCACACAAACACATCCTAAACCACTCAAAACAAGAAACTTAAGACAAACGCAGTATGAACATGCAGCACGCTACAATGACATGCTAAAATTCATTATCAATCAGAATAGACATAGAATTATCTGCAAAGTCTCAACCTCAACGACCATCTACCAAAAATACCCTTCCACCCATAAAAAATTAAAAAGTCCCAGCACAATAATTCCAACACTCCTACAATAACCGTTCTCCTCCACACTAAACCACAACTCAATCAAATACATCCATACTACCACCATCACCTAAAAATACTAGAACTCACCCCCAATAAACAACATCTTAAACGAGCTCCCCTGCTTTCTAAGGGCCTCTCGCCTCGGAGAAGAGAGGTAAGGAGGCCAGCAAGTGAATAAATTAATAAGTAAGTTGTTTTTGACCAAATTCGTTGCTATAACTAATACAAGGAAATTTATGGGCGCCTTAGAGAAATCCGCACCTACAGAGAAGATCAGATATTACAGTAACAAATAACGTTACTGTATACGATTATAAAACAGCTAACCTGGAAGAAACCTTTTTGTAAACAGTTAAGATACAAAAGAAAACTACCGTGAAAAGCTTTAACCTTGTCACTGAGCTCATTGGTGTCAAGCTATCTCTATTTCTATTTTGGAAAATAAATATATGAACATCTAATATGAAAATAAAATAGTAGGTCAATTACATAACACCATCGATAGAATAGATCCATTTAGAAACTCATCCCAAGATCGAGCAATGTTTGAATGGAAAAGGAGAGTTTCATCTACCAAACTCACTGAGACCCTGAAGACCCCCCGTCGAAAACTTAAGCATAAATTGAGCAAATTTTGTTGATGCTGCATTTTAACCCTTGAGGTTTTCTTAAATACTATCAATGTAACTTTGAATGCATGGGTATTTATTTAGTAGATAAATGGAAGTTTTAAAGAAATTATCTCAATATCTAAAGTTAGAAGGCCACCTGAGTGACGTGAAAATCTCAGTCCCATCTCTCCTCTGGAATTTCCTGGCAAATTATTCAAAGAGATCATTGCCAACCATGATCATTCATACCTAGATGCCGACAAACATGAAAACAACCAGCAATATGGTTTGTGCCGTCAAGGCAGCACTGACACAACTCTTGCTGTCATCACAAAAAAATTCCCAAATTTTAAACGAAAAGAGAATAAATAAACATTATTCTTACAGATGGGAAAAAAAATTATGAGGTATGGTGCCAAGGCTTACAATATAAGATACTACAGTTCTTCATTAACCTTATTTTGGAGAAAATAAAGTACTACTACTTCAGGGAGTGGTTCTTAGAGCTCTTACTAAAATTTGGCCTCATTGTTTGCCTAGGATAAAAAGTGTTAAGATTTGAATCGTGCTCTCTCACTCTTTTAAGAATCTCTTATCGTAAGTATTAAAGTCGCTAATTTGCAATATGAAGTTCAGTGTGGATCAATTAAAAATAATGTAAAAAATATTCCTTATTCATATATGGTTCGTTTTCTTCTTTTTCCTACCCTATTGATCATAGGAAGGCCAAGTATATTAAAGAAAATGGCAGAAATTTATGTTGGAATCTACAGAAATTCATACATTTTGTAACCTGGGGGAACGTTTCTTTTGTAATTTTTCGCATCAGCCGATAAGAATTTAATATTGAGACGGTTACATCCTTGTCGGCAGGAGCACCTTGATGAAGGAGATTCTAAAGGATTTGCTTAAACTAAAATTGTGGCAAGGGACAAAGGTACGACCAAATTGGAGGTTTCTGAGTAAAGGCAGATAACTTCTCTTTGGCAGTTATCATGTTCATCCTTCTTCATTGAGTGGAGATGTTCAAATCGTTGAAGTGTGTGAATAAATCTGCCAGGTATGTACATGAAAATATGACCTCCTTTTTTCAAAGTCGTCATTAAAGTCGTCTAAAAAATTTTGATTTCTTGGTGCAGTTTGAAGTCACGTACAGGTAATCTGCACCGTAAGTGCTACCACACTTACGTATGATACCAAAAAATAAAACAAAGAGGATGTGAATTATTGCTTGCCCTAACATAACAATGACTGCACGCACAGCTGTTACAAAATATTCTTTCATTTGCTGGCAGCGTCGTAGAGACACGTCCATCAATTTATTATTATAATGCTACTATTGCACTGCACTTACTACTATGAGCCTACAACCTAATATCACCATTTCACGCTCTTATATCACATGAAGTATCCATAGAACAGAATTTCTATCACACTGAAACTCCTAAGTATACCACAGTCATAATCTTCTAAACCCCCTTAACACAAATCTGCATTTATTTTACCACTAATGCTCACATTAGACAACATTTCCCCGCATTACCACTGGGAAAAATATTGTTTGAGGTAGAGAATATCAAAAGATTAAGAAAAAACAATCAAACCTCTTCAATTAAGTTTAGTACTGATTAAAAAAACTGCATGGAAATATGTGAACATCAATATAAAGGACCACTCGAGGAAAGCAGGTTAACATCTTGGTTGGTAGGCTGTGTGAGCTTTTAGGAAGTGGTGTGATTACAAAGGATAACATTTCACCGAAATATGGTACCACTCTTGTGGTAGCCAATTAGGTTTCTAGATTCAGCTTGGTTGCTACCGGTTTCCTTCTGCCATGAGTACCTGGTATTTACTAGGCATTGAATATAAAAAGAGTGGAATGCTCTCTTCTCGCTTGATTGTAGGTTGGGTAAAGGTAATCGGAGATTTCCTCAAAGATAAAAGAAATTTTTTTTACTGGATTCAATCTCCTTTATTCGGCAGGAACCTGGAAGGTCTTCAGGTGTATTTATTGATAAGAGAATTCATCCTTAAGTGTTTGTTTGTTTGTATAGGTTTATTATGCAATAGCGATATATGATATAATAATATTGAAATACATATAAATACATAATATAAGCATTACACAAAGCGGGGAGCCCGCCGGTGTCGGCGCGCAGCAAGGCGCGGCGGAGTGTCTCGCGCGTGGCTTGTCTGCTGCTAGTGGGTGGCGGTGGTCCTCACCACCCGTCACCCGGCTGTGCGCGGGCGGCGATCAGCGCGAAGGGGGTGCTACTTTCAGCACCTCCAGCAGCTTGTGTATCGGTGTGAGGCGGACCATCTGGGCGGCTCTTGCCTCTCGCGCACTCAGTTGGGCGCCTCTTGTAAGGTGAGGGCCTGTCGCTTGCTCTGGCATGAGGCGGGTGGTAGCTGGGCAGGAGAGGAGGTAGTCACCAGTGGGCGCCGGGAGCGTCTGCCACAGTATTCGCACCTCCCTGCCACAAAGTCGGCGTGCAGCTATTCCCGCATGGAGTAACCCAGCCTCACACGCTGCAGCAGCACGCCGTTGGCTCTGAGATGCTGGTAGGTTAGGTCCAGTGTGCTATAGGCTGCGGCTGGAGCATAACACGCAGCTTGCATTTTGGTTGCTCCCATTCTTGATGCTGCTTGTAGGCATTATGAGCGACCAGGCGCTTGGCCTGCCACTTAAAATGCTGAAAGCTGGGGCGCACAGTCCAGGTGATGGTGGGGTCGTGTGCAGCTCGCTTGGCGGCCTCATCAGCAGCCTCGTTGACGCGCACACCCACGTGGCTGGGAATCTAGTGGAGACGGACCCGCCTGCCCGGCGCTGCTAGGACTTGCAGGGTACACAGGATGGTATTGGTGAGGTGGATGTTGTCCCTGGCGTGTGCGTGTGCGTGGGCGTGAGTGCTGGGCTTGCTGCAGCCCCTACCGGGAGTCCGTGTGTATCACCACAGTGGCCTCCCGGCGGAGCAAGGCGCGCTGGAGGGCGTGCAGGATTTCTACCATCTCCGTCTGGAGGGCGGAGCAGTGGTCTGATGTCCTCCACGGCCGCGTCAAACCACTCGTAACGAAGGCGGAGCCGGATCTCCCGCTGTCGGGGTCGACAGAGCCGTAGGTGAAGAAGACTGCTCTGCCCGGCTCCGTCACCTCAGACATGGCTCTAAGGGCGTGCTGGCGCAGCTCCTCGTTGAGGCAGTGCGCTTTGCTGGTGGGTAGCTGTGTGGCGGTGAAGTCAGCGGCGGAGGGCTCCCACGGTGTTGGTGGAGCGTAAGCGGGATGGGTGGTGTCGGGGTCGCGCCACAGCCAGTTTCCTGCCTGGCTGAGGGTGTTGGTTGCTAAGGTGACCTTTATGAGCCCTCTGTTGTTGCGCAGGCCCTCGATGAAATGCGCCACGGCTATCTGGAGTCTCCTCTGTGCAACACCCTCCACGTTGCGCTGGAGCACTCTAGTCACCCGACAGGCCTCGCTGCAGTCGACCCTGGCGGGGAGGGGCACGAGGCGGGAATCGCTCTGCATGGCAAAGGCACTGCACCACCTTGGTGCCCCCAACCTGGTCCTCATAACGGTGTTTTGCACCACCTCCAGGCGATGCTGCTGCTGCCGGGGTAGGGTTACAAAGACCGGTGCACTGTAGTCCACCAGGTTGAAGACGGGGAAGGTTGCACAAGCGCTCGGCCGCATCATGGCGCTCATCACGTTAAGCCGGGCCTGCGTCCGTTTCCTCAAGTGCGTAAGATAGTGGGTGAAAGATAGCCGCCTGTCCACCCACACCCCGAGGTACTGGTAGGAGTCGGTCCAGGCCAGCCCGACTCCCTGCCTGGACGCGCAGCTGCTGACCAGCAGGCCTGGTCACGACGAGGGCTAGGTCGTTGGCGTAGCTGAGAAGGATGGTTCTTTCCCGATAAGGGAGCGCCACCAGCTGTTCCATCAGCACGGTGAAGAGGAACGGACTAAGGATGCCGCCCTGGGGCGTCCCGTTCTCGAAGTTCAGGAGACTTGTTACCCTGGAACTTGACACGGGCCTGGCGATGGTGAAGGTAGTCCTGGAGCCAGCCCTGCAGTCTCCCTCGGATGCCCTTGCTCATAAGGGCAGCTAGTATGGCGTGGGTGCTGGCCAGATCGAAAACCTTCTCGAGTTCAAGGAAGACTACGATAGTGGGCTGGTTGTTGGCGTGAGCCAGGAGGGTGATGGGGCAGTTCGCCGTGCTCACTCCCCTGGTGTAGCCGAACACGTGGGGGTGAAGGCTTCCCACGCTCCACTGTAGGCGACTCAGCACCATCCTCCTTACTGTTTTCCAGTGCAGCTCAGGAGGGAGATCGGTCTGAATGTGGTGAGGTCCTTCTGCTTGGGGATGGGCTGGATGTCGGCGTCTTTTCAGGAGGGCAGCAGACGGCCTGCCAGCGACGACTAGTTGACAAGGGCCAGCAGGCAGGCGTCCCCGGCGGGCCCAGCGTGTGCCAGCATGGAGTACCGCACTCCGTCGGCTTCCGCCACTGTGTCACTCCCACGCTTCGCGCTGGCCAGCTCGTTGAGCGTGAAGGGCTGGTCCGTCGCGTGCGGCTGGCTCTGTGCCTCCCTGACCTCCTCGTTGCGCTGTGCGCATAGCTGCTGTTGTAGGTGGCGGGTGTGAGGAGGGAGCTGCTCGCTGGAAATATTCGCTGTAAACCAGTTGACCAGCCGATCTGCCTCTTGCTGTGGGCGTGGGTGGGCGGCTGGGTAGGCCGGGGCAGCGCCTGAGGCCTTCCTGAAGCACCCTCACAGAGTGCCGAGTCAGTTGTGCTGGCTGAAAGAGGCGCAACACTCCAGCCACCTTGCCTCTCTGGCGCTCAGGGACACCTGCTGCGTGCGGACCACCACGTCCTGCAGGAGCCGCAGTTTGGTGGCGGACGGGCGCTTCTCATACAGCCTCCTGTTGACGTTGACTCGGTGATTGTGCTCCCGGACCTCCTCGTTATAAAATTACAAGTCCGGAGCCGGCGGCGGTTTGCGGCTGCCCTGGGCATGGTCTCGTCCCCTGCTCTCTCTATGGTCACTCTCCTGCTGATGCAGGTCCATAGGCGGCACGTACGTGGACCACCACTCGTAAATGGCCGCTTGGAACTTGGCCCAACACGCCCTCCTGACGTTCAACTGCGGCGTCGGGAGAGGAGGAACTGGTGGGGCCATAATAAGGGAGGTGAGGGTCCCGTAGTGGTCGCTGGTAAGGGTGGGGTGAGACTGCCAAGTGGCGCTGTGCTGTAGGTCACTCGACACCAGCGTGAGGTCGAGCCGCCCCACATGGACGTGCAGGGCTTCCCCGGTGTTGAGGAAGCTGACATGAGGGACTTCTACACAGAGTGCAGCACGGGGTGGTGGGTGTTGAAGTCGCCCGTCACAAGGAGGCTGGAGTGGGATGCGAAGTATAGCAGTTCCTTAAGTGGCTTCAATCTCCTTTTTTTATATAAACGGTCCGCATACATGCGGCATCTTTATCTAAACAAATAATATTATTTTTCTACATTTAATTAGTTCTAATTTTATTAAATTTATTCTCTCCACTAACTTTGGTAATACTTCAGATTCGGGGCGCACAGTAGGTGGCGCTGTTAGAAGGCTACAATTTTGGGCTACAATATATTTCTTATGACGTCAGACGGTAGCTTTAGATGTGACCAATCACACTGTTTTATTTTTTTGTTGTTTTGGGGATTTGTAACTTTTAGTCTGTATTATTTACTAAATATCTGCGCCTCTGCTCGTTTATAGTTTTTTCTAAGTTAGGTAAGGTTTCTTGATGTTTTTATTGTTTTTTGTTTTGTTTTCGTATTTTTTGTTTGCTACGAACGATAACAGCTTCTTACTGGCAACGTCGTAGCTTATAAATAGGACCCGTTTTGCAAATGTTTCTCTTTCGTTATGGTGTTTTTGTGTTCTCCATGTGCTTCTTCGTTATTCGCATTCGGCCGTTATTCGAATTCGACTTCAGTTTGTATAATCGCGAAAACTTTTAGATTATCTAGAGGCACATAAACTAACCAAGAAACCTATAAAAGCAAGAATTGTTTGCTATTAGGTTAGGTTTTTCTGCCAGTAAAAAGCTGTTGGGGAAAAACCTCCCAGTAAATTCAAGGGGACTGCTCGTGGATGAGATATCACTGCGGAGGGATCACCCTGCGATGATCCTGAGTTTCAATCAATTGGAGGGGTCTGGGGGGCACAGCCCCCCAGTATCTACTTATATTCGAAAAAATATAACGCCGAAATGTTCACATCTGACGCTACTGTCTGACGCCATAAGACATATATTGTAGCCCCAAAATCGAGCCTATAAACAGCGCACCTTACCGTGCGCCCCGAATATGAAGCGTTACCCTAACTTTAACTTATTTTACAATTTATTACACTTTTTTAAGTCTAATAATTGCTATTCAATATTATGTAAGGAATTTTGTGTATCTTACAATTGTTGTATTATTGACAATAAGCAATTTAATAATATTTTATGTGGCCTTCAACATATTTCTTTGATAAAAGTGGGGTAAATATAGAGCGTTATACAATATTAAAGTAGGGGTTTTGGAGATTTATTCATGGTTCTTGTTTTTTTTAATCACACATATTTTAATCTTCTGGAGCAAAACAAACCCATTATATAAATTGTTTTCTAAAGTCATACCTTCTATGGTTGCCTAATGTCACAATTTTCTTATTTCAGCGCTCTAAAACAAATATCCTATTTTTATCATCAATTAAGCCTAATTTCTATTAAATATATAGAACAAATTAGATTGTAATTATTACCTATAGACGTTTACACAATTTTTATATCTACTGAAAAAATATTATATTCCAGTTATTCATTTCTTTTTCAACCCTGGTTAAAGTTGCTTCAAATAACGAAAAGAAAAAACTATTTAGTTACTCGTACAAGTGAAAATTTATTAAGGAAAATGAGAGACATATGAATTATTTTAACTGAGCTGTTTAAATGCTGTAACGTTGATATATTTAGAATTTACGTTGACGGTATTTGCTCTTTGAATTTTAATTAATTACATTCTTTGTTAGCTATTTAATTTCTTGGAGGAGGTCCGATGTTATCGTCCCCGAGCAATCTCTTATAAAAACAACTCTTAAGTGAAAAATTTCTGGGAGGGAAGAATTTAGTTTTCCCTAAAATTGTGCACGAGCTCTTCTCATATGTTTGAACTGGTATATTTTAGACCTAGTAGTTTTTCATACCTAACTTGCATGTTTGACCGCTTTCCAAGATCCCACCATCATAGGAGCTCCAAAAGTTCGGCTTTGGACTAAACGGCCTTCCGGACTTCCGCAAAGGAGGGATAATGATATTTTAAGGCACCAGTGCTCTTCTCGGAGAACTCATTCAGACTCACTTCTGGTACATATTTTTGGTTCAGAATGTGAACCATTATATGATTTCATATAACTTCAAAGTGCTAATTTTTGAGGTATGTTTGACTGTGATATTCCATCCTAAGTTATCGTATCCAAGGTTAAGTACGAATTATTTATATAAATATTGACTGAAAATATCAGCATCCGCCTGTATTCGAATTTGAGACCTCACGCTTGCGAAGTATGAGCATTGCCAATGAGCCACGATGGGAAAAAGGAAACAATGTAAACTTAATTGAGAACTACTTATACAATTATCCAATACATTTTCCACGTCTCTTTATCCACCTCCTGGAAGTGTGTGACAGTTTAATTCGAAAATATCAACTGTAACACAATGTTCCTCGTGAGTTAAATGAGGCAGAAGAGTTCGCCACGCGAATTAGGAAATTTCAACCCCGCCGGGATTGGAGCACATGACCACATACTTGGAAAGCGCTGGCGTTTTAACATTAGTACAAATTACAATGGACTAAAATGAAACGTAATCTGAATTCAGTTAAGACCTATAGACAAATAAGTGAATAGAAGTATTTTACACCTCTCCCAATCTGAACTCGACTATTGAATATCATTTTGATTCGAAGGTAACCAATACATATAACACTGAGGCCTTCGTGTCGCTTGAATAAGGATAAACACTGTCTTTCCAAGGATGAAAAAAATCAGCCTCTAACAAGTTTCGAGCCCGAGACCTCACCCGTGGGAGGCCTGATCGCTATCACCGAGACAAAAAATTAACTAGAAAAATAAATTTAAAAAATAATAAAACAAGAGGAAAAGTCCTTCCAATGACCTGCGGCGTTTTGTGATAAGATGATAAATGGTTATTGCATTGATGGTTTCCTATGAGTCAAATCACTTATAAGTGCCTTTGAATGGCTAAATAGCTGAAGAAGGCTTCTGCCACTAGATGGCACCGCCTATTGGCGGTCATATGGGTCATTTCATGGCTCTAAATGGGTACAATTGAACTTTACTCCTTTTGGAAAAAAAGCGACGCCTAGACCTGACGCTTCGCCGCAGGTAAAAATAATAATATTGATAAAACAGCGATAAAATATAAATAATTAATATATATATATACTTCCAGCCCAAAAGCAAAGATGTAGATATGTCACTAATGGCAACAGCTAATTCATAAATATACTAGGTCAATCGGGAAATCCGCGCTGCTTTAAGAAATGAAAAAGAGTAAATTTAATCAATTATATAGACACTGTTTTGTTTTATAACTTTTTCGCTTTTGGTGGAAGGAGGAAGGGGGGTGCTAAGAAGGATAATTAAGTTCTTTTAAAGAAAAAAAGGAATTGCTCGCCAATGTTTTGAGCTAAACACACCTCTCTCTTAAATGATCGAGATATGAAGACTAGGTTAGCTTAGTTACGATGTTAATTAGATAGGACTATGCTAGACCATTCCCGAGAACAATAAACCCCCTTTGACAGGAATAATTTGCTTAACCTTTGTTACACATACTAGTGAAAAAAGCCTAGTCCTCATTTATCGTTCAATCGGAAGAGGTGCTTCCTCGGCTAAAAATTGTTCTATAGTAATTCGGATATTATCAGAATTTTTATTCCTCTTTTTCAAAGTATTAAAAAAGGTTTTAGAACAAAATCGTAACGATATAATTGACTATATTTACTTAAAAAAAAAAAATATATATATATATATATTAGGTTAAGTAATAAGTTCTTGCATTCTTTTTAATGTTGTGTTGATTTAAGTTTTGTTGACGTGATTTATACACATATTAAGAAACAATAATAAATAATGAGAGCAAAATTTGCAAAGGTTAGGCTACGTCTCTTAGCAGCGTAGCCTATTAGGCTTTTGCGTAGGCTACGTCTTGAAGTTGATTAATAAGTCATTGCGGTTTATTTAAAAGTTGTGTTAATTTAGTTTTAGTTTTGTACCCTCAAAATGGAATGTCAAGTTGAAAGAAAGGCGCATTTTCGACTCTTGTTTTCTTCATTTTCAATCGAGACAGGGACAATGCAAACGCAGCCAAAGCTTGTCGCGATATTTGTGCTGTGTACGGAGAAAATGCTTTATCAGAAAGGACAGCTCAATGGTGGTTTTCACGTTTCAAAAACGGTCATTTCAATCTTAATAACGAAGAACGTTCTGGTCGCCCCATTAAGTTGGATGAAGATCGATTGAACGACCTTCTTCGTGAAAATCCAGAGCAATCGACTTAAGAATTGGCTCTACAATTGGCGTGTGATCAGAAAACTGTTGTGAATCACCTTCATTCGATGGTGAAAGTTGAAAAACTCGGTGCATGGGTTCCTCACGCTTTGAGCGAAAGCAACAAACTTCAACGCTCTACGATTGCCACAGGTTTGCTTGCTAGTCACAAGGCTACTCGTGGATATAAGGACAGATTTCTTCACCGCATCATTACTGGCGACGAAAAGTGGTGTGTTTATGTCAACATGAACCATCGAAAACAATGGATTAGCCCCAATAAAAAAAAAACACTTTCGCGATTAAAGCAAGGTCTTTATCCAGGAAAGACGATACTGTGTGTGTGGTGGGATTGTGAAGGCATCATTCTTTATGAGCTCCTTGCGAACAACGAGATTGTCAATACAGAACTCTACGTTCAACAAATGCATCGACTCACTGAAGCTATTCGTGAAAAGCGACCCCATCGACGTCATAGAGTCCTCACATTGCCAATATGACAAAAGACGCCATCCAAACACTTAATTGGGAAATCTTGCCGCATCCTCCATATTCGCCAGACTTGGCTCCATCGGATTTCCATCTGTTCCGATCGCTCTCCAATAATTTGCGCGGCGTTTCGTTTATTGCTCATGTGGAATTAAGAACCTGGTTAGACGAATTCTTCGAGTCAAAATCCCGAGACTTTTATTGTAGAATCATCGAAAAACTAGTTGAACGTTGAAAAGAAGTCGTAAATAACAACGGAGAATAAATTATTGATTAAATTGCATATTGTTATCAATTAAAAATGAAGTTTTTCTAAAATTGTTAATGGTAATGAATAAATTTGATAAAACCGCAAAAACTTATTCCTCAACCCAATATATTATTTTTCTAAAACGCCACAAACTTTTCAGATTAACTGATATTATGATTATTAGCGAAACAATAGTTCAGTATGCCTGCACCCTATCATTTTCAGGACTTGAAAGCTTACATAATTAATTAGACGGCAAAGTTCTTATTCAGGCTGTTTTTGATGGCTATGGGCCTTTCTTTATCTCTTAGGAGGAATCTATATTGTTTTACCAGAAGTTATCCTGCTGTTTTACTCACCTGATGAAAACCTGTCATTCGCTTACGTTTTATCTCTAATCTCCAGATTTTTGCTTTTATGACAGATGATGAAAGTTTGAAAATGGAGAGTTCTGAAAGGCCATTTTTATAAATCCAAGAAGCCGCAATACTTGAACTAGATGTGCAAATAAACTGATTGGATAAAATGAGGCAATGGATGGATTCATAAAAATTGCCTAAACCAACGATGGCATATGCATTAAAATGCTTTACAAACAAATTTATAAAGTGCTAAAGGGAGAGAAAAAAAATTATGCGCGAACTAACTTTAAATCGAAAGATGTGGGTACTCGAAGTGCACGGAACGTGATGCTCGCCGAAACTTTCGCTCGTTCTTGAAAAGAAGAGAAAAAAACCGTTGTGAATGATTCATGCAAAGTTTGAAGGGAGCTGCCATGTCGTCGATGGGAGAAAGGGGAAGGGAATCTATACATGTTGAACTGGGAATAAGCTTTTAACTTTCCTTTCTCGACTGCAACTTCTTCGAAACAGTTTACAAATTCACCTGAAAGTGGAAGGAATGTAAGTGTGAAAGAGCATAAAAATAATAGAATGTCTGCCTCTGGGAAACATTGATGTCAGGAAACAATAAAATGCTTGCCATGGAATTAGAAAGAGGAAAACCTTAAATAATGTTCAAAAGATAATGAAGGAAGGGATAAAATAAGAGCTAGGTAATTTAACTGAGGGGGTGCATATGTGGAGTGTTTAAAAGATTTATTTATTCCACCTATATTTTTATGAAGTACCAACGAGGGCAACTCCCGCAGCGTTTATAAGGAGAGGTCTGTATAGAAAATGGTGAAACTTGGGTCAAGAGAAAATGTGTAGAAGAAATCTAGCCGCAGATACTCTTAGGGGCATTGAGGCTTGGGCGAGCGCACAAGGATTAAATTAGGAATTTTAATCTTGAATTCATCCTTTTGCAACAAAGATCAAATTAGGGTTTTGAAGCTCCGAATTCAAAATTACAAAATCACTAAAGATTTAATTCTTTATGTGAGAGATCCTTAAAAGCAAACTGAGAATTCGATCAAATTGTATTGATAGATTTGAAGTATAAAAGAAATGATGTCTTGACTTCGCAAACGTTTCCCTGATGAGGACCAAATCGCAAAAGGGCAAAAATGGGATGGCTCAAATTTGCCAATAATTGAATTCCCAAAGCTCATAAATTTTACCTCGTTAATAGGATAATTAAAGCTGTTCACAATTATACACCTTTTTGACTGCTTTGTATGTGATTAATATTTTCGAGAATTCATTATTGTTTTGGTCTATATTAAATCCAAAACTCTATTGTCTGAAAAAAAGAGTGAATTAATAAAGCCGTACCAGTGTTATGGCCCAATGATTTGTGTGCTTTTCTTTCTCACACTCATCAGTATTGATTGTTTGGTAACAACCTCAATGAAGGTGTTTTAATATTGACTTGAAGATGGATGATAGATTAACTCGTGTTTCCGAGATTTGGGACAGATCTCTCATTATTTGGTCTATAATAATGAAATATTTTTCTTAGAAAAACTTCTGAGAAATTTTCTTCAAACCTTTTAACTAATAAAACAATTTCATTCAAAAAATCTGATGAAACTTAAAAAATCCAGACTATCCAACGGTTCAAACCAATTAACAGCCTTAATTCTCTCCGACTTGGCTGGTTAAACCTCATCATCACGCAGAGTCTAGTCATTAGATTTAATCGGGAAATTTAGAAAATACTGACATGAAAAATTGTCGATTAGTTAGCCTCAATATAGCCTTTTCACTAATTAACTGTTACTGAAGCCATTACAGGATTATAAAGTGCATTGGATAATCCAAGACTAAATGTCACATTACCACAAACAAATATTGTTAACCTCGTTTAACTTTGTGTTATTGAATTTTTTTAATAGTGACTTGAGTTTCGTCCGATAAAAATATATCCTTATCATGTGCAATCTCTTATAACCATCATTTTTAATTTCTTCAGAGAACATTTTTAATTAACCAAACTTCCCTCTAATTTAGCAAAACAATAATTTCTGTGGAACAGTTCTGTTAATGACGTCATCTTAGTGAGTCATTAAACTGTCTAGAATCATTTGATAAATTGTTAAACAGCCTAAATAATCACCAATGAACCATAACTTCCCAAGTTCAATGGAAAGATAGTTATATACTTTTCTTTGATGTTAAAATCATAAAAGTAAACGATCGAACCGCTTTTGCGCTCTATCATGTGAACCAACCCATTTTAACTCTTACCTTCTTTATTCCCATGTCAAGATGGCAAGATTAAAATGACCTCTGCAATATAGATGTTTTTAAAATCATTGGGAATTTGCGATACATGTTTTTGTAAGATTAAATTACATACACGACCTGTATATTTATAGAATTGAATTATCCTTTCCAGATTATTAAGGAAAGTTTATTTAAAGTGAGATAAAATTTCTACTTACCTCCCCAAAAGAAATCTAGATGCTAATACGAATTGTCTCTCTCTTACATTTTCTCCTTTTCTTTAATGATTGAACAGTGTCATTTACTCTTACCGTACTATCTTTAAATATCCTTCAACTAACCCTAAAGAGAAAATCAATAAATCAAGTGTTTGCTTAATTCAATGTAGTGCCATTAATTTCTCCTCGTTCGAACTAGTAGAGAACGGAATGTCTAAAAATATGGTAAATGATCACAAAGTTGATATTAGGCGAGCCAGTGTTAAATTAAGTATCTTTAATCATACTCATAATTCCAACCATACACTTGATTTTCTCCAGACCCAAATAATTTTTCTGTGTAATGATTTTCCTAAAACAAAAATGATAGAATCCACATTAATTAGCAAAATTTCAAACTAGAAACTTTCGGATGGGCAATTTAAATGTAGACGATTTATCCAAAATTTAATCTTAAAAGACATTATAATGACCATAAATTCACAACCCCTATTAATAATATCGATTTAGTCTCTTATATTTCTATATTTGAAAGTATGTCCTCTGAGAAGTGAATTAAAACAATCTAGGATGGAGGGAACTAAGCCGGAAAGGACACTCTCGAAACTACTCTGCGATGCGTAGGTGTATTGTTACCATTGAGCCACAATGGCCAAAAAAACACACCCCGAACTCATTTAAGAGGTAAAGGGCTGTAGAGAACATTTTAATGCGAAGGTGTTAAATGTAACACTGATTGATGACGGAAACACGTGTAAAACACCTCTGAAAAAAGTGTTAGACTCTCATTCGCTTCAGTTCGTAACCGATTTCCAGTTGAGTTTCCTTTAATTTACCCATTGCAGCTCAGTGGTAACGCCCTCAATTCGCAAGCGGGTGGTCACTTTAGAAATAGATTTATATTTTTTCTGGCGTTTAATCAGAGTTTAGTATTTGTTACTTACTAAGGCTCGTATGCTCTCTTATTTTGCTTATGTTTCTTTGGTAAATTCTTGTATTTGTTACTAATTTCTTTTAACTAGCTATGAAAATATAGTTTTTTACCTGCGAAGATCTTATTTACATGTTTCCTATTTATTCTCAGTTTTTTTAACTCTTTCTGAGTGTGAATTGTGTTATACATATTTTTGTATTGATTTGTATTAGTTATTTTTGGGTGCAATATTCGATTTTTGGTTCAGGACATTAATAGTTATTTTCTTTTACTTTTGTTTTGTTTACCATATTCGTATCTTCTTATTTATGTAAATAGTTCTCCTAATTCCATCCTGTTATTGTACCATAACTTGGGGAAAAGCCCTTGGATGTCCAAACCCTCAATGTACTCTATATGATTACGAAAGTCTTCTCTCAATCCTCATTGTTTTCATTTCTTTGCTCTCTTTTTTTTGTATATTGTTGAAGGTTTTTTGCCTAATGTTTCCGGAAGGAGAACTCATGTTGAAGGAAAGGATACATTCGTTCCTTGTTTTTTGGACCATCTCGTTGTTTTTGAAAGTGACTTTAAAATCAATGGTGTGGTTATTGAATTTAATAAACTCCTGGATCCTTGTCCAGATGTGTTGTGTTTGTAATGTATTTCTTCTTTAAATTCATCTGTCATGTGTTCTTTCACCCAGTTTTTAACAATTATTCGGATTATGCTCTTAATGCCCATCTTTTGGTGGGAAGGGAGTCCGTGGTTACAAACCGAAATTCTTTTGTGCCTTTTTACGTTTTTGATAGAAGGGCGTCTACGACGTTATACCCAGAGCATAACCGAATAGAGCCGTTTTCAAGTTAGATTATTTTGATCAATGCTACCTTTAGTGCCACGAATAGAACCTCGTGGAAATAATCTCAAGAAGCATAGAAAAGATGACACAGGGCTCATGATGCTTGGGTGGAGTAGGGTGGCATTCACTCTCTCTGATTGGGCCATTTTGCACCGAGGAGGAGTAATACTGAAATGGCTGAACGAAGCGCTTCAAGGAATTCGGTCAATATTCTTGACGAGGCGTCGCTCCACTTTCCAATCGCGGTACTCTTTTGGACCCAATTTTTGGTGATTCAAGAAGTTCAATTCTCACCGAGGTTGGGGACACCACTTTACCCCTGTAATCTTTCCTTATATATAGGTGTAACCATATTTTATATGCCCAAGGACTCTTTTTACACCAAAGGATCTTGGGTGTAAAAATTGTATTTATTTTGAATTCGTTTATCCCCATTCAACCACAGAGGTCACAAGGAAAGGACCCTCTGTTTAATATCGTGACCGAACCCTGGATCTCTATATGACAGTTCTCCTAACAAAGTTTACTTGAATTAGGACTCCATCCGGTTGCTAACCATCCCCGATCTTCTTTAGCGTCGCTCAGATGGCAAGCAGATGCTTATGGGCTTTGGCGTAGCAGCCCTTCACGCTCCACTCTGTTCCAAAAGAACTTAAGTCTCGGTCATTTATCCGGGAATAGACTTTCGATGGAATGGGATCCGAACCAATCTAATGTCTTCTATTTTCTTTCTCAAGGTCGGAATTTTATGCTCCAGAAAATAAGGGCTGCGATTTTTGTCATTTTCATGGATATTTGGATAATCGGCGATACAGATTCCAATTGTTTCTGGCAGATTGTCTAAAGTATATCTGCCACATCTTTCTCGCACACAGAATCACCTGTAACACACTGTGTCTGTGAAAAGCAATGTGCTTTTGTGCATAGAAATATCATGGTTATCTCACAAATAAAAATGGAATAGAATTTAAATCTGACATATTTATAATTGAGCAATTTAGAAAAGGATTTTAGAATATTTAGAAATTTAAAACAGATTACAGTGGTGTCAGATCGTGTATGTTTCAATGTGTAACCATTACTCCGTATGTCTCTGTCGATACTGTCATTCAATGTTATATTTTAGAGGTCAAATTGACTTTCAAAATATTTGACATATTATTCAATAATTAATTCTACATTTATTCCTATTTACTTGGTTCTGTCAATAAATTTAAATCAAGATTGAAGCTTTGACAAAACCTTAAATGGGACTTTTCCAAGTATTTGTCGTGTAATGTTGTAGTCTTTATATCGAAAGACTTTAGAAATTTAGCCAAAATACCTTATCATGCGAGTAATAATTATCACAAAATCAAAAATGGAATTTAAAGAAAAAGATGAATAAAGGAGGAGAATGAATAAATGAATATGGATAGAATTCTCGACAGTTCATTCAAATGTCAAGAAAATCTTGATTGTTACGGCAAACTAGATTCTAATTCCAAGTGTAAACTTCTTTCGTGCTATGTACCATAACAGCTTTGTATATATTAAAGTAAAGCAGCTTCTATAGGGTGGCAACACGAAGTGGAGACTGATATATATTCAATTATATTCAAAATCCAATGTAATATAAAATAATGCTTATAGTACGCAAAAGATAAAAATTATGCGCTACAACATTACTCGACAAAATCTAGGTATGACCTGAGGGCAAGTGACACACAGGGGGGGTACAACTGATATTTTCTTCCAGCATTTTTCCACTTCATAACTTCCTCACTTTAATGAAATTTGGTACAGGCCTTTAGCTTAAGCATCAGATACACTCCCAACGTCCTCCTGGTTGAATTCGGAGAACTAGGAGGCGAAAATTCATATAACAAAAATCCCTTAAATCTTTAACCGGCACCAGTCTGAAACTTTCTTTCTGTGTACTAAGTTACGCCAGCCAGACCCTCATCGCAGTTGGTTTCTTTCTCCTAAAAGATGTCTGCTTTTAAATCAGAATCTCAATTTTATTTTGTAACTAAACACGATCACTCTCTGAGTAGTGGACCTGGCCTGGACAGTGACCAATTTCTTATCCGTCCACAGAACTGGAGTTTGCGAGACATCAAGAAGTCTTTGAAGGAGCAGCTTGGCCTTTTCATCTTTCTTCTTTCTATTTGAGTTGGAGAACAGAGGTCCTTTTGCTACTTTTAATGGATGAAATTTCAGATCATCTTTCACCAATTTATGCATGCTCACGTCTCAGTTTGGCATTCAGAGAAAGTTGTTCGACACTGCTCCTTGGATTTTGCTTGATCTTGTTCATCGTTTGCTTAATAAGAGTTGGGGTTTTCACTGATCGAGGCAGGGTGGTCCTTACTTTTGTAAGACACCTGCCTGTTTTATTAAACCGGATGTTAACGTTAAAAAATCCAGATTACCCGCTGTCTTTCCTCTTTTACCCAATACTCGATTGTTTTAGTTTTCCAGTCATATTTGTAAACGGATGTTGCTTTTATGAATTTAAACTTGAATTACAATAATAAATAAATCTTCAAATAACCTGAAAGAAAGTAATTAATTAATGATGTATCTACAAATTTAAAGTGATTTGTAATAAGCCATCTACACTTCATTTTTCCACCCTGTAAAAGTTTGCGATTTTTATAGCATTTATAAGTCATCCTAAGGAATCGGAGAACGCATGCCAAGAAGAGCAGGCTTATACAAAAAGTTAGCTCTCATTGTTTAAAAATACATAAAGTAAACAGGTTACATTGCTGAGCAGCTCAGGGTAATTGGTCACCTTGCTTGCACTGATGCGAAGTACGTTTCCAAATAAAATTAATTTCTTAAATATTAGTGCCCTCTTCAACGCCATGTTATTCACATAGCGGTTATCTACCAGCTATAGAAGGACATGAAATAAGGATTGTGCTTCAGGGGATGCTTGAAGGCACCAGTAGAGAGAAAAGGGTGAAAAACACAGGAGAGATTATTTAGCATTCTTGGAGCAAATATTGAAAAAGCTCAACGGGCACGTGAAATAAGAAGTAAAAGGGTAGAAGCAGAACCTATGTAGAGTTTTCATGGGCCGTATATGGGTTGAAGGATTATATCAGGCATGGAGGTACTGATGTCTGTAAGATTTTATATCTGAGGAAGAAAAACTTGTAGGTTATTCGGGATTGAATGGGCGGCGTGAACATTGTGGAAGCATGTGATGCAGCAAGGAGCGTGTTACACATTCAAGGCTGGAGGTAAGAAAATCGACGATGCCAATTTAAAAGGTGATGAATGAATTATTAGTAATCAGTAAAGCTGTTCTTCACGATTGAGCTAGCAGAGACTGTCCGGCTTCATTTATTTTTATATGACCTCTTTTATTTTTCTCTCTCTCTCCAAAGAAAAAAATCCCGTCACTTTACAAATGGAATACCGATGTCAGCTACGAGAATTGGGGCTATTCTTCCTGGACTACCCGAAGCTGTCCACCTTGAACATGAATCACACGTGCAAGTTAAATTCACGTAGATTTAGGAAAGCGTTTGAGGTAACCTTTTCTCCTACATTATCTGTGACAGAAGGAGCCGTCTTCCAGTGTAAGTGGTGCATATTTGAACAGTTCAAGTCTCGACTAGACAGAGTACTGCATGATTTGAATAGACAAACGAAAACTTAGAAATATTTCAACTATTCTGTGAAAATTGCAATATTGCGGGGAAAAAGGTGAACGGTGAGAGCCTTCATTTTTATGCTATACTCTCCCTCATAGGTATGGTTAGGCCTTCCTATACGGTCTCTCCTCAACCTGGTTCGAAAGAAATTATGAGGAAGCACTTTGCACTAGTGCTTGTATCTTCACTTTGTAGCATACTGTCTCTTTCTCTGTGTCTTTATATCTCTGTCCCTCTCTCTCTCTCTCTCTCGCTCATTCTCCCTCTTATTCTCTTTTCTATTTCTCATTCCCTCTTCCCGTTTCTCTCGCTTTCTTTCTCTTTTTTTCCGCATCCTCTCTTATCTCTTCTCTCCTCCTCCTTTCTCCCTTCTCCTCCCTTCTCTCGTCTCTTGCTGTAGAGTAAGAATGGCACAAAATGACTAACTATCATCGAGATGAGTACATGAGGCAAGAAAGTTTTAAAAGAACACGAGGGTTGTGTAGTAGTGAGATTGAAGAAGTGAACTATGAACAACCAGTTTGAAATTTAAATAGAATAATTGGTCAGTAATAAAAGAATCACAATTATCACACGGAAAGGCAACGATATTCTATTTGCAACTCAAGGTGAGGAAGTAATTATCATACATCTCACAGGTGATTCACGTGATAATTTTCCTTTGTATTAGTTATTTTCCTAATATTTAGTCTCTTTCTGTGAAAGAGCACTAAAACTCTTGTTATATCACAGACGCGTAGGATTAAGTGTCTATATGCGCTTGAACACTTATTAGGGTCGCTTTAATCCCTTGCGAGTTCACTGGTTTGCCTTGCTCTTCATGGTTTCTCCGTATATCTTGTCTTAGATGAGCACACCAAGCCTTACACCACCTTTGTTTCTAAGTCCTGAGTGTTGTTTGCAAGGGAAGCTTCAATTACGAGTTTATCACTCGTATCCATCTCAACTTACATTATGCGATTTTTAAAAGAATTAACTATAAATGGCTTTCTTATTTTTTTTTAATATTATCACATTTTACTCATAGATATTATTTATACTAGGAGCGGTTGGTAATTTTCCGCCTAACTTTGATATAAAAGAAAACAAATATATATGTCTAAATAAAATTTCTGTGTTATTAAAGTTAAAGATTTGAAGGATTGTACTATTAATATCATGAAATGAAATGACTGTCGGCCTGAACCACGGACTTTAGCTGGGTGATAACTGAGATTCTCGTCTTAAACTGCACTTTCTTAGTGGAAAGGGACTTGTTTGGTCTCTTTCTCAACCTTACTGACCTATAGTACTTATAGTACTCAACAGGGTTTCACTCTGGGATTTAGGAGTCCTTTTGTCCGGATGTACATATGTCGTCAAAGAGATTGTTTGGGCTCTTATTATTTGCATATATATTTTTCAAATTTCGATATAAACTTACTATACCAAATGAAACGTTTTCTTAATTCTATTAATTTTCTATTAACTTTTGACCATAACGGTACTATGTGTAAATAATCATAATCTTTATGTAGCTTTTTATTCCTTTTTGGCTTTCGCCATACTTCTCAAGGCACTGGAGACCTTAATGTTCTTCGGTGTGTTTTTTATCACTTAATATTTTATACTATTCTGTTGTTCAAAACTATAAGTAATTTGAAGGTCGAATCCCAGCGAACATGCCTTGCCCGTGCAAGCATTATACGATGGAAGGAAAGATTCAAAGAAAACTCAATAATCACCACTTTGATGTATTTTATTAAATTTAATAATTTGTTCACGTAGAACCAGTAAAGATTTCGACCTTAGGGTGTTCGAATGGACAATAGCGGTCTAAAGAACAATTGATCCATAAGTTGTATAACATCTTTTTATTTAAGTGTTCAAATTCACAATGTTGAAGTTTCCTATTCTTGTGCCATATGTGCAAGACCTGCACCTAAGGTTAATCACATGCAAAATTTACAAAAGCAATGCCGATAACTAATGCCAGATCCCTTAAAAAAGTGAAGAAATTTCATACTTAATATTGGAGGCGATATTTCAGTGCACCATCAATTCAGCTTTCCTAATGTTCAATATTCGACCCACTGAGTAATTAAAAATTATTATACAAATAAAGAACGTCAGCATTATAATCTGAGGCTCATTCATATTTCTACACCTCCATGTCATTTTGTAAGCAATTCAGTAATTTGTATTCACCTAATTTATGATATTTTCCTTTGACTCGAGGAACCTTGCGTACCATTTCAAAAAGAGAGAAAAAAACCCTTCTTCAAAGGACATAAGAAAACCAGCATTATTTTTTTTTAGAAAAATGTTAGAGACTGGCTGCCTATGAGTGGTAGTTACTGTCTTTACTAAAAATATATTTCGTACATTATTGAAATATTGCATGACACATATTTGTGCCATTGAGCCTCAGGGGCAATTAATTATTTATGCTTTACAAGAATTTTCACCTTTGCTGCTTATAATAACATTTTCTCCTAATATTATCAAGATAGAAAACAATATTATAATGTACTTGGATTTATTAAACATTTAAAAACACGTCGGTAAAATATTTATGTAAATGATTTTTTCAAATATGTGTTACTTATTTCTATTTTCAATTATTTATATAAAAAATATGGATAATGCAAGAAAAATCATTATTAAAAGCGTATATTTCAAACTAAAAATAATATATATACAATATTAAACACGTAGCTATCACTTTACAATTATTCATGATATTTTTCAAAAAAAAATCTACCATTTACATAACAAAGGTTAATACCACATTCAATACACATATTATTGGTTCTGTTATTTTATTTGATTTTAGTGCACACTTTGCAACGTTGTCTGCAATCAGATTTTCGCATTGAATGTGTTGGTGTGGGTGATTGTAGATTGTATCTTGTTTTGGGAGGGGTTTACAGCAACAGAAGTTGATGATGAGGCTTTTTTTCTGTTGGGACACATTCTTCTGAATAATTTTGCATCAACTTTTTCAATATTTGACGTTCTTTCTAAGTTGCATAACACGATGAAGTCATTATCTATTACAATATTAACAAGATCAAAAACTACTCTTTGGTAATATTTAACTTTTTACCTATGGTCAAACTGATAATTTACTTTTTATGTCCATTGTTTCGACCCCTCCCATTTGGGCATGGTAGTGCTTAACAACAGCAGGGCATTCAATCTCTTCTTTATCACTAGTTTCCTTTTTCCTACGGTACACTTTCGAAACAGCAAATGCAGATATAAAATTCGACATGTGTGCACTGCTTTATTGCCGATTCAAAATAAGAGATATCCCCTTTTTGCCTGTTTTTATCAAAAGGTATCTGTGATCTTGGAATTTTTTCTGTTCATTCGTACGATTCTTGCACTATTTATATTTTTCTTAGATAACAGGGATTGAAGCCAAGACGAATTGAAAAAGTTATCTATTAAAATGTTACAACCAATATTTTGAATTTTTTTCCGTAAGTTTTAAAACAACTCATTCGCCCAATCCACATTCTCGTTTTAAGTATTTTGACCAGTATAGAGGTCAAATTCGAACCAATATACTGATTTAGATTCTCACCTGCACCACATTTCGAAACCCCACTTGATTTGTTTTCATTTTACATACTGTCTTAGGATAGTATGACCCTTAAATTTAATCATGTGTTCGTCAATTGCTTTGCATTTACTAGGATTCATGAAAGATAAAAATGTTTGGTTGAAATGATCTAATACCGTTCTGACTTTGTAAGCTCTATCGTGTAATGGATCAGCTCGTGTTTTCAGTTGATCATTGTTGTTAAATTGTAATAAATATCTAATTTCTTCGAACCTCTTCAAAAGCATCGCGTTTTATATATATGGAATACCAATATCTGGTTCACTTGACCAATAATCTCTAATTGATGGCAGAACATGATATCCCATTACTATGTTCATTCCAAAAAACGCTCTCAATTCTTCCAGGTTAGTTGTAAAGACATGACCTTTTTGCTGACTATACAAAGTAGTTTGAGGAATTACAATTTCATTTAGAAAAACATCAAAACTAACTACGCTGTTAAATATTTCATAAGGATTTAAATCATCACTCAGATTGATAAGCACTTTCCGTAATCATAGGCTTCTAGATTATCAGGGTTCTCAAGAGATGTTATTGTTTCTTCATTTGATACTCTCTTCCATCTAAAGGTTGCAATCTCATTTGAAATTTGACGTAAAGTAGCATAATGTAGGCTATTACTGGACTCAGACCTTTTTTGTATAATCATGGGCGGATTGTTAGGTTGTATTATTACATTTATACCTTCAGTCAGCTGGTCATTTTGAGTATCTTCTAAATCTTATTCTATAAAATTCATATCTTATTCTTAAAATACGGCTACATCTTCAGTATCAATGTGATTACATCATGATAATGGTTGGACTTCATTTTCTCGAAGAACAAAGAGTCTACTTTGCTGCGACATTCTGTATCTGTAATATAATGAGGATCGTCTCATGAAATAATGTAAATTTGTAATATCGGTAAATTCCTAGATTATGGTCGCCTTAGTAATAGGCTATGCACACCCAACATATATATATATATATATATATATATATATATATATATATATATATATATATATATATTACTAGACAGTAGTATAATAGGGAAAAACTTCGTTATCCATTTGCAGCTAAATATATGTTGAGTATGCGTAGCCTATTACCGAGGTGACCATAATCTAGGAATTTACCGTAATATCTTTCCAATATTTATATTTGCATATTACTTGAAAATAATTAATAAACTATGTATTGTAGTATTAACTATGTGACAAACAAAAATAAATAATTGAAATGGTAAATATGGCATTTTTAGGTTAATGGGAATATAATCTACAGAACTAAAATTCCAACATAAAAAATTATCCCTAAGGGACAATGACACGTATACATATTATTAAAAATTTTAGAGTAACAATTTACTTTATAATTTTGGAAGTCATTTTTAATCAAAGGATTGATGTTATACTATTTTATATGAGAATTGTAGACCCTAAAATATTTTCTAATACTTACCGAAAGATAAAAAAAAACAACCACTCTCAATTAGGTCTGAGATCCAACTGATCGTTCTTCCGAATAAGGTAAAAAAAACAATTGAGTTTCCAGTTGCCAGTTAGTCATTATATACGTGTAATATAAACCTGAAATAATAAAATAGTACTAATTTAAAAAAAAATACATAATAATATTTTATAGAGCGAGTTAAAGTCATGGAACACAGGCGTGCCAGTGAGCCTTAAAGGTTTAAGGTTGCTTAATTATAAAAATTCTATGTATATAAACAAACTATTAATTGCCCCTGTATATTTTGTTCCAATAAAATAAATTATCAATTTATTAACAGAAATACGCGTATATTAGTTAGATAAGAAATATATCGATCTTTGGCACGTATTAGAGGATAATTCCCAGATATCACCATTAGAATTCTTAATGTAAGTAAACATTTATTGTAACTTAAATATTTTCAATTATATAAAAGAAAAACCTATATAATATCATTGTTTTATTACTGGTAAAAATTATGTAAAGAAAAACAACGGATATGCGATATGATAGAGTAAGAAAATCTAAGTGTCCAAATCAATTTGATCAAATTTGATCAAATTTAAGAAAAAATTTAATAAAAAAATACTAATATAAATAACAATATTAAACACCTGTATATAATTGAATAACAATTGCAAAATTCTAAGTAATACTTCAGATTCGGGGCGTACGGTAGGTGGCGCTGTTAGAAGGCTACAATTTTGGGCAACAATATATCTCTTATGACGTCAGACGGTAGCTTCAGATGTGACCAATCACGCTGTTTTATTTTTTTCTTGTTTTGGGGATTTGTAACTTTTAGTCTGTATTGTTTACTAAATATCTGCGCCTCTGCTCGTTTATAGTTTTTTCTAAGTTAGGTAAGGTTTCTTGATGTCTTTTATTGTTTTTTGTTTTGTTTTCGTATTTTTTGTTTGCTGCGAACGATAACAGCTTCTTACTGGCAACGTCGTAGCTTAAAAATAGGACCCGTTTTGCAAATGTCTTTGTTTCGTTAAGGTGTTTTCGTGCTCTCCATGTGCTTCTTCGTTATTCGAATTCGGCTTTAGTTTGTATAATCGCTAAAACTTTTAGATTTTCTCTGAGGCACATAAACTAATCAAGAAACCTATAAAAGTAAGAATTGTTTGTTATTGGGTTAGGTTTTTCTGTCAGTAAAAAGCTGTTGGGGGGGGGGAAACTCCAGTAAATTCAAGGGAACTGCTCGTGGGGGAGATATCACTGCAGGGAGACCGCCCTGCGCTGATCATGAGTTTCAATCAATTGGGTGTGGGGGGGGGTCTAGGGGGTGCAGCCCCTCAAAATATACTCGTATACAAAAAAAAATATAACGCCGTAATTGTTCACATCTGACGCTACCATCCGACGTCATAAGACATATATTGTAGCCCCAAATTGTAGCCTATAAACAGCTCCACCTATCGTGCGCCCCGAAACTGAAGTGTTACCAAATTCAATTGTAATTTAAATCCTTTATGTGCAAAAATTAATATAAGTTGAATGTATAAATTTAATTTTATTCTAAAGTTATGTTAGCCGCGAGGTTTGCGGCCATTCTACTTAGAAAGGGCATAATTGCAAACTTTGTGGAAAGGAGGTCCGAGGCTTAGCCCGCTGCGGAACCCAAAGGAAGGAGCAAACCTGGATTTGGACTCGATTACCAACGCGAGGAGGATTAACACCCTACCCTGCGGTCACCGTCCAAGACCACAGAGGGAGACTCTAGCGTCTCTGTAAGATGTCGGACGTAACTGAAGAATACCCAAAACCCAATAGAGGGGGCGGCACCCCGACTGGAGTCAGTTGATTCTTGCTTCAGTCATCATTAAGTCCGCCATGTTTTTACACCTTCTGAGGAGCCCAACCAGTTTCATACTCACTCATCATCCATCACCACATCCGAGTCATATTCATAGGGTCGTTATCGGCGGGACGGGGGAACCCTCATACAAAAAGAAAAAAGGAAATAATAAGGTAAATAAAAATGGCACTCAGTACTTTGCACCTCACACTTCTACATACAAAAGACAAAAGCCCCACCACGGACAATCAACACCCACTTATAAACTTAGCCGTTACAGACGACATCCCCATCACGAACATAATACAAACACATACAGGCTATAAACTCGTCTTCCGCACACAGGAGGATGCAGTAACATTCCACCAAAACGCATCTGACACACTCGCCGAACTAGACCTTCAAACAAAATTAGCCGACGGTGTAGTAGAAAGACACCAAATACGCATCACAAAGACCAACCCTCTATGGTTGGCCTTCTCCACTGATAAGCACTGCACACACCTCAGACAGAATTATGGGAAGGAGGTTATCACAGACCTGTACTTTAACCGTACTAAACAATAGGCAGTGATCACACTGTCCGACGAAAACAACAAAACAGTGCTGAAGGTCTGAGGCACACTAACATACACACACAACATCGAGTCACAACATAACATAAGACCAACACAATGCCACCGGTGTTACAAAACCGGACACATAACACGAACATGCAAGGCAGACCTAGTCGGTTCAAAGTGCAGTGTAGTGGGCCACCACTACACCACCTGCACAGCCATCACACCCCTCTGCTCCAACTGTGGCGGCGACCATGTCGCCGACAACCCATAATGCCCTTACTTAGGTAAGGCCCGTTCTAACGCCGTAGCCGCTATACGGCGCCCTCAACCCATCCACACAACCACACACTCCGCCCCGACCACCCTCGCTTCACAAGAACATTAGCCACCGCTGCCGGCGTAACGGTGACCGCACCTTCCCCTGTCCCACCCCAGACAAACCCAACCCCAGCAGCAACCCAAACTCACTCACATATTCCGTCACCCGCCCCCACCCTAGCAACTTACTTTCAGAGACCCCCACTACTACCGACACCCATCCCCACCCCACACCACCCCCCCACCCCCACTCCACATCACAAACCTAACGAAATCACACATCCAGAGCTACACCTGGCCACCTTGCTCTCAACGGTGGCAAAGGACATGTCGAGGGGTAACCCCTGACTATACGCAAATATACTCAATACACTATTCACCTCGCATGGTCTAGAGCAGGGGTGGGCAACCTTTTTGAGAGTGCGTGCCAAAATCGGCCAAATATCTAACACAACATTTTTCACGTGCCAACCAAATTTTTGGGAGAAAATATTATTTGATATCTCTTAAGCATTTGTAGAACTTTTTAAATAATAAAGAATCACCCAAGAGCAGTAAGTCATTATTTAAATTATGTAAAACTGACTGAATGAATAAGATTATAATTGGCTTTACGAAAAGGTTCTTTGTGTGGATTTTTTCATTAGCCTCTAAGTATAACTGTAAATGCCATACCTATTCACACAATTTAACGACTATTATTAACATCAACACAAAAAATGAACTTTGATATTTTTTTCGATTAATCAGTCATTATTTTTTCCCAGTTATACCTTTGTATTACTAAATCACAGTAAAAGGTCACTAACAGATAATCTTTTGCTTATTTTAAATCATCTACAATTGATGTATAAAAAAAGAAAATATATTTATTTACCTTCAAAACTACATTTAAACAACCACTTTCAAAAGAAAACAGATAAAACTAGAGTCAGAAAACTTATTGACTCTTTCTATATATTATTTTTCAGCGGGATTTCTGCTGCTGTATCACTGATGGCAGATTCTATAAAGGGTTTATATTTAATAACCTTGAGAGATATGCATGCACTACTAGTTTCATCCATCAGGTTACTCCTCTTACGAAACTCAACAAAGTTCATCCCTGAGAAAAAAGATTCATAAGCATATGTAGACAAAAACATGGATAGTAATGCTGTTGCAAGGTTCTTTAAACAGATAATTTTCTGGAATAGAATTCTAAATCCTTAATACTTTGTTTTCCGCATTTCTCTCTGTTACTCCCATCTTTAATCGCTCCTTTTTCACTATTTTCTAAGTCAACTCTAAGATTAACAAATTTTTTGTTTCCAAATTGAGCTACTTTGAAATTCAATCAAGTGCATTTAAAATCATCCATGTCTATCCAATGAAAACATTTGCAAGTTTATTTAATCCAGTTTGATACTGTCTAGAAACTTAATGAATTTTGCCGTCTCTTTGAGTTCTCTAAACCTAGCAAATCTTGCAAAGAACTACCAAAAACTTGCCTGAATTACTTTTACACTTTACACAGCTTTTGAAGACATTGGCGGTCTGCTATGTCATCAAGCGGGAGATCATCGATGTACCTCTTTGTGTTTGGAAAATATCTGAATTTCTCATCATTCTACATCCTTCTTAAAAACCTCTTTAAAAAAAACAGTAACCTGTGCTTTCGCGTGCCAGAAATAAGTCATCGGCGTGCCACATTTGACACGCGTGCCAAGGGTTGCCCCCCCCTGGTCTAGAGCAGATCACCTTCCCCGAGAAGGTGTTCGCTCTAATTGACGAACACACGAACAGGAGACCCGCACTCCTCCCCACCCCGGTGGGCACGTATACATCTCCCCCTGGACACATTGGCCCCCACCCTCACCACGCTCCCGCCTCTTCCCACCCTTCTGTCCTTGCATCTATCGCCCCTGCACCTTCCTTAACTACCCCTCTGCCCACTGCTCCCATCTCTCTCCCAACTGCTTCTTCTGCTCTCACCACAGCTCCCACTCCTTCCACCTCTTCACTCAAATTTACTCCTACCTCTAGTACTCCCCCTTCGGCAACCTCCACTCCTCCCCCTATTGTAACCAAACCCACTCCCACTTACATCATAACGTCCACCTCCCCCAAGCCCACCACACCCTCCACAACACCCCGTATCAAACAAAAAACCCTACCACGACCCCCTCCACACACACAGCCACGCGTAAAGCCCTTATCTCCTCCTGCTGTTCCTTCTCCTCTCCCTTCTAACTCTCCTTCTTCGTCCCCACTTCTCTCTCTCCCGACACCCCCCCTCTGATAATCTGCACCTCCCCTACTATCTCTAGCCCCTCATCTCTTAGCTCTACTCCCTCCACCTCTGCTCCTAACTCCCCCCTCCTAGACTCTACTCTCTCCAACTCTGCTTCCACGACCGCTATCTCTAAACCTCCCTCCACAGAACACACTCTAACCTAAACCACGGTTTGCGCACTCAATAACATCACTGACAACCTCTCAAAACCACAGCCGACACGCGTAAAGGTACTGGCTCCTCACGCCTCCTGGGAAATAAGCAAGGAGAAGGGAACGGTCCCGGCTAAATCAACCTCACGCGCAATCCGCAGGGACAATCGCAAAATGCATTGTACAAGGCGCAGAACATGTGGCATCTCCCTGGCATCAACAAGCAGACTCAATAAAGGACATGTTGAAAGCACCGGTTGCCAAACCTAGACGGTGTAGGTTTAGATACCGAAAATAAAAGGCGCATTCGTAACTAGTCTTCGAGTGAACAAAGGATAGGAAGATAGTAGACCTATCATCATCGCAAGTGTTGAACGTCACCAAAAGAAGAATGTCCATATGGCGTGAATCAAGATTCGCCAAGGCACAACGCATTTAAGAACAAGTCGGGGTCGAAATGGAGTCATAGATGGCGGCAGAATTGTACCACCTTAGTTTTGGCCAAGATAAACCGAAAATTGTAGGTTTTGGCAGAGCGAGAGTGTGGATCATTTCTTTCGGAGTTGAACAACAGAGTTGGCATCTGGGAGACACCAAAAGGGTTCTAAGGCTCTCCTGCATAGAGCGTAGCAATAACATCTGCTGGCACCTCTGATAGGCGATTTCCTTGATGCCAAAGAGGCAAAGAGTATAACTCTGATGACATTTCCTTGAGACACGCCTTCTTCCCGCTCTATTAGGCCTGCGAGGTTTCCTTTATAATTCAACGCGAAATCAATGATCTTTCAGGAATTCAGATGCGAAAGTTGGGAGGCATCCCATCGCCTTCACCATGTAAGTGGTCTCCATGATACGGTGTTTTCTAAACGCATCATAAGTTTCTCCGGATCGAAAAACACTGAGCCGATTTGCTGGTTAAGAAGGAAGGCCTAACATAGCATTTTCTAACGGGAGTAGGAAATTTGACGTTGAGTGTAACATAAAGCTTCTCTGTCTAGAAGACAGATGGCTTCCGCTGTCTAGTATAAAGGCTAGTCTAAAATATCCATCAATGTTCACACGTAAGAGTTATGAGAAATTGGGAGTAAACCGAGCCGAGTAGTGTGGTCTCTCCTCGGCTTTCGAAAAATAAGCACATTATCCATTCGCCATATGTCTGAGATATTACTATTATTCAAGGTCTTTTCTTAAAAATATAACCTAAAGGCTATGCCTCGCTTATCTGGATATCAAAGCATGGTATACGGATATCGAAATGACCGCTAGAGGTGTTAGCGCATGCAGTGAGAGCGGAACGCAACTCACTTTGCATAAACATATGTTAAAATGTTCTCCACTCTTGGAGGTAAAGTCCAGTAGCTGGTATTGGTCGGAGATTGAGGTCTCGTTCTCATGGACAACGGAATCGGATCCTGAGAGGAGATGCCACGAATGCATTTGACTCATATGGCCCCTAGAAGGACCACAGACTAATTTCTAAACCTAAGGGAACCTATCCATATCCCGAATAAATTTACCCACGGTAAGATCGAAGCGGACAGATTGGAAAATGACCATACAACCTCAATAAAAGTTATCCAAAATGTAAATATATTGCGTGAGATCAATTCAAATGGGGCATCCACAGACATAAATCTTTCAACTAAGAAAGGGATAAGTTTTTTCTGGAAATGCAAACTACAAATCTCGCTTTAAGCCCAAACGAAAGGGTTTCTTAGGTGCCGGTGGTCTAGAAAATGATAATGAATGGAAAAGTAACGCTCTAAATGAAGGTCATCGAGTATCTAGATGCAAATTTAGGTTGTGCATCAAGAGACCACAATGAAACAAAGGCAAGAAAATGAACTTTTTCATCAGGTGGACGCCGGTTTGGGGAAGATGAAGATATCCAGCTCGCCGTCCAGGAGTGGATTGAACAGCAGTCGGGAGATTTCTGGTTGTCGGGAATTCGAAGACTCAGGGACAAGTGACGCAAGTGCATTTGGGTCGAGGGTAGTTATATTGAAAAATAATAAAACACTTTTCCTTATATCCGAATGCATTTGACTCGTATGGCCCCTAGAAGGACCACAGACTAATTTCTAAACCTAAGGGAACCTATCCATATCCCGAATAAATTTACCCACGGTAAGATCGAAGCAGACAGATTGGAAAATGACCATACAACCTCAATAAAAGTTATCCAAAATGTAAATATATTGCATGAGATAAATTCAAATGGGGCATCTAAGAAAGGGATAAGTTTTTTCTTGAAATGCACACTACAAATCTCGCTTTAAGCCCAAACGAAAGGGTTTCTTAGGTGCCAGTGGTCTAGAAAATGATAATGAATGGAAAAGTAACGCTCTAAATGAAGGTCATCGAGTATCTAGATGCAAATTTAGGTTGTGCATCAAGAGACCACAATGAAACAAAGGCAAAAAAATGAACTTCTTCATCAGGTGGACGCCGGTTTGGGAAAGATGAAGATATCCAGCTCGCCGTCCAGGAGTGGATTGAACAGCAGTCGGGAGATTTCTGGTTGTCGGGAATTCGAAGCCTCAGGGACAAGTGACGCAAGTGCATTTGGGTCGAGGGTAGTTATATTGAAAAATAATAAAACACTTTTCCTTATATCTGAATTGCAAAACTTATTGACCGCCTCTTGTAATGGCGACAAATATTGGCAGGGGTCGGTTCGGCCGTATAGCTAACAGCCGGTCCTATATATACCATCTCCTGATCGGCTCTGCTTTCTTCGATTCAGGGGGTCCTTATGTATAACCTTTACGCTGAGTGTGTACGTGACTTAATTCATGACAGCTTTCAACTCGACGATCCGACTTCTCAGCCGCTAAGAAGTAATTTACTAGTGCGTCGTAAGCCACGTAGTAGGTTACCCTTACACTATCCCCAAACAATAATTTACGAGGAGTAAATTAACACATTAATAAAAAAAAATAAAAATGAAATAACGGAAAACTAGCAAGAATAATTAGCAAGGAGACCTGCTCAAGAGGTAGGCACCTAAGTTGTCTTTTTCAGCAATGTGAATAACTCTAAACTTGTAGAGATGAAGGGCTAAAGGCCAACGAAGTAATCTGTCATTTTTAAACTTAAAAGTGGCTAAATACGAAAGAGGCTTGTGGTCAACTTCCAGAACAAATTCCTTACCACGTAGATAAAAATTAAAGCTAGTAATGGAGAAAACAACTGCAAGAATTTACTCTCGATGATGGAGTACCTCTTCTCCGGTCAAGAAGTTTCCTACTGGCATAGGTGAGAAGATGTGGAAATTTATCGCGACACTGTAGGAGAATAGCTTCCAGTCCATGAAGAGAAGTACCAGTTCTCGAAACGAATGGGACATTAGGATTAGGCAACTGCAAGACAGGCTATAAGGATATGGCAGCTTTCAGATTACAGAAGCGTTCCAAGAGATCTTTGTTCTACAGGTTCGGTTCAGGGATAGTTTTCGTTAGCATATCGGACAAGGGGGCCGTGTAGTCAGAAGCCTGCTGGATAAACATTTTCTAAAAGGAGACTAGTCCAAGGAATGTTTTAACATTTTTTTTTACTTGATATAACCCCAATCTTGCTATGCTGGGGTCGTAAAGATGTTTTGTTCGTCCAGAACGAAGGCAAGGTATTAATATAAGTAACTTCAAACCTTCACTTGGAAGGCTTGACGGTCAGATGGTGGTCCTATAGTCGAGAGGGTCTCGACCTCCTTCTGAAGCAGGCTTAAGGTAGATAGGCACTATATACCTCTTGGCTTGTACCCTGTCTGAAGTTTTGAAGTAATGACATATGTAAGGGTAGAGGTACATCCAGGTTTATTGGAGAGCACATCCTGGTACCTACCCATAAGTTCCTGAAGCTGGGATTGTTGGTCCCAGTTAAGTGTTCTAACCTCAAGGCTATCAGTTGAAGGAGGGTGAAGCATAAAATCTGGTGTCAAGGGCAGCTGTAAACAATTCGTGTCTTCTTCCTCAACGAAAGTCACCTTCTCTTCTCCAGGCGTGCTAAGTTCTTACAGGATAGAAGTTTTGTCCAGTACTGCCACCTGCTGCACATAAGCCCTGCTGTGATACGTTTTAACAGATTAACATGATAAAACCTGGATCCCCGAGAACCTCAATAAGAAAGTCTACCTTACCCTGCCTCTGTAGTACCTTATAGTGCCCGCTCCATATAACGATCAGTTTACTGGTATTACTAGGCAGGACTAACAGCACTTCATCACCCGGCTTGAATTGACAGTCTTCTGACTTAAGATTGAAGTAAGCCTTGTACCTGGAACTGCTAACGTTAGCATGCTAAGCAGCAATCTGGAAACACTCGGCCAGCTTCTCCTGCAGTTCAATGACACACTGCAAGCTGGTCCTTTATTCTTCATGAATGGTGTTGTCTTCCAACAGATCTCTCAGAACGGAGAGTGGACCTCTGACAGTAGTTCAAAGGCCGAAATTATAGTCTGGTTGCTCAGAGGTTCTCTCATGATCAACAAAGTTTACATGAGATACCTATGCTACTCTCGAGGTTTTTTGGCACATAACATATGGAGAATAGCCTTCATAGGTCCATGTGTAATCTCTAAATCCTACCATTCCCACTAAGGGGGAAAGGTGAGGTGAAGATGGGTTTCGCACCTAGCAGCTTATAAGTTTCATTCATCAATTAAATTTGGTCCCACGTTCCGACAGGATTTCTCGACGAATCCCAACTCTAGAGAAAACTGCTAGCAATGCTTCAGCGACGGAAATAAAGTCGATGGCATATAGGGATACAGCCTCTGAAAAATCCGTATAAAACTAAATGAGGGTGAGGATGTACCTATTTTCGTCGGAAGATGCTCGAGAAAGTGTTCCAACTAAGTTGATGGCAATGATGGAAAATGGTTCAGTGATGATATGCATAGGCTAGAGTTCGACTGGTAGTACTTGTCCTTTAGTCAAAAGGCTCTTATATCGGTTTCCATGGCAAGCCAATAGAACTGATTTTGACTTTTAGTTCAGTCTTTCTGAAGGAGAAATAGCTAGCCAAGGGGCTCTTATGAGTAACAGAGAGGATAATAGGGTGACAATCACGGAGAGAAACCAAAATTGACTAGCCTACATTGTCGAGACAATCAGACGTCAAACATTTCCGGTAGAGTACGCCGTCAACTATGACGAATTGGTAGCTAGACCCATTCCTCACTTGGTCAATTTCTCCAGAGGTGATTTAGCTCTAGCGGCAGAAAGTGTGTCACAAGAAGTCTGATGGCGATTGAAATCACCATCTGCCACAGAGAGGTGGCTGGAGAGCAGGCAGAGCTAAGAGGTGAATGTGCTTCATTTTAGCAGCTCTGGTCTGGACTGCACATAGTTGATGGAGTTCTAGTTTCAAAGATGTATCGATACTAGGAGCAGAAATATCTTTCAGCAGAGTAAAGTTGGCCGTTGGTAAGAGCGAAACATCCCACGACGGAGGTTGAATTGCAGCGTCAAGGTGTGTGGAGACAACTTTATCATCAGCTGGGGAAGGAAAGCATTTAGCGAAATTAGGTTCTCTAACTCCGGAATATTACCAACTAAGATACTGACAAATTTGATTGGAGCTCTGATAACGTCCGTCCAGCCTTCGTAATCAGGGCATCAAAGGGAGCAAGACACAAGAGGAAATGCACCCACTTATCTCAAGTAGTCGGCAACGAACGTTTCTGCAGTTGGATACATCATCACCGGGTAACACATCCTCAGAAACAACCACACATGAGCAACCAGTGTATATAATGATGGTGGACACCCAAATTCCGTTGATGGTACCAGAGGATTAAAAATGTGGGAAACCTTGGTTAGATAGGCAAAATTCCACCTTATATGGCTGCCCAGCAGACGTGCCATTTTTGAATGCGCTTGGATTCCTCAGGTAACGAGGTCGAGTGTAATCAAACTCTCTACATCCATGGCACGTGACTGATAATGAAAGGTCCTTTCCGCTGTTAGCAGTGTTAGGTGCCGCTGTTGTTACTTTAGAATACGGCTTAGATAGTCGAGCGAACTTTCTAGAGCTGGAACTGGAAGTTCGAGGAAGCGTCGGCTGAGCTGAGGTCTAAACATCAGCTAGTTGAATAACTTCTGTCAAAACAGTGGGTCGTCGTTCCTTGATAAAAGCACGTATATCTGGACGGAGAGAAGACAATAACTGATCAAGGATCATAAAATCCTTCAACTCCTCAAAGTGTTACCTATTTCAGAAGCTTCCAACCACGCATGGAGCAGTCGGGTCAGATGGAAGCAAAACTGTTTCAATGTTTTCTCTGTTTAGCCCTTAGCCCTTCGGAACTTGACACGGTAACCATCAGGAGTCCTTATAAATCCAGTCATTAAGGCTTTTTTCAGGAAGCCGTAGTTCTTGGTGATATCATCAGACAGAGTAGTGTACATTTCACAAGCCTTACCTGTAAGTAAGCTTCTTAGCCTCATTCGGATAACTCGGCAACTTGTTCGAAGTGGTTGAGGTAGGAGGTAATGTCTTCTCAATCCTGCAATAGATGGAGCTTAGGACGACTTACCTGATCATTAGACTGGGAAAAAGTAGGCTGCTGAAATGCAGAGATGCGAACTAACTCAATCTTCTTCTCTGCTTCAATCTTGGCCAGCTGGAGCCTGTTTTAGCGTCCCTTCTCACGCTAATTACGTTCTGAGGCTTGCTGTTGCAGAACATAGTGACCTATCTCTTTACTTGTTATGCCTAAATCCGCAGCTTGTTCCTTAATTTCCTTAATAGAGACACAGAGGGCGAAAAAATACAAACAGAAATAAAATATACAAGTCAAAAACGAAGAACAAAACTAAAATAATGACTACAAGCTACAAAACCATCATACCTTAAATTACGAGTAAATAAAACGTTAACCTCGCAAGTAAAGAAACTTAAAGAAGCAGAGTTAAAGGAGAGAAGCAAAGTTAAATAAATGACACTAGAAAGTTAACTCTGCAAAAAAAGTAAATGAAACAAGCAAAGTTAAATAAATGACACCGTGCAAAGTGTCACAAACGTAACAAAACACATGCAAAAGCAAAGCCGTGTCAACAGAGGAAATCAACAAGCTTCATAAGCAAAAAAGCTAATAATCTTAAGAAAACTAGAAACACACTTCTGAGCCACAGTCAGTAAGTTTGCCTTCAAGGCGACTTACCCTACAAGCAGATAACGGTACCATCGTAGGGAATGCGAAAAATGTAAAGGCAAGACTAAAAAATAAGGAGAGGTCCAAAAGGAAGGTGCTCAGATATCTACCAGGGTAGAATAAATATCACAGGAATAAACTAGTAACGACCTCATTTCGTTATACAATAAGCACCGCTACTCCCGGCAATCAGTACAGGAATATGCCCCCATCTTACCTCTCTTCTCAGTAAATGTACGCCTTGATAACGAGAAAGATCAAGGGAAATACTCCAAATACCTGTCACGGAAGTAGCGAGGCAATACACAGTTGGTGGCTGTCCTGGAAACAAGGAGAGTCGTAGCGAGCTCAAGCGTATTCTGACTTCCTGGTGATAGTGAGAAAAAACAGGTAGATCCTAAACTGCCAACAGGTGTAGCGGCAGAGGTAATGGCGATCAGTACTGTCAAGGGTCTGGGAACGATGTGCAGCTAAGAGCAGGTCGTCCCTGTACCAACTCCTGATCTACTAGGAGTTTCTTTGCGTTAGGGGTCCTATTTATAACCTTTGCCGGGAGTACGTACGTGACTAGATGCATGAGGGCTTTCAACTCTCTGCCCCACGCCACTCAAACGCTACAATGTAATTTTCTAGTGCGTCGTTAGCTACGTATTGTTTACGCTTACACTCCCAAACCACATACCTATATTTGATCTCATTGGTTTACAGGCAAGCACAATACTTTCACCAATTTGGTACTTATAAAGTTTTTCTGGGAACATCGATAAAAAAGGGCTTTGACCTCGTGTTTCCCTTTAAACCTACGACTTCAATATGTACAACGGGTAATGCTACACTCACATTAAGATTGGAATTCAAAACCTTTGTTTCATTTATGTCTTTAGATTTACCATGAGAGAAACACAGACAAGAATGATGACGATTATTATATGTTGGACAGTTATATTTAGAGAGAAATTTATTTATCTCCTGAAGGCAAACGATGTGCTTAACATGAGAAACTTTGCACGTTTATATATTTTTTCAGGTTTGGGGTAGTTCAAACAATCTTATACCTTATGTTGCTCATTACAAAGCACACATTGGGGGAGGGGAGTGTTCGACTGATCGAGAAAATTTCCCTTCTAAATGTTTTCCATTTTAATTTGCCTTTTACTCTGGGAAGGCTCTTGATTTATTTGAAAAACAGACACGCGGGTTTTTTTCACACCTTATACGCCAATAAAATCCTGGTGAATGTCGTCATTCTTTTGATTGAAGTTGTGTTTCCTTTTCTAAAATGTCACTGAAGTATTTCAGTACACAATAATCGGTACTCTCGTTAAGAGTCAAGCTTATTTGATTTCTTACGCTGTAGGAAATCTTTTGCAACAATATGGTGACAATAAAGAAGCACGCGCAGCTTACATTTAGGCTATTTAAGTGGCACTCATAAGTCACATTCTTACCATCTTTCAAAGTGGCTATCGAAATTCTTATCAATTATAGTTGGCAAAAAATCCAAATTTCATTTAATCCATTTGCAAGATTTTGTTAAAAAATTTAGGAATTTTAATTTAGCCATCAGCAAAATGGGGAGTTTCAATGTTATTAGCCTATTCACAAAAGTCCGGGTCTAAGAAGCTCTTAATGTCATTTAGGACCATCACTCTTAAAGTGATAATGGTTTGCCCGTCCTGTATGCGCAAATTATTAATGTTGTAAGTTTATGTTATACCGATAATGTTTATTTCACCTGTGAAGATAGTTTTATAACCAATTGTACGGCCTTAGTATGGGAAATCCCCTTTTACCGATTATTTGCAATTTATTTATGGAAAATTCCCAAAAGAACTAATACCTGAAATTACACCCTTCCTTTTGGTTTAGTTAAGATACGTTGATGATGTATTCTTCTGCTGGCTCTATAATAACCTTGGCAACTTTGATGCTTCCTAAAAAATCTCAACAACTTACATCCCACTATAAAATACAAAGCCTAGCTGGTATCAAACAACTCGCTTCCATTCCTCGATACAAAACTTATAAGAATCATCGGATCGATATTACACTCTGTATAACGCAAACCTACAAATTCAAATTTGTGTATAAATATATTATTATTCACGCCATGATAATTGAGTTAAGAAATCCGTCGTCTCATTACAAATCTTAAGAGCTTATTGCATCTGCAGCCTGTTCCTTGTTCAAGACGAACTTTTAATTTTATTAAATTTACGTTTATTGGTTTAATGTATGCCATATGGTTTATTGAATCATGTCATTCCAGAGCCAGACGGATTTATTATTGTTTTAGAAAAAAACAATCACGCTTCCACCAAAACAGATATTATATTACCTTTTACCCACAACTTTTCAAACTAAAAGACCTCGCCATAAATATAACGACACTATATAAAGTGCTTTTAAATAAACAAAACTTTTCTGGTCTCTACCTTATACCATTTAACAATTGAAATGGATCTTATGTAAGGGAAACCGGGGACTTCAATAAACGCATATATGCATTTCGGGGGGATATAAAACGATGAAGTTTAGCTTCTAGTTTGTTCAATCGAAATAGATATAAGGAGTAAAATCTAATTATTCCCAATATTAAATTAAAATTCTATTAATTTTTTATGATAAGATTATGTTAACTAATTAATTGCATATCAAATTCTGAGTTAATGTTAAATCAAATGATTCTTTCAATAACACCTAATTTCTACGAAGGGCGGTCAATAAGTTTTGCGATTCGGATATGAGGAAACAAGATATGAGGAAAAGTTTTTTATTATTTTTCAATCTAACTACTCTTGACTTCAATGCACTTGCGCCACTTGTCCCTGAGGCTTCGAATTCCAGACAACCAGAAATCTCCCGACTGCTGTTCAATCCACTCCTGGACGGCGAGCTGGACATCTTCATCGTCCCCAAACCGGCGTCCACGCAGTGCCGCCTTGAGTTGGCGGAATAGAAGGTAGTCGCTAGGGGCATAGGAAGGGGCGGTGTTGGTGTACACTGCAACCATGCGTTCATGGATCTCTTTTGCATTCTTGCTTTCCTTGGTCAAAAATTTGATCACTGCGCGGTGCTCAACCTTCTCCATTGTTGAAAACTTTGTTACTGACGATCTGCGATCAGCTACTGCTTCTTAAATAGATGATGCAAGAGCGTGCAGCTGCAGGTCCTGACTTGTCATAACTTGTCCTAACACCCCCACAATCAGCCATCCCCCTTCCTCTGTTTTGCCCTACCGATTAGCAAAACTTACTGACCGCCCCTCATAAGTTCCTATAAGACTCTTGAACAAGAGTGAAGCTTATACAGAGCTGCCACTTCTTCCTGAAGGGCTACTCCTTGGGCTCTGTGGACAAAATTTATAGCTTTTGTTACTATTGCTTGTGTCTATCCGAGGGAGTAGTTATCTATAAATTAAATTTATTTAATTAAAATAAAATTCTTAGAATAAATTAAAATTTTAAATTGCCTAAAGACTTAATGGATTAGCGATCTTTACACGTTGATAATTAGGGCAGAAGCACAGTACAAGCTTAGGAGTATCACGCTCGTTCTTTCAATTGTACAAGGACTGAAAAATATTAGTGTAAAACATTCTTTTGTATACAAAATGAAGTGGAGAGAAGAGAAAATACCTTAAAAGAATGGGAGAGAGCGACATACAAACAAGGTCTGCTGATCAAAATTGTCGCGTGCTTTCACTTATTCTGATTTATGACCTTACGACTTTCAAAAATTTCAATAATTCCCGAAGTAATCTTGAGAGGACCTTGCAATTATATCATTCGAAAGAGAATGTAAAACAACATAAGTATTTCAAACTTCATTAGAATTGGCATAATAGTTATGATGTCTTTACAAAAACAACAAAATAGCAAAACGGAGACTGACCGACATAGTGAGAGGTGGAGTTGCCCACGATCAGACTCGCACGCGTTTAAAAACAAGGAGGCCATATTTATAGGGAGGGGCTGACTCCTCATAGGGTTCACTTGATACCTATTTGGAATGCGATGATCAACTGAACAGCGAGATTAGATTTGAAATTCCTTTTCGACAGATTAAAGTTTTAGTACTTTTTCAATTTTAACTAAGACCTAATAATCAACATCTTATGTTCATATGTAGAAGGAAATTTAGCGTAAAATTACAAAAAAGAGACAATCTGGTTCGTGAAGGATTTATCGTGTTAAATTGTTTTGCCCTCAGTTGTTTTTCTGATTTATATTTGCTCCTGTCTTCTTATAATACCACGAAACAATTCTGATTAAAAGAAAGAATTTAAAACTTTTTCCTGAAGCGCCACTCACCATCGAGCCAACAAATGCTGAACCAAAGCGCGCCTCTCAACTCTTAGTTTATTTACCTCGAAAATATTAATTCCATTCTCAAACCTTTAACGCCCTCTTTCACTATTTCTTGGATCTGAACAGTCGCAGAAAAGATCGGGGGAGATATAAAAGAGGTGCAAAAGATGACCCGTCGGAGAAGGAGCACCAGCTTCTGTTAGGGCACTGGGGTCGGTGGGCGTGTCGTTAACTGCTGCTAACTCAAACTGACGCTAACTGCTGAACCATCGATCCTCGTGACGGGGGCATCAAAAAAAGGGTCAAGACTATCAAGGGGAAGCCTTTTTACTCTCTTTTCCCAAAGTTTTTATATTTGGAATGAAATGAAAGCATCCTTTAGCTTAAGTATTATTATAGTACTATAATAATTAGTAGACTATTATCGTTTTCAACTTAATATCGGAACTTATATTTTGATTTTGTACATACTGTATATATACGTATTCATCTTCATTATGTAAAAGAATTAATTAAGTTTACATTTGTTAATTTCTTATTTATTTCAGATGTTCTGTTCAAAATATCGAGTCAAATTCGTAGATTCTAACCATTTTGATCATTGTAATAATAATAGAAAAAGACAGGATTTTAAAATTCGACTCTAAACATTTATTTCAATCTTTTGGGTGGAATTGAATAATTTGGTTCCATAATTATGATTGTTTTATCTAATTACTATTTATATAAAAAGTAATTTCACTTTTTTTTGTAAATGCCACCTTAAAGCTTCAGTGCTCAACGCTTCGGATTCTGGTGGCTGTTCTCGAAGTCTCGTGGTTCAAGTCGATACAGATTCAATTCAAAATTGTATTTTTTAATTCGATGTCTTTTTGACTATTTATATTTAAATTGAAGGATCGACACTTTGAAGGTCTAGACAACACTTAAAGGTAAAAAGGTAAACCTATTCAAAAGAAGCGTTTGTGCGATCTAAATCTCTAGTTAATTGAGACAAGAAGTTAACGAGAGAACTTATCCAATTCTATAAGATACTGTATGGTTTTGATATTGTGAAAATGGATTCTTTCTTCGAGTTGGATGTGTGCGAAAGACTCAGTAATCACGGTTACAAATGAAAGAGAGTGAGATTTAGAGAAATATAACTAAGGAATTATTTTACGCATAAAGTGGTTAATTTCTGGAATCCTTTGCCAATAAACGTCGTCGAGTCAACATCTATAAATATATTTAAAAATCGCTTGGATTTTTACTTTAAAATTATACGAATACTCTGAAGATGGACGGGCCGAGAAATTGACCCCGTTCTCTGATAATCTTTTAACTAAAAGGTGGCTCCGACAGATGACATTTGTGTTTTACCATGCCCCTCTGGCTACCACCTTCAAGGGCACAAAGCGTTGCAATTAAAATTTAAGACCTGTACTACGCTATTTTAAAATTCCGAAAACCACACCAAACAACGGAGAACAAAATGAAAATGCAGAGAAAAAACAAAAAACGCCAAAAGTAAGAAGCAGAACATAGGCAAGAAAAAGCACCCACCTGCTGAGATCAAAGAAAGCAACTTCACTCCTCCCAGTACGAGGACAGGTACGTGCGCGAAGATCTCTCAGACTAGGAAATTTAACAGGAATGTGCTGAACAGTTTGGGGACCAACGCAGTCTTCGCAATAAGATGTAAGGAGCGCTCATTAGTATAGTGATGCGTCCAGCAAGTGTGACTTATAATTCGCAGGTGACAAAAACTGACGTAAATCATTCGCGGCATTGGGGGATAGGTCCATGAGAACAGTCGCGGCGAAATAGAATGCAACTTTAAGTTCCCTCAAACCGTCTCGAATTTCCATAGCCAGTAAACCCATAGGGCAAACCTGATTCCCTCCATGCAGTCGATATAGGAGAGAGCAAACCGCTGATCTGGTCAGCTAGACCTCACGGAATCTTTGCTGCTCTCATCAGCGTGCTCATTCCCCCAAATTTCTACATGTGCAGGGACCCAGCAGGAGATAATTTTCACATTCTCCCGGCTAGTGGCAAACGTGGCATAACGGATACCGCGAACAAAGGAGTGTTGATATACCACTACATCGAGAGCACTGACAGCGTTTTTGAGTCAGTAAAGCTCAAAGTCTGGTCTCTGAATCTGGTATGATTCATTATTGAACCCAAGCCCATTCTAGGATTTATAGATCTCTGTGTGCAATAGCACGGAACTAGCAGTACACGAAGTGTACCCCTAAAATGCTGCAGGCAATACTCCCGTTGCTGTGAAAGGTTTGGAAGAAGCGTTGTGACGTCAAATACTGAAAGGTAGTAATCTCTATGGTCAAGTCTTGCGCAAATCCAGAGGTGCCACAGGCCCAAAAGATACATCAAGCTCTCGGAGGAATCTTTTATCCCTAAACGTAAAGGGCTTACGGTATGAGTGGCGTCTCTTGGCGGCATATACACCGTCGACATTGTTTGCAGATGCAGTGAGAGCCGTTAGTGAATAAAAAGAGTCGCCAGGCTCGCGTTTTTAATGGAGGACAGTACGGAAAGAAGACATCAATCGCAGGCGGAAACCGGTGTGGTGGATTGACTTCACTTTCCCCAATACAAGCTTGGCTGCGGAAACGTAAAATTCCTACCTGTAATCAGGCTTTGTAGGAACAAATGATGTGTAGAATAGTAAGACAGTAGCTTTAACAGCACCCCAAGAGAAGAACATCTCGGAATAAAGATGAAGTTCTGTCCACGAAGGAAAGCCTCTTAGACAGCATTTTACAGTCAGAAGTTAGCAACTGTCGTTAAGTGGAACATGCGTAAGAGAAGCTGGGCAGGAGGAAAATGGCTAATCTAACATTTACAAATTTCTTCATCAACTTGAGCACGCAAGAGATTAGAGAAATTTGACAGAAACCATCCGGAATGGAGTTCTCTCTTCTGGTTTGTGAAAAGCGAGTACAGTACCCATTCACCAAGGGTCAAAATCTCTTTGAAGTAATCTAGCAGAATTGCCATGCCTCGTTCATCTAGGTGTTAAAGCATGCCATACGCGACATCATGGGTAACAGAGGCGGTGTCCGCCAGTGAACTAGAGCGGAAAGTAATCGCTCAACGTAAGCCTGTCGTTGATTGGTTATGTGCCTCTGTAGATAAATTCAGTCCGCAGCCTTCAACGACATCACGAGGTGCATTAAATGCTGGCTGAAAAGCATTTTGGCAAATAAATGTGGAAAGAGAGGTCGTAAATGACGCCGGTACGGAAGCGAGGGCAGGGATTGAGGTCCTGTTCTTTTGAAAAGCCTGAGGATGATCATACGATAACTTTTTACCTCGCTCACACACCTCTACAAGAAGGTTCTTCCAATTTAGTGAAGACACGTATGACTTCAAAGAAGAGCAGAAGGCGAGCTTCTATAGATAACGGACCTAGCCCTTGTTAGACGAAATTCCTCCGACAATGAAATCGTTCGGGTAGTTTTTATCACTCATGTAGGCATAACGCTTCTGTCTAAGGTTTGTATCACACTCGGCTGGCCACAAAGCAAGTGGTTAGCGGTCAAAACTTGCCAACGTTCTAGGGAGAGTAGTTAGATCTACAGTGATGACTTTTCAGGAAAAGAATTAAACAGGCGCCTTCCAAAATTCCTTGACTGGGACAGAAAAATCAGTCATTTCCTGAAATTCGAACCACCACGCCTAATCCAAATGCACCATTGGATTGGTCTTTCTTCTTTCAGGCGGCAGTTGCACAGAAAATTATCGATAAATGGGATAGTGATCCCTACCATGGAGGACATCCACCACCTCCTACTCAAATTAACAGTGTGAATCTAGAGAGCAAAAGGATAGATCAACGCTGGAAAATAAAATGGTTTTAGGACAGTGATGCGTAAACTTATCCACATTTAAGACACTTATTTCGAGCGCGTTGCTCAGTTGTATAAAAACCTCAAAATTAGGATTAATCGTGTGTTTCCCTCACATGGTGTATTAACGATTCAATCTCCGAGCAGAAAAAGGGCATCTGCAATAGGAGAACGAAGTGGCGGAAATCACCAAAGCGAAGTCGGCTGATGGTGGAATGTATGCAGAAATTGAAGTATAGCACCTATCTAGGTGTGGTTTCCTGATAATAGCGGAAAGGAGGTATTTATAGGAAATACCTTCTTCGGCCCTCATCCCGTAATGTTAGGGTCGCAAAACCATTTTTATCCGACAGGGTTGGCTGAGGCATGCACCTTGCATTTTCTCCTTTAAAAAAATAGATAGAAGTTGCCCCTGAGTCAACGGTAAATCATTTACAGAATATGCCCTCCAGGCCTAGCTAGGAGGAGATGTTAGGGGCCATTTGCGAAGAGAAGAGTATCGCGGGAAGGGTCTTACGCTTCCCTGATGGCACTGTCGCTTTCATTGATTTATCGGGGAAGGTTGGGCATGCTATGAGAGTCTGTTCCTTCCTCCGCGTTTCCAAGCAGTCCAGTTAAGTCTTAGTTTGGTTCTTAGGGGCCTAGGTCGTTTTAGTGTTGTCTTCTCTCCGAGTGACAGCTTTATGAACCTAGGAAGAGAGCTTTACTACCACGCTCAGGGGGTTCTCCTAATGTAAAGCTATTGACTCATTTAGTCAAGCACACGTTTTGCCTATGGAAAACGGTCACGATGGGGAATTGAAGAAAGAAGCACTGGTTTAGCCGAAGCTGAGTATGAACGCTTTGTGACGATAGCTATAACATAGGTGGGATATAACCAGTAGAGTTGAATATATTTTCCGCGCAAATGACCGTGCTTGTAGGACTGGAACAGACAGGGGCAAAGGTTGAAGTTTTTTTAATTAAAGCTTTAGACGTCCTAGGCAGTGCGGAACACGCTAAGACAAAGTCCTTAATCTCGCGCATTGAGAAACTTCCAGAACTTGAACGGCAATAATTTCCTCCTCCAAGAGATATACGTCAGATTGTTTCAAGTAATCAGTGTGTGTTTCTCCGCAATTGACAATCATGGCCATAAACGATAAGGAATTATTGTTTACGACCTTAGAGCAACATACACAGACTTCGCGTAAACCTTTATTTGCACGTCGACATGAGCAATTTGTATGACAAATGCGGTGGCTGTAGTAGCACTTACTCGGCAGTGGCACAAATCCTTTTACTTGGTAGCGAAACCAATCGGGCTTCTCCCGATTGGTTTCTCGCCTCACAAATGCGTTCTTGACCGCCCCCTTTTCATCGTGCCATCCAGCTCAAACAAGTCATTGCACTTGCGACCATATCTTTGTCTGGACCTCCCCAACTGAGGACGCTCCGGAGCCAAACATGTCATTCTTAGCAGCAGGTGACCCATCTGTCCCTATAGCTCTCACGACAAGACCCGAAATCCCTTTCGTTATTTTATTTCCTCTTCCCTTTCTTATTCTTCTTTAAAGTGGAGAGCGGGGAGTGATCTAGCGTCTCTTCACTCCTTAAAGGGAACCCAAGGAGGCACGGACGGGCCTCAATCAGATCATTCTCCAAAATGGAGAAGGGCTTGGCTGTCAAAAAAGCAAAAGTCGGGAAAGGATGTCCCTCCTCTCGTGTGTCCTATGGGGTTCGAGCCGTCTGAGGAGAAGCTTGCATCTTATGCGGACTCATGTTTAATGTATGGCCCCGAACCAGGTTTTGCCCCCATGAAAGATGCTTTCATCATTGGCGGAGTCACCTTCCGGACCATGTCCAGCTCAGGGTTACTTCCAATAGCCATCCAACCTCAAGGTGTCACAGAATTGGATCGATCAATCTTAAGTCCTCTATTCTGTAGTCGATTGGTTTGGTTAACCGACCTCCATCGAGGAAAAGTGGGAGCCAGGCACGCCGGCCCACTTCAAGCTTAAAATGCATGAGACGAGGATAGTCGGGGGTACTCCCTGACGGACGTAGGAAACCCTTGACACCCTCATAGGGTTGACACTATCGAGCCGTTAACGATTGTTTCTGGGTCTCCTCTCTGTTACTGGGCACTTCCCTGTCAAAGTACAGGGATGACAACCTCTGGTGTTTTCCAAGGGCTACTCCAAAGAGGGGGATGAGGTTGAATTCTCCGCACCTGTAGACATATAAGAGGTGCAAACTTCCTCTCGGCTAGAATTAGATTTTGGGAGCAGGGAAGGAAACCCCCTTTACTGAGATGGAGCCGGCGGAAGGCGTCTCCAAAGATGGCAAAGGGGAAGCTCCTTTCCCACAAGAAAATTGTGGGAGGGAAGCCTCTCTACTACTTGAAGGGGGGGGGTCGTGTTACCTATGGAGGTCGAGGCTGCGCTCGGCCTCAGATCTCTCTGCACTTGCAATCGCACAATATTCCGCTCTATTTTAGTCATGTTAAGTAAAAAAGAGAAAATACATGATGCATGTCATCGCATCCAACTATTCATGCGAATTTGTCCTGGATTTTTTACCATAAAAGATGTTGTGAATTTAGCCAGCTTTTATATGTACACTGGAAGGCGGTGAGCAGAGTCGACTGCCCAGCACACCCAGTGCCGAATACTTCCTTTACCCAACGTGAATTCGGCCCTCGCGGGGGATGGGGGAAGTAACGTCATGGTATACACTGCCAGTCGACTAAGGATAGTAAGAGGACGAAAGTGCGCCAAGCAGCCAGAACATTTGTGGAAAGAAGAGTAAGTTCGGAAGGGGTAGGCGGGTATGTAATTAAAAGAAGTAGAGATAGGTGGGTCATCCTACGATTGTGGTGGGTGATGACCTATTATTATTATCACACCCCTGCGCAAGGTTATCTCTGGATGGCGTGCAATACAACCAGGCACCATGTTTAACGAACGTAGTACGGCACCGAGAAGGACTGAACCCTCCCTCCCGGGTTGAAGGATAGTGGTAGAGAAAAAGGAAAGGTGAGAGGGAGTGAGGAGGGGGGCGCACAAACTACTTACCCCGGGCCCGAAAAAGAGATCAATTCAACCCACATGTACCAGGCTAGCCAGGGTATCCTGCGCCGTTCAGATTGCGGATAGGAGTAGGTTAGGTTAGGTTAGGTTTACAGAACCCCGAAGGAAGTAAATGAATTAGCATGGGTTATATTCCTGGTACAACTGAACTTGGAGAAGAAGCGCGCCCTCGGTTTTTCGTTAGAACCTATTTTACATCGTCTTTATATTTTCCATTCCTTTATAGATAGTATAACGTTCTTAAATAATGATGGTATTGAAATTTCAGAATCGGCTAAACACGCTTCTTTAATATTAAGGCGCTTCTAACAGTTTCGTATATTTTACAATCATAATTTTTAAGGTTAAGGATGTGAAAATGCGAGGAAGAGGGGGATTTAATATGTCCTAACCCCCCTCAAAAGATCTGATTGGACGGTAGGTACATGATAGGTGCACAACTCCTTAGAATTACTACCTGATCAAGGATGACTATTGGTGCCATTCCAAGATACCCTGAGGGCATTGCCACTTTTCAGGATTCTAGAAAGGAACTGAGGAAAATATTATTCAATCAATAAATGGATCTCGAGAGATGACCCCGTCTTCCTTCACCCTCCGACTCCCGTAATGTTGTTTTGTTGCTTAACATCGACCAGTGAAGGAATGGAATCGATTAGTTGGGTGGAATCAGAGGAACCGTCGCCTTCTTGTGGGGGACGAAGAGATTGGATTCTTAGCTCTTGGAATCTACTAATAATGCAATTCACGGATATGTTGATCAACGGACCTTGAAAGCTTTAAATTCTGGATTTCTAGAAATTATGACCTCTTTCTACACTGGGCTCATGCCCAAAGTCCCCATTTCATTCCATCTGTCTATATACTGGTTTCTTTTCGGATCTTTTATCCTACAACCCCACGCTCTCCATTGAGCTAGAAATTTAATCATTGGGTTATCATTTTAACCCCTATCTTGATACTCTAGGGAGGTCCATTCAAGTCCCATCCAATTAATGGTTTCCTTCCAAGTCGAGAGTCTTTATTTTGCCTCTAGTATCATTATTGGGTTTTATTATTCTGATGAAGCGTATTTAGTGGTGTTTACCGTGTCTTATCTTTGAATTCTTTCCATTCTTATTCCACTTTTATTTGTTCTGTCTTTTGATATTAACAAGATTGCAACAATAAGGAAAAAACTAGCATTCAATAACGGCTCATTTGGACAGATTAAATTTTTTAATGGGATGAAACCCAATGATTCCTTCGCCATTTTCGCCGATAATTTTATTAATTAAATTCAATTATTGTTATTTTTTACAGTTAAGCTAAAAGATCTCACACCTAAACATTAAATATTAAAGATAATAAAGATAAGACGCTTTTATGAGCATTTCTTATAAAGAGATTCTGAGATTCTCTTGTTTCCTTTGTCTCGGAATACAGCGGAAAATGTCCCCTATTGGAAAGTGGCCGGCCAGACGCTATTGCAAAGATATGATGCTGAAAACAAAGGACGCATTCTTTTGAGCATCCGTAAATGTGACGCTTTATTTGCAGCAACGAAAGGATTCTTTCCCCTCTCAAATTTTTTCCGTCTCTTTCACGGTGAAAGAAAACATTTTAAGGGCGGACAAAGGCGCTTGAATTGAACCACCCTAAAAATAACTAATGACTTAACACCAATAACGCGAATAAAATATAACGGACCTCATGAGTCGAATTGAAACAAGGTCTGCTGAATAAAGTCGCCTGCTCACACTTTTGAGCCCTTATTTCTGATTTATGACCTCACCTTGGCAATTATATCATCGAAAGAGAATGTAAAACAACATAAGGGTTTCAAATTTTGTTAGAATCGGCCAAAGAGTTATGATGTATTAGGTAAATAATTCTCGAGACAACCTCTGGAGTACCTTGGAATTTTTTATATCATTTAAAAGAGAATGTAAGACAATATAAAGGTTTCAAATTTCGATAGAATCGGCCGAAAAAAGAAAAAAAGGGGACTGACTGACATTGTGAGATATAGAGTCGCACGCGACTAAAATGGAATAGTGATTACAAGATTCGGACAAATTCTTGCTAAAAATGCGCAGAGAATAAAATCAACACTCAACATGATGAATATAGCCAATGTTTATATTATAGTTTCTAACAAAACATGAATAATAAAGCAATAAAATATCAGAAGCCACATCAGACTAAAAGGAAGCGTCTGAGTGAAAAAGGTAATGAGCAAAAATAAGATTTGTTACAAAGAAAAAGAAAACTGACTATAAATAATAAGGAAGAAAATGTGTCTGGAAAAGTTTAGCTGGACAGATCAATTCAGAGGACAAGAAAAACATAAGCAAGAAATAACCTGCATCAGAAATAATGCGAATGTAAATAAATTAAAGCAGGGAGGAAAATGATTCGGAAGAGTAAAAAGGAGTTACACATCAACATAAATTATCGAATTAGCTTTAAAAAATCAGCTATGAATAAAGTATTTGTCTAGCCTGCCAAATGTCTTTTTTCTCGCACTTTAGCATTTCAAGTCAAAGATTTAGATGATTACAGGCCGGTAAACCCCATAAAATCCGAAAAAGAAAAAGAAGGGGAGCTGGTTTCTTACATACCTTTGTTCAAAAAGAACACCATGGCTTGTCCTATAACCATATTAGACGAGGAACGTGGTTTAGATGATGCCTTAGGTTACGTAATCGATTTCAAATTTTCAAGGAATTTGTTTAAGCAAATAAAGTAGAAAATTTATAGAGATTTTGGGGAGTTTGTTATTTTTTCATCAAATTACGTTGTTGATTTGTACTCACCCCGTACATATTCCCGATCTCTGAGCCACCAAGCTTTTGATACTGTCTCGATGCACCCATCCTATTAGCGAACGTGCCTTCACCTCCTCAAGGTTGAAGAGGTGAAATAAGTTCTTTGAAACTACTTTTCATCGTATACAAATTCAGTATTAGATTATATTTTCAATTAATTGTATTAAATTAATAAATCATTCTCAGTCATTATAAATTATAGTTAAACATGTTTCCATTGAATTTGTTATCTAATTATGATAATACTATTGTCCCCCTGAAGACAAAAATGATAGAAATATTTGCCTATTAACTGTTATTACAAATTAATTGGCTGGATGATAGTAAAAAATATGGATTAAATGGATATTGTGCAGCTAGCGACCGCTGGCTACCAAATGTCCCTTGGGGCGACACTTGGTAATCTCACGCCGTTCGATGACTACTTAATCTGTCATGCATGCACTTGAAGGGCACTCAAGATTGTGATTCATACAACTCAAATTGCTCCACGACGAATGCCAGCCTTAACAAAAACCTTCAAGAAGCTATCTATTGTCTCGAGCTGCAAGCCCCTTGATCCGTGTCAACAAAAAATTATTCTATAATTTGACTTTCTCAATAAATATTAATTGTGAGTGTGTTTGCATAACCAAACTTTCCATTGGTGACCCCGTGAGCAAGCTACACTCTCTCAAGCAAGAAGTCTGTAACCTCATCGCTGAATAGCATTTTCCACGCATTCATCTTATCAAGGACAGTGTTAATATTTGGCGATTTAAGTGTTTGGATATTTTCCAGGTAGGGTGAAACACTGGCTCAGTCTGTACGAGCTAAATTTAAGGCACAAAAGTTGAGGTTGACCTTTTAATGCTTAGCAACAGATCTCGTGATGGCAACGGAATACTTCCATCAGAGCAAAAGAAAATAAGATGATCTCAAGGCCATTGTTCTTCGGCACTATCAACTCTTTGATGAGAAACGATAGTAGAGCCTCACTAGAAGAAACCCCATGAGAGGTAATGTGTGCCAACCTCCAGGTGGAACAGCTGAAAGATGCCGTCCTCAATTATCTCTTCCTGCAGGAGCTGGAAGAAATTCAACCCTCAACAGTTTGCCAGCGATCACCTATTATATCTTAAGTCAGGATGCGCTAGGTGGCCAGGAGCTAGTCCCCGATGACGCCTACAATGATCAGACCAACCGAAGTTTGCGCAGCTAACCCCTTCCCTAAAGAGCTTTGGGGTAAAAGTGCTTCCGAGATAGGAGTCCTGCTTTCCATTTAAATTCTCGGTCCTCGGGTTGGTATAGATATTCCCGACAAGAGATCCGCGGAGTGAGTCAGCTTACAGGTGCTGGTATCACCAGCAATTAAAAGGCGAAGTCCATCAATGCCCGTAACACTGTAGCTTCCGTGTGGAAGAAAGCTAATGACTATCTTCCTAATGTTCTTCCAAGAGGGACCCTACGTCTATCTTGCCCTCTTTGCTGCCAGAAGACTCTCAAGAACATCCTGCTGGTCTCAAACACTTCAGCAGATACCAGTCTCACTACTCTGCCTTATCTGGACTCTAAACTGAAGTTTTCTGAGTACAACATGACCATTAAGTAGTCGGCAAATCCATTGAAATAACATCATGTTTCGCGTGTAAATACAAAATGTCAACTCATCTCGTTAGATTTGTCATTTACCTCTACACAGCCAATCTTTCTGCAATATTTCTCACTTGTCCTCGACATAAATGGGGTGTTTTCATGGACCGAATATTTTAAAGCGTTATTTATGGCATTCCTTCCACCTGCGCCCGGCGGTTCACTCTTACTGCACCTGTTCAAGGACTGACCTTGAAAATTCTGCAGACATCCTTTCAGCCTCGCATGCAACAATACATGCAAAATACCCCGCATTACTTGCATCATTCCCAGAAATACTTTTACCTCGGTTGAGTGGACAGCCAATGCCAGTGATGCACTCTACTCAACACTATATGCACACAACAGCTTCCGTCCTCTTTCCTCGCACGTCCACGTCACTATTTTCCGGCCAAACTCAGAAGCAAACTCATTCATGCCTTCATTCTCCATTCAGGAAAAGGAAGGCAAAATTTGAAAATCACGATCATCCTGGACATATCTATTACATTTATTTTAAAAATAATTAGCTCCTATAAAACAGTGTATGATTTCCTTGTCTTACACAGAGTATTTAAGCCTGATACTCCTAATACTTATCCAATTCATTTCGCTTCTGATTTTACAGCTAAAATCGCAGAGGCCCACGCATTTTCCAAACTCATCTGCTAAACTCCTTCCATCATATACCGGTTGAAGCGTCAAGTGTATTAAAAACGTATGTAAATCAAGCTGTTTGGATTGTACGTTGTAGAAGAATAGGGCGAAGGGCCACCGCATGCTCTTCTGTACCCACGTGGTCTCGAGCTCACCGCATGGAGTGTTGGAAGCGAGGCTGACTTACGGCGAGGATGCGGTCCACGCCGTTTTATTGCACCCCAGCTGAATTTACTTACAAACACATTTTCCTCGACTCGCATGGCCTCCAGCCAGCCTCCCTGCCTTACGGCATAGATCGAAACTCGTGGAACATTCTGCGCCATCTTTATCTCGGTGCCCCTGAAGGAGTCGCTGCCTTTTCCCAAGATTGTGCGAGTCGTGGAGGCTCCCGCCCGGCTATCGCAGCCACCAGTGGGCGCTCATATAATCCCATATTTTATCGTAGGTATGTGGATGATTCCTTTGCTATTTTTAATAATTTAGAACATGCTCACTATTTTTTTAATTTTATAAAATCTTATCATCCCAACATTAATATACCATTGATTTAGAGAGTAACAATCAACTTACTTTTCTAGACGTCATTATAGAAAAAACCGTCAAACTAACTACCTCAATATAGAGAAAGCCTACTTTTATTGGCCTAGGAATCAATTTTTTGAGCCATTGTCACTTGTCACATTAACTCAGTGCTTTAAAATCTCTAATATATAGAGGTTACCATCTCTCCTACAATTATTCCCTAATGCACAATGAATTCCAGACTCTAAGGTCTTATTTAAAAAATAATTGTTTACTCTATCTTTGGTTGTCAAATTAATTAATAATTTTCTAACTAAAGTTTACTCTCCATCCTTTCTCTCATATGATGTTTTCAAAACTGCTAAAATTTTTGTAGACTTGAAATGGGACCTTACAATATAATTATTCACTAGAAAATGCAACAAATTACTCAAAAATATTTCTTTTATACGAACTTCAAAATCACTTTTGTCAACTCACTTTCCATAAGAAGTTTCTTCTCGTTTAAAGACAAACTTTCTCTGGAATAAGCCATCGCGCTGGAAAAATTGTCTAAGAAGGAAGCTTCTGTAATTAGAAATCATATTATACAATGCAAGACAGAATGTTCCATAGATAACTTCAAAATAATTGGTCATAATAATAATGAATATAGTCTAAGAATTTTGGAATCCCTACTGATACAGAAAAAATCTCCTAAATCAACAGAGATAATACCGATGTTCTTCTTATTTCTTAATTATAATTACCTAACTCCATTATCAACCAACTTTCTCTCATTCAACTACCTACCAATCAAAATCAATCCTATCCTTCTTCAAGCCCACTCCAATTATAATTTTTTCACTTTGTGATTTCACCTGAACTTCATCGGTAAGCAATATTATATTTTAATTATTTACTTTTGTTGTTTGCGTTTCATTAGTGGTTACATTTAATTGATACTTTGATACTCTTGCCTGTAATATAATATGTGATTCACTTTTTAACACAAATTGCACAATTCTTGGTCTAAATAAACCTGATTTTTCTAGGCTTATTAAATTGGTCGTTGAAGACACAATATTTATATTTAATAATATTTTACAATAGCCTTTATAAACAAAGTGACGGGGTGGCAATGGGCTCACCTCTGGATCCATCGTTTTCAAATGCCTTTCTGTGCAAACTAGAACAGGACTGGATGTGCAATTGTCCACAACACCTTAAACCTATACTCTATAAAAGATACATTGACGATTGCTTCGTTCTCGTTAAAATTAAGAATCATGCCTCCCAGTTTCAAAACTACATCATTTCCCAGCATCATAACATCAAATTTACACTGGAGCACGAAACTAATAACTCTCTTTCATTTTGGGGCAATTTTGTAAATATAAATTATCCCAGCATCATTACTCAAAAAATTTATTAAATGTTTCCTAAATATAATACACGTGGTTCCTCTCGTCAAATCTAATGTATCGAAACAGAAAATATATCTCAAAATACCCTACATAGGCTCGCTAACCAACAAACTCATCTTAGACTTACGACATTTATTATCTAAAGTTTATCCACAAATCAAATTCTACTGTATACCAATTATTACCATCTCTCTTAAAACCTACTTGTCTCATAAGGAGAAGCTACCCTTGCTACTCAGGTCCTCACTTGTTTATCAATTTATGTGTGTGAGTTGCCAAACTCACTACGTATGTAGGTAGAACTACGCTACAATTGAAGCTGAGGATTTGCAAACATGAGGGAGTTTCCCACTACATAGACACACCCATTGCTAAACCGGAATTCTCTGCAATGAAGAATCATTCGGAAACCTGTACCTCATTATTTTTCCCCTGAAATTTCAAGGTTTGGGGTTCTGCGGATAAATCCGTAGATCTCAACATTTTGGAATCACTATTTATTCCTATGTTAATTAAATCCACAATTAAATTCCACTAAGTCGTCCACAACACTTTACATCTATTAATTCAAATATCTTAATTTTAGTTTGTTTTATAATTAATTTTTACCTAAAATATAATAACAACTCACTCAATGACCCGATAATTATAATATTCTATTAGTTGGATAACCATATTTTAGTTATTTTAAACAACTACCTTGTTTACGAGTAGCTCAGTTAAAATTTCCCACATATTAAAGCATTCGATTCCTGTCCTTCTCTTAAGTTGGTAAGTGTTCATTCATTTATTTCCTTTTTTTTTTATTTTTGCTTTGTTTTCTCAGTTTGTTTTATAATTTTGCAGTGTTTTTCTTTGTAAGTTCGCATTGTCCCTTCTCGGTAATTTTTGCATTTTTTTCTTGAAAATTTTACTAAACACTAAATTTATTGATTATTACATTGTCGCATTATTTTCTCTCAAATTCAACAAACTTTAAACTTATTCTCAGTCATTAATACATATATCTCTTTATGTATTCTAAGCTTGCTTGCTTTCATACTGTTTTACTCCATTATAGGCTGAAGATGAACATAGCTAATGTTTGAAACGTTCCAAATTATATATGTTTCGAATAATGTTTCTGGCTTCAACCTACATACTATATATATATATATATATATATATATATATATATATATATATATATATATATATATATATATATATATATATATATATATATATATATATATATATATATATATATATATATATATATATATATATATATATATATATATATATATATATATATATATATATATACCACCACTAAGCTGTAACCTTGGCATTCCTCACTCCAAAGCCTCCTGACCCTCTTCTGGTGGCTCAACAGCTGCCTCTTATTACGCACTTCGTGGCCGAAATCCTGTAGTCACACATCAAGCATCTCACGCCAATTCACGCGCTATCCAGGAATACATTGAACACAAATATCCTTTCTCAACAACAACAAAAACTGTAAAGAATTTTGAGGTATGTATGTGTAAGGGATAGTGGTGTACAAGATTGATGGGGAAAATACTGGCGAAGTGAGAAAGAAGCATTAGAGGTGCAAGGATTGCAAAGATACCCCTGGAGATTAGGGTAATCTCTTTCATTGTGTCCTTTTGTTTGTTTAATTATTCTCGCTTTTGTCATATATACACATATTAATATATATATATATATATATATATATATATTAATAAATGTGTGTTAAAGACTTTGAATTCATGTATAAATTTAGCGTTTCTTTGTTTCCTTGACCTGTCATTTGCTTCTTTTATTTCATTTTCTCTGTGTTTGTCTCTTTACTGATGATTCTTACGTGTGTACAATTTTAATATTGGTATGTTTTTGCTACTTTCATAGTTATTTGTTTATATTCCTGTGTCTGTTTTGTGTATTATACTTATTTTTTAATTTTTTTTTGCGTTTCTTCATTGTCATCGTTGGGTAATTTGATGTTCAAAATTAGGATTTCTGTTTTGTGGGGGGGGGGAATTTAAGATCGTTGGTCATTGTCGGTTATGTTTCTTTAGCGGGTTTCCTTTCTAGTTTCTCTTTATGCACAAAAAAGGGACAACTGCGTTTCCAAGCTTGGTGATGCTGCTTGGGAATCTTGCATGACATGGACCTCGTTGGTTTTCTTCGATGAGAAGAAATCCAACCATTTTTTTCTTTCATATCTGACCCTCTTTCCTTTAAAATTATGTTGAATGCTTTCTAAAATTAAAGAGGTTTCTGATTGCCGATTTTGATTTTGGGAGCCAATTGTGACATGTTCCTGTACCCGGTAGAAATGATCTTCATCCTGAGTACATTGCACTTGTTCGTGTCGGGATAACGCGTATCCTCCACTCTGACATCTGAAACTTTTGTTCTTCCTAATGGAACAATCTCGAATTTGTTGCCATTAGTTTGAATTTTTCATTTGGATTCATATTCTTTAATTTTTCTAATTTCCTTGGCAGTCATTCGAGCTTGCATAGGTGCATTTCGATATTACACACGATGAGTTGGCTTATATCATCGGCGAACTGGATGTTCAGGCTAGTGAGGTTGCTTGGTTTTGGGATGTCGCTGTATAGATCGAGTACAAAGTTGGATTGAGGCACCCGCCTTGAGGCAATCCTACCTGTAGTCCAAAGGAAAAGCTGTCGGGGCGCCCTATACTGACATAGTCAGAGAGAAAGAACTTTTTCCAGCTTTGCACTTAAACCCAGGTGTAAGATTTTGTATTTCATCAACCTTAGCCATACTTTATCGAGCGCATTTGATACGTCCCTGCATACGATGACGTTATAGCTCCGATTTTTCTTCGCTTGAGCAATCTTCTCCGTGATGCAATTTAATGCTTCGTAAAACCTGACCGGCTTGATGCTTTTTGTTTAAAGGAGTAGAGCGCGCTTTCCAGTCCTTATATCGTCACTATTTCTTCTTCTCCGTTGCTCCTGTTTAATAGTGGTTCGGATGCGTCATTTCATTGGTTTCGTTGAGCTCGTCTATAATCTGATTTTCAAAATCAATGTAGAAGTCTTATTTTTTTTTTTCACTAATTCTGAAAGTCCGTTCCTAGTGCTCCTGGGAATATCCTTAATTTCATTATCATTTGATTTCATTTCACCGTATGCGTGTTTTAATTACCTTTTTTACTCTAGGGGAGTCTTTTCATCCTCTTGATTTTCGCCCAGATTCCTTCGGTTTTGCCTCGCTAACAAGTTTTTCGATTGCTTCAATCCATTTTTCTTCTTTCTGTTTGTATATTAAATTTCTAAGTTCCTAGGGTGATGCTCATTTGATATAATTCTTTCCACGCACGATGTAACCCTTCATACGATCGGTCAATTTATATGCAGAAATTGTTCTCTGTATGCGGCTTTGAAAAATGACTTCGTCAGCATCGATCATCTGGGCCTCCAGCTCATACATTTTCTGGAGCGCTGCTTCGTCGAGGTTAGATGGGATGTAATTTTTTAAAAATCGCTCGTAATTATCTCAATTAGCCCTTCTGTAATTCTTCATTGTGTGTGATGCTGCCAATTTAGTGTTAACGTTGATATTAAAGTTAATCCCTATATGGTCGCTACAAGGTATCACTTCAGGGGTCATGTGATATTTATATGGTACGAGGATGTTGACCAAGCAAATGTCCATTTTATGTCCATCGCATTCTTATGTGTCTCCCTGTTAATGCAGAAACCACAATTACTCTTTGCAAACCAAAATTATCTTAAAATCCATTCATTAACTTAATAACAATCATAGACTTTTTCACATGTCAGAATATCATAAATATTTGATTACCTCCCCAACCGGGTTCGCTCTTTGGTGTCTAAGTGAAATGGCATATGCCAGGCAGCTGTTTATGCCCCGCGCTATTCAAAACTTGCTTTGGCAATATGCATAAAGTAGGGTATTCTAACTTTCATTTTAAGTCAAAATCTAACTTTAATCACTGGGTGTCTCTTATTGTAGCCAGCAACTGCTGGCAACTCCATGGTGGAGACACATATTAATCTCACGCCGTTCGTAGACTACTTAATCTAGCAGGCATGAAAAGTCATACAGCTCTAATTGCCCCTTGACTTTAGGCAAACAAGTGGAATTCTATCTGTAGTTCTTTCTAATAAAGATTAATTCTTCATAATCTAATTGTCCTTATTTAGTCATAGGTAAACTATAATAGTGAATCCGTCATCCACTACCTATTGATCATTAAAACTTTAATAATCTTTTTCATATATGAACATATTTTGGACTGTTAATAACAAAGTGAGTAACTCAACGTGATACTCTCATTTTGCAAATGATCAAACAATTCAAATATTTTGTTTTTTTCTCTATGCATAATGTGAAATATTCTCAGCATTTTAAGCACAAAGAAGCATGATTTAGTATAGATAATGGTAGGCGTTATGTGGATAATATGCAGGAATATATGTGGGAAATGTGTGTTATGTCGTAAGGGATGATCAAATGTCTTGTTGTACTCTGGGAAGTAGGAGTACAGCCGTGAGACAGTTATGTCGTATTCAGGCGTCATGGAGTGGTTTTGATGCTACCTATGTTGATTTATGCTAATAGAGTGTTCCATAAAATGGTGGCGTGAAGTCTAGTACACTGTATTTGTGAGAATGAAGCTCAAATTGAATACAATTATGAGTAAGTGATGGATAGGATTCGGTGTAATTAAAAGATCAATGGTGAGCACTATAAGTACTCTAATGTAAATATTTAGAGTTAGTCTTAAATGACTGTAGTTGTGATGAGGCTGAGTGAGATAAACTGGTGATTGCGGGTAGACCCGTTCACCTGCAATTAGAGTTCATGAATGTTAAATGTTTGCGTTTTTAATATGTAAAAAGTTGAAATAGAATGTCAATGTTTCCAATTTGTCTATTGTTATAGACTAGGGTAAAGATGGAGCATGAAAAATGGAGAGAAAGTGTAACGTAAATGAAGAAATTTGAGAGAGATGCGGGAGGTGAAAGTAGTTTATAAAGTAGTTTATAGAGTATGTTAATAAGAAATGTGTAATGATGTTACTTTGAAGGGTATGTAGTATTAAAATGTTAAAAAGAGCTGAAAAGTGTTATTGAGAAAATAGGAGTTGGTAATAAGCTTAGTTTTATCCATACATGATATACAGAATTGTGTGATAAAGTGAAAAGTACTGAAAACATTGCGCAACTCTATAGCCATTAGAACTTTAGTTGTCCCTAAATATGCACTAAAGATGTTTATTCTGTAAATTTTACCGCCGAATTAATCACAGATCAAAATCTTTAAAAGATAACATTTTCCGAAAATTATAAGATGTTGTAGTAAATAGAAGTAATGTATGTTGCTTTTTGAGTAGATCAAACACTATTTTGAGATACAGTATATTGCAATAAAAACTAGCGTTAGTCATTAAATTCATAATTAGCCAAATATAAGTGAAAGAATCAATTAATTTTACAATTTGACTGAAAATATTACATAGTTTTGGAATTATTGGTCGACTTCACAGTCGACTAAAGGAAAATAAACCTGAGAAATAAGAGTGACTCACCTAATACTTTGTCAGCGACAATCAACAGGAATTGTATCTGTCGCTTTGTTTTGTCTTTGACTCACTCATTCTTCTTTGCAATAGTCATAAATACAAGGCAAAAGAAAGAATATCACAGTAGTTATTTAGATTTCAATTCGATATTATCAAAATGTAAATTTTGAAAATTCCCTCAATTTCACTCCTGTTAATTGCTGAGAAGATACTCGCTCTGATTATGTTGCCCTGCCTGGTCTCTCATATTACAGATGAAAACCTTCCTGAGAGCCAGTGTGGTTTTAGAAACGACCGAAGCACATCAGATGTGGTCTTTTGCTAACGCTAACTCCTGGATAAAGCAAGAGAAAAAAACAAAGACCTCTTTGTTGCTTTCATTTACCTGATAAAGGTTTTTGACACCGTCAATCGCCTTCTGCTATGGAACCTCTTATTAAATGTTGGGCTACCCCGAAATTCCTTACCATCTTGCGACAGCTGCATGAAGGGATGCAAGCCCGGTTCCAAGCCTGTGAATTAGTATTAGAACCTTTCAATGTGTAAGTGGGAGTGTGTTTGCCCCTGTTATCTTCTATGTTTACCTCATGGCTCTCATCAACCTGGTCCATGCCGCCCTAGGAAGAGATACAGGTATAACTATACAGTACTGCCTAGATGGCAGTTTATCCAACATCCGCAGATTCCATGCCAGAACTAAAGTTTCTTATACCCAAGTAATATGCTCATGACTGTGCCATTGTTGCCCATGATGCTAAAGCACTCCAAGCCACCTTGGATACTCTCTCATCCACATACTCTGCCATGGATCTTAAAGAAATTGCACAGAAGACATAAATTTTGGTATAGTGAATAATCCAACGACAAGAACCCTTTCACTTTAAGGAGATCGTACTTTGTAGATATATAGAAAAGGCAAAAGTAAAATATTTTGTTGTTGGCAAGATCAAGTTTTGTTGCATAGGAAACGGGATATTGCAAATTTAAAGGAAAATGGACCACTATGGTAAAATGAACTACTTTTTTGTTTTTAGAGATAGAGCAATGCGGTTTTCATCGTTGGATCCAGCGTTTTATTCTCAAAAGAACGTTCGAAACAGTTTCTTGTTTCTGTTATTTATTTTTTTAGGAATATTTGGAAAATAATTCGATTTCTGGACATCTTTTTCTGTTTCAAATAATCATACTAAAATAACAAAAGACAGAAAAGAAAAACAGCTGCCAACGTCTTTATGGAAAGAAGACGCTGAATCCAATGGTCTAACCCGCATTGCTCTAGTTGAATAAACAAAAAGGTTATTCAAGTTCAAATTTGAATAAATCAAATGTTTCAGGAGAGCAGTTTTAGTGAATATGATTTACATATATATTGCATTACCACCTAATATTTACATATATATGGATATATGTCAATATTTTTGTATATATATATATATATATATATATATATATATATATATATATATATATATATATATATATATATATATTATATATATATATATATATATATATATATATATATATATATATATATATATATATATATATATATATATATATATATATATATTGTGTGTGTGTGTGTGTGTGTGTGTGTGTGTGAACATCGGGTTTGAAGTTAAAACTTTTCAAGAGAGCAATTTACATATATATGGATGGATATATGTCGTGGAATGGCGAGACTCTATATTTATATATACGTAGGTACTTTGGGGCTTGGGGCCGAAGTTGTTTAAAGACCATTAGTGAAAGGGAAAATTGTTATTAGTCCAGTGGGGATGGTTTATTATTAACTTTGCAGGGTCCTTTTAAACAAATACTTCAGAGTGCAAGTTGGCCAAAGATTAACAGGTAGCTGGTACGCGCTGTGGTTGCAAAAGAAAGACATTAGCGAGAATATATCTTTACTAACCATAAAATGATATTTGTATTTACACAAAAATTGGGTTTAAAGGGAATGGTCGCCCAGACGGGGTTAAAAGCCCACACGCGATACAGGTAGGTTAATTAAGGGATTAAAGAGGTCAGATTCAGTTTGGTAATTTAAAGGGAGGTTTTAAACTGGGGTGTTCACACAAATAATGGAGCAATTGGGTAAGCCAGATTTGAGATCAATCTGCAAGTGGCAACAGTTGCGATTACTTTACGTGCTCGTTGCCGAAAAGGGGCCAGTTGGGGTACGATGAATGCGATGGAAGAAGTCGGTTTACCCTTTGCTCCAGACGAGGGAGTACTTGTCGCCTTCGGAGTCGGGAATCCTTATTAAGTGCTGGCCAATTGACTATGGCAGAGTTCACTTATGTTGAAGCTTCCCGATTGACTAAGGCAGAGTTCACGGATCGATTTAGCCTTCAAATCGAATAGAAATCGCCGCTGGGTAGGGGGGTGGGAGGAAAGCGTCCTTTAGCCCGTTCGCTAGAGTAGGTGGAAGTCTAACAGTGCTCCTCTCTAAACTCAGTCGAAGCGTTATATAGAGGCCTGGTAAGGGGGCGCCAAACGCGCGCGCGAATTTGGGGAAAAGTCAGTGACTTCTTCGTTGGAAGGGCGAATCGTGATAAAGTTGGTTGGAATGTCCAACGGATTTTAATCTTCGAGCGGAGAGCCAGAATGCAAGCGGAGAGGTGGCCGTGGAGGGGGGACGATGACACCAGTCCCTGGGCATATACGGCTGGGGTGTGTGATAACGGCGTGGGCCGCCTCCTTGCCCAGGTTCAGCCATGCTTTCACAGCTCCATGCGGTGATCTCAAGATCCACGTCGGTACAGAAGGGCACGTTGTTGCCATTTGACCTCATTCTGCTACAATATATATATATATATATATAGATATATATAGTGTGTGTGTATGTTTGCATGTGTGTTTTGGCATGGTAATATGAGGTAAGAATAGACCTCCTCAACGAGTCCACAGAAGTGTTGGGGTCGTGAGCTCGGATATTCTGACCATAGTGTAGCCTCAGCTTGTTATCTTGGCATCGGTCAACCTGTGCTGTCCTGCGAGCAAGTTTCTCTGAACAATCTTGCTCCTCCTGTTCGTCACTTGTCTCCGTAGGTATTTCTTCAGGTCACGAAGACGTGTGCCCAGATGTTTGGAAATGTAGTTCACACACTCTTCCTTGAGCATTGGTACAGGGTATGGACCCTTTCCGTTATCCATGGCCATGACGGCATTGAAGGTTGCAGAGTCTCCATCTCCGACCTAGGTGGTGTATCTAAATCCAAGTGCTTCTGATCATGTCCACATCCTCTTGGCTGCTTCTGCTTCCATGGCACCGGACTTGCCATCAAAATTATTGTTTCATGACTGAGTTGACTTCCAAATGGTAAATTGGGCAGGAGAAAGGCATTTCTCAGCTTTGAAGCACAGCTCACAGAAATTGGAGAAGACTTCGTAGTCTATGACAAATACGGTGTCGCATTCTATGACAAAAGCAGCACCGATGTGAAATTGGTGACCTCTGGTCATCCATAAATAATAGCTTCCCTGCGGCACAGAAGGGAGAAAGCGACGTGTACTCAGATGGCCTTGATTGCGTGACACTGAAGGAAGCTTAGCAGACTCATTTAGGCAAATTACGACGTAAAACTTTAACAAGATGTTCTCTTCACATATACACATTTTAAAACAAGAAACTTTTTTTTTTAAATTTCGGTATTTTAGGCGGAACGATCCCCTTAACATAAATGGTGATGACATCAAAGTGGTAGAACATTAAATTTACTAAGGCAGTTTGAACTCATCTAACTGTTAACAGTATCCAGAAATACAAAGAAGGATAAACCTCGCCTCTAGGGCCTTTGGCTGCTTGAGGGAAAGAGTTTTCTCAAAAAATAACTTGATAACAGATGTCAAAGCTGCAGTTTAACAGGGCTGTCTGCCTATCCATCTTTATGTATGGCTCTGAAGGCTGGACAATATACAAACAACAGCTCCGCAGCTTTAAAAAGTTCCACATTGGTTGTCTCTAGAAGATCCTAGGCACATCATGGAAAGACAAAATCGCATGCGATGAAATATATCACAGAACCCAAAACTGCAGTTTAGAAACCATCCTAGCACGACGACAACTCCGCTGGCTGGTTCACACCATCAGGATGTCAGACCACCAACTCCTAAAACAAATAGTGTAAGCTCAACTTGAGGGGAACAGAAATGCAATAGGACCCAAGAAGCTTACAAAGACCAGTGCAAAAAACTGCTGAAAAATGTGCCATTCTGCCTTAACAACTGGAAACAATTGCAACGGGAAGTCAGGCCTGGAAATCATCCTGCTCAAAAGGGCTATCAAAAATATGTAAAAGAAAGCAATTCAAGAAGAAGAGCAGGAAACTGCCACAAGCGACACCAGCGAAACAAAGGAGTAGTACCTGTGGAACAATATCCTTGCAACAGATGCAAGAAAATTTGTGGATCCCAAATTGGAGTAAATAGTCACTTCCGGTGGTATCAACGGATTGACCATTGATGTCAACTTTCATCATTATAATGCAGGGCAACGTCATCATCGACATCGATGGACAGCCTTAAGAAAGTAAATAAGAAACCCTGGTTTACGATTCGGATAGTGATTGTCTGGAAAATAATTTCATTTGCTTCATTTGGTTTATATATATATATATATATATATATATATATATATATATATATATATATATATATATATATATATATATATATATATATATATATATATATATATATATATATATATATATATATATATATATATATATATATATATATATATATATATATATATATATATATATATATATATATATATATATATATATATATATGGTTGATTCAGGTACTTGGGTATCACAAAAAGTACAGGAGAAGAACTGCGACCTTCGACCGCGGCTAATCCAGCCCCGAGGGATAGCCTGCCTAGCCGGCTTTCTGGAACCAGTAATGATGGGTTCGTTATTGTTAATCAGAAAACCAACCAAACGGAGGAGGTACTCTTATTCCTGAGGAAGAGTTAAGGTTTTTGTCGATTTAATGGAAGATTTTACAAAAGGAGATACCCAATACATAGCTTATATAATGCATATCGGTACTAATAATGTTTTATCCACAAGGTCCGAGGAACCTCTTGCAAGGTACCGCCTAATGTTGAGGAAGCTGAAAGAAAGGAGTGGGAACGTAGCGTTTACAGGTATCCTTCCCAGAATAGGTGCGACGAAGGTTTTCTATGGAGGAGCAATTTATATTAAGAATTCTCTTAAAGTTCTTTGCCAGGAAGAGGGAGTGTACTTCATCGATTTGTGGGATGATTTTTATGAACAAATGGAGCTATTCTGGCGAGGCGGACTTCATCTAAACTTGGTTGGAGCGGCAATGCTGGGAAAAATAATTAATAATTTCTTTGTATATTTTCAGACAGAACAGCATCACAGTGTAGAGAGCAAATAGGGAAGAGTGGCTCACTACACCGTAATAATAATGTATCCTTTCGAAAAAAAAATTCACATGTCTACTATTGTAACGTGCGTAGTATTCGAAATAAGCTCGAAGAATTTATTGCACTTACGCAGCTTTGATATTATGCCAATCACGGAGTCATGGGTGGAGACATCTAGGAGAGACTATGTATATCGGCGAATTACAAATACCAGGTATAAATTAATCAATAAAGACCGTATGCATAAACGGAGTGGATAAGTACTACTGTACACCAAAAATCATATATGTTTAACCGAAATTAAAATTGACTCTCTCAAAGAAGTTGAGGTAATATGCGCCCAAATAAAATCGAATGGTTTTTTAATAAATCTTTGTAGTGTATAGACCCTTACCACAACAGATTGAGATTGACACGGAACTATATAACATTATTGGAGGTGACATTAAAAATAATTGTACTTTATTAATTGGGGATTTAAATTGTAAAAATATTAACTATGAAACGTTAAATGCGGACAAAGAGGGGCAGAGGATATTGGAGTTTATGGAAGAAAACTACTTAACACAATTAGTCAATGAAGCACCCCGAGGGTCAAATATCCTATACGTAATTCTAACTAACAACGTTATCTTATCTCAAGAAATATCAATAAGCGCTAGTCCTTTTTTACTGAGCACTTTAGAAAATTAGATGAGTAATTCATTCAATGAAAAAACAAAGAAACGCCTCAAGTAAACCAAAATGGTGGAATCGTGATATCTAAATCAAATTGAAAGATAGGAACTGTGTATACAAACGTCATAAGCGTAAGTCATCCGAAGAAAATAATCAAATTTACGGAGCCCGACAAAGGGAATGTCGGAAAGAAATACAAAGCGCTCTAATTACCCTTGCCAAGAGAAACTAAAATTAATCCTAAGAGGTTTTTCGATTATGTATCTAATAGAAACATGATAAAGAAAACAATATGACCTATCAAAAATGACAATAAAAAATTAGTTTTGGCTACAGAAAAGGTGACAACATATTAAATTACTTTTTTTGCATTGGTATTTCTAATTTCTAAAAGAACAAGAATATAATATAAACCAACGAACGGCGTGATGAACGTTAATGAGCAGAGGTTTTAACCGACATCGAATTCTACGAAGCAGGAATAGACTTTCATATCAGTAAGTTAAAATCTAGTGTATTGCCGGGTCCTGATTAAATCTATCCGACGCATTTCAAAGAAATTCGTAACGTGTTATTAGGACCGCTGCCAAAATTTTTAACAAACTTTAGAAGAAAGTTTCGTGTCATTAGACTTTACACTAGCCAATATAACTCATATTTTCAAGAAAGGAGAAAGAGAACTTCAGACCTATTATCGTCACATAAGTTTAACATCTATCGTAGGTAAATTAATTGAATCCATGAAAGGGATAGGATGATCGATCATTTCGAAGCGCCTAATCTCATAAATGATAGTCACTACGGCTTTAGACAGAAACTGTCATGTTTAACTATCATTTTAGAATTGTATGAGAGCAGAAATAAAAACTATGACTAAAGTAGATCTTATGACATAGTTTACTTAGACTTTTATAAGACATTCGACACCATTCCTCATAGGAGATTACTAACTAGACTTTTAGTCCTGGAATTAGGGGAAACCTTCTACAATGGATATAGTTGTGGCTAAGAAATTAAAAGCAGAGGGTAGTTTTAAAGGGTAAATTTTCGGAGTGGAAAAATGGAACTAGTGGCGTACCCCACGTGGTCTGTTTTGGACTCATCGTTGTTCCTTCTTTATATAAACGGTATGGACACCGGCTTACTGGGTAGACTATCCAAATTTGGGGACAACACAGAAATTGGCGATAAAACATTGAATGAGACCGATAGCAAATAACTTCAGCAGAATCTAGATAATATCTTAGAATGGTCTAATAAATGGAACATGAAATTTTATTTAGACAAGTGTAGAGTTTTGCCCTTAAGTCAAAATAACCCAAGTTTTAACTAAGAAACGGGTGGTAAAAATCTTATCTCCGTGGACGAATGAAAATATTTAGAGGTGCGGGTTTCAAAGAATTTAAGTTTAACAAACACTATGAGGAAGCGTATAAGAAGGCGAACCGAATGCTTGGATTTATTGCCAGAAGTTTTCACTACCTACACCAAAATATGATCATAACTCTATACAAAAGTTTAGCAAGGCCACACTGGTATACGCGATACGATTGTGGTCACCCTCTGCACATGTAATCATCATTCAAAAGGAAAGAATTTAATGATGGGCAACTAAACGTATATCAAAAGATTAAATATATTAAAACTTCCAACTCTTGAAACTAGGTGATTCCGAGTTGAGCTTATTGAAGTATTGAAATTTAAAATAAATTTCAATAGAGATTTAAAACGGGCATAACTAAAAATGATTTCACCATTAAAATCCTCGATAAGTGGAACGCACTCCCCACGGAGGTAATAAATGATAATAGTGTGAATAGTTTAAAAAAAATTGAGTTATTTTACGAAAAATGATATTGTTTAAATACAGAGCCTTGTTGTGGATTGAATGTCGCGTGAATGAGCATCGTAGCGGCAGTGTCCAATGGAGCACTTCTAGTATATCAGTATAAAAGGAGACTGGCGTTTGAGAGGACTAATTAGTCCTGGCTGGCTCCATGTATCTATGTAACTATAAATTAAATACGGTAATTCCGCCTTAGATTAACAGAAATCAATTGTTTGTCCGCTTATTTTTAAACACGATAACTTGGAAACTCTATATTTGAAGGTCCGTCGCAGTGTGCTTCCTTCTCACCGCTAGTGTCATTTGCCATCTCGATGCTCTCATGTTTGAAAAATAGTTCCATCTAAGTCTTCATGATGTTCTTGGCATACTCATTCTTGCCCTTAGTTCTGTCATTGATTTTGCTGAAGCACGCAAAACGCGATTAATTAAAAGGTATAATTTATAACTTGTCAGTTTACACTAATATTAATAGAAAGAAAAAATTAGCGGATTAATAATTAGCTAACAATATACACATTTAGGTACTAACTATAGAGAGTTTACTCATTAATATTTTAATTTAATAAAATGCTATGTATAATGTTGCGTGTTTAATCTTGAATTATGATTATCAGGCCACGGGTTGAAGCCACCATGGCGTTTACGAGGAAGTGGAAGTGGTGCAGTTATCTGTTCTTGACATCGCGCTGTCTGATGACAATGGTGGCACAGAGGGTTAGGAGCCATATCAAGTAGGTAGTTTTATTCTGCTGGATCATTTTATGAACGGTTGTCACAGGCTGCAATACCTATAAACACATACACAGTCATCAATAATATATCCTGCTCAATAAAGAATCTGAGGCCCTCATGGACAATCCACCAGCGCAAACAATCCTTCTTCTACTCACCGAACTTGAGGCGACGGTCGCATCATACTAGCTCTGCATCCCGGCGTTGTTTGAAACCAGCAGCCTTATGTTGCGATCTTAGACCAGGGCCTGGGAAATTATTTTTTACTAATTTTGGAGGTTCCACAGGGGTTCTACCATGGATAAGATTCCTTGTAGCTCTTCTTGAAGATGAGATCATCGATGGCTTTCTGAAAATTTTTTGAGGCAACCAGGTTCCACGTGTACGCCTCAAGTTATAAGTAGCAAGGTAGCTTGATCAAGTTCTTCTCTTCCAAACCAACCTTTGCTGCCATGTGAACCAAAGACGCAAATTCAACCCCTGACTCCTCATTTTCTGAGTCTTGATCAGTTCAAGCAGCTTTTCCAGCAGAGTAGCTTTAGGGTTATCGGCGTCAACCTAATGGCACACTTGGTATAATGACAAGGATGGCGTGGGCCTTTACTGTGTTCTAGGTTTGAAGGTTCCATTCCAAATTCGATATAGGCCTGCAAAAGATTGACACGTTTGCCATTTATTTTGTTTTGACTTTCTCTTTAAGCTTGAAGTTAAAATGAATCATATCTATTGGCTGGGATTATACATCATTTGTGTACCTCCCCTTCTCACTTCAAACCTACCAACCTCACACAGTCGCTCTTTATGGTGTTGCAGTACAACCTATGGAACATCATCCCTACGTACCCCTTCTTGACAGCTGTCCAGCAATCGAAAGTTGTCTCCACCCTTAAAGAAGACCCTCCCGAGTCCACTCTCTCCAGCACTTCTCTGAGTCAAAGTACTCAAGCCTTAGCGCATCGCTAGAAAGTGCGAATTACTCTCTAGAGTAATCCGAAGAGGAGAAAGGATCATTCTTTCACTATCCGACGGTGATATCCCTTCCTGCCGAAGGCGTGTGGCTCCCTATCTACCACACTTGCCAAAGTCCTTTGTGGCCTTCAAGTTATTCGTCCACAACCTCCATCTGGCCGGTCGACACGCGTCATCGAAACAATAACATTCCTGAGGGAAAGTAGCTCATTGAGTTCAAGGTCAGACTCAAACCCGTACCCGTTCCAAAGAGTATCCACAAAGGTATTTGCGGCCGGTAAAGGCCGTTAGCATTTGTTTTTAAATTGAAGTGAGTGGTCGGTCAACTATCACTATAATGTCAAGTAGGTCATGTTAGAAAGCCTTACTTAAAAATTATTGAAGTCCTTACTGTGTATTGAATTTGTAATATTTCTGTGGTTCATGTTTAGTTGTTGTTTTTTTTGTTTTAATTAAAGTTTTAGTTTGTGTTAACAATTTTTTTCTATCCTCGAATAGCTACGTATGGCACAAGGAACCCTTGAATTTTAAAGAAGTCAATAATTAATATAATAATAATCAATCATATTTAGCACTCTTAGAGAGATATAACGTTAATCACGGAGTAGTACGTAAGCAACCCATACGTACGAACATCCTTTGATCACTCGGTCCTTCCTATACCACGACACACTAACTAGAGGGAGTATTCGTGCCAAACGAAATGTACCCAAACCAATGATGGGCCAATTAATTGGGGCTTAGATTCTTCGGTATAATTCTAGCCTTCCGCTCGTTGAGAAAAAGGAGCGCCTTCGAGAATGACCTGTTTCGCCTTTAGAGGCAGGCCTATACTGTCAATGCTCTATTGGGATCAACAATATATTTGAAACAGCTAGATCCATTACTGCCTCCAACAATGAGGGGAGAGGGGATCTCTCCACGAACAAGCACGGCGCATGATGGGTGGAAGACACTCCAGCTGGAGTTTCTTGATAACACTCTGGGAGACAAAAGAAGCGTGCGTTTGAGATTCCAATCCCTCGCTTTATCTTTTCCAGTAGCAGACTTTCTATATCATTATAAAGTTATTTTGGGGTTTATGCTCAGCCTCAAATATTTGGATAATTCGTTTAAAAACAATTGTTTCTTAATGTAGACAATGTTTTTTCTTGGGCAAATCAAAAGAGTGCTTTGGCGGAGGTGGGGCTATGTTAGGCTATTGAAATCACATCATATTGTATTATATATAATTTTTAAGGTAATTTCCAAATGGGTGCTTTATTCTCCATACATCAGACTTAATCGTAGGGGTTTGTGCCCAACACCCCCTGCAATTTAAAAACCCTCATAATATTCCTAATTCGAAAGCCTAACATTAGATTCGAATTCAAAAGGCGATTGCTAAATGTCGTTAGGCCTTAGTTTTTCTACGCTGTTCCTTGATTTCATATTTTCTTTAATATTGTTTAATAAGAAATGTCCAAAATATATTTTAATTAAGAAAAATATCACTTAAAAATGATATGTAATACACTGTAATGGGATTCAAAGTTCACAATGTGTCTCCCAAGATGGCGGCCAATCTATTTTTCGCAATAACATCATAATTAGAAATTTGCCTACATTAAGTAGTGAAAGTGCTATATAGTGTATATCTACGATATAGACTATATAGCATTTATGTATATTTTAAACATAGAGATATTTATAACAAAGTGCCCACAAAATTCGAGGCTGGGCATAAACCTCAAATTAACCGATTTTGAATAACTTACTTTTGATCTCGTTTGTAATCATAATATTATTTTCTTCAAAAATTTTATTAATTATTTCTTTTTGAATACCTATTTGTATAGAGTATTTTAAAAAAATATTTTATTTGAGCCTTTCTCTTCATCATTCTTATATATAAGAATTAAAATGTATAAAGAGAGAAAATATGGTAACACTTAAAATTATTTGAATAAAAGCTTCAAATATACCCCCCAAAATAATACATAATGCCTATTTTGTCAAACTCTAGAGCAGCTCTTTGATAAAATTTTATAAAAACTTTGAATATATTGAAACCAGCCCTGCGCTCTAATTTTTCCATCTCTAAATAAACTCTTCGAAAGAACTTTAATAAAAACCATTCAATATACCAAAACCACCTCTCCCTACGACCTATTCGAATTTAAGAACACTTTTAGTCTTAAATATTTTATAAAGTTTCCAGTGCGAATGGCTAAATGTAATTTAAGAAGGGGATATTTTGGAGTATTTGAATAATAATTTCATCTTAATTTGGTAATGAATTATGTTTTATTTATTAAAGTTATTACTAATAATTCTTTTAAAATATCAAAAAACAAAATGGTGAAGTTCAGAAATAAATAAAAGGTATCGAAAATTTTGTGAATCTTTTAAAACCCAAAGAATTACAAATAGTGAAGTTCCTAAAATTTATTTTTATATATCTTCTTCTATAATTCTATATTTTAGCAACGTGATATTTTGAAAAGGGGCAAATTTTAGTTTAGAGTTCCTTTTTAAAATTATTAGAATTGGTGAAGTTCAGAAAATTTATAAAAATTTAACCATGGCTGCTTTTATTAGATTTTAAATTTTAATTTTAGTTGCGAAGCCATTGCTAGTTATCCTTATATTTAACTCTTGATCTTTTTAATCACATATATGCTTATCTTCGAAGCCTAAACGCTCGAAAAACTTTTATAGGAATTTTTTTTAGATAGGGAAAAACAATCCTCTAATAATTTCATCTTGGTTTATTCGTTTTTAGGCGCCAGTGACAATTTTATACTAATAAAGACTAGGTAATGGCTTCAATACTAAGATTAAAATTTAAATTCTAAAAAAAAGCAGCCATGGTTAAATTTTATACATTTTCTTAACTTTGCCAATTATAATAATTTTAAAAAGGAACTAAAAAATAAATTTCCCCCCTTTTAAAATATCACCTTGCAGAAAATTTCGATACTTATATTTATTTCTGAACTTCACCATTTTTTTATTTGATATTATAAAAGAATTATTAGAAATAACTTTGAAAAAATCTTCAGGTCATAACTAAACTAAGATGAAAGTATTATTCAAATACTCAAAAAAATCCCCTTTTTAAATTATACAGTTAGTGATGATGATTAAAATTTATAATCTATTCTAGAAATAACTTTGATAAAACTTTCGAATATAAGAAAGAAACAAAAAAAAACAAAACAGCCTTGCCTAAATTTTAATTAATTTTCTGAACTTGACGATTTGTAGTTATTTTTGTTTTAAAAAATTACAAAACATTGGATAACATATTTATTTTTTCTGAAATTCACCATTTCGTTTTTTCAAAATAAAAAGGAATTCTTAGAAATAACCTCAATAAGAAGTTAAAATATACTTAGGTAATAACCGAACTAAGAGGAAAAAAACTATTCTCATTCAAATCCTCCAAAAACTTCCGTGTTATAGAGGATAATGTGTAATTTTACAACTGAGACCAAAATAAATCTCATCTATAAATTAAATGTCAACAAAAAAAGATATAAAACACTTTTATGAACATTTCCTTTAAATTTTTCATTGTGCAAACCCAATTCAGCGCTGGTCCCAAGCCCGGATAAATAGGAAGAGTTGGAGTCTGGAAGGGCATCCTTCCGTAAAGTCTCTACCAAAACCTTAATGGATAAGTTTATTACCGAGTAACGCTAGGACTTCATCCATAAACGACCCACAGACACATCGCATTAACTCTGTGGATCAGAAAGAGCTACCGTATCAAGAGTGGGTGCGGCTAAAGAAGAGTTCTCAAACAATTGATTTGGAGAAGTGGAACTCTCAATGTAGGAACCATGAAAAGCAAAGGCCCGGCCGTGCCGTTGCCGAGCTCGTGAGAAGGCGGAAAGGGGAGATGCTATGCGTAAAGGAAACCAGATAGAAGGAATTTAGTCCCCAAAGAGACTCCCCTTGTCACGACTACACAAAGTCACACGTTATTGTGGCAAATTATGAAGTAAAAAAAGAAAAGGATATATTGTTTTCACTGTCTGCAGATGTGACCATGTTTGCAAGGGGAAATAGTGATCACAAGATCTGGAGATATTACGCCAAATCACAGATAAAATGGTCTAAGGGAAAATATTCCACACTGTAAATATAAAAAGTATCATAACTATTAAATCTAGTGAAAAACATGAAGAAGCAATCATATATCTACGTAACATCACTGGAGATATACATGAACATATCTGTAAGTAAAGAGAAACCTCCGAATGAAAACCATAAGGAACAGAACCAACTAAACAAAATTATATTAAATTAATTCCCCTTCGTCTGCTCAAGGTGTCCCTGTTGACAAAACTTGACCTCATAGTATATAAATTTAGACAACTAAAATTGATTTAAATTATCTACCATTAAAATTCACCGGGAAACCATCCACCACTCCACCGACCTGAGTTACTGCAGTGACCGCCGCCCCTTCCTGTGCCTCGAGTCTTATTATTGGCAAACATGGAAGCCTCAAAATTTGCCTGAGAAGGGATCGCGTTCAGTGAAGCTGAAACATTTCCGAATTTGAAAAGTTTAACATTTATTACGATTAACAACTCACGTTCTCCATGTCCTTATGACCACCAGGGGACATGGTAATGGTGTTGTATGGTCAGATAATATTGAGTCAGGTTATGAGAGTACATTCTATTCCATTATATTTTACACTACTCGAAATTTTATAACGAAATTACTCCCTAAATCCCAAAATGGTCCAATTAATTAAAAAACCTCTAAACTAAATTTCCTCCTTTTCAAAATATCAAGTTGCTAAAATATAAAGTTATAGAAGTAGAAGAAGATATATAAAAATAAATTTTCTCAACTTCACCATTAGAAATAAGTCCTAACGAAACCAAGATGAAATTATTATTCAAATACTTAAAAAATCCCCTTTTTAAATTATAGAGTTAGTGATGATGATGATTATATGGACTTTTCTTAACTAAAACTCCTTGTATTTCCATAAATATGATAATGCAAAGGATTTAACTGGAAATGGTTTAGAAATTACACAATAATCTGGTGACCCAGGAGACATTTACCTCAATTTTATTCAATGAGGTAATAGTGGCCAACACTTGGTTGCTCGGAGGGTAGTGTTAAAGGACGGGATGGCTAGACTTAGAACTTCAAACGTCCAATACAAGATTATCAATAAAATTTGCATCTTTATATCATTAATAAATGAGAGATTGAAAAATCTATGTGATTAGGAACGGTGACAAATTTCTGCTTGCCACTTTTCTTTTGGAAAGAGATTTTATTCTTAACATAGGTGCAGGAGTGGTAGCATAATCTCTATTTTGGAAAATGTTTCCTTCCCCACATACTACCTTCAACTTAATTATAGTTCCAAATACTACCAGAGTTGACATCAGGGGGGGTATTCTTTCAAGAGAAGTGGAGGATTAAGTAACAGTAAACTCCATAAGATCCAAGAAAAAAAAGAAGGGGAGATGGTTTCTTCCATGCTGGTGGCCAAAGACGTGCATGGTTTATCTGATATCCTTGTCAGACGAGGAAGCTGGTTTGTTTCATGCTCGAAATTGCAGGATAGATTTAAAGTTCAAGAAATTTGGATGAAGCAAGGCTTTCATACTTTATCAATTTCTAGTTTGCATATAAGTCACTTAAAGTATTTTTTATATTCTTTTTTGCTTGGTATATATATTTTAATTAAAATACTTAGTTGATTTTTAGTCACCTTCTACCTACGACGGGTGGTCAATAAGTTTTGAAATTCGGATATAAGAAAACGTGATATTAGGAAAAGTGTTTTATTATTTTTCAATATAACTACCTTCGACTTTAATGCAATTGCGTCACTTGTCCCTTAGGCTTGGAATTCCCGACAACCAGAAATCTCCCGACTGCTGTTCAATTCACTCCTGGACGGCGAATTGGACACTTCATCATACTCAAACCGGCGTGCACGCAGTGCAGCCTTGAGCTAGCGGAATAAAAAGTAGTCGCTAGAGGACAGATCTGGACTGTAGGGGGGATGGTTGAGCTCCTCGAATCCGCACTCGAACAGGGCAGCTTGTGCAACTCTGGCCTTTTGTACTTTGACAACTTTGACGACGTTGAAGTCGATAATGGGGCGTGAGGTTTCTAAAGACCCAATGGGCAGAGACCTTGGTCATGGCCAAATTGTAGTGGATGATGTTTATAACACTTCCATGTGATGTTCGAAGTTCTCGCTCGATTTCTTCGACCTTCAACCGTCGATTTTCGAGGATCATCCTCTCCACGCGGGGCACATTGTCCTCGTTGGTCACGTCTGACGGGTGTCCTGGACGGAGGTCATCTTCAAGAGACTCACGACCATGGCGGAACTCCCTATTCCATCGAGCAATGGTTGCATAGGAAGACACGGGGTCGGTATACCCTGAAACCATGCGTTCATGAAGCTCTTTTGCATTCTTGCCTTCATTGGTTAAAAATGTGATCACTGCGCGGTGCTCAACCTTTACCATTGTTGAAAAATTTGTGACTCACGATCTACGCTCAGCTACTGCTTCTTAAATATACTAGGCAGGAGCTTGCGGCTGCAAGTCCTGACTTGTCATAACTTGTCCTAACACCCCCACAAACAGTCATCCCCCTTACTCTGTTTTGCCCTACCGATACGCAAAACTTATTGACCGCCCCTCGTATATTTAAAATTCTTGTCAGATAATAGAAGTAAAATGAAATCTTAACACTAAACGTTCTGTCGCATTAACGCCTCATCCCAGATTCATGAGGCACCAAGCTTTTGAAATAGTCTCAAAGCTTCCATTTTATTAAAGAACTTCTCCTCGCCTCCTCAAGTTTGAAGATGTGCGTAATGATGGACTCTGATTGAGTACTGTGAAACTCTTTTTAATCAGATGTGAATTCAGAATTAGATTATATTTTGAATGAAATTATTTAAAAATAATTTCATTAAATTAGTAGATCATTCTTAGTTACAAGTTATCACAGTATCATGATTCCTTCTTAAGATCAAAAATATGAGTGTAATAATAACAAATTTAGATGGATAACAGTAATTCACTTTCGAAAAGGAGAAGTCAATTTTATGCACCTGGAACCCGATTTTTTTAAATGAAATCAATTTTACGAAGAGCAGGCAATCAATTTTGCAATTCGCATATAAGGAAACGAGATATGAGGAAAAGTGTTTTATTATTTTTCAATGTAACTACCTTCGACTTTAATGCAATTGCGCCACTTGTCTTGTCCCTGAGGCTTCGCATTCCCGACAACCAGAAATCTCCCGACTGCTGTTCAATCCACTCCTGGACGGCGAGCTGGAGATCTTCATCGTATCCAAACCGGCGTTCACGCAGTGCAGCCTTGAGCTGGCGGAAAAAAAAGTAGTCCCCAGAGGACAGATCTGGACTGTAGGGAGGATGGTTGAGCTCCTCGAATCCGCACTCGTGCAGAGCAGCTTGTGCATCTCTGGCCTTGTGGACTTTGACGACTTTAAAGACGTTGAAGTCGATAATGGGGCGTGGGGTTTCTAGGGACCCAACGGGCAGAGAACTTGGTCATGGCCAATTGTCGTGGATGATGTTCCAAGTTCTAGCTCGATTTCTTCGACCTTCACCCGTCGATTTTCGAGGATCATCCTCTCCACACGGGCCATATTGTCCTTGTTTGGTCACGACTGACGGGCGTCCTAGACGGGGTCATCTTCAAGGGACTCACGACCATGGCGGAACTCCCTATTCCCGCGAGCAATGGTTGCATAGGAAGGGGCGGTGTCGGGGTATACTGCAACCATGCGTCCATGGATCTCTTTTGCATTATTGCCTTCATTGGTTAAAAGTTTGATCACTGCGCGGTGCTCAACCTTCTCCATTGTTGGAAAAATTGTGACTGACGATCTGCGATCAGCTACTGCTTCTTAAATAGACAAGGCAGGAGGGTGCGGCTGCAGGTTTTGACTTGTCATAACTTGTCCTAACACTCCACAAACAGCCATCTCCCTTCCTCTGTTTTGCCCTACGATTCGCAAAACTTATTGACCGCCCCACGCATTCACTGATTACCTGATGCAGTAAAAATTTCGATAATATTTTGAATAGACACAATACAGTTGTGAAGATATTTATACTTAGTCAAGTTTAATTGTTAATATCTCATCAATTACCTTAAGGATTCATCAAAAATTGTTTAATCTCTTACTCATATGAGCTTATTTTAAGCTCTTCTTAACAGAGTATTAACTCAGCTTGACCTGGAATTTTGTAAATATTAAAATAACTTAAATATTTCGATTTCTTTTTACTCTTCTTAATGTCAAGTATCGTCAACATTTGAAACTACAAATGAGTATACGTTAGGGAGAAAAATGTCCAGAGTGAGTAGATGATATGCTATTATATGTAAAGTTAAGGTGTGTAACGTTTTAGTTGCTTGTTAATATTTTATGGTTTTGTACACAGAAAAGAAGTGGTAGAGTCTAGTACAGATATGTCATGTTGAATTGATTCCTACATTTTTAGGGAGGATGAAGCTTAAATTAAATTACAAATGGATTCTGTGATTACCACTGACAACATGGTTGTGATATTAGGGTTAATGGTGAGTGAAATGAACAAATATAGGAAAATTTCATTTACACAAAATATTTTTGAATTTTTCCTTTACACAAATTCAACCTCTTCTTATTTCTTAATGAACTCTTATTCCTAGAGAAGAGGTCATAGAAGGATAATTCTATAACCAATCTAACCGAATAAAAACAGACAAATTACATACAGTCGTGCACTTGTCGGTGTCAAATGATCAGCTCTAGCAAAAATCCAATCAGATAGCTGAACTGTTCAAGAAAGTGAGTCTTCTACTCACGCCTCTTTTGCGGAAAGAGTCTTCAAAGTAAACAAGAATGGGCGGAAACACTTCAATCTTTTTCCATATTTAAATTTCATTATCAACCTGAAGATTTCCAAAGGACTAAATTGAGTGCAATTGAAAGACAGCAAATGGAGAAGGACGATTCGTAACCTCGCACGCACACCAAACAATAGCAAGGCGGGAACTTCATTCGGGACTACGTTTTAATCTATAGTAATGTTGTGTAGTTTTCCTGTCCATTCACGGGTGAATTTCAACTCGATTAATTAAGCATATTTCAATTGCTTATTTGGTTAACACTCACTACTTAAAAACAAAACTTTGAAAAAGCACATATTTAAAGTTCATGATGATTGATTTTTTATAAGCCCTGAAGAGTGCAATTAATTTCAAGACAATCTACCAAAAATCTTTGCATCCTACTTAAATATGAGGCACTTCGGTAAAGTTGTTAACAGTTACTGTGCTCTGCGGATTCTTTTGAAACTCGTCACCTCAAGGATTGAAAGTTGATGAGATTCAGTAATTTCATTAATATATTTTAGTATTTCATATTTTATCTTCTATTTAGAAATTAAATATTGCAAATATAAATTCCAGGGTTCCAAAAAAGCGAATTACTACAAAACATCTAACATAAAAATTAATCCTATGTATAAGTTTGAATTTCTTTTCTAGAGAACAGGATCGATTCAATAATCTCTTACATACGCTAACGAGGTAGAACGAACAAACACACAAATTACTGCTGACACTATTGAGTTTAAGCAAGAACTTGTCATGAGGAAGGTATCTACCGATTCGCTTTATGTTTTACCTAGTTTCAACTTTCTCGCAGTATTGTAGAGGATCGGTTGAAGAATGTAACAACCTCGATTTGTTGAAAGCGCTTTAGCAGTTTAAAGCAAGGATTCATAGTGGTTTCATTCCCATATACAACAAAAATATTTTTACTACAGTAAATGCTGTTCTTTGCATGTTGAATGTCTTGAATGATAGTATGTGGGATGAAATTGAACGAGATTAAAAGGTGATAGGAGTAAAAATATTTAAAGGCATTTAGTGTGTTAATGAATCCTTAGTGTTTGAGACTTTAGTGTGTAAAGAATTGAATGAATAAAAGCAGATGAGCTGTATATATTTGAGTGACATGACTGATTTGAGATTATTTGATATAGTGATGAACTTAGGTGTGGCAATGTCGTATGCGGAAATGTCTTAATGATTCCGACTGTAATTGGGTGTGAATGTAATAAAATTAATTGGATGGAAATTTTGCGGTATAAGTTAAGAATTTGAATAGTAAACTGAGAATAGAATTCGATGTAAAATTAAATTGAAAATAATTTATTATTTCGATCAATTAAGTTGATTACGCAAAGATATATTTTCGTTAGAACTATAGTTGTTCTAAAATAGTGAAGGGAGATGTTTATTTTATAAATATTACTGCCGAGTTTCATTAAAATTTTAAATAAATGTTTAATAGGTGCCAATTCCTTGAATTCATAGAGTATATGGGATGCCATTTTTATAGTCATTACTTTAAAAAATAGTGATAATCATTAAATTGAAAGTTAGTCGATTACATATATCTTTAGCAAAAATATTGGCGTCACCATACATTGAAACGAGAAGAACTCCGAATACTCCGAATTGACCAAACTAAAATAATTTGACAACCAAAAGTGACTCAAATCATACATTCATTGGCAACGACCAGCAACAGAAGGAATCTGTTGCTAGGCTGTCTCGTCGAGTTATTCGTACGGAAAATGACATTCATCGTTGCAATTAAAATAAATAATCGTGATCTGAGTAAAAATGCTCGAAAAAGAAGATCAAAATAGTTATTTGTGTCACATCGATGGTTAATGCAAAACAATTTTAGACATTTCCTTAATATCTTCAGAGGAATCTTTAACGTCAATGCCATTTTTTATTTTAGAATAAATCCAGATATTAATAACATAAAAAAGATTTAAGGGAAAAAACTTTTTTTTTAAATGAGTTGCCATTTACTTTTAGGTTCAACGATTAAGTAAATTCAATAGACGTTAATTTATTTCTTGGTCAAAATTAAGAGGGCAAAAATCGGTTCGTTTCTTTTCTTTTCTTTTTTTTTATAAAATGGCTCACTAGAAAGCAGAAATATATTTTCATTCTAACTTATCTGCAATATGATTTGATTATCATTATTTTGGTCGCAAACGATATTTTTGTTCTTTTAAGGTGAAAACCACTTAGATAGTCTCCAGAAAAAAGTTGTGAGGAGAGATACATATGTTAATAGCATGCGCGAGACAGAGAGAGAGAAAAAAAAGTACAAGCAAGATAGTGACCGTGTTGCCAGATAAAAGCTAGGTTTGAACAGTCTCAAATCATCCAAATATCAGTAGGAGCATCCTCAATCTGACACAACTTGAGATCACGCCTCAAAAGATATAGGCTTGAGTTTCCCATCATTTTATAGTTCGAACCTGAATCATAAGCAATTGAAGACTATGGAGGTATGTAAAACAGCAATTATTTGCTTAGATTTGCAAATATCATAAATCACAATTAATACATTTGTTCACGGTAATACTTCAGATTAGGGGCGCACGGTAGGTGGTTCTGTTAGAAGGCTACAATTTTGGGCTATAATATATCACTTGTGACGTCAGAAGTTAGCTTCAGATGCGACCAATCACAGCGTTATATTTTTTTTGTAGTTTGGGGATTTGTAACTTTTAGTCTGTATTATTTACTAAATATCTGCGTCTTTGCTCATTTATAGTTTTTTCTAAGTTAGGTAAAGTTTCCCGATGCCTTTTATTGTTGTTTTTTCATATTTTTTGTTTCGCAGCGAACGATAACAGCGTCTTACTGGCAACGACGTAGCTATAAATAGAACCCGCCCGCTTAGCATTTGTTGCTGTTTCGTTATGGCTTTTTCATGCTCTAGTTGTGCTTCTTCGTTATTTGAATTCGGGTTTACTTTGCATGACCGCGAAAAACTTTTAGATTATTTAGAGGCGCATAAATTAATCAAGAAACATATAAAAGTAAGTATTGTTTGTCATTAAGGTTAGGTTTTTCTGCCAGTAAAAAGTGGTTGGGGAAAAAAACAGTAAATTCAAGGAGACTGCTCATGGGGGAGATATCACTGCGGGGGGACCACCTTGCGATGATCCTGAGTTTCAATCAATTCGGGGGGGTCTGAGGGCGCAGCCTTCCAGTATATACTCATATACAAAAATATAAAACGCCGTAATTGTTCACATCTGACGCTACCATCTGACGTCATAAGACATATATTGTAGCCTATAAACAGTGCCACCTACCGTGCGCCCTGAAACTGAAGTGTTACCTTGTTCACTACCATTTAATTTAATATAAAAGAATATACACTCTTATGTTATCATACCTTAAAACATGCTGATAAAATTTGTTACCAACCTTATACAGGGTGAGGCAGAACAGATTGAGGAGTTTTATAAAAAAAGTAAGGAGGGTATATAGAGACGGTACGCCATAGTTGGGGGGTACATTCTCGAGGGGAGCCCTGGGGGCTTTGTTCAGGGAAGCGAGCCATTCCTCGGAAACCGGCAAGGGGACACCTCCCTCTCCCCTCCTTCCCCCGAGCATTGACTCCTCAAAACTGCTCAATCGGTTCTGCCGCACCCTGTAGAAGCGAAATGTCAGCACTTTGCATTTCTCCATTGCATTTGAACATACAGGAGGCAGAGCCATCTTTGTCGGTCCATCGACCACCTACAACTGAGAGATAATCTCCAGACCATGCAAAAAACTGGACCTAGACATATCTTGGTGTTCGGAATTTTCACACTAGATATCTTATTTCTGTTGAGTTGATGATTAGTTTTTTTAATCTTGATTTACTTCTTTGAGTATTTGTATTACTCGACGCATATAAGATGAACAGCGCTCGTGTCCAAAAATCCCTTTTTTTATTCAATTAGTAACGATTTGATAACATAGCTGGCTGTTGTTTGTCAACAACAACCCGCCCCCACTCTCCCTCCTTCGCGCTCTCTCTCTCTCGCTGATTCAAGTTTCCTCACTGAAAATTAGCCTGAGTCGATCATGCTTCTATCACGCGTGCATCATTGAAATCGCGAGTCTCTTCAATTGTCTGCACAGATCAAGAGCAAGAAAAAATTATTATATACCTTTGTAATAAAGTGCACTTATCTTGGTGCATCTTTCTAACCTAGGGAACCTCGCATCACTATTCACACTTCTCTTGTGCGAACACAGGTTAATTTATTCACTCTCATTGGTGAGATAGCGGGACTTAAGGTGACGGAAAATTTGTGTTCCCCGTACTCATTTAAAATCTCTTGTTTTGTAAAATGAGATATTTCCAGCCCTAATCTCTCTCTGCAAATTTAAAAAATCCTGGACACCACTAAGTTAAGTGGAACGCACTTCCAGTGGAAGTTGTCAACCCCGAATCTGTTGACCAGTTCAAGTCAAGACTAGACAAAGTCTTGAAAAGTGGCCGTTTAGGGACGCAAAACAATTGAGCAGCCATGTGCCCGCTCGATTGCTAGTCCAAAGGTACCCTCTTTGAATGGACCGTAAGGTCTCCTAGGGTACTTCCTTTCCTTGTTACTTCTTGTTACTTCTCGTTTCGCGCCCACTACTCAAAAGTGAATACTGCTCAAGATTGCGTCCGACTACAGTTCAGCTGCTCATCCCCCAATTAACGATCGATATACAAATCTACTTGCATACCATTTATGCAGTCAACCATCTAAATACACGAGAAAATAATATACAGAGGGAATAAATCATCTTGTATATTTGGTATGCTGCCAACTATAAGTTAATTTCGTCTTCGTCTTCTCCTAAAAGTAATTGTAGGTGACATTTCATATTTTCTCTTTCATGTATGAAATTCTCTTCCATTTATCTGAGTACTAAACACATTTTTCACATCCAAGTCAAATATTCAAGCATTTAAATGATTATGGCGTAAAACTAACTCCTCCCCATGATAAAGAAGGGAGAAACTCAAAATCCTCGTGCATCTCCTAACTGAAGAAAACTTTTTACCGAATGCTGAAAGCATAATTGAGATGATAAAATATTTCCTCACACTAACGAGCTATAAAAACAGTAGAGAATATTAGTCCCATTTTTATTTCTACCGCAAGCATAGAGACCCCCATCTTTATGCCCAACTAACAAGCTTCTCTTTCAATCAAACCTTATCTGTGATAAGGTGCATGCACCAAAATGATACTAGCTGCCTATTAAAAGCTATAAAATTCAATTAGCCTTATTGGCGTTTCATTTAAGAGGTTCACCCCTTCCCAGAAATAATTTCAACATTTTGTACAGAGAATTTCAAGGTCCCAGAAAAATTATGCCCCCTAATTCAAGGCAATGTTAATTGACTCTATGCACATAAGGTAGCATTTCATTCTAAAGCGAGACAAATTCATTATTCGCTATTAAGTTTGGCTTTATTAAAAAGTTGGTAAATAATTTAAATGGCGTAAAGACAGAGAAAATTGCTCAGTTTTCTATCGTACAAATAAATAAATTATGTCCTTCCCTTCGAATTCTTTCCTGTAATTATCTCTTATATATCGTTGATTGATACGCCAAATAGGTAGAAGGTACACCTGCCTAAGATCTATCCGCCATAAAAATGCTTTAAGCGAATTCAAATTGATGGTTTTCACAGTTTGTGGGAGCTAAAAAATATAATTTTCGACAACAATGGGTATAAGTTATATCCCAGTGTTTTTCTGAATATACAAGTGGCCTAGGTATTACCATATCCTTTTACAAAGCGATATACTCCGATGGGCAATTCAATCGTGCAGTCATTTTAACAATAAATTTCATGCGTACTTCACGCCTAATTCTCACAAAGACATTTAATTCAATCTCCACTACCCAAGCTCTTTATGCTGATATATGCGAGCATCCTGTATCTTTTCTCTTCCTATTTGATGTCTCCAAACTTCTAAGCTAATTCGATGTTTAAAAAAATTCTTTCATGAATTATTTTAAACATCAATTGAGTGAATCCTTTTTAGTAAAATTATTATTTGAATTTTCAGAATATTAACATCTTACCTTAAACAAAGTTATTTTGAACGAAATCGCCAGGTGATTTGCTCTCAGGTTAAAAAAACGGCATTGATCCATAAAAATGAGTTTCCATTGCCTTTTTTGCTCCAGTGACAAGGGAAAGGGAATTTGCCTGATTTTCTTCTTGGTTAAAAATGAGAAAGGAGAAAAAGAATCATTTCTTCAGTTTCAATTTTCTTAAAACGATTCAGTAGAGAGCGTCATTATTCTGTACACCGAAATTGATGACTTTAGTATTATTATTGTTTGCAGCAAAAGATTTTTGTAATTCAAAGGTAAAATCTACGAGGGAATCTCCAGCAGAAAGTATATAATATCAGATCTGTAAAGAAAGTTGTGAAGCGAGTTGAAGTAAAGATGTGTGAAAGGTATATAGATCATTTGCGAGCATTGTGGACAAGACGTAGCCCTCATTCCTAAAGATATTATGTACTGCATGTTCGCTCAGGCTCCACTTGAGAATACATTGAAGACATGTGATAAAGACATTAAGGTTGGTCATAGAGTGAATGTTCCATGATGTTAGAATTAAGGTCTAAGACAAAAGCAATTGGTAGCTTTGGTTGTTTGTAAAACAACGATTCCTTTGCCTGAGTTGTATATAATCATTGATATGGGCAACTTATAAAGACCAATTTCATTAAAGTGATTCACCTGAAACAGGTGTTAAAGAAATTTATGATTCCTAGAATTTTGGGGACGAGCTTTTTAGTTGTGTCAATATGACCTAAAATAGGTTGGGAGCGGGTCAACCCCTGGATGATTGGCCTTAAATCCTTATAACTAAATATCATGATAATCCCGACCTCTGCATCTTATTCTTGTATGCAAGATGTTACGCATCGACTGAAGAATTTTTCCGCTATGAACCTCTAATGAGATGAAGCTTTTGAAAACTAACCTGATTTCTGACGCGAAGCTGCGCCAAGGGTAACCCTAGAAGTTACCCTTTCTGAAATTTTATCATCATGTCTTTGCTGCAAATGCTTCTAAAGCACCGAAGATTTGTTTAGAATTCCTTGACGCACCCACTTAGGCATATTGGAAGCGTACCAGTATCCAGCTATGGTTACAAATACAAAAAGGGCGTCGGCTTTTAAGTGTTCTCCTCATTGTTTGGAGGTCGTAGTGCTCTAGAGGGCGCTGCTTCTATCATTGCAGCCGAGCTAAGTACAATACGCTGCTCACTACAGGAGATTCCCGGTGCGTTTCCTGTTCTACAATCGGATTTTGATTTAGAGTAACTCACCGAGCGCAGTGAATATCCATACCCTCTGGTTTGCAGTATCCATGAGAAAAGGAGGATGGTTAGGTTATCTTCTTTTGCGAGCCTGGACGTGTAGGAATTGCGGTAAGTGAGGGTGATAATGAGACCGTCAAACAGTCCGCAAAGACTTGGGCGATCGTACTTGCATTTTGCTTTGTCCACTATAACTACTTGGCACGAATCAAATCAACCCTTCGGGCAGCATGGTAAAGAGTTTGACAAAGGGCAGATGCGAACTTAAAGTAACGTGCCATTGTTCCATTACATTCCAATTGAACCTACCCTCTCCTAGTGATTCAACGGCTTCAACTTTATCTCTGACCTTTAAATCCGGAACTTTCGCGGAACGCGCCACACTTTGAATCAGCGCTCCCTTGAACCTGATTGTAGCGACTGCTTGGTCTCTCAGAATATCCAGTACATTCTTCTTGAATGATCCAGGCTGCGGATCTTCGCTCGCGCTACCAGTGCCGGTATGGTGATCCGTCTGGTGGCTCCCGGTTGCCCATCTACTCGGGGTGATTTTGTTTGCAACGTAAGGTGGCATAAAGTTTTCTGATTAGTTTTACTTCCTCAATTCTACATATTATTTTGAGTGTCGGCTGAAAATTTGTCTCTGACAAAGTGTGACTCCCTCCAGCGACTGAGAGTGCATGTTTTGTTTATTTTGCATCAAGGATGTGAACCTTCAGGCACATTCTGAAGCCCATTTGGCCGTAGACTTTCACTAAATTTTTAACAAGCTACACATAATTGTCAGCTTGTGGTTGCCAAAACGCCAGAAAGTAAACACTTCCATGCTTAATTTTTTTTTTATTCAGCTTTTAATTAAGCCTTTTGAGGGTCGCCATTCTGCCTTCCAACAGATAACTCAGTTCTTTGTCGCCAGTGCTCCTTGTGGTAATTTGCAGTGGTATTCCAACTGTTCCAAAGACAAAGATGATATGGAAACTTGGTAAAACCTCCCTTGAGACCTATCGAAAATGCATAGTATCATAGCCTAGTTCGAGAATTAAAGAATCTTGAGAAGTATTTAGGAGGGTTTATTTGGTAGTTGCGCATTTTCATCCAGCAAATCACACTCTTTGAGCCCGGAAATCAAAAGCTGAGTGAAATTTGATTTTTGACAAACTAAAATCTTTTACAAGGCCATTGAGATCTCTATACTTTGAATAGTATGGATTCAACTCAACACTTCTTTCTCTCTCTCTTTCTTTCTCTCTCTCTGACACTGTAGTCTACATCTAGGCTGATCTTTTCCTCTTATGAATTGGGGATTTCTTCTGAAGGTGACTTATTTCTTTCTGGAGGGTTAGGTTCATGAAGATGAGTATTGTGTGGTACTGGTGCAATAGAGGATAGAAGATCGGGATAGGAAATAGCAGGCGTATATTTGCCTCTTCAAAGTTCGGAAGGGTCAAACATGAGGAAGTGGCAGTTGGTTGAGTTGTAAGTAAGTGTGTTCAAGCCTGGGAATGGCAAACTCCATGGATCTTCTTTTTCCTATATATCATCCTGTCAAAGTCATACTATATACTTTATTACTCTTTGAGAATAAATTTTATATTTTTTACTTTACAGCAAGCAATTTTCTTACTTTCCAAAGTTTTCTTGCTCTGTTCACCAGAAAAATGAGATGCCCAGATTTTGCCTTGTTCTTCAACTGACATTTCAAAGTCTGCTTTGTAAGCTTCACACATTCTCAGAGATTCTGCCACACCGAACATTTTGCTGTTGTTTTGAAAAACTATCTTCAGATATAAGAGATTGCATCTGGACAGAATAATTGATGTGTCTTGAAGGTTTACTTAAAAAAATATTATTCTACAAAATTCAAATATTTTTTTAAATAGTATTAACAATGTTATACACTAATTTGTAAAAAGATTAAACCCAAAGCTTTTTATTGTCGCATTATTTTTCAGATGGGCAAACTTAGAAATTCAATGCCCTACCAACAAAAGCAAAGTTTTGGGATCAAAATAGACTTTTTTTTATTTACTATATTTACGACCAATTGGGAAATAACACTTTTAGCCCAGGACAAGAAAGAAGTGAAATTTTGTTACATAGTGTGATATTCTCCGTGTCTTTATAGAGAAGGTCTTTACATATTAAAAGTTACTCGATTGATGCCTGCTACTAAATTCTGGTCTTTTACTTAGCTCTTTACAATTCTATGTACCTTGTAATTTCATGCCCTGCAATGGTCGAAGATTTACAGATTTGAATAAGACTAACGAAATTCAAAAGGAGCTCTAGATTTTCGAGGTAATTGTAAGATTTGTGTGACCTGAAAAATTTGGTGATATGAGTTGATGTCAGAATTAAAGTAGGAATGCAAAGTTCTCTTCCAAACATTTATGTTCTTGGTATGCTATCCGCTCTTTCTGTTGCATATATGCAAATAAGAAGCTGATAAAGGCATGTGGGGAAGGGTTACTTGGAATCATAAGTAGAAATCAGGCAAGAAAAGAAGATATAATTGCGAAATTAAAATAAAAGTTAAATTTGAAAGGAATTAAAATGATGGAGTCTTTTAAATTGTACCGATATGGGAAGGTATATTGTCTATTCCCCAATGAGGGATTTTTTATGATTACCGTGAATTAGCATTATGTAAAGATGATCGGAAATAGGTCAGGGTGAAATTTAATTTTGTCAGAATTGAAGATATATTCATAAATATGATAATTATGAATTAAAAATCGACCTTTATTTAATATTAAGCAAAACTCCGACTTGATATATTGGGCTATTTTTCTTTTAAGGTTGTTTCCGCTGAGTAACTATTTCTCCGTTGGCTTACACGGTTTCTTTGTCAGGCTAAGAAATTGATGTTTATTCTCAATTGTTATATAGAACATTGAAAAGAGTCGGGTGTTTTTACAATAACTATCCATTTATCTTTATCATATGGCGAAAGGGGCGGAAATTTCTTACAACTGAGCCAATGTGAGTACATTGGGATAAAGAGGATCCTCCTACCTTATTATTAACCAATAGCATATAATTCAAGGTGATAAGAGGGAAAACCAGACAGGGTTTGCCTAAGAATCTGTCTTTTGCAAAAAAAAACAATGAAGCAACAAGAAATAAGTGGGCGGTATTAAAGAATTTTCCTACTTAATAGGGAACATTGCTTGTTGATGTCATAGGGGTTAGCTGAATAAGGGAGGCTGGGTCAGCAGGAAAGGGATTGGGAAAATGGAATGCCTGCGTCAGTTTTCAGTTTTAACTTCGGGATGTGTTTAATTTCAGGAGGTAATGTACATTTGTGTGAATATTTGAGCTCTTATTTCATAGCTATCTGATAATCTTTTAATTTTTATTATCATTATACAGGTGGAGTTGGAGTTTGACTATAGGTAAGGATGTAATCCTAACCATAGATAACGAATACTTGATTGGTAGCTCAAAATTAGGCGATTCCATAGTCGGACTATCCAGGAAAAAAACAAAATCGTTCTCATTTCTTTATTTTTAAAGATATTTACCCCAAATTTGGCATGAAGCACCCTGGGACCAATTTAATTCGAGCTGCGAAGTCAAATTTTTATTCGACGAACAGATTCGGCGTGACGAACGAAAGTGTGACTTATTTAATGAAAAAGAAAAAATAAAAACCTAATATTTATAACCGATGTTTGTTATATTCAATTCAATTTTATTTAATAAGGCTGTGTACAATAGGATTCTTAGATACTAAAGAGTGTCTACTATATAAAATTTAAAAATTCCATAGGTTTTCCAGGTCTTTTCCAGGTACTTAAATAAATAAATGGCAAAAATTTTAATTAAAACTGTAATGAAAAATGGGTATATTACATTTAACTACAAACATATTTCATGATATATTCTAATAAATGAAATAAAGTAGGTAGCTTCAATTAAATAAAAAAAGAAGAAATCCCTCCAGGGCCCACACCTGACCAATCTAGCAAACAATTATATTTCCATTAGGTATCATTTAGCTAGACTCCGCATTTGATTTCACTTTTTTTAACTTTATAAATCTTTTTCATAGCCCATAGATGCACTCGTTTGAGGGGTAGAAGAGAGCGCCGCGGTCCTGGAATTCAATCATCTCTCTGAAGATCTCTAGTAGCTTGTCGGGGTCAGCCACCTGCACTGAGGGCATAAGGGTGTTGCCCTCTACCAGAGCCTCCTGGCAAGAAGCACACGTTAGGCGGTTGTGGGCCTTTCTGGAAATGTTCCACTCCGCCGGCCTCGAGAGGTCCAACCTCTCGGATTCTATGTCCAGCTCCTCAACAAACTCTTTGGCCAGTTGGGCGTTGTTTTTGTCTTCTTGACTTCATGGAGTGGGACCATGTGCTCCTTGGCTTCTTCCAGGGTGTATCCAGACAGCTTGATGAGGGAGATGGACCTGATGAGGGTCTTTTCTTGGAAGAACTGTGGTGTCAGTTTGTTGCGGGAATGTGAATTTCCATAGGTTTCCGTTGTTTAGAAGCCATGCCACGCACGCGAGCGTCTGTGGCGAGCTGTCGCTGCTCCCCGCCACAGAGGGACGCGACTATGAGACATCTTAGGGCTGGAGTACATGAGCGACGCTGTGGCGCCACAAAGTCGCTTGTGTACTCCTGGGCTAAGGCAGGCTGGGCCTTTTCAATTTGGGTTTAACATAATTTGGCGTTATTATAAGTTATGTTCTTATAAATCAAGTTATCAACCATTGTAATTATTTATACAATTTTTTCTCAATAAATTTTAAGAAGTTTTGAAGTTTAACTTTGTAGTATTAATACAATATTGGTAGAAGTGAAAGAAAAAACAAAGTAATGGTAATGAGACACCATTAGAGAAGTATGTGCTGTATAAGCTCATATTGGAATACTTATAGGATTAGCCGATAAGCAAGCCTATAATATATCGGCAAGATATGACCGATATCCATATATCGGCAAAGTGGCCGATATGGGCGATAGCGATAATTTGTCGATATTATCGGTGCAACCCTACCATAGATAGCGTATAGTAAAAATATATCCCATAATTTATAGGCTTGTGTCACACCATATATTATGATTGTTCATTAATATTTCACAGGGTATTTTAACTTTAACATACTCCTGGATACTTAAACACAACGCTTTGGTATAAGTACAGCTACAGCTAGGTATCATATGCTGGCTTCCCTTATTTAACACACATTATAACTTATTCACTTAAATAGTAGGAATACACATCTTCCCTACCTACAAGTCCTAGAGCTAACAGGCCTACAACGGCAAATAAATACAATTAACTCATGATTTCAAAATTTCCCAAGATGGCCGCAGCGTCTTACCCAGACTAAGTCATAACAATGATTGGGATCGCCGCCTATCGGGCATAGCGGCAAACACCTGCGCTGACTGTCTCCCGACTATGGAAGCAGCTGACTCCGGAATTTGCGGAAGCTACCAATTAAGTATTCGATATCTTTGTCCTAACCTCTATTCTTTGAGTACATGGATGCCAATCCAGTGTCTAATTTCTGCTATTCGTCATCCATAGATAGGAGAGTGACGATCAACCGCGAAGCCACATTTCTTTGAAGTTAAGATAGATATCGTCAAATTTTGGTCCATGAGGAAGAGGAGAGCAGAGACATACGTTGCCTGTGGTTAGATAAGCCAGAAATGCTGAAACGGAGTTGATTAGGAAACTCAGATTCTGAGGGGTTTTTTTTTAATTTTACTTCACATCAATCATGCATCTCCTCCATTGATTTCTCATAGGGGCTTACTGATAGCATAATGGGGATGTACGTAGAAATAAAAACAAGTGGATAGTAGATCACCCAAGTAGATTTCTTCCCTATAATAAAAAGGTAGGTCACCTTGTAATAATAATTGAGGGGGAGGGGGCAATAATAAAAAAGAGGAGTTTGAAAGTTCTTTCTAGCCCTTTTGAATACTCGCCTTTTCCCGTGATCATATACATACCTAAAATATTTATTTTGTCTCGTACCACTTTGCTGGTCATGATAACTGATGAATGTAAACGTTAGTCACTTTCATCTCACCTACGGTATTTCCATTCTAGTATCCCCCGCCCATTCATCTCTCTGACACTTTCTCTTCATTGCGCCTGGTAGTGTCTTCGTTCCATATGCATCCAGCTCGAAAGGTGTCAGCTATAACATCTTACAGCTTACATCTGCCTTCTTCCTCATCGCTAAATCATCAGTGAAAATTTCCTTAATTGCAGAAATGGGTCGTATTCAGGAGAGTTTACTGTTGCGATAAAGGAACTATTTTGCCGCTAATTTAACTCTAAACCTAATTTAAGTCTAAACCATATGATCCCTGGCGGAGAAATCCTTGCCCTAATTAAATGGTAATAATAAAGTTAAAATATTTATCTGTTCACGCAAAGCGTAGTTAATATGTATCAGCGGCAAAATAATGGAAATGTATGAAGTAAAAGGTGTAATAAAATAAGGTTTAAGCTTATAAATAAAGCTTTACTTGATGGGTAGATGTAATGAGTTACCATCATGACGAATGGTAATTCCTTTCTGTTGGAAGCAGTTTGACCTTTGGTTGGTAATCAGTTCTGATTATCCGAATTTTGCTCTTAGTGTCTTTTAATAAGCTCTTAACCCTCAGTTAATTAAATTCTAATATTTTATCTTTTGTTTCACTTCTAATTCGATCCAGTTCCTTTATCAGAAAGAAACAAGGCTAACAGACTTAAGTCGCGCGCTCTCAATTAAACTGACTAAAATGACCTTATGACCCTATGACCTTCACGACCTTCAAAACTTACGAGTGGGGCAATCTGACCCGTAGTTAGTTTTACTTTAATAATTCCTGGCTAACCTTGGGAGGACCTCGGCAATTATATTCTTCGAATGAGAAGTTAAAAATAACATTAATGGTAACTTATAGAATCGCGTTCACGCGACTCAAAACCACAAAAGAAAGAAGGTTCAAACCACATAACATCACCAGATGCAAAACTGGTTTGAGGTTTCTGTCATTTGTGATCTCGATAGAAACCTTTCAAATTATAGGAAAAGAATAAAGAAAAACCTGTGGCCACTCAAGTGCGGAGGGCTGTAATTCGAGTCCTTAAACTTGCGAATATTTTGTCGCTATTCCAAATATGAATATTTGACATCCCTTTCGTATATTTATATATATTTACTCTGATATATTCAACGAATTGATTAGAGTTTGCCACATAAAATGGTGCTAATGCCTAATTTCTGTCCGAAAGGGTTTGTTCATATCGTTTAATTTAATGGGTTTATCGGATTCTAGTCTCCATTGAAGCTTTAGTGGATTTTCTTTTAAATTTAAAATCTAGGTTTGGATTTGTTAATAAATAAATATCATGTTGATTTTGTAGTCTTTCTAGGAGGGGGGGGGAGGATATAACGCAGTCAAATCAGTCATTTTGAACGTAAAGAAATTTAAGGCAATGTAGCTGATTTGCAAAATGAAATAGATTCTCTATAAGGCTAAACCGAACAGTATAACGATGGTTAAATAGGTAATGGCATAGGCTGAACCTTTGTTGCACTAATGGTCATTTTGTCAATTCGATCTAATAGATATTTAATTCCTCTGGTCGGAAAATTACGGTGGATTTCCATATTCATGGAATGAGACAATTTGGTAATCATTTTCTTTAACAAAACAATGCTTATTATTTAATTTACTGTATACGCTTTTTTTACATTTCATTACTTATTCCTCTAGCATATTTTGCACTAAGTCTAAATCTGTTCTTCTTTTTCGGCGATAGTAAGGCGAAAAATGAGGCAAACCAGAGTTTGATTCCGATTCGGTAGAAATTGGAATAAACCTTGATTTTACCGCCTTTTGCCTTAAGACCACCAAAATTAAAGAACAAATTTGAATAAATAACCTAAAAGTTTAATGAAAAAATAACCTTTTGTATCTAATTATGGGGAGCGAGAAGCACCCATAACTTCTCCACCATTTTAGTGGGATATTCTACTCCTCCCCTGATTTATTTAATCAACTCGTAGTATAGGCAGCTCGAAACCTCAAATAGCCATTCGGAGAAGTATAGTAGGTATTTTTGTTTTTTGTTGTGACTTGTATCAAATAAAACCCTTCTCTATTTCTATGATGCGAAGTTGACTACCAATAGAGTCATGTTTGGCGAGTCAATGGGCAAACACTTCGCAACAAAGTCTCTTCCAATCCACAAAAGCTTTCGAAGAAATTCTTAGAGTTCACCGTGTTATATAGTGACGTCACCTTATAAATCAACTGCGAATTACTTTGCCAATGTGATGCCATCACAAATAATAGACAGAAAAAAAGAGAAAGTAATTCAAACTGTTATTATATTAATAGTGACATCAACCGCTAATATAGATCGATTCGCCATAATGGGCTTGATATAATTAGAGTGATTAAATTTGTTTTTAAGCGATTAAGGTTTTCGAAATATTGAGCAAAACAACAGAGAGACCATTCTTAATCATATATGTTCACCACAAGAGGTCATTCAGTTCAACAACCAGTAAGGCATCTTCTTTACCACTTTCGACAGGGATTCAGAGCACCGGTACATATGTCGTTCGATAGAGATAACGTTACTTCAAAGGAAACTTTGAGTATGCATAAAATCACCTAAAATAAAATATCAGAGTGCATTTGTTTTCTATTGAGGATCCAAACGATTCAAAATCTATATCCAAGGGAGCAACGCTACTCTGATAAACATGTTTGTTAAAGAACTTTTCGTACAGAGTGTGGTTTGCTGTCCTTATAATATTAAGGGGTTTCATTAATTGCTAACGTCGAATAACCGTTGGGATTAAATTAATATTAGATTTTTAAAAAAAAGCATGAAAAGTGAAAAGGGGAACGATAAAAAATATATGATCAAACTTGATCATGACGCAATTGGAAAGATCTATGCACGGAGGGCTAATGAGCAGATAACTGCCGAAAGAGGATTAAAGAGTAATAGTAGGCTGAACACAAAACAAAGTGATAGATCCATCTATTAAATAGAAAATACAAGGATGATCTTCTTTACATAAAGGAAAAACGAGAGATGATGTGAGTCCAGGTAAAATGTAGGCCCCTTCCATATTTCCTGGCCTTGGTAAACTTACTTGGAATGAAACAAACCGAGAAATAGACACAATAATACGATTAAGCGCCAAAGAACCGAGGATTCAGAAGTATCAAGTCAAGCAAAGGATAGAGAATGAGGAGGTAAGATCAGACTTGACGGAAAAACATATGAAGGGAATATGAGTTTTGAACATTATCGCTTTTATTTGTTCAGGTGCCTGCAGTTGAATTGTGCCATTAGACCGTCTCAACCAAAATTGCTCAAGATAATTTTAGCAATGAGTAAATTGGTGGGTTTGGCTTAGCTTGGCTATTTATAGTTGTCATAACAAATGAAATTTGAGAGAGGCTATGTTAATATATTGGCCAGATGCTTGGTAAACCACAGCAGTAGTATTTTGCTAATTGTTTTTGGGTGTGAGTGGGTGGGGATCACTTTCAAACTTACAAAAGAGGAGTAGTATAACATACAAGTGTAGACAGACATCGGAAGCCAAATATATCAATTTCCTATTTTCTTTTAATTAAATTAGAATTGATTGTAATCAGTAGTTAATTTTCAGTAAAGTTGACTCATTCAAACGCTTTAATCTTCGCTCGGGGATTTTCCAATGTCCTGTTGTTTACGTCACAAAATTTGACAGAATTTTGCTTCGTAAAATTTCTTTAAGCTGTTGAAATTTTATGTGCGGTTTGGCTTGTGAAGAGGAAAATTGAAACCACCACAATCGAGGCCATTTTTCTTGAAACGCAAATCAGAATGGGATATTTTTCATCTGCGTGCAAGTGTAAAAAATTCGATTGTTGAGGACACAATTTTAGCGTTAGAAATTAGAAATGCATGGGAATTCTCCCAAACTTTTCCTCGTTTCGTTGAGAAAGTTAAACCATTTCAGGTTCCTTCTAGATTTGTTCCTATTTACATTGTGTCCTAGAGACAGATTCGTTAAATTTTGCTTTAATCTCCCTCCACAGCACCTTAAATACCCTGCTATAATTGTCCACTTTCCATACCTGTACTTTTGCTAACGGTTTCTCATCTTTAAAGAAGCTTTTATTCAAAAATATTTTGGAGAAAGTAAAATTGTTGGTCTTCATTTATCAATTTATTATGTAAGAATAATTACACTGTCCAACAATGATTTTGCTACAAAAATGAGAAAGTTTTCTATTGTAGTTTTTTGCGTAGATTACGAAAATGACTATTTTTCATGAAATGACTTTAGGTTTTTGTAATCTCACATTTAATTTTTTATTAATATTAGATTATTCAGTATAGAAAGGTATGAAATATTTGTTATCATTTTTACTTTATTTGACAAAAAGTACAAAGATAACTGAAAACAAAAAATAATGAAGATTTAAGATTTTTTCAAAATTGCTGAAATCTATACAATAGTCATATATTTTTATGATATTTAGGATTCTTTCTATTTACAACATCTTGTCTGTCTCTGTGAAGAGTCCACCAGAAGTCAGCAAGTATTGCAGGACTCGATTTTCCTTTATAACGATTTTTTCTAATAGTAATATCTTGGTGGAATCTTCAACCCTGCTCATCGTTGATGTCTGCTAGATTCTTTGGAAAGAAAGACAGATGAGAATGCAAAAAATGCGGTGTGATAGAACGTGTTGAAGCTGCGTTTAATTTCAACTCCTACCCCGTATTATTTAAAACCACGATGCTGCCCACGTGCATCTTCGATTCGAGGCTTGGAGTCTTATCTCAGCTACCGGATGCCAATGTTTAAACAAGAAGGTTATCGTCCCCCCGTTCGCCCCCATACGCCGACCTCGCCAGATCGAGTTAGGCTTATGAACAGATAAGGCATTGTTCCCCGGCCCGGCTATGCGTTCCCTCCAAGCTTCCACTCCATTTTCCCCCACGCCAAGGAGATGTCCTGGCTATTTATATGGAAACTTTACCACTAAGATCAGATTGGAGATCCAGATTTTCGTCGCGAAACATCACCACGACCCTCTCTCCCTTTGTGCGCCAAGGGACCTCGACCTCGAGATTCACCATCACTTGTCCAGAAGGAGGACAATATTCCTTGAGTGCCAAAGGTTCGAGCCTTTCCGACGCCAAGTCCCAAGGCTTCCCCCCCCCCCTGTTGTTCAAGGGAGAACAACATTAGAACAGCCATTGTTCGTTTTGAGCCCTTCGCCAAGAAGCGGTTCTCTTCCCCCCCCCTGTTGTTCAAGGGAGAACAACATTAGAACAGCCATTGTTCGTTTTGAGCCCTTCGCAAAGAAACGGTTCTCTCCTTCCCCCCTGTTGTTCAAGGGAGAACAACATTAGAACAGCCATTGTTCGTTTTGAGCCCTTCGCCAAGAAATGGTTCTCATCCCCCCCCTGTTGTTCGAAGAGAACAACCTAGAACAGCCATTGTTCGTTTGGAGCCCTTCGCCAAGAAACGGTTCTCACCCCCCCTGTTGTTCAAGGAGAACAACATTAGAACAGCCATTGTTCTTGAGCCCGTAGACAAGAGACGGTTCTCATTCCCCCCTTTGTTCAGAAGAGAACAACCTAGAACAGCCATTGTTCTTCCAGCCGTTCGTCGAGAAACGGTTCTCCTTCCCAAGACGCCTCGTCAGGATTCTTTTATCCCCCCCCTTCGGCTGGAACTCGCCAGCGGACCGAATATTCCTTCAAGTACCTTCCACTGCACCACTAGTGCCAAAAGTTACGTAAGCCAAACTTCCCCTTTGAGTATTGATCCCTTTTGTCAATTCTATCCTGTGCTTTAAATTGTTTATCGAACCATCCCATCTCTTTAACTCTATATTTGTTTTACCTTTTTTAATCCCTTAAATCCTTGGATTAGCCCGAGTCTCCACGACCCTTTCCATTCTGTTTATGTCAATATTTTCCGTTTTTGTGCTTTGTTTATAGTTATTATTAATAAAACTCTATTTTGTTAATGATAGCAATATTATTATCCTTGAGCTCAGTTCCACTTCTTAAGCATATCGAAGATACATAATATCGGCCGCGAGACAGTAAACGCACTCTAAAGATAATTAAGGAAGTTCCCTCAACGAATAGTGTAATATATGGTATCGTCGGGAGTCATTCTACGACATATATATATATACTATTTAAATTTGGTATCAGGTGTGTAAGGTTTAACGCTATATCTTTGCAAACACTGGTCTCAGTCGAGTAAAGCATAGTGTTATTCGTTATAATAATAGAATATAGCAGTTCCCTTTTGTTTTAACGATTGCTATCCCCTTTTTTTTAAACTTAAGAAGCTGGAGTAGCTCAAGGAACGGTTATAATAATTTGTTTGTGTTTTTTTTTGTGATTTTAGTCAGTGGTTATTTAGATTGAGAAACCAAGTACGAGTAGTTCAGTGCCAATATTTAGGTAGGCTAATTCTATAGAGGCATAATTCTTGTTGCGAGGAATTTTAGTTGGTTGACTATTGCGCCCCCAAGTGCAAAGATGACTCAGTTTGAAATCTTTAAAGCACAAGGAGAGTCCTGTGGACTTTCCGGAAAAGAACTAATTGAGTACATTCAAGAGGAGCAAAGAAAAGAGGTAGAAAGAGAAAGAGAGGAACGGATAAGACAAGCTGAGCTTCAGATTGAATTAGCTCGGATTAAAGCAGAAGTTCAAAGAAAAAAGGTAGAAAAAGAAAGAGAAAGAGAGGAACGGGAAAGAGTAATCCAACGAGAAGAACGAGAAGGAAAAATACAACGAGAAGAACGAGAAAAAGAAATCCAACGAGAAGAAAGAAGGACGGACTCGCGCTCCTTCCCAGGAAAGTTGACAAAGTTTCTGAGCCCCGTAAAACCCCAAAACTTCTTTCCCCAAAACCAACAACGGGACTCCAAACCTCCCGTTAAGACTTCTCCTCCATCTCTCTTCCCGAAGCGACCAACCATATGCTTCACCTGTGGTGTAGAAAACCACATGAGCTGGAATTGCCCCCAAAATTCTAGGCTTAAAAGCGGACCAGCCCACCAAGTTCACCAGATTAATGCAACCCCGGCTCCCCCGGTGGTGCAGACCCAAGCAGAAACTTCTCCCCCTCCGTCAGGCCACCAGGTAAATTTTGTTTTTGGTAAAAGTTCATCGGGAACTTTGAAATATGAGGAGGGCAGCGTGGACAGCTGCCGAGTATTGACTCTCGTCAGGGACACAGGATGTACGTGTTTCATCGTGTCCGACGAACTCCTCCCAGTGGCCTCTAACCACGAAAAATTTGCGGTGGTACATGACCAACTTGGGCGGGCGAACCGATTCCCCGTCGCTAGATGTTACCTGCAGTGTCAATATTATAATGGCTGGACTGAAGTCATTGTAGCACCTATACAATTCTGTTCCGTACTTATAGGACAGAGCCCCCAAATAAGTTTCGACCCTGTGTTTCAGGCCGCCCTTCCTCAAAGCCGAGATAAGAAAGAAGCCCAGGAGCCCGTCCCCATCAGAACCCCGATACCGTCGGATTTCTCGGAGACCCCTAACCAGGACTCTAGGACCTAAAATGAGGAGTGTGAATCACTAACACCCTTAGGTGATAAGGCCCAAGACAAGGACACGGAGACTGTCCCTGGACCCCAAGAAAAAAAGAACCCCCAACGCGCCCATGGAGATACCTTCGTAGAACTGGACGAAGCAGCGGCGCTTGAAGAGGATTGCCCCGCGGAGTCCCTTAATGTAATCCAGACAGTGTGCATCCAACCTGATGCCGATTACCCTCCTCCTTCCCTACCAGGCGAGTCTTTAGAACCCTCTGACCTGGATAGTGACGCGCAGCTGACACCACGTCAGAAGAGTCAGCTACAAGAACTAATTAAATAGAATCACCATTTACCCACCCTATTAGCTCTTTTTGAGCGACTGCGTAAAAATGGCCTCAGCATTGGCCCCAGCAAATGCCATTTTGCTCACGAAACCACCAAATATTTGGGTTTCAAAATAGGACAAAGCAAGTTAGGTCCCCACGAGAACAAGATTAAGGCAATCGCCCACATGCCCCTCCCGATTACAAAGAAGCCATTAAGATCGATCCTAGGATCAGCTTCTCCCTATCAGCGATTTGTTCCGAATTTCGCTGCAATTTCGGCCCCCCTATGCCCCCTTCAGGAAAAGAATTTCTCCAATCGTTTACGTTGGAATGATGTCGCTGTTTCCCATTTTAATCAGCTCAAAAGTAAGTTCATTTCTGCCCCCATTTTTAAGTTGCCCAACCCGGAAAAATCCTTTGGGGTTAAGACCGACGTGATCAACGAGGGCATTGGAGGTGTACTCCTTCAATACGTGGATGACAGAACGAGTCATCCAGTTGCATATGCTAGTCGTCAATTATTACCACGCGGAAAGAGATATGCCACTAGAGAAAAGATAGCTCTATCAATTATCTGGGTCATAGACAAATTCAAGCTGTACTTAATATGTAAAGAATTTCAAATAGGAACCGACCACCGTCCGTTAGCCTATATTAGGAATTTGAGACACTCAAACGGCCGCATCATGCGCTGGAGTTTACTCTTGCAAGAGTATCAGTTTAAAATAAATTAGATAAAAGGTTCCGATAACCAGGTCGCCGATCGCACTCAGTAGGAATGCGTTACCGAATAGCGTAGAATAATTGTATTCATAGGATAGGAATCTCCATGTAGGTATATACCGTCTTGTACGACTTAATTTAAGATTCTTTTGTAATATAATTAATTAATGTATATGTCTGAATTTTGTAACGCTCAATGTCTAATTTTTGTATGTATATATATTTGTTCTTATTAATTTACGTATAAATTATTTTGTCCCGTATGTACTAAGTTTATATCATTTCATTGTTCCATGCCCTTTTTTTTTTCTCTCTGATTAAGTTGTATTAAAGGTTATTTTCCCCTGTAATCTAAAGATCAAAATGATCATATGTATTGAGGTAATACTAGTTAGGTGCAGGAAGGTACGGTTGGTACAAGAAAACGAGTTCCCCACAACGGAGCTCTATCGTTGTCCCTTCTTTCTTTTTTTTTCGAAGTGACAACTTCCCCTGGAATGGAGGGGTGTGATAGAACGTGTTGAAGCTGCGTTTAATTTCAACTCCTACCCCGTATTATTTAAAACCACGATGCTGCCCACGTGCATCTTCGATTCGAGGCTTGGAGTCTTATCTCAGCTACCGGATGCCAATATTTAAACAAGGAGGTTATCGTCCCCCCGTTCGCCCCCGTACGCCGACCTCGCCAGATCGAGTTAGGCTTATGAACAGATAAGGCATTGTTCCCCGGCCCGGCTGTGCGTTCCCTCCAAGCTTCCACTCCATTTTCCCCCACGCCAAGGAGATGTCCTGGCTATTTATATGGAAACTTTACCACTAAGATCAGATTGGAGATCCAGATTTTCGTCGCGAAACATCACCACGACCCTCTCTCCCTTTGTGCGCCAAGGGACCTCGACCTCGAGATTCACCATCACTTGTCCAGAAGGAGGACAATATTCCTTGAGTGCCAAAGGTTCGAGCCTTTCCGACGCCAAGTCCCCCCCCCCCTGTTGTTCAGGGGAGAACAACATTAGAACAGTCATTGTTCGTTTTGAGCCCTTCGCCAAGAAACGGTTCTCTTCCCCCCCCTGTTGTTCAAGGGAGAACAACATTAGAACAGCCATTGTTCGTTTTGAGCCCTTCGCCAAGAAACGGTTCTCTTCCCCCCCCCTATTGTTCAAGGGAGAACAACATTAGAACAGCCATTGTTCGTTTTGAGCCCTTCGCCAAGAAACGGTTCTCTTCCCCCCCCCCCCCTATTGTTCAAGGGAGAACAACATTAGAACAGCCATTGTTCGTTTGGAGCCCTTCGCCAAGAAACGGTTCTCACCCCCCCTGTTGTTCAAGGAGAACAACATTAGAACAGCCATTGTTCTTGAGCCCGTAGACAAGAGACGGTTCTCATTCCCCCCTTTGTTCAGAAGAGAACAACCTAGAACAGCCATTGTTCTTCCAGCCGTTCGTCGAGAAACGGTTCTCCTTCCAAAGACGCCTCGTCAGGATCCTTTTATCCCCCCCCTTCGGCTGGAACTCGCCAGCGGACCGAATATTCCTTCAAGTACCTTCCACTGCACCCTAATGAAAAGTTACGTAAGTCAAACCTCACCTTTGAGTATTGATCCCTTTTGTCAATTCTATCCGGTGCTTTAAATTGTTTATCGAACCATCCCATCTCTTTAACTCTATATTTGTTTTACCTTTTTTAATCCCTTAAATCCTTGGATTAGCCCGAGTCTCCACGACCCTTTCCATTCTGTTTATGTCAATATTTTCCGTTTTTGTGCTTTGTTTATAGTTATTATTAATAAAACTCTATTTTGTTAATGATAGCAATATTATTATCCTTGAGCTCAGTTCCACTTCTTAAGCATATCGAAGATACATAATATCGGCCGCGAGACAGTAAACGCACTCTAAAGATAATTAAGGAAGTTCCCTCAACGAATAGTGTAATATATGGTATCGTCGGGAGTCATTCTACGACATGCACCTTTAGTGACATACTATGTACATCCCAACTCATCCCAACAAATTCTGAACAAGAATTTGGTAATTGTCTGATGTGTCCCTTTCAAGGAGGCCATTACATACACCTTTGAAACTATGTCAGACCTCAAATTCTGGCTTGCTTAATTTTGCCTCAAATTCACTATCTGCCATAAGTTGTCGAATCTGAGGCTCAACAAAGATACCTTTTTTAATTTTAGCATCACTAATCCTGGGAAATTTTGTTTTTAAATATGAAAATGATGGGTGGTCATGCCTTAAGGTTTTCAGAAATTGTTTCATTAAACCTAATTTTATGTGAAGTGGTGGCAAAATTATGTTTTTTTCAGAAACCAATGGTTCACGTATGACATTATGAAAACCTACTTTTGTCTCTTCTCTTAAAAGCCATTCTGAGCGTATGTAACGTTCTCTCCGAGCTCTACTGAAATCCAGTTAAAATGACTACTACCTTAAGGTCAGGACAAATAAGAGCGCGCCGATGAGGGCGCCAAAGAGTCCGCGAGGACTCTGCGACCGGATCAGCGTTTCGCTCTTCCTCACACCGACTACAGGGCAGGAATACGGGCAGCTATTCGTACTGTTTGGCAAAGATGATGGGAGACGGTCGAAGGGAACTTAAAGATGCGTGCCATTGCGCTATGACTGTTCCCATGGACCTATCCCCCAATGCCGCGGCGGCTTCAGGTTGCTTTCTGTCGTCTCCGAATCGGACACACTCGTGTGACGCATCGCTATTTGATGGAGCGCTCTCCTGCGCCCTATTGCGACGACTGCGTCGTCCCCCAGACTGTTCGGCACATTTTTGTCGAATGTCCCAGTCTGGGTGATCTTCGCACACGATACTTGTCTCGGTACCGGGATGGGCAGGGTCGCTACCGCCTGTCCCTTGTACTCGGGACGGATTCATGCACATTGACTTGTGGACTTGTTGACGTTTTGGGGGAGGCCGGGCTTCTTTCCCTTTATTTAAGGTTCTTTCTTGTTTTTTTGTTTGTTATTGTTTTGTTTGTAGGTTGAACTCTCCTGCACCGGGGTCGGGGGACCTCCCCCCCGTTGCCGGAGATTGCTTCCTGATTGTTAAGTTTTTCCAATATTTATCATTGTTATGTTTTCATATTTTCATTTTAAAGTAGCCTAGTTCTAGGCTGTCGTGTTTTTCGGCGACTTATGCCCAAATGGGCAGTTGCCAGATGGGCTTTATAAAATTTAAAAAAATAATCAGGACAAATCAACCATTTATGTTCACTGTACTTAATGCTTTTTAAAATTAAATCTAATTTTTCATAAGTTTCTTTCAAAACAACAGAGTGAGATACTGGTCTCGATGGTAGTTTATTTCCATTATGCAGAAGCACGGCTTTACTCCTATATAAAGAAGCGTCAATGAAAAGTCTCCATTGACTGGGTTCATTATGTATATCTAATTCTTCAAAGAGACGCGGAATATTATTACAGTAGCATAAATTGTTGGGAAATGAAAATTTGTCTTGTAAATTGTTTGATCGAATGCGAAACTTAGTAATTCGTACATCTTGTGCTACTAAATTTCTTTCTTTCAGTCTCGAGGCCAGTAATTCACTCTGTTGCTTTGTTAAGTTTAGATCTCTTACAAGATCATCTAGATCAAGTTGTGAGAAAGGGTTTGGAGTAGTATCATCAGTTTCAGGAACATAAATTACAGTTTCTGGTTCACATGATTCCATATCTGATTCATCAGAATTAGACAAAACAATTTCTGCAGGTCCTTCAGGTACTGGAATGGCTTTTGAGTGAGCTATAGGCCGAATAGCAGATCTAAGGTTGGAATATACCACAGCTGAAGCTCACTTCATTGTTTAACCTAAAAGTATGGAAATTATATGCATAAAATTTAATTTATAGTTATATACATATGTGTGAATACAATAAAGTGGTTTTAACCTAAATAATATTCTATTTAAAAAAAATAATATTACAGTATACTACTTCAAAATATAGGTACAATGGACAATAAACAATTACTTACTTTGTATGTCTACCAAACAGAAATAGAAGTCAGTGGCATGATCTTGGGGCTCTCGCCATACCATTGGAACACCAAATTGAAGGCTTTTTATTTTTCCTTTAGACCATTTTGATAAAGAATTAAAGCATGTGCAACAGATATGTGGCGCCCATGGTTTTTCTTGGTCGCCAATTTTACATCCAAAATACAAATTATATAGTTTTTTCACTAGAAAAGAAATTTTTCTTTGATTTTTTTTAAATGTTACTGGACCACATATGTAGCAGAATTTATTTGGGCTGTTTTACACTGTCCTCTTGGCATTTTAATTAAAATTGTTGCTTTTATTTAGTTAAATAACCTAAAAATAAGAAATCAAAGAATGAAGTTCGTTAAAATCTTGACAAAAATAGTAATTGGCAACTTTCAAAAAGTGGAGTTATTTCGATAAAAATGACTTCCATTTTTTAAATCGATACATAAAACTACATTAAAAAATGTCATTCTAATCTTTGTAGTCGACAAAAAGTTAATTTTTGTTAAACAGTGTTATTAGACGAATTATTCGGATCCTTTTAGGGAGTTTTATTTTGTTTTAATCCAGTTTGGATGTGAATACAAGTTTAGAATATGGCACCTTCCTTTAATAAGGAAATACCCTGCCCAATTTTACTAAAGAGGAAATTAATGTCTTAACTGAGTGGATTCAGACAAACTATGGAATTAGAGGGTTGCTAGGCTTAAATCGAATTTGTCAATGCCGCCTAAATAGGATTGAATTAAGATACGAAATTATTCTAACTCTTTATATGATACAGAGTCAACTATGGTATTATTAATTGGGAATAAAACATTTATACAAAAATAACTATTAAAAGAAGTTACAAGGAATTGAGTAAAAAGTGACGAGTTAAACCAATTACCAACAGCCCAAGTATCTTTGTGTTGGTTGAATGAAGTTCGGAAATTTGGTTCAAAATTACAAATAATTCCGAAGTTCATTTTGCGTTAGCGAGGAAAGCTAAAGGTTAAATTTGGGTAGGCACATTTCTGGCCTAGAGTTCCTTTGAGTGAATGCAAGAATGTCTTGAATTACGAGATCCTTTGAATTGACAATTCGCAATCGAGGAGGAAAGCACATGAATTAGAGCATAGCTCTCTTATGTATGTTAAATAATTGATTAATGCATTATTTGTAGCCTAGCACCGACTATTTATACCAAAGATTCCTATTAGAGTAATAAATACCATTTGCTTGACCTCTACCTTGAAGGGGAGGCCGTATTTTCACAGGGTCAACCAGAGCAGAGGATATGTGATTGAGGAACCCGTTTTTTTCTGTGAGAAACTTGGGCGAAATGATGTCAGGGTATGAGACAAAGTAAAACTCTGCTTAACTCGATGACTGCATTAATTAATAAAGGTAGAATTTAATTGTTAGTCCACTTTGGGGGATGTTTCCGTTAATATCTAAAGTTTATGTCCTTTATCTTACAATGCATCCTGTGTAAAGTAGTTCAAACTATCGATATACCACACATGGCCTAATGTGGGGCCATATTGTTAGGGTAAACTTTGCAGGCGATGGCTAAGTAGATATCATTAATTACGTAAGGCTGCCAGATGCTCGAGCTTAGTTCTGCTCAGAACTTGGCGTTGTTTGGTCATTTAATTAAAACTACTTCCTACAAAAATGCTGAGTGTGGTGGAGTTAGCTGGATTACTATGCTTATTAAAGCCTATGAGGATAAGAGGTCAAGGACTGAAAAAAAAAGGGAGCTGGGACTGAAGAAATCTCTGAATAAAACGTCCTTAATCTATAGGATAGCGTAGACAGTTGGATCAATATAATTTGTAAATTTTAAAAGAAAATCAAACAATAAGGTCATCTGCAGCAAAAGGTTTGTTAGAATAAACCAATAAAGAAAAGTTTAAGAAAGAGTGAAAATATGTATGAGGGAGATGAAAAGTGCAAAACCTCCTGCAGCGTTGGGGACGGGAAGGCAAGTAATTAGCTACATGCAGATTACTGCATTGTTGACCATGTTGCAGGTGATATCCACTTGTGGTAAACATAAGATGAGATCTGTAGAAAATTGTGTTGTCGAGTTTGTAAGCCCTAAACTCCAAAGTTCCAAAGTCTGTGTCAGGTTGAGAGACATTGCCTTGTACACACGAACCTCTCCAAAAGGTTCCTTGCGGTTTGATTTGTTTGCGCCATAATTTTATTTGAAAATTTGCCTTTCCCTTTCAGATTGTGACAACTATAGCTGTTTAGGCCTAGAACTAATTGTGTTCTCCAAAAAACAAATTGGATGTAATAATACTAAGGAACTTTAATGCAATTTAATTTTTTATGCTTAAATTACTACATATTCTTATATGGTTATTTCATATTAGTTGAATTAACAGTATTATAAGTAAACACCTGACATTAAATCTGTGCTAATTTAAAATGGTTTTCCCTGATTCATAGACTTCTGCATTCTATTGGGCTTCGAGTCAACCCGAATTTTCGCAATTCTTACGAAGGCCTCTTATTTACGATGAGTTCTCAAAAATGTTAATATGATTTTTATTATGCCTGGTTTATTCTATTCCTGAACCGGTATACAGCAAGGTTCTTCTTGCGGGTTCAGATCTGTTCACTTTGGGGCACAAGTTAGGAATATGAATTCTCATGTTCTTGAATACAAAGTTGAACAAATTGAACGATTTGAGTATTTGAATAATAATTTCATTTTAGTTTGGGTATGACTTATGTTTTTTTTATCAAAGTTATTTCTAATAATTCTTTTATAATATGAAAAAACAAAATGGTGAAGTTCAGAAATAAATATAAGTATAGAAATTTTGTGAATTTTTTAAAAGCCCCAAAATTACAAATGGTGAAGTTCATAAAATTTATTTTTATATATTCTCTATAACTATATCTTAGAAACGTGATATTTAGAACAAATTGACGATGAATAATATATATATATATACCAGCAATGGCTTCGCCACTCTTCCCTACGGTGGGAGCTTGCGTTTCGCTACTAAGATTAAAGTTTAAAATCTAATAAAAGCAGCTATGGTTAAATTTTGATAAATTGTCTGAACTCTGAAAATTATACTAATTTTAAAAAGGAACTCTAAACTATTTGCACCCTTTTAAAATATCACGTTGCTAAAATATAAAGTTATAGAAGAAGAAGATATATAGAAATAAATATTCTAAACTTCACCATTTGTAATTCCTTGGGTTTTAAAAAATTCACAAATTTTCGATACTTATATTTATTTCTGAACTTCACCATTTTGTTTTTTAATACTATAAAAGAATGATTAGAAATAACTTTGATAAAAAATAGATAAGTCATTAACCAAACTAAAATGAAATTATTATTCAAATACTCAAAAAAATCCCATTCTTAAATTATAGAGTTAGTGATGATGATGACTATGATTATGATGAAGTGATGATAAGATATGCATTCCTAAAAGCGTCAACTACATCATTAGGGAACATATACCAATGCATACCAATGAATCATATCCTATAAACTAAATCCTGTAGATACACTACATGTATATAGCGAGTGGTTCGAGAGTACTGATTTTATAAAACACTAACGATTTCCTACATGAATTATTAAATGGTTGCCCAACGTATATCTGAGGTACCTCCTGACTTCACAACGATAATAACAACGGTGAACAGGAAGTGAATCTTCATAAATTCACATGTCTTCCTTTCTCCTAGTTTAGCTAGATAGGAATTACGGGCCACTGCCTCATTAGAGAAACCTTGTTCCTTTTTATCAACAGGGTGGAGTGAACTGTGAATTGCTATTTCCTCTCTAATGTAAGATCAACTCAACATCTGATTTGTTGCCAGAGAAAGGTTATTTCGGGGCTTGGTACCAAGTTCCAGCTTGATTTTTCCGCGGACTTTAGCACATACTTATTTGACTACACCATTTACGAACATATCTTTTATTGTCCCATTATCAAAATTTTACAAATCCCGGATTGCTCAGAGAAATAAGGAATGGAACCAACTTAGACTGTGAAGAATAGATATCGTAGAGTCAGTGCAGGGGCTAAAATAGAAACAAGTAACCATTCTGCCTTGGAACCTAGTCTGTTCAAGCACATACGAGCATAAACGTCGAAATAAATGAGGGATATGGCGTTTTATTCCACACCATTTATAAGTAAACTACAATCATTAACAGATGAAAAATAGGAATAAAAGAAGGAGTTTGAGAAGTATACCGTATTTCTTATACCAAAGTTGGCAGCGTTGGTTGAGAAAGTTTTAAATACATCTGAAACAAAAGGAAATCAAAAGTAATGGGAGTGATTAGAGGCGCCTTTACTTTGGTGACGAGATCGTATTAGACTCCTAAATTTTACCAAAAAACGGATGGATAAAAAAAATATAAGAAGCAATATCTAAAGAGTAAGAAAAATCCATTAAATAAAGTCGAAAATCATGAATAATAACTATATTTTATGAAAAACAGATATAATTGGTGTTAATAGTTTAGAGCATTTAGAGACGTTTACATCTGTCGGAATTGGTTAGTGATATACCCAATGACCATTTTCGGTCGGCTAAATAATGTTATCGGCGTTAGATCTATCGGGAAAAGCTTTTGAGCCAAAGATTAAATTATAAATTAATTGATGGATTAATTGACATTCCTGTGTTCTTAAATTTTAAGCAGAATTTCTTTTGGATTGCGACAATTTTTCCTCCAGTCTGTCCACTCACGAATATTCTTATCAATTTCCATCTCACTTTATCTGATTTTTCAACGAAATGTCAATTCAATGATTTCTTCTTTTAGTCAGATCGTACACAAAACGCCGTTTCTTCAAATCAGAGCATCCCCTTCATACAATGCATTTTTGCCAATTGTGTTGCTATTATTTGAGATAAGATATTCTGTGTTCTCATCCGTTGCGCCTGTGTTTTATAAGGGCAAGAATGTCAAACTCACTTCTGACGAGTTATCTTCGACCAGCTGTAAGGCTTAAACATCTTAAATAGACTCTTAATCTTTTGCTTCTTCAACATACAGATGAGGCTTTGGCCCTTCAAAAAGACTTTATGTACGTAATATGTAAGTAAACACTTCGCTTAATGTTTTCTTATGAACCCACTAAAGATAAAAGCTAATAAATGTATGTGTAGATAAATGGCCACATTAAGCATTCCGGAGGGCCAGGAGGACATGTACCTTAAAATATTTCTTCCTTGTGGAGAAAGCCGGAAAAGCGAGCCTCATGAGAAGAATCGTGGGAACGGTAGCCGGTGAATAACAGTAACTGCTTACCCTGTTTGATCTCCCCGCCTCTTTGGGAGTTGGAGCTAACATTTGTTTTAAGGCGACCACATAAGGCCCTTAAACGACGCTCTAACGATCCAATTACCTACGAGACCCATTAACCCGTGGTTATGTCAGAAAAAAGCTGTGTTAGTCAAAAGACACACCAAGGAGTGTGGCGGTTAAGAGTCTCTCTAATTTGCAAGCCGACTTGGGCACCTCAGTGCCAACCTCTGCACTTTTCGCTCTCACCAGATGCGAACTCACCATTCGCCCTCTCCTCTGTAGACTTGACCTTTCTCCCTTAGATGGGGCGGTGATCCGTCTATAAACAAGCCCCGGAAAGAAAGAGAGAGATTCGAATTCGATAAGAAAGAAGAAGGTTCATTTCGGGAAGATCGATCCTTCAGCCATACAAGACGATTTCCATGAGAAACGTTAGGATCAGATTGAGAAAATCGATCCGTCCTCCCCAGGCTGAATTAACATAAATCGTCAAGCTTTGTATCGGTGCCATACGAAGAATCCTTTACAGACTTAGAAGAAGTCTGACTGGAGAAAAGTAAACCCGCTCACACTCGAGTGACTCTCACATCTCAAGCTCCGTAAGAGTGAGAGGAAAAGAACCCAGCCCCAACGACGTTCCATACTTTAATTAAAGGAAAAATCTCACAGAGTATCCCAAAAGCTAGGTGGACACTCTACGTTGAAGAATCAGACACCAAGAGGCGTCAAGATCACTCAGAAGAGGATTCTTGGAGCGAGAAGCACTGTAACTCTATCCGTATTCTTAATTTAACCAGAGGCAAGTTTGTAATAAGAAGTGACCTCGCCTCCTCTCTCTCCCACCATACGACTTCTACGAAATTCAATCATCGGCCACGGCAACACTCCAAAGCGAGAGATAAGCCCTCACGTGACATCCCGCAATCCCTGATCCCTCCTATCATGTAAGTTACAAAGAACATTTATATTCATATTGCGATAGTTTGAATTTAGTACGTCTCTCTTTATAAGGGAAGTAGAAAACAGGTTTCGTGCAGCAAAAAATAAAGAGATATCAAGACGCGCACTGAGAAGAATATTATTAGAAGCTGGGCTTAAAGGATGTATGGCTAGAAAGAAGCAGCGGCTCTCTCAGGTGAACAAGAGAGCATGAAGATTTGACTGATGATGATTGGGCTAAAGTTGTTTTGTCTGATGAAAGCATCTTTGAGTTAGGTTATCGATATTAGTTCCATTAATATATTACACTTGTACACCTTTTTATTGGATACTAAATTTGATCAGTAAAATCTGTATTTCTCATCAGATTTTTGGAACCCCTGGAGCTGTTTATGTTCGTCAAAGAGTTGGGGAAGTTTATGATCCAAGATGTGTTCTCGAAACAGTCATATTTGGAGGTGAAAGTGTAATGGTTTAGGGCTGCATGTTTTCTTTGGATCCAGGATTGTTTTTCACTTGTCAGGGCATAATGAAATCCAACACTTACACCAGCATTTTAGACCAGGTTTATCAACCTTCCTTAGTTAAATTTTCAATGATGACATACTAGATTGCGGAACTTTCCAACATGACAATACTCCATGCCACACATCTTGAGTCTCAAAGGGTTGGTTTGAAAAGAAAAGGGTGACGTTGATGGAATGGCCCTCTTCAATCTCCCTCTAAACCTCAACAGCAGTGAACATTTGTGGTTACTCTTGGGCATAAGAGTAGGGGTGCACAAATGTTCCTTAAAAAGTGAATTAACAGCCAAAATTCCTGAAAAGTGGCAGAAATCTGAGCCAACCACCTACGCTAACTTAGTTTCAGGTATGCAAAAACGCATAAAAGTGGTTATAATAGCAAAAGGACACATAAAATATTAATTATTGATAGAATATGTGCAAAAATCTTTATTTGTGTTATGCCAAGTATAAAAGAAATGAGTTTAATTATATTCTTCAACCAATCATACCTTCTTCATAATTTGGGCCAAGGCTGTATAATACAAAAGTTAGGAAGCAGGGCATAAACCAGAATTACCTTAATGTTTTGGTTAAAAAATATTTGTTTTGGAAATGATAAATGTAAGTTAGTAACTCTTATACCTGGATTTTAAACAGTTTTAAGCTGCTATAGATTGTTCAAGGGAATTTCTGAGTTCATATTTAATTGTTTTATTAGTTTGCGTTGATACATCGTACCGAAAATGCAATTTTTAATTTTCTTCAATTTTCCTCTATGAGAGTGAGTCCATTTTTCCAGCAGCGCCAACCTCATCTCCAAGATGTTCTTGGCTGCTATTTTATAAGAACCGACGACACATTACGATTTCAATATGTCGTCCGTCGGGTGCCTATTCAGCGAGCAACCTCTACCATCAGAAAGCTCGAGGGCAAATAAAGGGTCTTTTACTAACGAAAGAAAAATATTTTAGGAAACTCTTTGTTAAACAAGTTCTAATGCAAGCGTGAATTAACATTGAAGATTTTAAAGATTTATCTGTTGTTTCATTATATTTTTCAATTTACCACAAGAAAGGATAACGAGATCTGCTCTCGTATTGTTTCCCTCTTTTAACAATATGCTTTTCGTCCTGGGAAAACAAAGAACACACATAACAAGGATTGTTTCGTCTCCTTGTTTCTTGTAATTTCTTATAACTCATCGCCAACATTAAGGAAAAGTTATCTCCTAGTTTCTCTTTGGGGGAGATTGAGATAACTTTTGCAATTCGAAAAAATAAATTTCCTACATCTTCCTATTTTTGCGCATATATTTCTTAGTGGCCATTGTGATAATATATTCCAGTTCTAAGTTGGATTTTATGTTTGAAGGGAAAATGATTTAATTACTTTTATAGATCGTACACTATAAGCATATTTGAGATTTATAATAAAACCACAAGTTTTTTAAAACAAGCTTATTGCCTCATTTATGTAACGAAACCATATTGTTTTGATTTGTTGGTAACTAAACCCTATTGCTTTTATTTTGTCATTTATTTCATTTATAATATAAATTAAAATTTAGTGAATATTACCTCTTCAGAGTAAGTAAAACTCTGTAAGGAAAGGAGATTTATCTAAAAAACACGGTTAACTGGAATAATGTCCGTGATGATGTTTCCAGGATCCGATTAGGGGCCATTCTTTGCAGTGCTGAGTCCATGTCCGCTTTTAAAGAATAGATACTTAGTATTATTTCTCGCAGAGTCCTTGTTAAAAGGATCTCACACCGGTTCAATGATAAAGCCTGGTTTATAGTGGAATACAAAACTGCTCGAGTTTTCAAACAGGGAGCATGCCACCACTGGTCTCAACTACGCACAAGAGAATCTTAGAACGAGTATATTCTAGCAACATCTCAAGCAAAGAGGATTTATCATGATGCGGAAAGAGAATATCTCAGCTCTACCAAGGATAAATTTTTAAGCGCCAATGATCCACATAAATGGTGGTCTACCATTAAATCAGTGGTCTTTGGCTGCAGCTCATCACTTCCCCCCCTGTTCTCTGAAAACGGTCAACTTATCACGAGTCCAAAGGAAAAAGCTCATCTTAAGATGAAGCACTTAGACTCTAAACTTAGTAGAGAGCAATTAATTTTTAATCAAGAAATGCCGATTATGCCTACTCTTAATAAAATTGCATTTCGATCCAAAGAACTGGAGAAGCTACTTAATGTTCTCGGTCCCCTAAAAATGTTTCCTTTGTTTTTCAAGGAAACTTCTGCTGTAATCGCAAAAAATTGAGTGCAGTATTTAGATGCCTCAAGCGATCTTGATTGTTCTTCGACTGCTAGAAAGTGGCTCACATTACGCCTATTCTTAAGGGAACTCCTTCCCCTGATCCCTCCAATTATCCTCCAATCTCTATTACACCAATACTTTCTAAAGTTTTTGAGCATCTTGTTGCAGCTCATCTTTCCCGCTCTCTTAAGAAATCAGGTGTTCTTCCTTGTAATCAATTTGCTTATCTAAAAAAGATTGGTACAACGGATACACTTCTTACGATCTCTCACAAGATCCAGTTAGCACTAGACCAGCGGCATGAGGCCCGCACAGTTCAACTGGATTTCTCAGCTACCTTTGATAGAGTAAATCATAATGGCTTACTGAAGAAGCTAAGAGATATTGGTGTTGGTGGATTTTATCTATTTTAGAGCAAATACTGGTGGCTCGCTCCCATAGGGTTTGTGTTAATGCCAACTTCAGTGACGGGCATTCTGTTCACTCAGGCGTTGCGCAGGGCAGTGTTCTCGTACCTCTGCTTTTTAATATTTACACTACTGACCTCTTGAGCATCCAAAAAAATATTATTTATGGTTATGCAGAGGATGTAACTCTGCTCGAGACTATTTACTCCCCTCTTTCTCGCAGCATTGCATCTAATTCCCTGAATGAAGATCTTCGATGCATTTCTATATGGTGCCATAGATGGAACATGAAGCTTAACATCGCTAAATCTAAATCTATGTGTATCTCACGATCTCGTAGCCCTTTTTCTTAACATGAACCTTTCCCTGTTGATGGTTTAGCATTGAACGATGTAGACGAAATGGACATTTTGAACATTAAATTTGATTCCAAATTATTTTTTGAGTGTCACATCAGATCTCATGTGACTACTGCTTCGCAGAAATTGGGAATGATTAGAAAGACCTATGCCACCTTCAATGATGCTTCCTTGTCTGCCACTGGCTTCCGAAGCTTTATTCTTCCAGCTTTGGAATATTGTGCCCCTATCTGAACGTCTGCTGCTACCTCACACTTGCATCTTATTGACAGAGTCTCTTATACTGCCAACTTTCTTTGTGGCGGTAATGTCCAATGGAACCTTGCACATCGCCGGAAGATCAGCAATGTGTGCATGCTCTATAAGATACAATCCAATCCGCATCATCTTTGTTTTCCTTCTATCAGAAGCCGTACTAGCGAGTTTCAGCGTTGCATTCTGCCAAGTGTTGTCCATCTTTGGAATTCCTTGGACGAAGAGAAGACTTGTGCATCAAATAGTGTAGATGCTTTCAAAAAGAAAGGTAATAAGATCTTGTGTTCATCATGAGTCATTATCCTGTTATTTTGTTATTTGTTATGTTTTTTCTTGTTTGAATATTCTATATACAGTATCTCTGTTTTCTTTAAATGTTGCTATATACAGTTTTTCAAAATTTTTATTTAATTTTATTACTCAATTTAATTTAACTGAATCCATAGATGACTGGAAGCCTTAAGTTATTTCTTTACCTATCTTTTCCCAGTTTGTTCTTCTATCCCACTTCCTTTTCTTCTTACCATCGTTCCCTTTTCGACGTTGCAGGTGCGCGGAGATTGCTAATTGCAATTTATATTGCTTACACTCTTTTCGTTCTACCTGTCTTATCTTGTGTAATAATAATATAAAGAGTCAAGAACTGGGTTGTCTGTCAATATTTTCGACCGCATCCAATTTGGTTGGTGCTTTCACCATGTCAAGCATTTAATTGTCGCTGTCATCAAGACTCTCCCTTTGTATTTAATGTTCTCAGGGAATTCATATGGAAGCGGGATCCCTGATATTTACGGCCCCGAAGAATAAGACGGTATATGAGCTCCTAGAGTATTTTATTTCATTAATTGACGTAGTCCTTTGGACCACCCGTCGAACCAGGGTGGTTGTAGTGATGTTCTTCAGGTTAGTAAGGGGCAGGTTCTGAGGTAGATACCATTTGTCTCAGGTGAGGAAACTGACACGTAAAATTATATTTTTGTTGTGATGTGTATACGCGTCTCTTTATTGTAATTTTTATGTCACACATAAAACATATGTAGTATATATATCTGAAGATTTTATAAATATGCATTCATACTTTATCAATAAATTTTATGTTTTCTTAAAGCTTGAATACAACCCTCCCAAATAAAGGAGCAAAAGAAACTATTTCTTACACCTAGCAAAGATCGCGGGAACATTTAGAAAATAGCGCTTTCACGCCCTTCCCCACACGCATAAATTAAATAGGGTGTGCAACAATAGATCTTCCACACATTTTCCCTGCCTACATCTTCACCACCTTGTAAAAACATCTATCCTTACAAAATTTGGGTGGTATAGGGTACGTACTCCCGACGCTGGACCATTGCTCTCGTTAACTTTTGCTTTTTAGCTTATGTAAAAATAAAAATAACTTCAGTTGAATTTGTTTGTTTTGCATACACTATATTATTATTGGAACAGGAAAAGAACTGTTAAAATTGTTCTCTTATCTAAATTTTTATCTTTAAGTATCTCATGCGGGGACATGTGCAAATGTTTACTGACCACTATGCTTGGCTCTTAATTCCATAGCAAACTTTAGCATAAAGGTGTTGATTGGCGCTCATCCATGTACCCTCCAGTCTTTCTTGCCTCAATCTACCAAAGGTTAAACCTGTAAGAACCCATCTAAGATGGCATTGGGTTAAAACTACTTCCTCCTTCAAACAGTCTTAGTTGGGGCAGATTCTTCCAACACTACGAACCTTTATTCTCTTTACCTTTGTATAAATTCTCCCTCATTTTATCTCCCCTCTAACATTTTTGTTTGTGATATTCAGGGTGAAGTATTACTAGATCAACGCTGGCAAAATCAGTGAAGATCTGTCTCATTTCATACATACTATTTGTGTCTCTAATTTAAACGTCAAGAAAAAATTCAACCTAATTCCAACAAAAAAATAAATATTTTCCATATTTATTTTCTCTCGTTTGTTTAGAGCTATTAATTAAACTAACCTTAGAGCTAAAATTCGCTTTGGAGAAGTTCTGAAGCGGCTTAATTACTCTTTGAATGCAAAAAAACTTACCTCTTTTTGTCATCTTTCTTCTTCAACATTTTCACAATTTAAGATAAAATAAACTCGTGCGCTGATTTCGGTTCTCCTTAGGAGGGGTTTCAGGGATCTTATATCTTTTAATCTGTTGCCATCTACTTTGGTGAGCTTCCTAATCTTTCATGCACTTTAAAACCCTTCACCGGCACCCAACCCATGCACATGGGGAAATTAGAGGCCAATCTTTTCCTCGGCTCAAAAAACATGGGCTAAGCTCTTGGTCGATCAAATTTAGTCCTCAAGTTTACCGTAGGGGTGATCAAAAGGGCAATCCTCTTTCTACGGATGTAATGAGAAACCATCGTGGATACGGCATTGCCTTTTCTCCAGTTAGGTGGTAAATCTCAAATTGGGGCAAGGAACTCTTGGAAAGGGGGAGAAGCGAGGCATCTCACTGGAAGAATTTCCTACTGATCTATTTCCTCACTCCTAACAAAGAATAACCTCAACTCAATCTTCACATGGAAGTTTTAATCTCTGGGATTAATCGAGCCCAGACCAGTCCCAAACTTTCCTAAAATCTGTGTGAAAAAAGAAGAGAGGAAAGAAATTCCAATTGCCTGAATGTCTTTTAAGCTTAAACCTGAGACAAACGACCCTAAACTTAGCTCCAATGCGAATCTAACACCTGGCCATAAATATTTGAATCCATTAAATTTGCCAAAGTCTTATCATGACTTATATTTTATTAGAAATTTTCGTGCATCAGAGTTACCAATAAGGATTCTGTAGAAAGGTTAAAAATACGAAGAAAATTTAAAAGTCCATCCAAAATGAGTTTTTATCTGAAGTTCCTTCACCAACGAAATAGCATTGGCAAAGAAAGCCAAACAAAGTAAAAATTACGTTTTCAGAGCCAAAGCTTTTAGCAGTCTATAACAATGTTTTCAAAAAACAATTGAATTTTAAGATAATTGAGGAAATTTAAGTTTCTCCATTAGAATATAAGAAGTATATTTTGGTTTCTAGTAAACCCGCCATAAAAATGGCTGCCCAAACTACCACAAAAATAAGACACATGTTTAACGGTAGCTTCAAAATTAAACAACTTCCTTCCCTTAATAAGTTAGTTCTGGCAGAACCGATGGTTTATCTCCCATATTCACCCTTTTTTGTCGTTTATATAGAATTCATTTTTATATTCCCCACATAAAAATGATTTGTTCAAATAAAATTAAAATTAAAAGCAGATAAGAACACGGTATGCTTTGGGAGGGGGGACGAAAACTTGTTACATATCGCTTTTGTTTGCTAGTATTTTAACTAACTAGTTCCCCATTTGTCTTAAATTATATCATTAAACATGACCTCAGTTTTTATCTTAATAACCTTTGTTCTCAATTTGTTAAAGTAAATATTTTTTTCCTCAATTAAGAAACGTCAGATATAATTCCTTCATTTTCCGAAAAACCGATACTAGGATCCTTAAGGGACTATCTAAAAATTAAAAAATATTTACTCGTCCAGAAAAAGGTATTAAAATTGTTTTACTAAGCCGTAGTAATTAAATAATATAATATGGATTTTATTGTATTTCTGTCACTCAATTAAACTATATTATTTTGTACTATGTGCATAGTAATTATATTTAATATATTAAATAATATAGGATAATTAAAGAGCCTACAATATTACAGAATTAATACCCCCCTTAAGGAAAATACTACTTTAATCTGAAGACAAAGACAACCCTTAATAAGTTTAAATCTACATTCGTTAGAACTGATTACAACTAGCAAGCTGCAAATGAATAACTCTTATTCCTGGGGTTTGAAAAGTTCTAAGCCGTTATCGATTGATCAAAGTCATTTCTGTCGGAGCAAAATAACGTCAAACGCCTAGACCGATAGAGTCAGTAATTAAACCTCATTTCTAAGCCTGCATTTAATTGTTTTATTAGTTTCCCTTGATATAATTTTCCCATGGTACAATTTATGGACTACTTTTACGAACAAATGTTGCATTCTATAAAGTTTACTCCTGTTATGTCCCAATATTTGGTTTACATTCTTTCACCATACAAAAAAATAATTCTCTATCACTAATTCTTATATATTTCTAAATTAATTGTCTGAACAGAACATCTACTTCTCGAAAAAGTGCACGTTAGTTTCCAAATCAAATCTTTATTCCCTATCTATAGATATCTCACTGGTCGTGGCTTGCCCTTTTATGTGGCTCCCTCAGCTCCAGATTTTATATGTGCCATTTTAAAAATAGACCATTTAACTCAATTAAAGATTGTAAATAACAATTTTTCTGTTTTAATCCACTGGAAAAAGCACTTAAATATATTTAAATTTTTAACAAATTCAATCTAAATATCTCCTATACTGTGGAACTAGAAAATACCAACGAGTTGGGGTCTAGTGCAGGGGTAGGCAACCTTTTTGAGAGTGCGTGCCGAAATCGGCCACATATCTAACCCCAAATTTTTTCCCGTACCAACTAAATTTTTTGTGAGAACATATTATTTGATATCTCTTAAGCATTTGAAGAACTTTTTAAATAATAAAAAATCACCCAAGATCAGTAAAGACACAGTATTGTAAGTCATTATGTAAATTATGTAAAACTGACTGAATGAAAAAGATTATAATTGGCTTTACGAAAAGGTTCTTTGTGTGGATTTTTTCATTAGCCTCTAAGTATAACTGTAACTGCCATACTATTCACACAATTTAACGACTATTATTAACATCAACACAAAAATTAACATTGATATTGTTTCCCAGTTATAACTTTGTATTACTAAATCACAGTATAAGGTTACTAACAGATAATCTTTTGCCTATTTTAAATCCTTTACAATTGATGTATAAATAAATAAAATATATTTATTTACCTTCAAAACTACATTCAAACAACCACTTTCAAAAGAAAACATCAGATAAAACTAGAGTCAGAAAACTTGTTGACTCTTTCTATATATTATTTTTCAGCGGGATTTCTGCTGCTTTATCACTGATGGCAGATTTTATATCGGGTTTATATTTAATAACCTTGAGAGATATGCATGCACTACTAGTTTCATCCATTAGGTTACTCCTCTTACAAAACTCAACAAAGTTCATCCCTGAGAACAAAGGTTCATAAGCATATGTAGACGAAAACATGGATAGTAATGCAATTGCAAGGTTCTTTAAACAGATAATTTTCTGGAATAGAATTCTAAATCCTTAATACTTTGTTTTTAGTATTTCTCTCTGTTACTCCCGTCTTTAATCGCTCCTTTTTCACTATTTTCTAATTCAACTCTAAAAATCAACAATGTTTTTGTTTCCAAATTGAGCTACTTTGAAATTCAATCAAGTGCATTTAAAATCATCCATGTCTATCCAATGAAAACATTCGCAAGTTTATTTAATCCAGTTTGATACTGTCTAGAAACTTAATGAATTTTGCCGTCTCTTTGAGTTCTCTAAACCTAGCAAATCTTGCAAAGAACTACCAAAAACTTGCCTGAATTACTTTTACACTTTACACAGCTTTTGAAGACATTGGCGGTCTGCTATGTCATCAAGCGGGAGATCATCGATGTACCTCTTTGTGTTTGGAAAATATCTGAATTTCTCATCATTCTACATCCTTCTTAAAAACCTCTTATAAAAACGGTAACTGGAATTTCATATGCCAGAAATAAGTCCTTGGCATGCCACATTTGACACGCGTTCCAAGGGTTCCCTGCCCCTGGTCTAGAGCTTAATTATTTCAGATCTTTGGTATGTCATATAAAGTTATATCAATTATACTTTATTTTAGAGTAGCTTCCAAATCTCATCCAACTTGTTGCAATGTATTAAGAATTTAAGTTCCCTAAAAATTATTTTGCTACAAATTTATTTCCTATTCAACTTGTTTAGAACACCGCCAATACATTAGAGTTCCAATGAATAAACGCTACCTCTTATTATCCAATATAAGGCATCTGAATAAAAGTCGAAAATTTAGCATAACTGAAATATTTAAGTCTTATTTGAATCATGTTAATAGAAAACTACTTTTCATAAACAAAAGTACAATAGTCAGTTTTAAGAACAAACGAGAAACTCCATTTAGGGTTGTTTAGTAATTTTATTTACGAATTGACTTACCCTGGTTTGTTACAAGGGCTGCAGCAATAAATGTACACTGGAGGCGAGCTTTTCGACCCACTTAGATATACCAAAAATAATTTAGATACAGTATACATGCAAAAATTTAATGGGCACTTAAGATTGGGGCACCGATTTTCATAATATTTAGAAAACATTCATTCAATTCAGATTCAAATGCGGATTTCATCTGTAATTTAATTCCTCAACCCCAAAATCTGCGCAGGAAAATGATTATTGTTAATATAATTACCAACTAACTTTAAAATTTAAATAACCTATTGATGTCTAATCAAAACGATTAATTTGTTTTGTTTTTTGTTTTTTATTTGGGCACCTCTAGATCTAATGTATGTTTAAATACGGTTTGTCAATAGTTTCTTTAAATTTTTTATCATTTGCTTCTCCTTTTTTAATTTTCATGAATGCAGTATTGGTTTTAATGGTGTTTTGCTCTTTTTGGAATTCCATTATTCTTTGTACTAATTTTCGTAAGCCTTCATTGTATAAAATCCTATTTCTTTTTTTACAATATAATATTGATTTATGGCATTTCTGTCACTCGATTAAATTCTATTTTTATTTTGAACTTTATGAATATAATTATATTTATGTTTTATCTTCTCGATATTTCTTGATCCGTTATAATTTTGAAATTTTAGCTCCCGATGATGAACTATCAGTCTCGAACGTTGTCACGAGAATAAAGAACTCGCAAACCGATTTGACTGGACTTTATCTAGTGATCATCATCATAATGATAATGAAACTTGAATAACTTCTAGCTCAGGGGAGATTATGTAGAAAATTAAAGGCAAAAGTCTGCGAATGCTTTATTCTTCCTTTCAAGATTTCGAAAACAAACTAGAGAACTAATTCAGGGATGTCGACTTCAAAAAGTCTTCACCAAGAATGAATGAACCAAAGGTTCCAAGTTTATTAAGAGAACACAAAAACTAAAAGGGCGAAGGTTCAAAAGTGTTGAAAAATTGAGACGTTATAAGTAGAGGAAGTAAAGTAGAATTAGAGGAGAGGACGAAATATAGTTTCCAGGAGATTGGATATTCAAGTTTTTAACAAATATTCACTTTATATTAAAAGTTATTTTCTCAAATGATCATAAATACATTTGCATATAATAAGATAATTATTAAGTTGATACTTAAAAGGTTCCATATTATTATTATTTGAACATTTTATTATATCATATTTACTATTGTTTTAATTTCCCTATTGTTTACGTTTTTTCTCGCTTTTAGTAATTAATTTACCCTTCCATTACACTTCACTTGTCCGCTAAAAACTAGTATTAAGATTAATATATAGATCATCTATACTTCATTTAACTCATTAGGCTAATTTTAATTGGCTCTATTAATACTTATAATATAGATTATATTACAAAGTTATTGCTCTGAAATACTGATTAATACTAGTATTTAATTCTTTATTTGCGCACGTTTAAGTAATACTGATGTTAAAATGATTAGATATACTTCACTTTTAATTTATTATGATTCCTCTCTTTAGTTGATTTGATTTTAATCTATTAACGCTTTTAATATTGATTAGGTTATAAAAATTATTATTCTAACAATTTAAATTATTACAGAACTTTTAAAAAGTCAGCATTTAAAAAGTGATAAGAAAAAACTGCATTTCTTTGCTAATAGATTTCAGTCCCTGGAGCTTTGCTATTCGATCAAAAGGGTAAAACGATGACAAATGTGGTTTAAATGAAAGGTATTTTTCTAACTATCAATTTTGTAATATATTTTGTATACATATATAAATGTTTCAATCTTTTTCATTCCCAGAAGGTATTTTTTCAAATAAAAGCGTGCAACCATTGTTGCTTTGTACAAAAGGGGCCTGAATTGCGAGCAGATAGCTGTTAGAGATAATTCATAAAGAAACAGCATCTTTAAAATCATTAATGACTGAAAAAGAACTGGTTATCTTGCTGGGAAGAAGTCTTCTGCACACCCAAGAGCTTCAAATGACACCAAGGTCTCAGCTAGAGGATAGAGGATCGAGTTGCATCTGATGCCAAGCTTGCCCACGATTGAGCTGGAGACTTTTCGAAAAAGCCTTCAAGTCGAGAATGACTGAGAATAAACCTCATCTCTCCGAAAAATATAAAAAATGGACTGATGAAGAAGGGACAAAGTGATATTCTCTGATGAAGCTCTCTTACGTTTGTTTGAAGTTCCTGGAAGACCTCTTGTTAGCACAGGAAAATGGGAGCCCAGTCAAGAGTCCTGAGTCGTTCTTCGGTGGAACACCCGGAAAATCTCCATGTGTAAGACTGTTGCTCATTTAAAGAAACTAGAGCACTAAATATTTTGCCCAAGAATACTGCCAGGAACTCAAAATGACAACCAAAATGTGCTCCATCAGCACTTTTTCACAACAGAGCAAATACAATAACAATGTTCTTGGTTTAAAGTGACATCGAACTTTTGGGGCGTTGGCTCGTGAATTCGTCAGATTTGAACCAAATAGAGAATTTGTAGGATATAATCAACCTAGCAGTTGATAAACAGAAAACATCCAATTGTGAACAGTTGTGAGAGTTTATTGGACAAAACTGGAGCAAAATTACTTAAAATATAAACAAAAATTTGTCCTCAGCATCCCAAAACGAATTGAAGCATCCCCGAAGAATAATGGGCATCATTTTAAATACTGACTGCGTGCATCATTTATTAATAAAAGGGTTCTGTGCTCTAATCCCCCATAACACTATATTTTAAGAACTTTTTTATTACAAGTTTTGAGTAATAATAGATATTTTTTCCCTCTCACTTTGGTTATGAACTAAGTATATTTCAAGTTTTATCCAAATTTAGAGTTTAAAAAAAATGGCGATGTTCAGAAAAAAATAAATATGATACTCGAATGTTTGAATTTTTTTTAAATAGAATAAATAACAAATGGTAACGTTCACAAAATTTATTAAAATTTAGGGATTGATGCTTTTTTATTTTATTTTTTCGTACATTCGAAATTTTTATCAAAATTATTTCTGAAATAGATTTTAAATTTTAATCTTTATCAGCAGGAAATAGCTATTATCCCCTAAAACCGAGTAAAGCAGAGTGAAATTATTAGAGGAAATTAACTCCTTTTAAATGATATTCGTGCTGTATACAAATAGTAATAGTATTAATATGCCAGTGAAATTGAAAGAGCAAGACATTCCCATTCTTCAGGATATCAGCGTTGTTTCTGATGTCAGACGAGAGATTCACTCCCTGATATTTCTTGGAGATTATAGCCGAACACGATGCCACCTTTCTCCAAAGACAGAAGCGCTATACTTATCAGGGCTTGCAGGGCCTGTGCAGAAATGGAAAGCAGGACAATATCATTATCATATACCAGTGAAAGTCTTGAGTGTTTCAATGATTCTAAGAGCGATGCCGTCGAGAGTTTCAAACCCATGGCATGGCCACCTAAACCGGCAAAGTCGTGGATAAGGTTCCATACTAAACGCAACAAACAGTAAGACCCGAACGGCGGACTGAGTATACATGGGTCATATAAGATTCCTATGTCTGGTTCCGGGAGAAGAAGGCAGCGCCCAGCGGGCAAGCGCGACAAAAGCGGGCCTTGATAAACCCATAACCCGGTAGCCCACTGCGACCAGCCTCGCCGAAACCATATGACTCAATGTTTTGAGCCGCAGTGAATGCGTTACTGGCTAAGTGCGCTCGCATTGCTGTCTTGCAGCCACGATATTCCAAAATAAATTCCTCAACGACTGGAATTCGTTTTGTTTTCTTTATGGCTTTGTTTATTTCCCGGACTGGACCTTCTCCTTATTCGATTGAGTCTCGTAAGTCCTATCCAGTACAAACATCAGCATAGGAGACCGGATAATTGAAGACAAAGCCCATGTTCAAACACGAGCTAGAGCCGACGACTATATCACCTTTGCATTCATTGGCTTGGACATGTAAATCCTCGCTGTCGAGGATTGGTTAATTTTGCTGTTTGTTCATTTGGCTTTTACCCCTTCCCTCCAAAAAGGATACTTGAAGTATAAAGCCCTGTGAAAACTTTCAGAGTTAACGCACCTTTGAGTCCTGTTTCGTAAATTTCTACTTGCGCACGACTCTATATCTCACTATGTCGTTCTGTCGGTCGATCCCCGTTTTGCTTTTTTTTGTTTTGGTAATAACGTTGTAACTCTTCAGCCGATTCTAACAATGTTTGCAAACCTTATGTTGTTTTACATTCTCTTTAGAATGATATAATTGTAAAGGTCCTCTCAAGTTTGGCCAGGGAATTATTTGGCAATAAGATCCATAAAATTCGGCTGATTCTAACAAAATTTGAAACCCTAATGTTGTTTTAAATTCTTTTTCGAATGATATAATTTACAATGTCCTACCAAGGTAGTTCGGAACTTATTGAAACCTTTGAGTAAGAACACGCGACTTTTTGGTCAGCAGACCAAAAAGTCGCGCATGTTCGATGCATGCGCAGTTCGAATACACCATTTGCGTTGTCGGACAGTCCTTAGCGAGATGCTTATCGACCGAGTAGCGCATAAACAAATGTCGAGGGAATATTTTCTTATTCTTCTATTTTAACAGAGGAAGAATCCCAAGATTTCACGGATTTTTTGTTTTTATCCATGCTAGGTTCGGCGAAGTTAATTTTCACATTGTTGTTCCTGTCCTGTATTTCTCTACCTTCGATCTTGTTTTTCTGGGATTTCTTGTTGCATTTTGTGCAGAATATTCTCGGAGAAAATCGGTTCTAGTCGGTAAAGGAAATGAGTAACCTTATCTAGGGGTAGTTTTGCGTAAATTAAGAATTAACCATCCTTTTCTTTTTGCGATCCGCCAGTTTCTCGTAAATTACCATCTTACATAGATTAAATACACTGATAGTTCCTTAGGGATTGAATGTAAACAGGATTGGGCCGGAACTGGATTTTGATATTTTTAATGGGGTGTTACTAAGGCTACTTTATTGTTTATTCCAGTTACATTTTATTTTTGATACTTAAGTCAGTTTATGTTAAAACTTCACTTCATCCTATTATTTTTTTTTTTTAAATTACACTGGAAAGTATTAAGTAAATCTATTTATTGTTTTTACTTCCCACTCAATATTTGTCAATTTTATTAATTTACTTTGCTTTCCCTCGATTTCTTTAACCATTATATAATGAATGTTTCTAACTCTTTAACTGTTGCTGTTAAAATTTCTTCCCCTTTACATTAGTCGTTACAGTGACTGATGATGGTCCTAGCGAATGTTCGAAACGTCCAGGCCAATAAATGACTAGTGTAATCTCCTGGTTCTTCATATTCCTATTACGTATCAAATTCCCAAGGATCGATGCGCTTATCTGTGGCCTTTTCTACGGTTCAAGTTTCTTTTTACATAACGCCTGGCACGTTTGTGCTGTGTTTCTTTTTGTGCTTTTAGGTATTGTTTACTAGCTTGACTGCCTTAGCTTTGTAAGTCACTTGTAACCCGTTTCCGTTCGTTCGTTTGTGTTGACTGTTCGAGTGTATCGTTGAATTGTGTTTCCCTTAATCTGTGTGCTTGATCTGCTATTGTTCAAGTTATCTTTTTACATAACGCCTGGCACGTTTGTGCTGTGTTGCTTTTTGTGCTTTTAGGTATTGTTTACTAGCTTGTCCGCATTAGCTTTGCAAGTCATTTGTTACCCGTTTCCGTTCGTTCGTTTGTGTTGACTGCTCGAGTGTAGCGTTGAATGGTGTTGCCCTTAATCTGTGTGCTTGATCTGCTATTGTTCAAGATATCTTTTTACATAACGCCTGGCACGTTTGTGCTGTGTTGCTTTTTGTGCTTTTAGGTATTGTTTACTAGCTTGTCCGCCTTAGCTTTGTAAGTCACTTGTTACCCGTTTCCGTTCGTTCGTTTGTGTCGACTGCTTGAGTGTATCGTTGAATTGTGTTCCCATTAATCTGTGTGCTTGATCTGCTATTGTTGAAGTTATCTTTTTACATAACGCCTGGCACGTTTGTGCTGTGTTTCTTTTTGTGCTTTTAGGTATTGTTTACTAGCTTGTCCGCCTTAGCTTTGTAAGTCACTTGTTACCCGTTTCCGTTCGTTCGTTTGTGTTGACTGTTCGAGTGTATCGTTGAATTGTGTTTCCCTTAATCTGTGTGCTTGATCTGCTATTGTTCAAGTTATCTTTTTACATAACGCCTGGCACGTTTGTGCTGTGTTTCTTTTTGTGCTTTTAGGTATTGTTTACTAGCTTGACTGCCTTAGCTTTGTAAGTCACTTGTTACCCGTTTCCGTTCGTTCGTTTGTGTTGACTGCTCGAGTGTATCGTTGAATTGTGTTTCCCTTAATCTGTGTGCTTGATCTGCTATTGTTCAAGTTATCTTTTTACATAACGCCTGGCACGTTTGTGCTGTGTTGCTTTTTGTGCTTTTAGGTATTGTTTACTAGCTTGACTGCCTTAGCTTTGTAAGTCACTTGTTACTCGTTTCCGTTCGTTCGTTTGTGTTGACTGCTCGAGTGTAGCGTTGAATGGTGTTGCCCTTAATCTGTGTCTTGATCTGCTATTGTTCAGGTTATCTTTTTACATAACGCCTGGCACGTTTGTGCTGTGTTGCTTTTTGTGCTTTTAGGTATTGTTTACTAGCTTGTCCGCCTTAACTTTGTAAGTCACTTGTTACCCGTTTGCGTTCGTTCGTTTGTGTCGACTGCTTGAGTGTATCGTTGAATTGTGTTCCCATTAATCTGTGTGCTTGATCTGCTATTGTTGAAGTTATCTTTTTACATAACGCCTGGCACGTTTGTGCTGTGTTGCTTTTTGAGCTTTTAGGTATTGTTTACCAGCTTGTCCGCCTTAGCTTTGTAAGTCACTTGTTACCCGTTTCCGTTCGTTCGTTTGTGTCGACTGCTTGAGTGTATCGTTGAATTGTGTTTCCCTTAATCTGTGTGCTTGATCTGCTATTGTTCAAGTTATCTTTTTACATAACGCCTTGCACGTTTGTGCTGTGTTTCTTTTTGTGCTTTTAGGTATTGTTTACTAGCTTGTCCGCCTTAGCTTTGTAAGTCACTTGTTACCCGTTTCCGTTCGTTCGTTTGTGTTGACTGTTCGAGTGTATCGTTGAATTGTGTTACCCTTAATTTGTGTGCTTGATCTGCTATTGTTCAAGTTATCTTTTTACATAACGCCTGGCACGTATGTGCTGTGTTTCTTTTTGTGCTTTTAGGTATTGTTTACTAGCTTGTCCGCCTTAGCTTTGTAAGTAACTTGTTACCCGTTTCCGTTCGTTCGTTTGTGTTGACTGTTCGAGTGTATCGTTGAATTGTGTTCCCCTTAATCTGTGTGCTTGATCTGCTATTGTTGAAGTTATCTTTTTACATAACGCCTGGCACGTTTGTGCTGTGTTTCTTTTTGTGCTTTTAGGTATTGTTTACCAGCTTGTCCGCCTTAGCTTTGTAAGTCACTTGTTACTCGTTTCCGTTCATTCGTTTGTGTTGACTGCTCGAGTGTAGCGTTGAATGGTGTTGCCCTTAGTCTGTGTGCTTGATCTGCTATTGTTCAAGTTATCTTTTTACATAACGCCTGGCACGTTTGTGCTGTGTTTCTTTTTGTGCTTTTAGGTATTGTTTACTAGCTTGTACGCCTTAGCTTTGTAAGTCACTTGTTACCCGTTTCCGTTCGTTCGTTTGTGTTGACTGTTCGAGTGTATCGTTGAATTGTGTTCCCCTTAATCTGTGTGCTTGATCTGCTATTGTTGAAGTTATCTTTTTACATAACGCCTGGCACGTTTGTGCTGTGTTGCTTTTTGTGCTTTTAGGTATTGTTTACTAGCTTGTCCGCCTTAGCTTTGTAAGTCACTTGTTACCCGTTTCCGTTCGTTCGTTTGTGTTGACTGTTCGAGTGTATCGTTGAATTGTGTTCCCCTTAATCTGTGTGCTTGATCTGCTATTGTTGAAGTTATCTTTTTACATAACGCCTGGCACGTTTGTGCTGTGTTTCTTTTTGTGCTTTTAGGTATTGTTTACTAGCTTGTCCGCCTTAGCTTTGTAAGTCACTTGTTACCCGTTTCCGTTCGTTCGTTTGTGTTGACTGTTCGAGTGTATCGTTGAATTGTGTTCCCCTTAATCTGTGTGCTTGATCTGCTATTGTTCAAGTTATCTTTTTACATAACGCCTGGCACGTTTGTGCTGTGTTTCTTTTTGTGCTTTTAGGTATTGTTTACCAGCTTGTCCGCCTTAGCTTTGTAAGTCACTTGTTACTCGTTTCCGTTCATTCGTTTGTGTTGACTGCTCGAGTGTAGCGTTGAATGGTGTTGCCCTTAATCTGTGTGCTTGATCTGCTATTGTTGAAGTTATCTTTTTACATAACGCCTGGCACGTTTGTGGTGTGTTTCTTTTTGTGCTTTTAGGTATTGTTTACTAGCTTGTCCGCCTTAGCTTTGTAAGTCACTTGTTACCCGTTTCCGTTCGTTCGTTTGTGTTGACTGTTCGAGTGTATCGTTGAATTGTGTTCCCCTTTATCTGTGTGCTTGATCTGCTATTGTTGAAGTTATATTTTTACATAACGCCTGGCACGTTTGTGCTGTGTTTCTTTTTGTGCTTTTAGGTATTGTTTACCAGCTTGTCCGCCTTAGCTTTGTAAGTCACTTGTTACCCGTTTCCGTTCGTTTGTTTGTGTTGACTGCTCGAGTGTAGCGTTGAATGGTGTTGCCCTTAATCTGTGTGCTTGATCTGCTATTGTTCAAGTTGTCTTTTTACATAACGCCTGGCAAGTTTGTGCTGTGTTGCTTTTTGTGCTTTTAGGTATTGTTTACTAGCTTGTCCGCATTAGCTTTGTAAGTCACTTGTTACCCGTTTCCGTTCGTTCGTTTGTGTCGACTGCTTGAGTGTATCGTTGAATTGTGTTCCCATTAATCTGTGTGCTTGATCTGCTATTGTTCAAGTTATCGTTTTACATAACGCCTTGCACGTTTGTGCTGTGTTTCTTTTTGTGCTTTTAGGTATTGTTTACTAGCTTGTCCGCCTTAGCTTTGTAAGTCACTTGTTACCCGTTTCCGTTCGTTCGTTTGTGTTGACTGTTCGAGTGTATCGTTGAATCGTATTTCCCATAATCTGTGTGCTTGATCTGCTATTGTTCAAGTTATCTTTTTACATAACGCCTGGCACGTTTGTGCTGTGTTTCTTTTTGTGCTTTTAGGTATTGTTTACTAGCTTGACTGCCTTAGCTTTGTAAGTAACTTGTTACCCGTTTCCGTTCGTTCGTTTGTGTTGACTGCTCGAGTGTATCGTTGAATTGTGTTTCCCTTAATCTGTGTGCTTGATCTGCTATTGTTCAAGTTATCTTTTTACATAACGCCTGGCACGTTTGTGCTGTGTTTCTTTTTGTGCTTTTAGGTATTGTTTACTAGCTTGACTGCCTTAGCTTTGTAAGTCACTTGTTACCCGTTTCCGTTCGTTCGTTTGTGTTGACTGCTCGAGTGTATCGTTGAATTGTGTTACCCTTAATTTGTGTGCTTGATCTGCTATTGTTCAAGTTATCTTTTTACATAACGCCTGGCACGTTTGTGCTGTGTTGCTTTTTGTGCTTTTAGGTATTGTTTACTAGCTTGTCCGCCTTAGCTTTGTAAGTCACTTGTTACCCGTTTCCGTTCGTTCGTTTGTGTTGACTGTTCGAGTGTATCGTTGAATTGTGTTCCCCTTAATCTGTGTGCTTGATCTGCTATTGTTGAAGTTATCTTTTTACATAACGCCTGGCACGTTTGTGCTGTGTTTCTTTTTGTGCTTTTAGGTATTGTTTACTAGCTTGTCCGCCTTAGCTTTGTAAGTCACTTGTTACCCGTTTCCGTTCGTTCGTTTGTGTTGACTGTTCGAGTGTATCGTTGAATTGTGTTCCCCTTAATCTGTGTGCTTGATCTGCTATTGTTCAAGTTATCTTTTTACATAACGCCTGGCACGTTTGTGCTGTGTTTCTTTTTGTGCTTTTAGGTATTGTTTACCAGCTTGTCCGCCTTAGCTTTGTAAGTCACTTGTTACTCGTTTCCGTTCATTCGTTTGTGTTGACTGCTCGAGTGTAGCGTTGAATGGTGTTGCCCTTAATCTGTGTGCTTGATCTGCTATTGTTCAAGTTATCTTTTTACATAACGCCTGGCACGTTTGTGCTGTGTTGCTTTTTGTGCTTTTAGGTATTGTTTACTAGCTTGTCCGCATTATCTTTGTAAGTCACTTGTTACCCGTTTCCGTTCGTTCGTTTGTGTCGACTGCTTGAGTGTATCGTTGAATTGTGTTCCCATTAATCTGTGTGCTTGATCTGCTATTGTTCAAGTTATCTTTTTACATAAGGCCTTGCACGTTTGTGCTGTGTTTCTTTTTGTGCTTTTAGGTATTGTTTACTAGCTTGTCCGCCTTAGCTTTGTAAGTCACTTGTTACCCGTTTCCGTTCGTTCGTTTGTGTTGACTGCTCGAGTGTATCGTTGAATGGTGTTGCCCTTAATCTGTGTGCTTGATCTGCTATTGTTGAAGTTATCTTTTTACATAACGCCTGGCACGTTTGTGCTGTGTTTCTTTTTGTGCTTTTAGGTATTGTTTACCAGCTTGTCCGCCTTAGCTTTGTAAGTCACTTGTTACTCGTTTCCGTTCATTCGTTTGTGTTGACTGCTCGAGTGTAGCGTTGAATGGTGTTGCCCTTAATCTGTGTGCTTGATCTGCTATTGTTCAAGTTATCTTTTTACATAACGCCTGGCACGTTTGTGCTGTGTTTCTTTTTTTGCTTTTAGGTATTGTTTACTAGCTTGTCCGGCTTAGCTTTGTAAGTCACTTGTTACCCGTTTCCGTTCGTTCGTTTGTGTTGACTGTTCGAGTGTATCGTTGAATCGTATTTCCCATAATCTGTGTGCTTGATCTGCTATTGTTCAAGTTATCTTTTTACATAACGCCTGGCACGTTTGTGCTGTGTTTCTTTTTGTGCTTTTAGGTATTGTTTACTAGCTTGACTGCCTTAGCTTTGTAAGTAACTTGTTACCCGTTTCCGTTCGTTCGTTTGTGTTGACTGCTCGAGTGTATCGTTGAATTGTGTTTCCCTTAATCTGTGTGCTTGATCTGCTATTGTTCAAGTTATCTTTTTACATAACGCCTGGCACGTTTGTGCTGTGTTTCTTTTTGTGCTTTTAGGTATTGTTTACTAGCTTGACTGCCTTAGCTTTGTAAGTCACTTGTTACCCGTTTCCGTTCGTTCGTTTGTGTTGACTGCTCGAGTGTATCGTTGAATTGTGTTACCCTTAATTTGTGTGCTTGATCTGCTATTGTTCAAGTTATCTTTTTACATAACGCCTGGCACGTTTGTGCTGTGTTGCTTTTTGTGCTTTTAGGTATTGTTTACTAGCTTGTCCGCCTTAGCTTTGTAAGTCACTTGTTACCCGTTTCCGTTCGTTCGTTTGTGTTGACTGTTCGAGTGTATCGTTGAATTGTGTTCCCCTTAATCTGTGTGCTTGATCTGCTATTGTTGAAGTTATCTTTTTACATAACGCCTGGCACGTTTGTGCTGTGTTTCTTTTTGTGCTTTTAGGTATTGTTTACTAGCTTGTCCGCCTTAGCTTTGTAAGTCACTTGTTACCCGTTTCCGTTCGTTCGTTTGTGTTGACTGTTCGAGTGTATCGTTGAATTGTGTTCCCCTTAATCTGTGTGCTTGATCTGCTATTGTTCAAGTTATCTTTTTACATAACGCCTGGCACGTTTGTGCTGTGTTTCTTTTTGTGCTTTTAGGTATTGTTTACCAGCTTGTCCGCCTTAGCTTTGTAAGTCACTTGTTACTCGTTTCCGTTCATTCGTTTGTGTTGACTGCTCGAGTGTAGCGTTGAATGGTGTTGCCCTTAATCTGTGTGCTTGATCTGCTATTGTTCAAGTTATCTTTTTACATAACGCCTGGCACGTTTGTGCTGTGTTGCTTTTTGTGCTTTTAGGTATTGTTTACTAGCTTGTCCGCATTATCTTTGTAAGTCACTTGTTACCCGTTTCCGTTCGTTCGTTTGTGTCGACTGCTTGAGTGTATCGTTGAATTGTGTTCCCATTAATCTGTGTGCTTGATCTGCTATTGTTCAAGTTATCTTTTTACATAAGGCCTTGCACGTTTGTGCTGTGTTTCTTTTTGTGCTTTTAGGTATTGTTTACTAGCTTGTCCGCCTTAGCTTTGTAAGTCACTTGTTACCCGTTTCCGTTCGTTCGTTTGTGTTGACTGCTCGAGTGTATCGTTGAATGGTGTTGCCCTTAATCTGTGTGCTTGATCTGCTATTGTTGAAGTTATCTTTTTACATAACGCCTGGCACGTTTGTGCTGTGTTTCTTTTTGTGCTTTTAGGTATTGTTTACCAGCTTGTCCGCCTTAGCTTTGTAAGTCACTTGTTACTCGTTTCCGTTCATTCGTTTGTGTTGACTGCTCGAGTGTAGCGTTGAATGGTGTTGCCCTTAATCTGTGTGCTTGATCTGCTATTGTTCAAGTTATCTTTTTACATAACGCCTGGCACGTTTGTGCTGTGTTTCTTTTTGTGCTTTTAGGTATTGTTTACTAGCTTGTCCGGCTTAGCTTTGTAAGTCACTTGTTACCCGTTTCCGTTCGTTCGTTTGTGTTGACTGTTCAAGTGTATCGTTGAATTTTGTTTCCCTTAATCTGTGTGCTTGATCTGCTATTGTTCAAGTTATCTTTTTACATAACGCCTGGCACGTTTGTGCTGTTTTTTTTTTGTGCTTTTAGGTATTGTTTACTAGCTTGACTGCCTTAGCTTTGTAAGTCACTTCTTACCCGTTTCCGTTCGATCGTTTTTGTTGACTGCTCGAGTGTATCGTTAAATTGTGTTCCCCTTAATCTGTGTGCTTGATCTGCTATTGTTGAAGTTATCTTTTTACATAACGCCTGGCACGTTTGTGCTGTGTTGCTTTTTGAGCTTTTAGGTATTGTTTACTAGCTTGACTGCCTTAGCTTTGTAAGTCACTTGTTACCCGTTTCCGTTCGTTCGTTTGTGCTGACTGCTTGAGTGTATCGTTAAATTTTGTTCCCCTTAATCTGTGTGCTTGATCTGCTATTGTTGAAGTTATCTTTTTACATAACGCCTGGCACGTTTGTGCTGTGTTGCTTTTTGTGCTTTTAGGTATTGTTTACTAGCTTGACTGCCTTAGCTTTGTAAGTCACTTGTTACACGTTTCCGTTCGTTCGTTTGTGTTGACTGCTTGAGTGTATCGTTGAATTGTGTTCCCATTAATCTGTGTGCTTGATCTGCTATTGTTCAAGTTATCTTTTTACATAACGCCTTGCACGTTTGTGCTGTGTTTCTTTTTGTGCTTTTAGGTATTGTTTACTAGCTTGTCCGCCTTAGCTTTGTAAGTCACCTGTTACCCGTTTCCGTTCGTTCATTTGTGTTGACTGTTCGAGTGTATCGTTGAATTGTGTTACCCTTAATTTGTGTGCTTGATCTGCTATTGTTCAAGTTATCTTTTTACATAATGCCTGGCACGTTTGTGCTGTGTTTCTTTTTGTGCTTTTAGGTATTGTTTACTAGCTTCTTTGCCTGAGCTTTGTAAGTCACTTGTTACCCATTTCCATTCGTTCGTTTGTGTTGACTGCTCGAGTGGATCGTTGAATTGTGTTTCCCTTAATCTGTGTGCTTGATCTGTAATTGTTTAAGTTATCTTGTTACATAACGCCAGGCACGTTTGTGCTTTGTTGCTTTTTGAGCTTTTAGGTATTGTTTACTAGCTTGGCCACCTTAGCTTTGTAAGTCACTTGTTACCCGTTTCCGTTCGTTCGTTTGTGTTGACTGTTCGAGTGTATCGTTGAATTGTGTTTCCCTTAATCTGTGTGCTTGATCTGCTATTGTTCAAGTTATCCTTTTACATAACGCCTGGCACGTTTGTGCTGTGTTTCTTTTTGTGCTTTTAGGTATTGTTTACTAGCTTGTCTGCCTTAGCTTTGTAAGTCACTTGTTACCCGTTTCCGTTCGTTCGTTTGTGTTGACTGCTCGAGTGTATCGTTAAATTGTGTTCCCCTTAATCTGTGTGCTTGATCTGCTATTGTTCAAGTTATCTTTTTACATAACGCCTGGCACGTTTGTGCTGTGTTTCTTTTTGTGCTTTTAGGTATTGTTTACTAGCTTGTACGCCTTAGCTTTGTAAGTCACTTGTTACCCGTTTCCGTTCGTTCGTTTGTGTTGACTGTTCGAGTGTATCGTTGAATTGTGTTCCCCTTAATCTGTGTGCTTGATCTGCTATTGTTGAAGTTATCTTTTTACATAACGCCTGGCACGTTTGTGCTGTGTTGCTTTTTGTGCTTTTAGGTATTGTTTACTAGCTTGTCCGCCTTAGCTTTGTAAGTCACTTGTTACCCGTTTCCGTTCGTTCGTTTGTGTTGACTGTTCGAGTGTATCGTTGAATTGTGTTCCCCTTTATCTGTGTGCTTGATCTGCTATTGTTGAAGTTATATTTTTACATAACGCCTGGCACGTTTGTGCTGTGTTTCTTTTTGTGCTTTTAGGTATTGTTTACCAGCTTGTCCGCCTTAGCTTTGTAAGTCACTTGTTACCCGTTTCCGTTCGTTTGTTTGTGTTGACTGCTCGAGTGTAGCGTTGAATGGTGTTGCCCTTAATCTGTGTGCTTGATCTGCTATTGTTCAAGTTGTCTTTTTACATAACGCCTGGCAAGTTTGTGCTGTGTTGCTTTTTGTGCTTTTAGGTATTGTTTACTAGCTTGTCCGCATTAGCTTTGTAAGTCACTTGTTACCCGTTTCCGTTCGTTCGTTTGTGTCGACTGCTTGAGTGTATCGTTGAATTGTGTTCCCATTAATCTGTGTGCTTGATCTGCTATTGTTCAAGTTATCGTTTTACATAACGCCTTGCACGTTTGTGCTGTGTTTCTTTTTGTGCTTTTAGGTATTGTTTACTAGCTTGTCCGCCTTAGCTTTGTAAGTCACTTGTTACCCGTTTCCGTTCGTTCGTTTGTGTTGACTGTTCGAGTGTATCGTTGAATCGTATTTCCCATAATCTGTGTGCTTGATCTGCTATTGTTCAAGTTATCTTTTTACATAACGCCTGGCACGTTTGTGCTGTGTTTCTTTTTGTGCTTTTAGGTATTGTTTACTAGCTTGACTGCCTTAGCTTTGTAAGTAACTTGTTACCCGTTTCCGTTCGTTCGTTTGTGTTGACTGCTCGAGTGTATCGTTGAATTGTGTTTCCCTTAATCTGTGTGCTTGATCTGCTATTGTTCAAGTTATCTTTTTACATAACGCCTGGCACGTTTGTGCTGTGTTTCTTTTTGTGCTTTTAGGTATTGTTTACTAGCTTGACTGCCTTAGCTTTGTAAGTCACTTGTTACCCGTTTCCGTTCGTTCGTTTGTGTTGACTGCTCGAGTGTATCGTTGAATTGTGTTACCCTTAATTTGTGTGCTTGATCTGCTATTGTTCAAGTTATCTTTTTACATAACGCCTGGCACGTTTGTGCTGTGTTGCTTTTTGTGCTTTTAGGTATTGTTTACTAGCTTGTCCGCCTTAGCTTTGTAAGTCACTTGTTACCCGTTTCCGTTCGATCGTTTGTGTTGACTGTTCGAGTGTATCGTTGAATTGTGTTCCCCTTAATCTGTGTGCTTGATCTGCTATTGTTGAAGTTATCTTTTTACATAACGCCTGGCACGTTTGTGCTGTGTTTCTTTTTGTGCTTTTAGGTATTGTTTACTAGCTTGTCCGCCTTAGCTTTGTAAGTCACTTGTTACCCGTTTCCGTTCGTTCGTTTGTGTTGACTGTTCGAGTGTATCGTTGAATTGTGTTCCCCTTAATCTGTGTGCTTGATCTGCTATTGTTCAAGTTATCTTTTTACATAACGCCTGGCACGTTTGTGCTGTGTTTCTTTTTGTGCTTTTAGGTATTGTTTACCAGCTTGTCCGCCTTAGCTTTGTAAGTCACTTGTTACTCGTTTCCGTTCATTCGTTTGTGTTGACTGCTCGAGTGTAGCGTTGAATGGTGTTGCCCTTAATCTGTGTGCTTGATCTGCTATTGTTCAAGTTATCTTTTTACATAACGCCTGGCACGTTTGTGCTGTGTTGCTTTTTGTGCTTTTAGGTATTGTTTACTAGCTTGTCCGCATTATCTTTGTAAGTCACTTGTTACCCGTTTCCGTTCGTTCGTTTGTGTCGACTGCTTGAGTGTATCGTTGAATTGTGTTCCCATTAATCTGTGTGCTTGATCTGCTATTGTTCAAGTTATCTTTTTACATAAGGCCTTGCACGTTTGTGCTGTGTTTCTTTTTGTGCTTTTAGGTATTGTTTACTAGCTTGTCCGCCTTAGCTTTGTAAGTCACTTGTTACCCGTTTCCGTTCGTTCGTTTGTGTTGACTGCTCGAGTGTATCGTTGAATGGTGTTGCCCTTAATCTGTGTGCTTGATCTGCTATTGTTGAAGTTATCTTTTTACATAACGCCTGGCACGTTTGTGCTGTGTTTCTTTTTGTGCTTTTAGGTATTGTTTACCAGCTTGTCCGCCTTAGCTTTGTAAGTCACTTGTTACTCGTTTCCGTTCATTCGTTTGTGTTGACTGCTCGAGTGTAGCGTTGAATGGTGTTGCCCTTAATCTGTGTGCTTGATCTGCTATTGTTCAAGTTATCTTTTTACATAACGCCTGGCACGTTTGTGCTGTGTTTCTTTTTGTGCTTTTAGGTATTGTTTACTAGCTTGTCCGGCTTAGCTTTGTAAGTCACTTGTTACCCGTTTCCGTTCGTTCGTTTGTGTTGACTGTTCGAGTGTATCGTTGAATCGTATTTCCCATAATCTGTGTGCTTGATCTGCTATTGTTCAAGTTATCTTTTTACATAACGCCTGGCACGTTTGTGCTGTGTTTCTTTTTGTGCTTTTAGGTATTGTTTACTAGCTTGACTGCCTTAGCTTTGTAAGTAACTTGTTACCCGTTTCCGTTCGTTCGTTTGTGTTGACTGCTCGAGTGTATCGTTGAATTGTGTTTCCCTTAATCTGTGTGCTTGATCTGCTATTGTTCAAGTTATCTTTTTACATAACGCCTGGCACGTTTGTGCTGTGTTTCTTTTTGTGCTTTTAGGTATTGTTTACTAGCTTGACTGCCTTAGCTTTGTAAGTCACTTGTTACCCGTTTCCGTTCGTTCGTTTGTGTTGACTGCTCGAGTGTATCGTTGAATTGTGTTACTCTTAATTTGTGTGCTTGATCTGCTATTGTTCAAGTTATCTTTTTACATAACGCCTGGCACGTTTGTGCTGTGTTGCTTTTTGTGCTTTTAGGTATTGTTTACTAGCTTGTCCGCCTTAGCTTTGTAAGTCACTTGTTACCCGTTTCCGTTCGTTCGTTTGTGTTGACTGTTCGAGTGTATCGTTGAATTGTGTTCCCCTTAATCTGTGTGCTTGATCTGCTATTGTTGAAGTTATCTTTTTACATAACGCCTGGCACGTTTGTGCTGTGTTTCTTTTTGTGCTTTTAGGTATTGTTTACTAGCTTGTCCGCCTTAGCTTTGTAAGTCACTTGTTACCCGTTTCCGTTCGTTCGTTTGTGTTGACTGTTCGAGTGTATCGTTGAATTGTGTTCCCCTTAATCTGTGTGCTTGATCTGCTATTGTTCAAGTTATCTTTTTACATAACGCCTGGCACGTTTGTGCTGTGTTTCTTTTTGTGCTTTTAGGTATTGTTTACCAGCTTGTCCACCTTAGCTTTGTAAGTCACTTGTTACTCGTTTCCGTTCATTCGTTTGTGTTGACTGCTCGAGTGTAGCGTTGAATGGTGTTGCCCTTAATCTGTGTGCTTGATCTGCTATTGTTCAAGTTATCTTTTTACATAACGCCTGGCACGTTTGTGCTGTGTTGCTTTTTGTGCTTTTAGGTATTGTTTACTAGCTTGTCCGCATTATCTTTGTAAGTCACTTGTTACCCGTTTCCGTGAGTTCGTTTGTGTCGACTGCTTGAGTGTATCGTTGAATTGTGTTCCCATTAATCTGTGTGCTTGATCTGCTATTGTTCAAGTTATCTTTTTACATAAGGCCTTGCACGTTTGTGCTGTGTTTCTTTTTGTGCTTTTAGGTATTGTTTACTAGCTTGTCCGCCTTAGCTTTGTAAGTCACTTGTTACCCGTTTCCGTTCGTTCGTTTGTGTTGACTGCTCGAGTGTATCGTTGAATGGTGTTGTCCTTAATCTGTGTGCTTGATCTGCTATTGTTGAAGTTATCTTTTTACATAACGCCTGGCACGTTTGTGCTGTGTTTCTTTTTGTGCTTTTAGGTATTGTTTACCAGCTTGTCCGCCTTAGCTTTGTAAGTCACTTGTTACTCGTTTCCGTTCATTCGTTTGTGTTGACTGCTCGAGTGTAGCGTTGAATGGTGTTGCCCTTAATCTGTGTGCTTGATCTGCTATTGTTCAAGTTATCTTTTTACATAACGCCTGGCACGTTTGTGCTGTGTTTCTTTTTGTGCTTTTAGGTATTGTTTACTAGCTTGTCCGGCTTAGCTTTGTAAGTCACTTGTTACCCGTTTCCGTTCGTTCGTTTGTGTTGACTGTTCAAGTGTATCGTTGAATTTTGTTTCCCTTAATCTGTGTGCTTGATCTGCTATTGTTCAAGTTATCTTTTTACATAACGCCTGGCACGTTTGTGCTGTTTTTTTTTGTGCTTTTAGGTATTGTTTACTAGCTTGACTGCCTTAGCTTTGTAAGTCACTTCTTACCCGTTTCCGTTCGATCGTTTTTGTTGACTGCTCGAGTGTATCGTTAAATTGTGTTCCCCTTAATCTGTGTGCTTGATCTGCTATTGTTGAAGTTATCTTTTTACATAACGCCTGGCACGTTTGTGCTGTGTTGCTTTTTGAGCTTTTAGGTATTGTTTACTAGCTTGACTGCCTTAGCTTTGTAAGTCACTTGTTACCCGTTTCCGTTCGTTCGTTTGTGCTGACTGCTTGAGTGTATCGTTAAATTTTGTTCCCCTTAATCTGTGTGCTTGATCTGCTATTGTTGAAGTTATCTTTTTACATAACGCCTGGCACGTTTGTGCTGTGTTGCTTTTTGTGCTTTTAGGTATTGTTTACTAGCTTGACTGCCTTAGCTTTGTAAGTCACTTGTTACACGTTTCCGTTCGTTCGTTTGTGTTGACTGCTTGAGTGTATCGTTGAATTGTGTTCCCATTAATCTGTGTGCTTGATCTGCTATTGTTCAAGTTATCTTTTTACATAACGCCTTGCACGTTTGTGCTGTGTTTCTTTTTGTGCTTTTAGGTATTGTTTACTAGCTTGTCCGCCTTAGCTTTGTAAGTCACCTGTTACCCGTTTCCGTTCGTTCATTTGTGTTGACTGTTCGAGTGTATCGTTGAATTGTGTTACCCTTAATTTGTGTGCTTGATCTGCTATTGTTCAAGTTATCTTTTTACATAATGCCTGGCACGTTTGTGCTGTGTTTCTTTTTGTGCTTTTAGGTATTGTTTACTAGCTTCTTTGCCTGAGCTTTGTAAGTCACTTGTTACCCATTTCCATTCGTTCGTTTGTGTTGACTGCTCGAGTGGATCGTTGAATTGTGTTTCCCTTAATCTGTGTGCTTGATCTGCTATTGTTTAAGTTATCTTGTTACATAACGCCAGGCACGTTTGTGCTTTGTTGCTTTTTGAGCTTTTAGGTATTGTTTACTAGCTTGGCCACCTTAGCTTTGTAACTCACTTGTTACCCGTTTCCGTTCGTTCGTTTGTGTTGACTGTTCGAGTGTATCGTTGAATTGTGTTTCCCTTAATCTGTGTGCTTGATCTGCTATTGTTCAAGTTATCCTTTTACATAACGCCTGGCACGTTTGTGCTGTGTTTCTTTTTGTGCTTTTAGGTATTGTTTACTAGCTTGACTGCCTTAGCTTTGTAAGTCACTTGTTACCCGTTTCCGTTCGTTCGTTTGTTTTGACTGCTCGAGTGTATCGTTAAATTGTGTTCCCCTTAATCTGTGTGCTTGATCTGCTATTGTTCAAGTTATCTTTTTACATAACGCCTGGCACGTTTGTGCTGTGTTGCTTTTTGTGCTTTTAGGTATTGTTTACTAGCTTGACTGCCTTAGCTTTGTAAGTCACTTGTTACCCGTTTCCGTTCGTTCGTTTGTGTCGACTGCTTGAGTGTATCGTTAAATTGTGTTCCCATTAATCTGTGTGCTTGATCTGCTATTGTTGAAGTTATCTTTTTACATAACGCCTGGCACGTTTGTGCTGTGTTTCTTTTTGTGCTTTTAGGTATTGTTTACTAGCTTGTCCGGCTTAGCTTTGTAAGTCACTTGTTACCCGTTTCCGTTCGTTCGTTTGTGTTGACTGTTCGAGTGTATCGTTGAATTGTGTTCCCCTTAATCTGTGTGCTTGATCTGCTATTGTTCAAGTTATCTTTTTACATAACGCCTGGCACGTTTGTGCTGTGTTTCTTTTTGTGCTTTTAGGTATTGTTTACTAGCTTGACTGCCTTAGCTTTGTAAGTCACTTGTTACCCGTTTCCGTTCGATCGTTTGTGTTGACTGCTCGAGTGTATCGTTAAATTGTGTTCCCCTTAATCTGTGTGCTTGATCTGCTATTGTTGAAGTTATCTTTTTACATAACGCCTGGCACGTTTGTGCTGTGTTGCTTTTTGAGCTTTTAGGTATTGTTTACTAGCTTGACTGCCTTAGCTTTGTAAGTCACTTGTTACCCGTTTCCGTCCGTTCGTTTGTGCTGACTGCTTGAGTGTATCGTTAAATTGTGTTCCCCTTAATCTGTGTGCTTGATCTGCTATTGTTGAAGTTATCTTTTTACATAACGCCTGGCACGTTTGTGCTGTGTTGCTTTTTGTGCTTTTAGGTATTGTTTACTAGCTTGACTGCCTTAGCTTTGTAAGTCACTTGTTACCCGTTTCCGTTCGTTCGTTTGTGTTGACTGCTTGAGTGTATCGTTGAATTGTGTTCCCATTAATCTGTGTGCTTGATCTGCTATTGTTCAAGTTATCTTTTTACATAACGCCTTGCACGTTTGTGCTGTGTTTCTTTTTGTGCTTTTAGGTATTGTTTACTAGCTTGTCCGCCTTAGCTTTGTAAGTCACTTGTTACCCGTTTCCGTTCGTTCGTTTGTGTTGACTGTTCGAGTGTATCGTTGAATTGTGTTCCCCTTAATCTGTGTGCTTGATCTGCTATTGTTGAAGTTATCTTTTTACATAACGCCTGGCACGTTTGTGCTGTGTTTCTTTTTGTGCTTTTAGGTATTGTTTACCAGCTTGTCCGCCTTAGCTTTGTAAGTCACTTGTTACTCGTTTTTGTTCATTCGTTTGTGTTGACTGCTCGAGTGTAGCGTTGAATTGTGTTCCCATTAATCTGTGTGCTTGATCTGCTATTGTTGAAGTTATCTTTTTACATAACGCCTGGCACGTTTGTGCTGTGTTGCTTTTTGTGCTTTTAGGTATTGTTTACTAGCTTGTCCGCCTTAGCTTTGCAAGTCATTTGTTACCCGTTTCCGTTCGTTCGTTTGTGTTGACTGCTTGAGTGTATCGTTGAATGGTGTTCCCCTTAATCTGTGTGCTTGATCTGCTATTGTTGAAGTTATCTTTTTACATAACGCCTGGCACGTTTGTGCTGTGTTTCTTTTTGTGCTTTTAGGTATTGTTTACCAGCTTGTCCGCCTTAGCTTTGTAAGTCACTTGTTACTCGTTTCCGTTCATTCGTTTGTGTTGACTGCTCGAGTGTAGCGTTGAATGGTGTTGCCCTTAATCTGTGTGCTTGATCTGCTATTGTTCAAGTTATCTTTTTACATAACGCCTGGCACGTTTGTGCTGTGTTGCTTTTTGTGCTTTTAGGTATTGTTTACTAGCTTGTCCGCCTTAGCTTTGTAAGTCACTTGTTACCGGTTTCTGTTCATTCGTTTGTGTTGACTGCTAGAGTGTATCGTTGAATTTTGTTCTCCTTAATCTGTGTGCTTGATCTGCTATTGTTCAAGTTATCTTTTTACATAACGCTTTGCACGTTTGTGCTGTGTTGCTTTTTGTGATTCTAGGTATTGTTTACTAGCTTGTCCACCTTAGCTTTGTAAGTCACTTGTTACCCGTTACCGTTCGTTCGTTTGTGTCGACTGCTTGAGTGTATCGTTGAATTGTGTTCCTATTAATCTGTGTGCTTGATCTGCTATTGTTCAAGTTATCTTTTTACATAACGCCTGGCACGTTTGCGCTGTGTTTCTTTTGGTGCTTTTAGGTATTGTTTACTAGCTTGACAGCCTTAGCTTTGTAAGTCACTTGTTACCCGTTTCCGTTCGTTCGTTTGTGTTGACTGCTCGAGTGTATCGTTAAATTGTGTTCCCCTTAATCTGTGTGCTTGATCTGCTATTGTTGAAGTTATCTTTTTACATAACGCCTGGCACGTTTGTGCTGTGTTGCTTTTTGAGCTTTTAGGTATTGTTTACTAGCTTGGCCACCTTAGCTTTGTAAGTCACTTGTTACCCGTTTCCGTTCGTTCGTTTGTGTTGACTGTTCGAGTGTATCGTTGAATTGTGTTTCCCTTAATCTGTGTGCTTGATCTGTTATTGTTCAAGTTATCTTTTTACATGGCGCCTGGCACGTTTGTGCTGTGTTTCTTTTTGTGCTTTTAGGTATTGTTTACTAGCTTCTTTGCCTGAGCCTTGTAAGTCACTTGTTACCCATTTCCATTCGTTCGTTTGTGTTGACTGCTCGAGTGGATCGTTGAATTGTGTTTCCCTTAATCTGTGTGCTTGATCTGCTATTGTTTAAGTTATCTTGTTACATAACGCCTGGCACGTTTGTGCTGTGTTGCTTTTTGAGCTTTTAGGTATTGTTTACCTGCGTGGCCACCTTAGCTTTGTAAGTCACTTGTTACCCGTTTCCGTTCGTTCGTTTGTGTTGACTGTTCGAGTGTATCGTTGAATTGTGTTTCCCTTAATCTGTGTGCTTGATCTGCTATTGTTCAAGTTATCTTTTTACATAACGCCTGGCACGTTTGTGCTGTGTTTCTTTTTGTGCTTTTAGGTATTGTTTACTAGCTTGACTGCCTTAGCTTTGTAAGTCACTTGTTACCCGTTTCCGTTCGTTCGTTTGTGTTGACTGCTCGAGTGTATCGTTAAATTGTGTTCCCCTTAATCTGTGTGCTTGATCTGCTATTGTTCAAGTTATCTTTTTACATAACGCCTGGCACGTTTGTGCTGTGTTGCTTTTTGTGCTTTTAGGTATTGTTTACTAGCTTGACTGCCTTAGCTTTGTAGGTCACTTGTTACCCGTTTCCGTTCGTTCGTTTGTGTTGACTGCTTGAGTGTATCTTTGAATTGTGTTCCCATTAATCTGTGTGCTTGATCTGCTATTGTTGAAGTTATCTTTTTACATAACGCCTGGCACGTTTGTGCTGTGTTTCTTTTTGTGCTTTTAGGTATTGTTTACTAGCTTGCCGGCTTAGCTTTGTAAGTCACTTGTTACCCGTTTCCGTTCGTTCGTTTGTGTTGACTGTTCGAGTGTATCGTTGAATTGTGTTTCCCTTAATCTGTGTGCTTGATCTGCTATTGTTCAAGTTATCTTTTTACATAACGCCTGGCACGTTTGTGCTGTGTTTCTTTTTGTGCTTTTAGGTATTGTTTACTAGCTTGACTGCCTTAGCTTTGTAAGTCACTTGTTACCCGTTTCCGTTCGATCGTTTGTGTTGACTGCTCGAGTGTATCGTTAAATTGTGTTCCCCTTAATCTGTGTGCTTGATCTGCTATTGTTCAAGTTATCTTTTTACATAACGCCTGGCACGTTTGTGCTGTGTTGCTTTTTGAGCTTTTAGGTATTGTTTACTAGCTTGACTGCCTTAGCTTTGTAAGTCACTTGTTACCCGTTTCCGTTCGTTCGTTTGTGCTGACTGCTTGAGTGTATCGTTAAATTGTGTTCCCCTTAATCTGTGTGCTTGATCTGCTATTGTTGAAGTTATCTTTTTACATAACGCCTGGCACGTTTGTGCTGTGTTGCTTTTTGTGCTTTTAGGTATTGTTTACTAGCTTGACTGCCTTAGCTTTGTAAGTCACTTGTTACCCGTTTCCGTTCGTTCGTTTGTGTTGACTGCTTGAGTGTATCGTTGAATTGTGTTCCCATTAATCTGTGTGCTTGATCTGCTATTGTTCAAGTTATCTTTTTACATAACGCCTTGCACGTTTGTGCTGTGTTTCTTTTTGTGCTTTTAGGTATTGTTTACTAGCTTGTCCGCCTTAGCTTTGTAAGTCACTTGTTACCCGTTTCCGTTCGTTCGTTTGTGTTGACTGTTCGAGTGTATCGTTGAATTGTGTTTCCCTTAATCTGTGTGCTTGATCTGCTATTGTTCAAGTTATCTTTTTACATAACGCCTGGCACGTTTGTGCTGTGTTTCTTTTTGTGCTTTTAGGTATTGTTTACTAGCTTGACTGCCTTAGCTTTGTAAGTCACTTGTTACCCGTTTCCGTTCGTTCGTTTGTGTTGACTGCTCGAGTGTATCGTTAAATTGTGTTCCCCTTAATCTGTGTGCTTGATCTGCTATTGTTCAAGTTATCTTTTTACATAACGCCTGGCACGTTTGTGCTGTGTTGCTTTTTGTGCTTTTAGGTATTGTTTACTAGCTTGACTGCCTTAGCTTTGTAAGTCACTTGTTACCCGTTTCCGTTCGTTCGTTTGTGTTGACTGCTTGAGTGTATCGTTGAATTGTGTTCCCATTAATCTGTGTGCTTGATCTGCTATTGTTGAAGTTATCTTTTTACATAACGCCTGGCACGTTTGTGCTGTGTTTCTTTTTGTGCTTTTAGGTATTGTTTACTAGCTTGCCGGCTTAGCTTTGTAAGTCACTTGTAACCCGTTTCCGTTCGTTCGTTTGTGTTGACTGTTCGAGTGTATCGTTGAATTGTGTTTCCCTTAATCTGTGTGCTTGATCTGCTATTGTTCAAGTTATCTTTTTACATAACGCCTGGCACGTTTGTGCTGTGTTTCTTTTTGTCCTTTTAGGTATTGTTTACTAGCTTGACTGCCTTAGCTTTGTAAGTCACTTGTTACCCGTTTCCGTTCGATCGTTTGTGTTGACTGCTCGAGTGTATCGTTAAATTGTGTTCCCCTTAATCTGTGTGCTTGATCTGCTATTGTTCAAGTTATCTTTTTACATAACGCCTGGCACGTTTGTGCTGTGTTGCTTTTTGAGCTTTTAGGTATTGTTTACTAGCTTGACTGCCTTAGCTTTGTAAGTCACTTGTTACCCGTTTCCGTTCGTTCGTTTGTGCTGACTGCTTGAGTGTATCGTTAAATTGTGTTCCCCTTAATCTGTGTGCTTGATCTGCTATTGTTGAAGTTATCTTTTTACATAACGCCTGGCACGTTTGTGCTGTGTTGCTTTTTGTGCTTTTAGGTATTGTTTACTAGCTTGACTGCCTTAGCTTTGTAAGTCACTTGTTACCCGTTTCCGTTCGTTCGTTTGTGTTGACTGCTTGAGTGTATCGTTGAATTGTGTTCCCATTAATCTGTGTGCTTGATCTGCTATTGTTCAAGTTATCTTTTTACATAACGCCTTGCACGTTTGTGCTGTGTTCCTTTTGTGCTTTTAGGTATTGTTTACTAGCTTGTCCGCCTTAGCTTTGTAAGTCACTTGTTACCCGTTTCCGTTCGTTCGTTTGTGTTGACTGTTCGAGTGTATCGTTGAATTGTGTTACCCTTAATTTGTGTGCTTGATCTGCTATTGTTCAAGTTATCTTTTTACATAATGCCTGGCACGTTTGTGCTGTGTTTCTTTTTGTGCTTTTAGGTATTGTTTACTAGCTTGTCCGCCTTAGCTTTGTAATTCACTTGTTACCCGTTTCCGTTCGTTCGTTTGTGTTGACTGTTCGAGTGTATCGTTGAATTGTGTTCCCCTTAATCTGTGTGCTTGATCTGCTATTGTTGAAGTTATCTTTTTACATAACGCCTGGCACGTTTGTGCTGTGTTTCTTTTTGTGCTTTTAGGTATTGTTTACCAGCTTGTCCGCCTTAGCTTTGTAAGTCACTTGTTACTCGTTTCCGTTCATTCGTTTGTGTTGACTGCTCGAGTGTAGCGTTGAATTGTGTTCCCATTAATCTGTGTGCTTGATCTGCTATTGTTGAAGTTATCTTTTTACATAACGCCTGGCACGTTTGTGCTGTGTTGCTTTTTGTGCTTTTAGGTATTGTTTACTAGCTTGTCCGCATTAGCTTTGTAAGTCACTTGTTACCCGTTTCCGTTCGTTCGTTTGTGTCGACTGCTTGAGTGTATCGTTGAATTGTGTTCCCATTAATCTGTGTGCTTGATCTGCTATTGTTCAAGTTATCTTTTTACATAACGCCTTGCACGTTTGTGCTGTGTTTCTTTTTGTGCTTTTAGGTATTGTTTACTAGCTTGTCCGCCTTGCTTTGTAAGTCACTTGTTACCCGTTTCCGTTCGTTCGTTTGTGTTGACTGTTCGAGTGTATCGTTGAATTGTGTTACCCTTAATTTGTGTGCTTGATCTGCTATTGTTCAAGTTATCTTTTTACATAACGCCTGGCACGTTTGTGCTGTGATTCTTTTTGTGCTTTTAGGTATTGTTTACCAGCTTGTCCGCCTTAGCTTTGTAAGTCACTTGTTACTCGTTTCCGTTCATTCGTTTGTGTTGACTGCTCGAGTGTATCGTTGAATTGTGTTTCCCCTAATCTGTGTGCTTGATCTGCTATTGTTAAAGTTATCTTTTTACATAACGCCTGGCACGTTTGTGCTGTGTTGCTTTTTGTGCTTTTAGGTATTGTTTACAAGCTTGACTGCCTTAGCTTTGTAAGTCACTTGTTACCCGTTTCCGTTCGTTCGTTTGTGTTGACTGTTCGAGTGTATCGTTGAATTGTGTTTCCCTTAATCTGTGTGCTTGATCTGCTATTGTTCAAGTTATCTTTTTACATAACGCCTGGCACGTTTGTGCTGTGTTGCTTTTTGTGCTTTAAGGTATTGTTTACTAGCTTGTCCGCCTTAGCTTTGCAAGTCATTTGTTACCCGTTTCCGTTCGTTCGTTTGTGTTGACTGCTCGAGTGTAGCGTTGAATGGTGTTGCCCTTAATCTGTGTGCTTGATCTGCTATTGTTCAAGTTATCTTTTTACATAACGCCTGGCACGTTTGTGCTGTGTTGCTTTTTGTGCTTTTAGGTATTGTTTACTAGCTTGTCCGCCTTAGCTTTGTAAGTCACTTGTTACCCGTTTCTGTTCATTCGTTTGTGTTGACTGCTAGAGTGTATCGTTGAATTTTGTTCTCCTTAATCTGTGTGCCTGATCTGCTATTGTTCAAGTTATCTTTTTACATAACGCCTGGCACGTTTGTGCTGTGTTGCTTTTTGTGCTTTTAGGTATTGTTTACTAGCTTGACTGCCTTAGCTTTGTAAGTCACTTGTTACCCGTTTCCGTTCGTTCGTTTGTGTCGACTGCTTGAGTGTATCGTTGAATTGTGTTCCCATTAATCTGTGTGCTTGATCTGCTATTGTTGAAGTTATCTTTTTACATAACGCCTGGCACGTTTGTGCTGTGTTTCTTTTTGTGCTTTTAGGTATTGTTTACTAGCTTGACCGCCTTAGCTTTGTAAGTCACTTGTTACCCGTTTCCGTTCGATCGTTTGTGTTGACTGCTCGAGTGTATCGTTAAATTGTGTTCCCCTTAATCTGTGTGCTTGATCTGCTATTGTTGAAGTTATCTTTTTACATAACGCCTGGCACGTTTGTGCTGTGTTGCTTTTTGAGCTTTTAGGTATTGTTTACTAGCTTGACTGCCTTAGCTTTGTAAGTCACTTGTTACCCGTTTCCGTTCGTTCGTTTGTGCTGACTGCTTGAGTGTATCGTTAAATTGTGTTCCCCTTAATCTGTGTGCTTGATCTGCTATTGTTGAAGTTATCTTTTTACATAACGCCTGGCACGTTTGTGCTGTGTTTCTTTTTGTGCTTTTAGGTATTGTTTACTAGCTTGTCCGCCTTAGCTTTGTAAGTCACTTGTTACCCGTTTCCGTTCGTTCGTTTGTGTTGACTGTTCGAGTGTATCGTTGAATTGTGTTTCCCTTAATCTGTGTGCTTGATCTGCTATTGTTCAAGTTATCTTTTTACATAACGCCTGGCACGTTTGTGCTGTGTTTCTTTTTGTGCTTTTAGGTATTGTTTACTAGCTTGACTGCCTTAGCTTTGTAAGTCACTTGTTACCCGTTTCCGTTCGTTCGTTTGTGTTGACTGCTCGAGTGTATCGTTAAATTGTGTTCCCCTTAATCTGTGTGCTTGATCTGCTATTGTTCAAGTTATCTTTTTACATAACGCCTGGCACGTTTGTGCTGTGTTGCTTTTTGTGCTTTTAGGTATTGTTTACTAGCTTGACTGCCTTAGCTTTGTAAGTCACTTGTTACCCGTTTCCGTTCGTTCGTTTGTGTTGACTGCTTGAGTGTATCGTTGAATTGTGTTCCCATTAATCTGTGTGCTTGATCTGCTATTGTTCAAGTTATCTTTTTACATAACGCCTTGCACGTTTGTGCTGTGTTCCTTTTGTGCTTTTAGGTATTATTTACTAGCTTGTCCGCCTTAGCTTTGTAAGTCACTTGTTACCCGTTTCCGTTCGTTCGTTTGTGTTGACTGTTCGAGTGTATCGTTGAATTGTGTTACCCTTAATCTGTGTGCTTGATCTGCTATTGTTCAAGTTATCTTTTTACATAACGCCTGGCACGTTTGTGCTGTGTTGCTTTTTGTGCTTTTAGGTATTGTTTACTAGCTTGACTGCCTTAGCTTTGTAAGTCACTTGTTACCCGTTTCCGTTCGTTCGTTTGTGTTGACTGCTTGAGTGTATCGTTGAATTGTGTTCCCATTAATCTGTGTGCTTGATCTGCTATTGTTCAAGTTATCTTTTTACATAACGCCTTGCACGTTTGTGCTGTGTTCCTTTTGTGCTTTTAGGTATTATTTACTAGCTTGTCCGCCTTAGCTTTGTAAGTCACTTGTTACCCGTTTCCGTTCGTTCGTTTGTGTTGACTGTTCGAGTGTATCGTTGAATTGTGTTACCCTTAATTTGTGTGCTTGATCTGCTATTGTTCAAGTTATCTTTTTACATAATGCCTGGCACGTTTGTGCTGTGTTTCTTTTTGTGCTTTTAGGTATTGTTTACTAGCTTGTCCGCCTTAGCTTTGTAATTCACTTGTTACCCGTTTCCGTTCGTTCGTTTGTGTTGACTGTTCGAGTGTATCGTTGAATTGTGTTCCCCTTAATCTGTGTGCTTGATCTGCTATTGTTGAAGTTATCTTTTTACATAACGCCTGGCACGTTTGTGCTGTGTTTCTTTTTGTGCTTTTAGGTATTGTTTACCAGCTTGTCCGCCTTAGCTTTGTAAGTCACTTGTTACTCGTTTCCGTTCATTCGTTTGTGTTGACTGCTCGAGTGTAGCGTTGAATTGTGTTCCCATTAATCTGTGTGCTTGATCTGCTATTGTTGAAGTTATCTTTTTACATAACGCCTGGCACGTTTGTGCTGTGTTGCTTTTTGTGCTTTTAGGTATTGTTTACTAGCTTGTCCGCATTAGCTTTGTAAGTCACTTGTTACCCGTTTCCGTTCGTTCGTTTGTGTCGACTGCTTGAGTGTATCGTTGAATTGTGTTCCCATTAATCTGTGTGCTTGATCTGCTATTGTTCAAGTTATCTTTTTACATAACGCCTTGCACGTTTGTGCTGTGTTTCTTTTTGTGCTTTTAGGTATTGTTTACTAGCTTGTCCGCCTTGCTTTGTAAGTCACTTGTTACCCGTTTCCGTTCGTTCGTTTGTGTTGACTGTTCGAGTGTATCGTTGAATTGTGTTACCCTTAATTTGTGTGCTTGATCTGCTATTGTTCAAGTTATCTTTTTACATAACGCCTGGCACGTTTGTGCTGTGATTCTTTTTGTGCTTTTAGGTATTGTTTACCAGCTTGTCCGCCTTAGCTTTGTAAGTCACTTGTTACTCGTTTCCGTTCATTCGTTTGTGTTGACTGCTCGAGTGTATCGTTGAATTGTGTTTCCCCTAATCTGTGTGCTTGATCTGCTATTGTTAAATTTATCTTTTTACATAACGCCTGGCACGTTTGTGCTGTGTTGCTTTTTGTGCTTTTAGGTATTGTTTACAAGCTTGACTGCCTTAGCTTTGTAAGTCACTTGTTACCCGTTTCCGTTCGTTCGTTTGTGTTGACTGTTCGAGTGTATCGTTGAATTGTGTTTCCCTTAATCTGTGTGCTTGATCTGCTATTGTTCAAGTTATCTTTTTACATAACGCCTGGCACGTTTGTGCTGTGTTGCTTTTTGTGCTTTTAGGTATTGTTTACTAGCTTGTCCGCCTTAGCTTTGCAAGTCATTTGTTACCCGTTTCCGTTCGTTCGTTTGTGTTGACTGCTCGAGTGTAGCGTTGAATGGTGTTGCCCTTAATCTGTGTGCTTGATCTGCTATTGTTCAAGTTATCTTTTTACATAACGCCTGGCACGTTTGTGCTGTGTTGCTTTTTGTGCTTTTAGGTATTGTTTACTAGCTTGTCCGCCTTAGCTTTGTAAGTCACTTGTTACCCGTTTCTGTTCATTCGTTTGTGTTGACTGCTAGAGTGTATCGTTGAATTTTGTTCTCCTTAATCTGTGTGCTTGATCTGCTATTGTTCAAGTTATCTTTTTACATAACGCCTGGCACGTTTGTGCTGTGTTGCTTTTTGTGCTTTTAGGTATTGTTTACTAGCTTGACTGCCTTAGCTTTGTAAGTCACTTGTTACCCGTTTCCGTTCGTTCGTTTGTGTCGACTGCTTGAGTGTATCGTTGAATTGTGTTCCCATTAATCTGTGTGCTTGATCTGCTATTGTTGAAGTTATCTTTTTACATAACGCCTGGCACGTTTGTGCTGTGTTTCTTTTTGTGCTTTTAGGTATTGTTTACTAGCTTGACCGCCTTAGCTTTGTAAGTCACTTGTTACCCGTTTCCGTTCGATCGTTTGTGTTGACTGCTCGAGTGTATCGTTAAATTGTGTTCCCCTTAATCTGTGTGCTTGATCTGCTATTGTTGAAGTTATCTTTTTACATAACGCCTGGCACGTTTGTGCTGTGTTGCTTTTTGAGCTTTTAGGTATTGTTTACTAGCTTGACTGCCTTAGCTTTGTAAGTCACTTGTTACCCGTTTCCGTTCGTTCGTTTGTGCTGACTGCTTGAGTGTATCGTTAAATTGTGTTCCCCTTAATCTGTGTGCTTGATCTGCTATTGTTGAAGTTATCTTTTTACATAACGCCTGGCACGTTTGTGCTGTGTTTCTTTTTGTGCTTTTAGGTATTGTTTACTAGCTTGTCCGCCTTAGCTTTGTAAGTCACTTGTTACCCGTTTCCGTTCGTTCGTTTGTGTTGACTGTTCGAGTGTATCGTTGAATTGTGTTTCCCTTAATCTGTGTGCTTGATCTGCTATTGTTCAAGTTATCTTTTTACATAACGCCTGGCACGTTTGTGCTGTGTTTCTTTTTGTGCTTTTAGGTATTGTTTACTAGCTTGACTGCCTTAGCTTTGTAAGTCACTTGTTACCCGTTTCCGTTCGTTCGTTTGTGTTGACTGCTCGAGTGTATCGTTAAATTGTGTTCCCCTTAATCTGTGTGCTTGATCTGCTATTGTTCAAGTTATCTTTTTACATAACGCCTGGCACGTTTGTGCTGTGTTGCTTTTTGTGCTTTTAGGTATTGTTTACTAGCTTGTCCGCCTTAGCTTTGCAAGTCATTTGTTACCCGTTTCCGTTCGTTCGTTTGTGTTGACTGCTCGAGTGTAGCGTTGAATGGTGTTGCCCTTAATCTGTGTGCTTGATCTGCTATTGTTCAAGTTATCTTTTTACATAACGCCTGGCACGTTTGTGCTGTGTTGCTTTTTGTGCTTTTAGGTATTGTTTACTAGCTTGTCCGCCTTAGCTTTGTAAGTCACTTGTTACCCGTTTCTGTTCATTCGTTTGTGTTGACTGCTAGAGTGTATCGTTGAATTTTGTTCTCCTTAATCTGTGTGCTTGATCTGCTATTGTTCAAGTTATCTTTTTACATAACGCCTGGCACGTTTGTGCTGTGTTGCTTTTTGTGCTTTTAGGTATTGTTTACTAGCTTGACTGCCTTAGCTTTGTAAGTCACTTGTTACCCGTTTCCGTTCGTTCGTTTGTGTCGACTGCTTGAGTGTATCGTTGAATTGTGTTCCCATTAATCTGTGTGCTTGATCTGCTATTGTTGAAGTTATCTTTTTACATAACGCCTGGCACGTTTGTGCTGTGTTTCTTTTTGTGCTTTTAGGTATTGTTTACTAGCTTGACCGCCTTAGCTTTGTAAGTCACTTGTTACCCGTTTCCGTTCGATCGTTTGTGTTGACTGCTCGAGTGTATCGTTAAATTGTGTTCCCCTTAATCTGTGTGCTTGATCTGCTATTGTTGAAGTTATCTTTTTACATAACGCCTGGCACGTTTGTGCTGTGTTGCTTTTTGAGCTTTTAGGTATTGTTTACTAGCTTGACTGCCTTAGCTTTGTAAGTCACTTGTTACCCGTTTCCGTTCGTTCGTTTGTGCTGACTGCTTGAGTGTATCGTTAAATTGTGTTCCCCTTAATCTGTGTGCTTGATCTGCTATTGTTGAAGTTATCTTTTTACATAACGCCTGGCACGTTTGTGCTGTGTTTCTTTTTGTGCTTTTAGGTATTGTTTACTAGCTTGTCCGCCTTAGCTTTGTAAGTCACTTGTTACCCGTTTCCGTTCGTTCGTTTGTGTTGACTGTTCGAGTGTATCGTTGAATTGTGTTTCCCTTAATCTGTGTGCTTGATCTGCTATTGTTCAAGTTATCTTTTTACATAACGCCTGGCACGTTTGTGCTGTGTTTCTTTTTGTGCTTTTAGGTATTGTTTACTAGCTTGACTGCCTTAGCTTTGTAAGTCACTTGTTACCCGTTTCCGTTCGTTCGTTTGTGTTGACTGCTCGAGTGTATCGTTAAATTGTGTTCCCCTTAATCTGTGTGCTTGATCTGCTATTGTTCAAGTTATCTTTTTACATAACGCCTGGCACGTTTGTGCTGTGTTGCTTTTTGTGCTTTTAGGTATTGTTTACTAGCTTGACTGCCTTAGCTTTGTAAGTCACTTGTTACCCGTTTCCGTTCGTTCGTTTGTGTTGACTGCTTGAGTGTATCGTTGAATTGTGTTCCCATTAATCTGTGTGCTTGATCTGCTATTGTTCAAGTTATCTTTTTACATAACGCCTTGCACGTTTGTGCTGTGTTCCTTTTGTGCTTTTAGGTATTGTTTACTAGCTTGTCCGCCTTAGCTTTGTAAGTCACTTGTTACCCGTTTCCGTTCGTTCGTTTGTGTTGACTGTTCGAGTGTATCGTTGAATTGAGTTACCCTTAATTTGTGTGCTTGATCTGCTATTGTTCAAGTTATCTTTTTACATAATGCCTGGCACGTTTGTGCTGTGTTTCTTTTTGTGCTTTTAGGTATTGTTTACTAGCTTGTCCGCCTTAGCTTTGTAATTCACTTGTTACCCGTTTCCGTTCGTTCGTTTGTGTTGACTGTTCGAGTGTATCGTTGAATTGTGTTCCCCTTAATCTGTGTGCTTGATCTGCTATTGTTGAAGTTATCTTTTTACATAACGCCTGGCACGTTTGTGCTGTGTTTCTTTTTGTGCTTTTAGGTATTGTTTACCAGCTTGTCCGCCTTAGCTTTGTAAGTCACTTGTTACTCGTTTCCGTTCATTCGTTTGTGTTGACTGCTCGAGTGTAGCGTTGAATTGTGTTCCCATTAATCTGTGTGCTTGATCTGCTATTGTTGAAGTTATCTTTTTACATAACGCCTGGCACGTTTGTGCTGTGTTGCTTTTTGTGCTTTTAAGTATTGTTTACTAGCTTGTCCGCATTAGCTTTGTAAGTCACTTGTTACCCGTTTCCGTTCGTTCGTTTGTGTCGACTGCTTGAGTGTATCGTTGAATTGTGTTCCCATTAATCTGTGTGCTTGATCTGCTATTGTTCAAGTTATCTTTTTACATAACGCCTTGCACGTTTGTGTTGTGTTTCTTTTTGTGCTCTTAGGTATTGTTTACTAGCTTGTCCGCCTTGCTTTGTAAGTCACTTGTTACCCGTTTCCGTTCGTTCGTTTGTGTTGACTGTTCGAGTGTATCGTTGAATTGTGTTACCCTTAATTTGTGTGCTTGATCTGCTATTGTTCAAGTTATCTTTTTACATAACGCCTGGCACGTTTGTGCTGTGATTCTTTTTGTGCTTTTAGGTATTGTTTACCAGCTTGTCCGCCTTAGCTTTGTAAGTCACTTGTTACTCGTTTCCGTTCATTCGTTTGTGTTGACTGCTCGAGTGTATCGTTGAATTGTGTTTCCCCTAATCTGTGTGCTTGATCTGCTATTGTTAAAGTTATCTTTTTACGTAACGCCTGGCACGTTTGTGCTGTGTTGCTTTTTGTGCTTTTAGGTATTGTTTACTAGCTTGACTGCCTTAGCTTTGTAAGTCACTTGTTACCCGTTTCCGTTCGTTCGTTTGTGTTGACTGTTCGAGTGTATCGTTGAATTGTGTTTCCCTTAATCTGTGTGCTTGATCTGCTATTGTTCAAGTTATCTTTTTACATAACGCCTGGCACGTTTGTGCTGTGTTGCTTTTTGTGCTTTTAGGTATTGTTTACTAGCTTGTCCGCCTTAGCTTTGCAAGTCATTTGTTACCCGTTTCCGTTCGTTCGTTTGTGTTGACTGCTCGAGTGTAGCGTTGAATGGTGTTGCCCTTAATCTGTGTGCTTGATCTGCTATTGTTCAAGTTATCTTTTTACATAACGCCTGGCACGTTTGTGCTGTGTTGCTTTTTGTGCTTTTAGGTATTGTTTACTAGCTTGTCCGCCTTAGCTTTGTAAGTCACTTGTTACCCGTTTCTGTTCATTCGTTTGTGTTGACTGCTAGAGTGTATCGTTGAATTTTGTTCTCCTTAATCTGTGTGCTTGATCTGCTATTGTTCAAGTTATCTTTTTACATAACGCCTGGCACGTTTGTGCTGTGTTGCTTTTTGTGCTTTTAGGTATTGTTTACTAGCTTGACTGCCTTAGCTTTGTAAGTCACTTGTTACCCGTTTCCGTTCGTTCGTTTGTGTCGACTGCTTGAGTGTATCGTTGAATTGTGTTCCCATTAATCTGTGTGCTTGATCTGCTATTGTTGAAGTTATATTTTTACATAACGCCTGTCACGTTTGTGCTGTGTTTCTTTTTGTGCTTTTAGGTATTGTTTACTAGCGTGTCCGGCTTAGCTTTGTAAGTCACTTGTTACTCGTTTCCGTTCGTTCGTTTGTGTTGACTGTTCGAGTGTATCGTTGAATTGTGTTTCCCTTAATCTGTGTGCTTGATCTGCTATTGTTCAAGTTATCTTTTTACATAACGCCTGGCACGTTTGTGCTGTGTTTCTTTTTGTGCTTTTAGGTATTGTTTACTAGCTTGACCGCCTTAGCTTTGTAAGTCACTTGTTACCCGTTTCCGTTCGATCGTTTGTGTTGACTGCTCGAGTGTATCGTTAAATTGTGTTCCCCTTAATCTGTGTGCTTGATCTGCTATTGTTGAAGTTATCTTTTTACATAACGCCTGGCACGTTTGTGCTGTGTTGCTTTTTAAGCTTTTAGGTATTGTTTACTAGCTTGACTGCCTTAGCTTTGTAAGTCACTTGTTACCCGTTTCCGTTCGTTCGTTTGTGCTGACTGCTTGAGTGTATCGTTAAATTGTGTTCCCCTTAATCTGTGTGCTTGATCTGCTATTGTTGAAGTTATCTTTTTACATAACGCCTGGCACGTTTGTGCTGTGTTGCTTTTTGTGCTTTTAGGTATTGTTTACTAGCTTGACTGCCTTAGCTTTGTAAGTCACTTGTTACCCGTTTCCGTTCGTTCGTTTGTGTTGACTGCTTGAGTGTATCGTTGAATTGTGTTCCCATTAATCTGTGTGCTTGATCTGCTATTGTTCAAGTTATCTTTTTACATAACGCCTTGCACGTTTGTGCTGTGTTTCTTTTTGTGCTTTTAGGTATTGTTTACTAGCTTGTCCGCCTTAGTTTTGTAAGTCACTTGTTACCCGTTTCCGTTCGTTCGTTTGTGTTGACTGTTCGAGTGTATCGTTGAATTGTGTTACCCTTAATTTGTGTGCTTGATCTGCTATTGTTCAAGTTATCTTTTTACATAATGCCTGGCACGTTTGTGCTGTGTTTCTTTTTGTGCTTTTAGGTATTGTTTACTAGCTTATCCGCCTTAGCTTTGTAAGTCACTTGTTACCCGTTTCCGTTCGTTCGTTTGTGTTGACTGTTCGAGTGTATCGTTGAATTGTGTTCCCCTTAATCTGTGTGCTTGATCTGCTATTGTTCAAGTTATCTTTTTACATAACGCCTGGCACGTTTGTGCTGTGTTTCTTTTTTTTCTTTTAGGTATTGTTTACCAGCTTGTCCGCCTTAGCTTTGTAAGTCACTTGTTACTCGTTTCCGTTCATTCGTTTGTGTTGACTGCTCGAGTGTAGCGTTGAATTGTGTTCCCATTAATCTGTGTGCTTGATCTGCTATTGTTGAAGTTATCTTTTTACATAACGCCTGGCACGTTTGTGCTGTGTTGCTTTTTGTGCTTTTAGGTATTGTTTACTAGCTTGTCCGCATTAGCTTTGTTAGTCACTTGTTACCCGTTTCCGTTCGTTCGTTTGTGTCGACTGCTTGAGTGTATCGTTTAATTGTGTTCCCATTAATCTGTGTGCTTGATCTGCTATTGTTCAAGTTATTTTTTTACATAACGCCTTGCACGTTTGTGCTGTGTTTCTTTTTGTGCTTTTAGGTATTGTTTACTAGCTTGTCCGCCTTAGCTTTGTAAGTCACTTGTTACCCGTTTCCGTTCGTTCGTTTGTGTTGACTGTTCGAGTGTATCGTTGAATTGTGTTACCCTTAATTTGTGTGCTTGATCTGCTATTGTTCAAGTTATCTTTTTACATAACGCCTGGCACGTTTGTGCTGTGTTTCTTTTTGTGCTTTTAGGTATTGTTTACCAGCTTGTCCGCCTTAGCTTTGTAAGTCACTTGTTACTCGTTTCCGTTCATTCGTTTGTGTTGACTGCTCGAGTGTATCGTTGAATTGTCTTTCCCTTAATCTGTGTGCTTGATCTGCTATTGTTCAAGTTATCTTTTTACATAACGCCTGGCACGTTTGTGCTGTGTTGCTTTTTGTGCTTTTAGGTATTGTTTACTAGCTTGACTGCCTTAGCTTTGTAAGTCACTTGTTACCCGTTTCCGTTCGTTCGTTTGTGTTGACTGTTCGAGTGTATCGTTGAATTGTGTTACCCTTAATTTGTGTGCTTGATCTGCTATTGTTCAAGTTATCTTTTTACATAACGCCTTGCACGTTTGTGCTGTGTTTCTTTTTGTGCTTTTAGGTATTGTTTACTAGCATGACTGCCTTAGCTTTGTAAGTCACTTGTTACATATTTCCATTCGTTCGTTTGTGTTGACTGCTTGAGTGTATCGTTAAATTGTGTTCCCCTTAATCTGTGTGCTTGATCTGCTATTGTTCAAGTTATCTTTTTACATAACGCCTTGCACGTTTGTGCTGTGTTGCTTTTTGTGCTTTTAGGTATTGTTTACTAGCTTGTCCGCCTTAGCTTTGCAAGTCATTTGTTACCCGTTTCCGTTCGTTCGTTTGTGTTGACTGCTCGAGTGTAGCGTTGAATGGTGTTGCCCTTAATCTGTGTGCTTGATCTGCTATTGTTCAAGTTATCTTTTTACATAACGCCTGGCACGTTTGTGCTGTGTTGCTTTTTGTGCTTTTAGGTATTGTTTACTAGCTTGTCCGCCTTAGCTTTGTAAGTCACTTGTTACCCGTTTCTGTTCATTCGTTTGTGTTGACTGCTCGAGTGTATCGTTGAATTTTGTTCTCCTTAATCTGTGTGCTTGATCTGCTATTGTTCAAGTTATCTTTTTACATAACGCCTTTCACGTTTGTGCTGTGTTGCTTTTGTGATTCTAGGTATTGTTTACTAGCTTGTCCACCTTAGCTTTGTAAGTCACTTGTTACCCGTTTCCGTTCGTTCGTTTGTGTCGACTGCTTGAGTGTATCGTTGAATTGTGTTCCCATTAATCTGTGTGCTTGATCTGCTATTGTTCAAGTTATCTTTTTACATAACGCCTGGCACGTTGGTGCTGTGTTTCTTTTTGTGCTTTTAGGTATTGTTTACTAGCTTGACTGCCTTAGCTTTGTAAGTCACTTGTTACCCGTTTCCGTTCGTTCGTTTGTGTTGACTGCTCGAGTGTATCGTTAAATTGTGTTCCCCTTAATCTGTGTGCTTGATATGCTATTGTTGAAGTTATCTTTTTACATAACGCCTGGCACGTTTGTGCTGTGTTGCTTTTTGAGCTTTTAGGTATTGTTTACTAGCTTGGCCACCTTAGCTTTGTAAGTCACTTGTTACCCGTTTCCGTTCGTTCGTTTGTGTTGACTGTTCGAGTGTATCGTTTAATTGTGTTTCCCTTAATCTGTGTGCTTGATCTGCTATTGTTCAAGTTATCTTTTTACATAACGCCTGGCACGTTTGTGCTGTGTTTCTTTTTGTGCTTTTAGGTATTGTTTACTAGCTTCTTTGCCTGTGCTTTGTAAGTCACTTGTTACCTATTTCCATTCGTTCGTTTGTGTTGACTGCTTGAGTGTATCGTTAAATTGTGTTCCCCTTAATCTGTGTGCTTGATCTGCTATTGTTCAAGTTATCTTTTTACATAACGCCTTGCACGTTTGTGCTGTGTTTCTTTTTGTGCTTTTAGGTATTGTTTACTAGCTTGTCCGCCTTAGCTTTGTAAGTCACTTGTTACCCGTTTCCGTTCGTTCGTTTGTGTTGACTGTTCGAGTGTATCGTTGAATTGTGTTACCCTTAATTTGTGTGCTTGATCTGCTATTGTTCAAGTTATCTTTTTACATAATGCCTGGCACGTTTGTGCTGTGTTTCTTTTTGTGCTTTTAGGTATTGTTTACTAGCTTGTCCGCCTTAGCTTTGTAAGTCACTTGTTACCCGTTTCCGTTCGTTCGTTTGTGTTGACTGTTCGAGTGTATCGTTGAATTGTGTTCCCCTTAATCTGTGTGCTTGATCTGCTATTGTTGAAGTTATCTTTTTACATAACGCCTGGCACGTTTGTGCTGTGTTTCTTTTTGTGCTTTTAGGTATTGTTTACCAGCTTGTCCGCCTTAGCTTTGTAAGTCACTTGTTTCTCGGTCCGTTCATTCGTTTGTGTTGACTGCTCGAGTGTAGCGTTGAATTTTGTTCTCCTTAATCTGTGTGCTTGATCTGCTATTGTTCAAGTTATCTTTTTACATAACGCTTTGCACGTTTGTGCTGTGTTGCTTTTTGTGCTTTTAGGTATTGTTTACTAGCTTGTCCACCTTAGCTTTGTAAGTCACTTGTTACCCGTTTCCGTTCGTTCGTTTGTGTCGACTGCTTGAGTGTATTGTTGAATTGTGTTCCCATTAATCTGTGTGCTTGATCTGCTATTGTTCAAGTTATCTTTTTACATAACGCCTGGCACGTTTGTGCTGTGTTGCTTTTTGTGCTTTTAGGTATTGTTTACTAGCTTGACTGCCTTAGCTTTGTAAGTCACTTGTTACCCGTTTCCGTTCGTTCGTTTGTGTCGACTGCTTGAGTGTATCGTTGAATTGTGTTCCCATTAATCTGTGTGCTTGATCTGCTATTGTTGAAGTTATCTTTTTACATAACGCCTTGCACGTTTGTGCTGTGTTTCTTTTTGTGCTTTTAGGTATTGTTTACTAGCGTGTCCGGCTTAGCTTTGTAAGTCACTTGTTACTCGTTTCCGTTCGTTCGTTTGTGTTGACTGTTCGAGTGTATCGTTGAATTGTGTTTCCCTTAATTTGTGTGCTTGATCTGCTATTGTTCAAGTTATCTTTTTACATAATGCCTGGCACGTTTGTGCTGTGTTTCTTTTTGTGCTTTTAGGTATTGTTTACTAGCTTATCCGCCTTAGCTTTGTAAGTCACTTGTTACCCGTTTCCGTTCGTTCGTTTGTGTTGACTGTTCGAGTGTATCGTTGAATTGTGTTCCCCTTAATCTGTGTGCTTGATCTGCTATTGTTGAAGTTATTTTTTTACATAACGCCTGGCACGTTTGTGCTGTGTTTCTTTTTTTTCTTTTAGGTATTGTTTACCAGCTTGTCCGCCTTAGCTTTGTAAGTCACTTGTTACTCGTTTCCGTTCATTCGTTTGTGTTGACTGCTCGAGTGTAGCGTTGAATTGTGTTCCCATTAATCTGTGTGCTTGATCTGCTATTGTTGAAGTTATCTTTTTACATAACGCCTGGCACGTTTGTGCTGTGTTGCTTTTTGTGCTTTTAGGTATTGTTTACTAGCTTGTCCGCATTAGCTTTGTTAGTCACTTGTTACCCGTTTCCGTTCGTTCGTTTGTGTCGACTGCTTGAGTGTATCGTTTAATTGTGTTCCCATTAATCTGTGTGCTTGATCTGCTATTGTTCAAGTTATCTTTTTACATAACGCCTTGCACGTTTGTGCTGTGTTTCTTTTTGTGCTTTTAGGTATTGTTTACTAGCTTGTCCGCCTTAGCTTTGTAAGTCACTTGTTACCCGTTTCCGTTCGTTCGTTTGTGTTGACTGTTCGAGTGTATCGTTGAATTGTGTTACCCTTAATTTGTGTGCTTGATCTGCTATTGTTCAAGTTATCTTTTTACATAACGCCTGGCACGTTTGTGCTGTGTTTCTTTTTGTGCTTTTAGGTATTGTTTACCAGCTTGTCCGCCTTAGCTTTGTAAGTCACTTGTTACTCGTTTTCGTTCATTCGTTTGTGTTGACTGCTCGAGTGTAGCGTTGAATTGTGTTCCCATTAATCTGTGTGCTTGATCTGCTATTGTTCAAGTTATCTTTTTACATAACGCCTGGCACGTTTGTGCTGTGTTGCTTTTTGTGCTTTTAGGTATTGTTTACTAGCTTGACTGCCTTAGCTTTGTAAGTCACTTGTTACCCGTTTCCGTTCGTTCGTTTGTGTTGACTGTTCGAGTGTATCGTTGAATTGTGTTACCCTTAATTTGTGTGCTTGATCTGCTATTGTTCAAGTTATCTTTTTACATAACGCCTTGCACGTTTGTGCTGTGTTTCTTTTTGTGCTTTTAGGTATTGTTTACTAGCTTGACTGCCTTAGCTTTGTAAGTCACTTGTTACCTATTTCCATTCGTTCGTTTGTGTTGACTGCTTGAGTGTATCGTTAAATTGTGTTCCCCTTAATCTGTGTGCTTGATCTGCTATTGTTCAAGTTATCTTTTTACATAACGCCTTGCACGTTTGTGCTGTGTTGCTTTTTGTGCTTTTAGGTATTGTTTACTAGCTTGTCCGCCTTAGCTTTGCAAGTCATTTGTTACCCGTTTCCGTTCGTTCGTTTGTGTTGACTGCTCGAGTGTAGCGTTGAATGGTGTTGCCCTTAATCTGTGTGCTTGATCTGCTATTGTTCAAGTTATCTTTTTACATAACGCCTGGCACGTTTGTGCTGTGTTGCTTTTTGTGCTTTTAGGTATTGTTTACTAGCTTGTCCGCCTTAGCTTTGTAAGTCACTTGTTACCCGTTTCTGTTCATTCGTTTGTGTTGACTGCTCGAGTGTATCGTTGAATTTTGTTCTCCTTAATCTGTGTGCTTGATCTGCTATTGTTCAAGTTATCTTTTTACAGAACGCCTCTCACGTTTCTGCTGTGTTGCTTTTTGTGATTCTAGGTATTGTTTACTAGCTTGTCCACCTTAGCTTTGTAAGTCACTTGTTACCCGTTTCCGTTCGTTCGTTTGTGTCGACTGCTTGAGTGTATCGTTGAATTGTGTTCCCATTAATCTGTGTGCTTGATCTGCTATTGTTCAAGTTATCTTTTTACATAACGCCTGGCACGTTGGTGCTGTGTTTCTTTTTGTGCTTTTAGGTATTGTTTACTAGCTTGACTGCCTTAGCTTTGTAAGTCACTTCTTACCCGTTTCCGTTCGTTCGTTTGTGTTGACTGCTCGAGTGTATCGTTAAATTGTGTTCCCCTTAATCTGTGTGCTTGATATGCTATTGTTGAAGTTATCTTTTTACATAACGCCTGGCACGTTTGTGCTGTGTTGCTTTTTGAGCTTTTAGGTATTGTTTACTAGCTTGGCCACCTTAGCTTTGTAAGTCACTTGTTACCCGTTTCCGTTCGTTCGTTTGTGTTGACTGTTCGAGTGTATCGTTGAATTGTGTTTCCCTTAATCTGTGTGCTTGATCTGCTATTGTTCAAGTTATCTTTTTACATAACGCCTGGCACGTTTGTGCTGTGTTTCTTTTTGTGCTTTTAGGTATTGTTTACTAGCTTCTTTGCCTGTGCTTTGTAAGTCACTTGTTACCTATTTCCATTCGTTCGTTTGTGTTGACTGCTTGAGTGTATCGTTAAATTGTGTTCCCCTTAATCTGTGTGCTTGATCTGCTATTGTTCAAGTTATCTTTTTACATAACGCCTTGCACGTTTGTGCTGTGTTGCTTTTTGTGCTTTTAGGTATTGTTTACTAGCTTGTCCGCCTTAGCTTTGCAAGTCATTTGTTACCCGTTTCCGTTCGTTCGTTTGTGTTGACTGCTCGAGTGTAGCGTTGAATGGTGTTGCCCTTAATCTGTGTGCTTGATCTGCTATTGTTCAAGTTATCTTTTTACATAACGCCTGGCACGTTTGTGCTGTGTTGCTTTTTGTGCTTTTAGGTATTGTTTACTAGCTTGTCCGCCTTAGCTTTGTAAGTCACTTGTTACCCGTTTCTGTTCATTCGTTTGTGTTGACTGCTCGAGTGTATCGTTGAATTTTGTTCTCCTTAATCTGTGTGCTTGATCTGCTATTGTTCAAGTTATCTTTTTACATAACGCCTTTCACGTTTGTGCTGTGTTGCTTTTGTGATTCTAGGTATTGTTTACTAGCTTGTCCACCTTAGCTTTGTAAGTCACTTGTTACCCGTTTCCGTTCGTTCGTTTGTGTCGACTGCTTGAGTGTATCGTTGAATTGTGTTCCCATTAATCTGTGTGCTTGATCTGCTATTGTTCAAGTTATCTTTTTACATAACGCCTGGCACGTTGGTGCTGTGTTTCTTTTTGTGCTTTTAGGTATTGTTTACTAGCTTGACTGCCTTAGCTTTGTAAGTCACTTCTTACCCGTTTCCGTTCGTTCGTTTGTGTTGACTGCTCGAGTGTATCGTTAAATTGTGTTCCCCTTAATCTGTGTGCTTGATATGCTATTGTTGAAGTTATCTTTTTACATAACGCCTGGCACGTTTGTGCTGTGTTGCTTTTTGTGCTTTTAGGTATTGTTTACTAGCTTGGCCACCTTAGCTTTGTAAGTCACTTGTTACCCGTTTCCGTTCGTTCGTTTGTGTTGACTGTTCGAGTGTATCGTTGAATTGTGTTTCCCTTAATCTGTGTGCTTGATCTGCTATTGTTCAAGTTATCTTTTTACATAACGCCTGGCACGTTTGTGCTGTGTTTCTTTTTGTGCTTTTAGGTATTGTTTACTAGCTTCTTTGCCTGTGCTTTGTAAGTCACTTGTTACCTATTTCCATTCGTTCGTTTGTGTTGACTGCTTGAGTGTATCGTTAAATTGTGTTCCCCTTAATCTGTGTGCTTGATCTGCTATTGTTCAAGTTATCTTTTTACATAACGCCTTGCACGTTTGTGCTGTGTTTCTTTTTGTGCTTTTAGGTATTGTTTACTAGCTTGTCCGCCTTAGCTTTGTAAGTCACTTGTTACCCGTTTCCGTTCGTTCGTTTGTGTTGACTGTTCGAGTGTATCGTTGAATTGTGTTACCCTTAATTTGTGTGCTTGATCTGCTATTGTTCAAGTTATCTTTTTACATAATGCCTGGCACGTTTGTGCTGTGTTTCTTTTTGTGCTTTTAGGTATTGTTTACTAGCTTGTCCGCCTTAGCTTTGTAAGTCACTTGTTACCCGTTTCCGTTCGTTCGTTTGTGTTGACTGTTCGAGTGTATCGTTGAATTGTGTTCCCCTTAATCTGTGTGCTTGATCTGCTATTGTTGAAGTTATCTTTTTACATAACGCCTGGCACGTTTGTGCTGTGTTTCTTTTTGTGCTTTTAGGTATTGTTTACCAGCTTGTCCGCCTTAGCTTTGTAAGTCACTTGTTTCTCGGTCCGTTCATTCGTTTGTGTTGACTGCTCGAGTGTAGCGTTGAATTTTGTTCTCCTTAATCTGTGTGCTTGATCTGCTATTGTTCAAGTTATCTTTTTACATAACGCCTTGCACGTTTGTGCTGTGTTGCTTTTTGTGCTTTTAGGTATTGTTTACTAGCTTGTCCACCTTAGCTTTGTAAGTCACTTGTTACCCGTTTCCGTTCGTTCGTTTGTGTCGACTGCTTGAGTGTATTGTTGAATTGTGTTCCCATTAATCTGTGTGCTTGATCTGCTATTGTTCAAGTTATCTTTTTACATAACGCCTGGCACGTTTGTGCTGTGTTGCTTTTTGTGCTTTTAGGTATTGTTTACTAGCTTGACTGCCTTAGCTTTGTAAGTCACTTGTTACCCGTTTCCGTTCGTTCGTTTGTGTCGACTGCTTGAGTGTATCGTTGAATTGTGTTCCCATTAATCTGTGTGCTTGATCTGCTATTGTTGAAGTTATCTTTTTACATAACGCCTTGCAGGTTTGTGCTGTGTTTCTTTTTGTGCTTTTAGGTATTGTTTACTAGCGTGTCCGGCTTAGCTTTGTAAGTCACTTGTTACTCGTTTCCGTTCGTTCGTTTGTGTTGACTGTTCGAGTGTATCGTTGAATTGTGTTTCCCTTAATTTGTGTGCTTGATCTGCTATTGTTCAAGTTATCTTTTTACATAATGCCTGGCACGTTTGTGCTGTGTTTCTTTTTGTGCTTTTAGGTATTGTTTACTAGCTTATCCGCCTTAGCTTTGTAAGTCACTTGTTACCCGTTTCCGTTCGTTCGTTTGTGTTGACTGTTCGAGTGTATCGTTGAATTGTGTTCCCCTTAATCTGTGTGCTTGATCTGCTATTGTTGAAGTTATCTTTTTACATAACGCCTGGCACGTTTGTGCTGTGTTTCTTTTTTTTCTTTTAGGTATTGTTTACCAGCTTGTCCGCCTTAGCTTTGTAAGTCACTTGTTACTCGTTTCCGTTCATTCGTTTGTGTTGACTGCTCGAGTGTAGCGTTGAATTGTGTTCCCATTAATCTGTGTGCTTGATCTGCTATTGTTGAAGTTATCTTTTTACATAACGCCTGGCACGTTTGTGCTGTGTTGCTTTTTGTGCTTTTAGGTATTGTTTACTAGCTTGTCCGCATTAGCTTTGTTAGTCACTTGTTACCCGTTTCCGTTCGTTCGTTTGTGTCGACTGCTTGAGGGGAATCGTTTAATTGTGTTCCCATTAATCTGTGTGCTTGATCTGCTATTGTTCAAGTTATCTTTTTACATAACGCCTTGCACGTTTGTGCTGTGTTTCTTTTTGTGCTTTTAGGTATTGTTTACTAGCTTGTCCGCCTTAGCTTTGTAAGTCACTTGTTACCCGTTTCCGTTCGTTCGTTTGTGTTGACTGTTCGAGTGTATCGTTGAATTGTGTTACCCTTAATTTGTGTGCTTGATCTGCTATTGTTCAAGTTATCTTTTTACATAACGCCTGGCACGTTTGTGCTGTGTTTCTTTTTGTGCTTTTAGGTATTGTTTACCAGCTTGTCCGCCTTAGCTTTGTAAGTCACTTGTTACTCGTTTCCGTTCATTCGTTTGTGTTGACTGCTCGAGTGTAGCGTTGAATTGTGTTCCCATTAATCTGTGTGCTTGATCTGCTATTGTTCAAGTTATCTTTTTACATAACGCCTGGCACGTTTGTGCTGTGTTGCTTTTTGTGCTTTTAGGTATTGTTTACTAGCTTGACTGCCTTAGCTTTGTAAGTCACTTGTTACCCGTTTCCGTTCGTTCGTTTGTGTTGACTGTTCGAGTGTATCGTTGAATTGTGTTACCCTTAATTTGTGTGCTTGATCTGCTATTGTTCAAGTTATCTTTTTACATAACGCCTTGCACGTTTGTGCTGTGTTTCTTTTTGTGCTTTTAGGTATTGTTTACTAGCTTGACTGCCTTAGCTTTGTAAGTCACTTGTTACCTATTTCCATTCGTTCGTTTGTGTTGACTGCTTGAGTGTATCGTTAAATTGTGTTCCCCTTAATCTGTGTGCTTGATCTGCTATTGTTCAAGTTATCTTTTTACATAACGCCTTGCACGTTTGTGCTGTGTTGCTTTTTGTGCTTTTAGGTATTGTTTACTAGCTTGTCCGCCTTAGCTTTGCAAGTCATTTGTTACCCGTTTCCGTTCGTTCGTTTGTGTTGACTGCTCGAGTGTAGCGTTGAATGGTGTTGCCCTTAATCTGTGTGCTTGATCTGCTATTGTTCAAGTTATCTTTTTACATAACGCCTGGCACGTTTGTGCTGTGTTGCTTTTTGTGCTTTTAGGTATTGTTTACTAGCTTGTCCGCCTTAGCTTTGTAAGTCACTTGTTACCCGTTTCTGTTCATTCGTTTGTGTTGACTGCTCGAGTGTATCGTTGAATTTTGTTCTCCTTAATCTGTGTGCTTGATCTGCTATTGTTCAAGTTATCTTTTTACAGAACGCCTTTCACGTTTCTGCTGTGTTGCTTTTTGTGATTCTAGGTATTGTTTACTAGCTTGTCCACCTTAGCTTTGTAAGTCACTTGTTACCCGTTTCCGTTCGTTCGTTTGTGTCGACTGCTTGAGTGTATCGTTGAATTGTGTTCCCATTAATCTGTGTGCTTGATCTGCTATTGTTCAAGTTATCTTTTTACATAACGCCTGGCACGTTGGTGCTGTGTTTCTTTTTGTGCTTTTAGGTATTGTTTACTAGCTTGACTGCCTTAGCTTTGTAAGTCACTTCTTACCCGTTTCCGTTCGTTCGTTTGTGTTGACTGCTCGAGTGTATCGTTAAATTGTGTTCCCCTTAATCTGTGTGCTTGATATGCTATTGTTGAAGTTATCTTTTTACATAACGCCTGGCACGTTTGTGCTGTGTTGCTTTTTGAGCTTTTAGGTATTGTTTACTAGCTTGGCCACCTTAGCTTTGTAAGTCACTTGTTACCCGTTTCCGTTCGTTCGTTTGTGTTGACTGTTCGAGTGTATCGTTGAATTGTGTTTCCCTTAATCTGTGTGCTTGATCTGCTATTGTTCAAGTTATCTTTTTACATAACGCCTGGCACGTTTGTGCTGTGTTTCTTTTTGTGCTTTTAGGTATTGTTTACTAGCTTCTTTGCCTGTGCTTTGTAAGTCACTTGTTACCTATTTCCATTCGTTCGTTTGTGTTGACTGCTTGAGTGTATCGTTAAATTGTGTTCCCCTTAATCTGTGTGCTTGATCTGCTATTGTTCAAGTTATCTTTTTACATAACGCCTTGCACGTTTGTGCTGTGTTTCTTTTTGTGCTTTTAGGTATTGTTTACTAGCTTGTCCGCCTTAGCTTTGTAAGTCACTTGTTACCCGTTTCCGTTCGTTCGTTTGTGTTGACTGTTCGAGTGTATCGTTGAATTGTGTTACCCTCAATTTGTGTGCTTGATCTGCTATTGTTCAAGTTATCTTTTTACATAATGCCTGGCACGTTTGTGCTGTGTTTCTTTTTGTGCTTTTAGGTATTGTTTACTAGCTTGTCCGCCTTAGCTTTGTAAGTCACTTGTTACCCGTTTCCGTTCGTTCGTTTGTGTTGACTGTTCGAGTGTATCGTTGAATTGTGTTCCCCTTAATCTGTGTGCTTGATCTGCTATTGTTGAAGTTATCTTTTTACATAACGCCTGGCACGTTTGTGCTGTGTTTCTTTTTGTGCTTTTAGGTATTGTTTACCAGCTTGTCCGCCTTAGCTTTGTAAGTCACTTGTTTCTCGTTTCCGTTCATTCGTTTGTGTTGACTGCTCGAGTGTAGCGTTGAATTTTGTTCTCCTTAATCTGTGTGCTTGATCTGCTATTGTTCAAGTTATCTTTTTACATAACGCCTTGCAGGTTTGTGCTGTGTTGCTTTTTGTGCTTTTAGGTATTGTTTACTAGCTTGTCCACCTTAGCTTTGTAAGTCACTTGTTACCCGTTTCCGTTCGTTCGTTTGTGTCGACTGCTTGAGTGTATTGTTGAATTGTGTTCCCATTAATCTGTGTGCTTGATCTGCTATTGTTCAAGTTATCTTTTTACATAACGCCTGGCACGTTGGTGCTGTGTTTCTTTTTGTGCTTTTAGGTATTGTTTACTAGCTTGACTGCCTTAGCTTTGTAAGTCACTTCTTACCCGTTTCCGTTCGTTCGTTTGTGTTGACTGCTCGAGTGTATCGTTAAATTGTGTTCCCCTTAATCTGTGTGCTTGATCTGCTATTGTTGAAGTTATCTTTTTACATAACGCCTGGCACGTTTGTGCTGTGTTGCTTTTTGAGCTTTTAGGTATTGTTTACTAGCTTGGCCACCTTAGCTTTGTAAGTCACTTGTTACCCGTTTCCGTTCGTTCGTTTGTGTTGAATGTTCGAGTGTATCGTTGAATTGTGTTTCCCTTAATCTGTGTGCTTGATCTGCTATTGTTCATGTTATCTTTTTACATAACGCCTGGCACGTTTGTGCTGTGTTTCTTTTTGTGCTTTTAGGTATTGTTTACTAGCTTCTTTGCCTGAGCTTTGTAAGTCACTTGTTACCCATTTCCATTCGTTCGTTTGTGTTGACGGCTCGAGTGGATCGTTTAATTGTGTTTCCCTTAATCTGTGTGCTTGATCTGCTTGTTTAAGTTATCTTGTTACATAACGCCTGGCACGTTTGTGCTGTGTTGCTTTTTGAGCTTTTAGGTATTGTTTACTAGCTTGGCCGCCTTAGCTTTGTAAGTCACTTGTTACCCGTTTCCGTTCGTTCGTTTGTGTTGACTGTTCGAGTGTATCGTTGAATTGTGTTTCCCTTAATCTGTGTGCTTGATCTGCTATTGTTCAAGTTATCTTTTTACATAACGCCTGGCACGTTTGTGCTGTGTTTCTTTTTGTGCTTTTAGGTATTGTTTACTAGCTTGACCGCCTTAGCTTTGTAAGTCACTTGTTACCCGTTTCCGTTCGATCGTTTGTGTTGACTGCTCGAGTGTATCGTTAAATTGTGTTCCCCTTAATCTGTGTGCTTGATCTGCTATTGTTGAAGTTATCTTTTTACATAACGCCTGGCACGTTTGTGCTGTGTTGCTTTTTGAGCTTTTAGGTATTGTTTACTAGCTTGACTGCCTTAGCTTTGTAAGTCACTTGTTACCCGTTTCCGTTCGTTCGTTTGTGCTGACTGCTTGAGTGTATCGTTAAATTGTGTTCCCCTTAATCTGTGTGCTTGATCTGCTATTGTTGAAGTTATCTTTTTACATAACGCCTGGCACGTTTGTGCTGTGTTGCTTTTTGTGCTTTTAGGTATTGTTTACTAGCTTGACTGCCTTAGCTTTGTAAGTCACTTGTTACCCGTTTCCGTTCGTTCGTTTGTGTTGACTGCTTGAGTGTATCGTTGAATTGTGTTCCCATTAATCTGTGTGCTTGATCTGCTATTGTTCAAGTTATCTTTTTACATAACGCCTTGCACGTTTGTGCTGTGTTTCTTTTTGTGCTTTTAGGTATTGTTTACTAGCTTGTCCGCCTTAGTTTTGTAAGTCACTTGTTACCCGTTTCCGTTCGTTCGTTTGTGTTGACTGTTCGAGTGTATCGTTGAATTGTGTTACCCTTAATTTGTGTGCTTGATCTGCTATTGTTCAAGTTATCTTTTTACATAATGCCTGGCACGTTTGTGCTGTGTTTCTTTTTGTGCTTTTAGGTATTGTTTACTAGCTTATCCGCCTTAGCTTTGTAAGTCACTTGTTACCCGTTTCCGTTCGTTCGTTTGTGTTGACTGTTCGAGTGTATCGTTGAATTGTGTTCCCCTTAATCTGTGTGCTTGATCTGCTATTGTTGAAGTTATCTTTTTACATAACGCCTGGCACGTTTGTGCTGTGTTTCTTTTTGTGCTTTTAGGTATTGTTTACCAGCTTGTCCGCCTTAGCTTTGTAAGTCACTTGTTACTCGTTTCCGTTCATTCGTTTGTGTTGACTGTTCGAGTGTATCGTTGAATTGTGTTACCCTTAATTTGTGTGCTTGATCTGCTATTGTTCAAGTTATCTTTTTACATAACGCCTTGCACGTTTGTGCTGTGTTTCTTTTTGTGCTTTTAGGTATTGTTTACTAGCTTGACTGCCTTAGCTTTGTAAGTCACTTGTTACCTATTTCCATTCGTTCGTTTGTGTTGACTGCTTGAGTGTATCGTTAAATTGTGTTCCCCTTAATCTGTGTGCTTGATCTGCTATTGTTCAAGTTATCTTTTTACATAACGCCTTGCACGTTTGTGCTGTGTTGCTTTTTGTGCTTTTAGGTATTGTTTACTAGCTTGTCCGCCTTAGCTTTGCAAGTCATTTGTTACCCGTTTCCGTTCGTTCGTTTGTGTTGACTGCTCGAGTGTAGCGTTGAATGGTGTTGCCCTTAATCTGTGTGCTTGATCTGCTATTGTTCAAGTTATCTTTTTACATAACGCCTGGCACGTTTGTGCTGTGTTGCTTTTTGTGCTTTTAGGTATTGTTTACTAGCTTGTCCGCCTTAGCTTTGTAAGTCACTTGTTACCCGTTTCTGTTCATTCGTTTGTGTTGACTGCTCGAGTGTATCGTTGAATTTTGTTCTCCTTAATCTGTGTGCTTGATCTGCTATTGTTCAAGTTATCTTTTTACAGAACGCCTTTCACGTTTCTGCTGTGTTGCTTTTTGTGATTCTAGGTATTGTTTACTAGCTTGTCCACCTTAGCTTTGTAAGTCACTTGTTACCCGTTTCCGTTCGTTCGTTTGTGTCGACTGCTTGAGTGTATCGTTGAATTGTGTTCCCATTAATCTGTGTGCTTGATCTGCTATTGTTCAAGTTATCTTTTTACATAACGCCTGGCACGTTGGTGCTGTGTTTCTTTTTGTGCTTTTAGGTATTGTTTACTAGCTTGACTGCCTTAGCTTTGTAAGTCACTTCTTACCCGTTTCCGTTCGTTCGTTTGTGTTGACTGCTCGAGTGTATCGTTAAATTGTGTTCCCCTTAATCTGTGTGCTTGATATGCTATTGTTGAAGTTATCTTTTTACATAACGCCTGGCACGTTTGTGCTGTGTTGCTTTTTGAGCTTTTAGGTATTGTTTACTAGCTTGGCCACCTTAGCTTTGTAAGTCACTTGTTACCCGTTTCCGTTCGTTCGTTTGTGTTGACTGTTCGAGTGTATCGTTGAATTGTGTTTCCCTTAATCTGTGTGCTTGATCTGCTATTGTTCAAGTTATCTTTTTACATAACGCCTGGCACGTTTGTGCTGTGTTTCTTTTTGTGCTTTTAGGTATTGTTTACTAGCTTCTTTGCCTGTGCTTTGTAAGTCACTTGTTACCTATTTCCATTCGTTCGTTTGTGTTGACTGCTTGAGTGTATCGTTAAATTGTGTTCCCCTTAATCTGTGTGCTTGATCTGCTATTGTTCAAGTTATCTTTTTACATAACGCCTTGCACGTTTGTGCTGTGTTTCTTTTTGTGCTTTTAGGTATTGTTTACTAGCTTGTCCGCCTTAGCTTTGTAAGTCACTTGTTACCCGTTTCCGTTCGTTCGTTTGTGTTGACTGTTCGAGTGTATCGTTGAATTGTGTTACCCTCAATTTGTGTGCTTGATCTGCTATTGTTCAAGTTATCTTTTTACATAATGCCTGGCACGTTTGTGCTGTGTTTCTTTTTGTGCTTTTAGGTATTGTTTACTAGCTTGTCCGCCTTAGCTTTGTAAGTCACTTGTTACCCGTTTCCGTTCGTTCGTTTGTGTTGACTGTTCGAGTGTATCGTTGAATTGTGTTCCCCTTAATCTGTGTGCTTGATCTGCTATTGTTGAAGTTATCTTTTTACATAACGCCTGGCACGTTTGTGCTGTGTTTCTTTTTGTGCTTTTAGGTATTGTTTACCAGCTTGTCCGCCTTAGCTTTGTAAGTCACTTGTTTCTCGTTTCCGTTCATTCGTTTGTGTTGACTGCTCGAGTGTAGCGTTGAATTTTGTTCTCCTTAATCTGTGTGCTTGATCTGCTATTGTTCAAGTTATCTTTTTACATAACGCCTTGCAGGTTTGTGCTGTGTTGCTTTTTGTGCTTTTAGGTATTGTTTACTAGCTTGTCCACCTTAGCTTTGTAAGTCACTTGTTACCCGTTTCCGTTCGTTCGTTTGTGTCGACTGCTTGAGTGTATTGTTGAATTGTGTTCCCATTAATCTGTGTGCTTGATCTGCTATTGTTCAAGTTATCTTTTTACATAACGCCTGGCACGTTGGTGCTGTGTTTCTTTTTGTGCTTTTAGGTATTGTTTACTAGCTTGACTGCCTTAGCTTTGTAAGTCACTTCTTACCCGTTTCCGTTCGTTCGTTTGTGTTGACTGCTCGAGTGTATCGTTAAATTGTGTTCCCCTTAATCTGTGTGCTTGATCTGCTATTGTTGAAGTTATCTTTTTACATAACGCCTGGCACGTTTGTGCTGTGTTGCTTTTTGAGCTTTTAGGTATTGTTTACTAGCTTGGCCACCTTAGCTTTGTAAGTCACTTGTTACCCGTTTCCGTTCGTTCGTTTGTGTTGAATGTTCGAGTGTATCGTTGAATTGTGTTTCCCTTAATCTGTGTGCTTGATCTGCTATTGTTCATGTTATCTTTTTACATAACGCCTGGCACGTTTGTGCTGTGTTTCTTTTTGTGCTTTTAGGTATTGTTTACTAGCTTCTTTGCCTGAGCTTTGTAAGTCACTTGTTACCCATTTCCATTCGTTCGTTTGTGTTGACGGCTCGAGTGGATCGTTTAATTGTGTTTCCCTTAATCTGTGTGCTTGATCTGCTTGTTTAAGTTATCTTGTTACATAACGCCTGGCACGTTTGTGCTGTGTTGCTTTTTGAGCTTTTAGGTATTGTTTACTAGCTTGGCCGCCTTAGCTTTGTAAGTCACTTGTTACCCGTTTCCGTTCGTTCGTTTGTGTTGACTGTTCGAGTGTATCGTTGAATTGTGTTTCCCTTAATCTGTGTGCTTGATCTGCTATTGTTCAAGTTATCTTTTTACATAACGCCTGGCACGTTTGTGCTGTGTTTCTTTTTGTGCTTTTAGGTATTGTTTACTAGCTTGACCGCCTTAGCTTTGTAAGTCACTTGTTACCCGTTTCCGTTCGATCGTTTGTGTTGACTGCTCGAGTGTATCGTTAAATTGTGTTCCCCTTAATCTGTGTGCTTGATCTGCTATTGTTGAAGTTATCTTTTTACATAACGCCTGGCACGTTTGTGCTGTGTTGCTTTTTGAGCTTTTAGGTATTGTTTACTAGCTTGACTGCCTTAGCTTTGTAAGTCACTTGTTACCCGTTTCCGTTCGTTCGTTTGTGCTGACTGCTTGAGTGTATCGTTAAATTGTGTTCCCCTTAATCTGTGTGCTTGATCTGCTATTGTTGAAGTTATCTTTTTACATAACGCCTGGCACGTTTGTGCTGTGTTGCTTTTTGTGCTTTTAGGTATTGTTTACTAGCTTGACTGCCTTAGCTTTGTAAGTCACTTGTTACCCGTTTCCGTTCGTTCGTTTGTGTTGACTGCTTGAGTGTATCGTTGAATTGTGTTCCCATTAATCTGTGTGCTTGATCTGCTATTGTTCAAGTTATCTTTTTACATAACGCCTTGCACGTTTGTGCTGTGTTTCTTTTTGTGCTTTTAGGTATTGTTTACTAGCTTGTCCGCCTTAGTTTTGTAAGTCACTTGTTACCCGTTTCCGTTCGTTCGTTTGTGTTGACTGTTCGAGTGTATCGTTGAATTGTGTTACCCTTAATTTGTGTGCTTGATCTGCTATTGTTCAAGTTATCTTTTTACATAATGCCTGGCACGTTTGTGCTGTGTTTCTTTTTGTGCTTTTAGGTATTGTTTACTAGCTTATCCGCCTTAGCTTTGTAAGTCACTTGTTACCCGTTTCCGTTCGTTCGTTTGTGTTGACTGTTCGAGTGTATCGTTGAATTGTGTTCCCCTTAATCTGTGTGCTTGATCTGCTATTGTTGAAGTTATCTTTTTACATAACGCCTGGCACGTTTGTGCTGTGTTTCTTTTTGTGCTTTTAGGTATTGTTTACCAGCTTGTCCGCCTTAGCTTTGTAAGTCACTTGTTACTCGTTTCCGTTCATTCGTTTGTGTTGACTGCTCGAGTGTAGCGTTGAATTGTGTTCCCATTAATCTGTGTGCTTGATCTGCTATTGTTGAAGTTATCTTTTTACATAACGCCTGGCACGTTTGTGCTGTGTTGCTTTTTGTGCTTTTAGGTATTGTTTACTAGCTTGTCCGCATTAGCTTTGTAAGTCACTTGTTACCCGTTTCCGTTCGTTCGTTTGTGTCGACTGCTTGAGTGTATCGTTTAATTGTGTTCCCCTTAATCTGTGTGCTTGATCTGCTATTGTTCAAGTTATCTTTTTACATAACGCCTTGCACGTTTGTGCTGTGTTTCTTTTTGTGCTTTTAGGTATTGTTTACTAGCTTGTCCGCCTTAGCTTTGTAAGTCACTTGTTACCCGTTTCCGTTCGTTCGTTTGTGTTGACTGTTCGAGTGTATCGTTGAATTGTGTTACCCTTAATTTGTGTGCTTGATCTGCTATTGTTCAAGTTATCTTTTTACATAACGCCTGGCACGTTTGTGCTGTGTTTCTTTTTGTGCTTTTAGGTATTGTTTACCAGCTTGTCCGCCTTAGCTTTGTAAGTCACTTGTTACTCGTTTCCGTTCATTCGTTTGTGTTGACTGCTCGAGTGTATCGTTGAATTGTGTTTCCCTTAATCTGTGTGCTTGATCTGCTATTGTTCAAGTTATCTTTTTACATAACGCCTGGCACGTTTGTGCTGTGTTGCTTTTTGTGCTTTTAGGTATTGTTTACTAGCTTGACTGCCTTAGCTTTGTAAGTCACTTGTTACCCGTTTCCGTTCGTTTGTTTGTGTTGACTGCTTGAGTGTATCGTTGAATTGTGTTCCCATTAATCTGTGTGCTTGATCTGCTATTGTTCAAGTTATCTTTTTACATAACGCCTTGCACGTTTGTGCTGTGTTTCTTTTTGTGCTTTTAGGTATTGTTTACTAGCTTGTCCGCCTTAGTTTTGTAAGTCACTTGTTACCCGTTTCCGTTCGTTCGTTTGTGTCGACTGCTTGAGTGTATCGTTGAATTGTGTTCCCATTAATCTGTGTGCTTGATCTGCTATTGTTCAAGTTATCTTTTTACATAACGCCTGGCACGTTGGTGCTGTGTTTCTTTTTGTGCTTTTAGGTATTGTTTACTAGCTTGACTGCCTTAGCTTTGTAAGTCACTTCTTACCCGTTTCCGTTCGTTCGTTTGTGTTGACTGCTCGAGTGTATCGTTAAATTGTGTTCCCCTTAATCTGTGTGCTTGATATGCTATTGTTGAAGTTATCTTTTTACATAACGCCTGGCACGTTTGTGCTGTGTTGCTTTTTGAGCTTTTAGGTATTGTTTACTAGCTTGGCCACCTTAGCTTTGTAAGTCACTTGTTACCCGTTTCCGTTCGTTCGTTTGTGTTGACTGTTCGAGTGTATCGTTGAATTGTGTTTCCCTTAATCTGTGTGCTTGATCTGCTATTGTTCAAGTTATCTTTTTACATAACGCCTGGCACGTTTGTGCTGTGTTTCTTTTTGTGCTTTTAGGTATTGTTTACTAGCTTCTTTGCCTGTGCTTTGTAAGTCACTTGTTACCTATTTCCATTCGTTCGTTTGTGTTGACTGCTTGAGTGTATCGTTAAATTGTGTTCCCCTTAATCTGTGTGCTTGATCTGCTATTGTTCAAGTTATCTTTTTACATAACGCCTTGCACGTTTGTGCTGTGTTTCTTTTTGTGCTTTTAGGTATTGTTTACTAGCTTGTCCGCCTTAGCTTTGTAAGTCACTTGTTACCCGTTTCCGTTCGTTCGTTTGTGTTGACTGTTCGAGTGTATCGTTGAATTGTGTTACCCTTAATTTGTGTGCTTGATCTGCTATTGTTCAAGTTATCTTTTTACATAATGCCTGGCACGTTTGTGCTGTGTTTCTTTTTGTGCTTTTAGGTATTGTTTACTAGCTTGTCCGCCTTAGCTTTGTAAGTCACTTGTTACCCGTTTCCGTTCGTTCGTTTGTGTTGACTGTTCGAGTGTATCGTTGAATTGTGTTCCCCTTAATCTGTGTGCTTGATCTGCTATTGTTGAAGTTATCTTTTTACATAACGCCTGGCACGTTTGTGCTGTGTTTCTTTTTGTGCTTTTAGGTATTGTTTACCAGCTTGTCCGCCTTAGCTTTGTAAGTCACTTGTTTCTCGTTTCCGTTCATTCGTTTGTGTTGACTGCTCGAGTGTAGCGTTGAATTTTGTTCTCCTTAATCTGTGTGCTTGATCTGCTATTGTTCAAGTTATCTTTTTACATAACGCCTTGCACGTTTGTGCTGTGTTGCTTTTTGTGCTTTTAGGTATTATTTACTAGCTTGTCCACCTTAGCTTTGTAAGTCACTTGTTACCCGTTTCCGTTCGTTCGTTTGTGTCGACTGCTTGAGTGTATTGTTGAATTGTGTTCCCATTAATCTGTGTGCTTGATCTGCTATTGTTCAAGTTATCTTTTTACATAACGCCTGGCACGTTGGTGCTGTGTTGCTTTTTGAGCTTTTAGGTATTGTTTACTAGCTTGGCCACCTTAGCTTTGTAAGTCACTTGTTACCCGTTTCCGTTCGTTCGTTTGTGTTGAATGTTCGAGTGTATCGTTGAATTGTGTTTCCCTTAATCTGTGTGCTTGATCTGCTATTGTTCATGTTATCTTTTTACATAACGCCTGGCACGTTTGTGCTGTGTTTCTTTTTGTGCTTTTAGGTATTGTTTACTAGCTTCTTTGCCTGAGCTTTGTAAGTCACTTGTTACCCATTTCCATTCGTTCCTTTGTGTTGACTGCTCGAGTGGATCGTTGAATTGTGTTTCCCTTAATCTGTGTGCTTGATCTGCTATTGTTTAAGTTATCTTGTTACATAACGCCTGGCACGTTTGTGCTGTGTTGCTTTTTGAGCTTTTAGGTATTGTTTACTAGCTTGGCCACCTTAGCTTTGTAAGTCACTTGTTACCCGTTTCCGTTCGTTCGTTTGTGTTGACTGTTCGAGTGTATCGTTGAATTGTGTTTCCCTTAATCTGTGTGCTTGATCTGCTATTGTTCAAGTTATCTTTTTACATAACGCCTGGCACGTTTGTGCTGTGTTTCTTTTTGTGCTTTTAGGTATTGTTTACTAGCTTGACCGCCTTAGCTTTGTAAGTCACTTGTTACCCGTTTCCGTTCGATCGTTTGTGTTGACTGCTCGAGTGTATCGTTAAATTGTGTTCCCCTTAATCTGTGTGCTTGATCTGCTATTGTTGAAGTTATCTTTTTACATAACGCCTGGCACGTTTGTGCTGTGTTGCTTTTTGAGCTTTTAGGTATTGTTTACTAGCTTGACTGCCTTAGCTTTGTAAGTCACTTGTTACCCGTTTCCGTTCGTTCGTTTGTGCTGACTGCTTGAGTGTATCGTTAAATTGTGTTCCCCTTAATCTGTGTGCTTGATCTGCTATTGTTGAAGTTATCTTTTTACATAACGCCTGGCACGTTTGTGCTGTGTTGCTTTTTGTGCTTTTAGGTATTTTTTACTAGCTTGACTGCCTTAGCTTTGTAAGTCACTTGTTACCCGTTTCCGTTCGTTCGTTTGTGTTGACTGCTTGAGTGTATCGTTGAATTGTGTTCCCATTAATCTGTGTGCTTGATCTGCTATTGTTCAAGTTATCTTTTTACATAACGCCTTGCACGTTTGTGCTGTGTTTCTTTTTGTGCTTTTAGGTATTGTTTACTAGCTTGTCCGCCTTAGTTTTGTAAGTCACTTGTTACCCGTTTCCGTTCGTTCGTTTGTGTTGACTGTTCGAGTGTATCGTTGAATTGTGTTACCCTTAATTTGTGTGCTTGATCTGCTATTGTTCAAGTTATCTTTTTACATAATGCCTGGCACGTTTGTGCTGTGTTTCTTTTTGTGCTTTTAGGTATTGTTTACTAGCTTATCCGCCTTAGCTTTGTAAGTCACTTGTTACCCGTTTCCGTTCGTTCGTTTGTGTTGACTGTTCGAGTGTATCGTTGAATTGTGTTCCCCTTAATCTGTGTGCTTGATCTGCTATTGTTGAAGTTATCTTTTTACATAACGCCTGGCACGTTTGTGCTGTGTTTCTTTTTGTGCTTTTAGGTATTGTTTACCAGCTTGTCCGCCTTAGCTTTGTAAGTCACTTGTTACTCGTTTCCGTTCATTCGTTTGTGTTGACTGCTCGAGTGTAGCGTTGAATTGTGTTCCCATTAATCTGTGTGCTTGATCTGCTATTGTTGAAGTTATCTTTTTACATAACGCCTGGCACGTTTGTGCTGTGTTGCTTTTTGTGCTTTTAGGTATTGTTTACTAGCTTGTCCGCATTAGCTTTGTAAGTCACTTGTTACCCGTTTCCGTTCGTTCGTTTGTGTCGACTGCTTGAGTGTATCGTTTAATTGTGTTCCCATTAATCTGTGTGCTTGATCTGCTATTGTTCAAGTTATCTTTTTACATAACGCCTTGCACGTTTGTGCTGTGTTTCTTTTTGTGCTTTTAGGTATTGTTTACTAGCTTGTCCGCCTTAGCTTTGTAAGTCACTTGTTACCCGTTTCCGTTCGTTCGTTTGTGTTGACTGTTCGAGTGTATCGTTGAATTGTGTTACCCTTAATTTGTGTGCTTGATCTGCTATTGTTCAAGTTATCTTTTTACATAACGCCTGGCACGTTTGTGCTGTGTTTCTTTTTGTGCTTTTAGGTATTGTTTACCAGCTTGTCCGCCTTAGCTTTGTAAGTCACTTGTTACTCGTTTCCGTTCATTCGTTTGTGTTGACTGCTCGAGTGTATCGTTGAATTGTGTTTCCCTTAATCTGTGTGCTTGATCTGCTATTGTTGAAGTTATCTTTTTACATAACGCCTGGCACGTTTGTGCTGTGTTGCTTTTTGTGCTTTTAGGTATTGTTTACTAGCTTGACTGCCTTAGCTTTGTAAGTCACTTGTTACCCGTTTCCGTTCGTTCGTTTGTGTTGACTGCTTGAGTGTATCGTTGAATTGTGTTCCCATTAATCTGTGTGCTTGATCTGCTATTGTTCAAGTTATCTTTTTACATAACGCCTTGCACGTTTGTGCTGTGTTTCTTTTTGTGCTTTTAGGTATTGTTTACTAGCTTGTCCGCCTTAGTTTTGTAAGTCACTTGTTACCCGTTTCCGTTCGTTCGTTTGTGTTGACTGTTCGAGTGTATCGTTGAATTGTGTTACCCTTAATTTGTGTGCTTGATCTGCTATTGTTCAAGTTATCTTTTTACATAATGCCTGGCACGTTTGTGCTGTGTTTCTTTTTGTGCTTTTAGGTATTGTTTACTAGCTTATCCGCCTTAGCTTTGTAAGTCACTTGTTACCCGTTTCCGTTCGTTCGTTTGTGTTGACTGTTCGAGTGTATCGTTGAATTGTGTTCCCCTTAATCTGTGTGCTTGATCTGCTATTGTTGAAGTTATCTTTTTACATAACGCCTGGCACGTTTGTGCTGTGTTTCTTTTTGTGCTTTTAGGTATTGTTTACCAGCTTGTCCGCCTTAGCTTTGTAAGTCACTTGTTACTCGTTTCCGTTCATTCGTTTGTGTTGACTGCTCGAGTGTAGCGTTGAATTGTGTTCCCATTAATCTGTGTGCTTGATCTGCTATTGTTGAAGTTATCTTTTTACATAACGCCTGGCACGTTTGTGCTGTGTTGCTTTTTGTGCTTTTAGGTATTGTTTACTAGCTTGTCCGCATTAGCTTTGTAAGTCACTTGTTACCCGTTTCCGTTCGTTCGTTTGTGTCGACTGCTTGAGTGTATCGTTTAATTGTGTTCCCCTTAATCTGTGTGCTTGATCTGCTATTGTTGAAGTTATCTTTTTACATAACGCCTGGCACGTTTGTGCTGTGTTGCTTTTTGTGCTTTTAGGTATTGTTTACTAGCTTGACTGCCTTAGCTTTGTAAGTCACTTGTTACCCGTTTCCGTTCGTTCGTTTGTGTTGACTGCTTGAGTGTATCGTTGAATTGTGTTCCCATTAATCTGTGTGCTTGATCTGCTATTGTTCAAGTTATCTTTTTACATAACGCCTTGCACGTTTGTGCTGTGTTTCTTTTTGTGCTTTTAGGTATTGTTTACTAGCTTGTCCGCCTTAGTTTTGTAAGTCACTTGTTACCCGTTTCCGTTCGTTCGTTTGTGTTGACTGTTCGAGTGTATCGTTGAATTGTGTTACCCTTAATTTGTGTGCTTGATCTGCTATTGTTCAAGTAATCTTTTTACATAATGCCTGGCACGTTTGTGCTGTGTTTCTTTTTGTGCTTTTAGGTATTGTTTACTAGCTTATCCGCCTTAGCTTTGTAAGTCACTTGTTACCCGTTTCCGTTCGTTCGTTTGTGTTGACTGTTCGAGTGTATCGTTGCATTGTGTTCCCCTTAATCTGTGTGCTTGATCTGCTATTGTTGAAGTTATCTTTTTACATAACGCCTGGCACGTTTGTGCTGTGTTTCTTTTTGTGCTTTTAGGTATTGTTTACCAGCTTGTCCGCCTTAGCTTTGTAAGTCACTTGTTACTCGTTTCCGTTCATTCGTTTGTGTTGACTGCTCGAGTGTAGCGTTGAATTGTGTTCCCATTAATCTGTGTGCTTGATCTGCTATTGTTGAAGTTATCTTTTTACATAACGCCTGGCACGTTTGTGCTGTGTTTCTTTTTGTGCTTTTAGGTATTGTTTACCAGCTTGTCCGCCTTAGCTTTGTAAGTCACTTGTTACCCGTTTCCGTTCGTTCGTTTGTGTTGACTGTTCGAGTGTATCGTTGAATTGTGTTACCCTTAATTTGTGTGCTTGATCTGCTATTGTTCAAGTTATCTTTTTACATAACGCCTGGCACGTTTGTGCTGTGTTGCTTTTTGTGCTTTTAGGTATTGTTTACTAGCTTGACTGCCTTAGCTTTGTAAGTCACTTGTTACCCGTTTCCGTTCGTTCGTTTGTGCTGACTGCTTGAGTGTATCGTTAAATTGTGTTCCCCTTAATCTGTGTGCTTGATCTGCTATTGTTGAAGTTATCTTTTTACATAACGCCTGGCACGTTTGTGCTGTGTTGCTTTTTGTGCTTTTAGGTATTGTTTACTAGCTTGACTGCCTTAGCTTTGTAAGTCACTTGTTACCCGTTTCCGTTCGTTCGTTTGTGTTGACTGCTTGAGTGTATCGTTGAATTGTGTTCCCATTAATCTGTGTGCTTGATCTGCTATTGTTCAAGTTATCTTTTTACATAACGCCTTGCACGTTTGTGCTGTGTTTCTTTTTGTGCTTTTAGGTATTGTTTACTAGCTTGTCCGCATTAGCTTTGTAAGTCACTTGTTACCCGTTTCCGTTCGTTCGTTTGTGTCGACTGCTTGAGTGTATCGTTTAATTGTGTTCCCATTAATCTGTGTGCTTGATCTGCTATTGTTCAAGTTATCTTTTTACATAACGCCTTGCACGTTTGTGCTGTGTTTCTTTTTGTGCTTTTAGGTATTGTTTACTAGCTTGTCCGCCTTAGCTTTGTAAGTCACTTGTTACCCGTTTCCGTTCGTTCGTTTGTGTTGACTGTTCGAGTGTATCGTTGAATTGTGTTACCCTTAATTTGTGTGCTTGATCTGCTATTGTTCAAGTTATCTTTTTACATAACGCCTGGCACGTTTGTGCTGTGTTTCTTTTTGTGCTTTTAGGTATTGTTTACCAGCTTGTCCGCCTTAGCTTTGTAAGTCACTTGTTACTCGTTTCCGTTCATTCGTTTGTGTTGACTGCTCGAGTGTATCGTTGAATTGTGTTTCCCTTAATCTGTGTGCTTGATCTGCTATTGTTGAAGTTATCTTTTTACATAACGCCTGGCACGTTTGTGCTGTGTTGCTTTTTGTGCTTTTAGGTATTGTTTACTAGCTTGACTGCCTTAGCTTTGTAAGTCACTTGTTACCCGTTTCCGTTCGTTCGTTTGTGTTGACTGCTTGAGTGTATCGTTGAATTGTGTTCCCATTAATCTGTGTGCTTGATCTGCTATTGTTCAAGTTATCTTTTTACATAACGCCTTGCACGTTTGTGCTGTGTTTCTTTTTGTGCTTTTAGGTATTGTTTACTAGCTTGTCCGCCTTAGTTTTGTAAGTCACTTGTTACCCGTTTCCGTTCGTTCGTTTGTGTTGACTGTTCGAGTGTATCGTTGAATTGTGTTACCCTTAATTTGTCTGCTTGATCTGCTATTGTTCAAGTTATCTTTTTACATAATGCCTGGCACGTTTGTGCTGTGTTTCTTTTTGTGCTTTTAGGTATTGTTTACTAGCTTATCCGCCTTAGCTTTGTAAGTCACTTGTTACCCGTTTCCGTTCGTTCGTTTGTGTTGACTGTTCGAGTGTATCGTTGAATTGTGTTCCCTTTAATCTGTGTGCTTGATCTGCTATTGTTGAAGTTATCTTTTTACATAACGCCTGGCACGTTTGTGCTGTGTTTCTTTTTGTGCTTTTAGGTATTGTTTACCAGCTTGTCCGCCTTAGCTTTGTAAGTCACTTGTTACTCGTTTCCGTTCATTCGTTTGTGTTGACTGCTCGAGTGTAGCGTTGAATTGTGTTCCCATTAATCTGTGTGCTTGATCTGCTATTGTTGAAGTTATCTTTTTACATAACGCCTGGCACGTTTGTGCTGTGTTGCTTTTTGTGCTTTTAGGTATTGTTTACTAGCTTGTCCGCATTAGCTTTGTAAGTCACTTGTTACCCGTTTCCGTTCGTTCGTTTGTGTCGACTGCTTGAGTGTATCGTTTAATTGTGTTCCCATTAATCTGTGTGCTTGATCTGCTATTGTTCAAGTTATCTTTTTACATAACGCCTTGCACGTTTGTGCTGTGTTTCTTTTTGTGCTTTTAGGTATTGTTTACTAGCTTGTCCGCCTTAGCTTTGTAAGTCACTTGTTACCCGTTTCCGTTCGTTCGTTTGTGTTGACTGTTCGAGTGTATCGTTGAATTGTGTTACCCTTAATTTGTGTGCTTGATCTGCTATTGTTCAAGTTATCTTTTTACATAACGCCTGGCACGTTTGTGCTGTGTTTCTTTTTGTGCTTTTAGGTATTGTTTACTAGCTTATCCGCCTTAGCTTTGTAAGTCACTTGTTACCCGTTTCCGTTCGTTCGTTTGTGTTGACTGTTCGAGTGTATCGTTGAATTGTGTTCCCCTTAATCTGTGTGCTTGATCTGCTATTGTTGAAGTTATCTTTTTACATAACGCCTGGCACGTTTGTGCTGTGTTTCTTTTTGTGCTTTTAGGTATTGTTTACCAGCTTGTCCGCCTTAGCTTTGTAAGTCACTTGTTACTCGTTTCCGTTCATTCGTTTGTGTTGACTGCTCGAGTGTAGCGTTGAATTGTGTTCCCATTAATCTGTGTGCTTGATCTGCTATTGTTGAAGTTATCTTTTTACATAACGCCTGGCACGTTTGTGCTGTGTTGCTTTTTGTGCTTTTAGGTATTGTTTACTAGCTTGTCCGCATTAGCTTTGTAAGTCACTTGTTACCCGTTTCCGTTCGTTCGTTTGTGTCGACTGCTTGAGTGTATCGTTTAATTGTGTTCCCCTTAATCTGTGTGCTTGATCTGCTATTGTTGAAGTTATCTTTTTACATAACGCCTGGCACGTTTGTGCTGTGTTGCTTTTTGTGCTTTTAGGTATTGTTTACTAGCTTGACTGCCTTAGCTTTGTAAGTCACTTGTTACCCGTTTCCGTTCGTTCGTTTGTGTTGACTGCTTGAGTGTATCGTTGAATTGTGTTCCCATTAATCTGTGTGCTTGATCTGCTATTGTTCAAGTCATCTTTTTACATAACGCCTTGCACGTTTGTGCTGTGTTTCTTTTTGTGCTTTTAGGTATTGTTTACTAGCTTGTCCGCCTTAGTTTTGTAAGTCACTTGTTACCCGTTTCCGTTCGTTCGTTTGTGTTGACTGTTCGAGTGTATCGTTGAATTGTGTTACCCTTAATTTGTGTGCTTGATCTGCTATTGTTCAAGTTATCTTTTTACATAATGCCTGGCACGTTTGTGCTGTGTTTCTTTTTGTGCTTTTAGGTATTGTTTACTAGCTTATCCGCCTTAGCTTTGTAAGTCACTTGTTACCCGTTTCCGTTCGTTCGTTTGTGTTGACTGTTCGAGTGTATCGTTGAATTGTGTTCCCCTTAATCTGTGTGCTTGATCTGCTCTTGTTGAAGTTATCTTTTTACATAACGCCTGGCACGTTTGTGCTGTGTTTCTTTTTGTGCTTTTAGGTATTGTTTACCAGCTTGTCCGCCTTAGCTTTGTAAGTCACTTGTTACTCGTTTCCGTTCATTCGTTTGTGTTGACTGCTCGAGTGTAGCGTTGAATTGTGTTCCCATTAATCTGTGTGCTTGATCTGCTATTGTTGAAGTTATCTTTTTACATAACGCCTGGCACGTTTGTGCTGTGTTGCTTTTTGTGCTTTTAGGTATTGTTTACTAGCTTGTCCGCATTAGCTTTGTAAGTCACTTGTTACCCGTTTCCGTTCGTTCGTTTGTGTCGACTGCTTGAGTGTATCGTTTAATTGTGTTCCCATTAATCTGTGTGCTTGATCTGCTATTGTTTAAGTTATCTTTTTACATAACGCCTTGCACGTTTGTGCTGTGTTTCTTTTTGTGCTTTTAGGTATTGTTTACTAGCTTATCCGACTTAGCTTTGTAAGTCACTTGTTACCCGTTTCCGTTCGTTCGTTTGTGTTGACTGTTCGAGTGTATCGTTGAATTGTGTTCCCCTTAATCTGTGTGCTTGATCTGATATTGTTGAAGTTATCTTTTTACATAACGCCTGGCACGTTTGTGCTGTGTTTCTTTTTGTGCTTTTAGGTATTGTTTACCAGCTTGTCCGCCTTAGCTTTGTAAGTCACTTGTTACTCGTTTCCGTTCATTCGTTTGTGTTGACTGCTCGAGTGTATCGTTGAATTGTGTTCCCATTAATCTGTGTGCTTGATCTGCTATTGTTGAAGTTATCTTTTTACATAACGCCTGGCACGTTTGTGCTGTGTTGCTTTTTGTGCTTTTAGGTATTGTTTACTAGCTTGTCCGCATTACCTTTGTAAGTCACTTGTTACCCGTTTCCGTTCGTTCGTTTGTGTCGACTGCTTGAGTGTATCGTTTAATTGTGTTCCCATTAATCTGTGTGCTTGATCTGCTATTGTTCAAGTTATCTTTTTACATAACGCCTTGCACGTTTGTGCTGTGTTTCTTTTTGTGCTTTTAGGTATTGTTTACTAGCTTGTCCGCCTTAGCTTTGTAAGTCACTTGTTACCCGTTTCCGTTCGTTCGTTTGTGTTGACTGTTCGAGTGTATCGTTGAATTGTGTTACCCTTAATTTGTGTGCTTGATCTGCTATTGTTCAAGTTATCTTTTTACATAACGCCTGGCACGTTTGTGCTGTGTTTCTTTTTGTGCTTTTAGGTATTGTTTACCAGCTTGTCCGCCTTAGCTTTGTAAGTCACTTGTTACTCGTTTCCGTTCATTCGTTTGTGTTGACTGCTCGAGTGTATCGTTGAATTGTGTTTCCCTTAATCTGTGTGCTTGATCTGCTATTGTTCAAGTTATCTTTTTACATAACGCCTGGCACGTTTGTGCTGTGTTGCTTTTTGTGCTTTTAGGTATTGTTTACTAGCTTGACTGCCTTAGCTTTGTAAGTCACTTGTTACCCGTTTCCGTTCGTTCGTTTGTGTTGACTGTTCGAGTGTATCGTTGAATTGTGTTACCCTTAATTTGTGTGCTTGATCTGCTATTGTTCAAGTTATCTTTTTACATAACGCCTTGCACGTTTGTGCTGTGTTTCTTTTTGTGCTTTTAGGTATTGTTTACTAGCTTGACTGCCTTAGCTTTGTAAGTCACTTGTTACCTATTTCCATTCGTTCGTTTGTGTTGACTGCTTGAGTGTATCGTTAAATTGTGTTCCCCTTAATCTGTGTGCTTGATCTGCTATTGTTCAAGTTATCTTTTTACATAACGCCTTGCACGTTTGTGCTGTGTTGCTTTTTGTGCTTTTAGGTATTGTTTACTAGCTTGTCTGCCTTAGCTTTGCAAGTCATTTGTTACCCGTTTCAGTTCGTTCGTTTGTGTTGACTGCTCGAGTGTAGCGTTGAATGGTGTTCCCATTAATCTGTGTGCTTGATCTACTATTGTTAAAGTTATCTTTTTACATAACGCCTGGCACGTTTGTGCTGTGTTGCTTTTTGTGCTTTTAGGTATTGTTTACTAGCTTGTCCGCCTTAGCTTTGTAAGTCACATGTTACCCGTTTCTGTTCATTCGTTTGTGTTGACTGCTCGAGTGTATCGTTGAATTTTGTTCTCCTTAATCTGTGTGCTTGATCTGCTATTGTTCAAGTTATCTTTTTACATAACGCCTTGCACGTTTGTGCTGTGTTGCTTTTTGTGATTCTAGGTATTGTTTACTAGCTTGTCCACCTTAGCTTTGTAAGTCACTTGTTACCCGTTTCCGTTCGTTCGTTTGTGTCGACTGCTTGAGTGTATCGTTGAATTGTGTTCCCATTAATCTGTGTGCTTGATCTGCTATTGTTCAAGTTATCTTTTTACATAACGCCTGGCACATTGGTGCTGTGTTTCTTTTTGTGCTTTTAGGTATTGTTTACTAGCTTGACTGCCTTAGCTTTGTAAGTCACTTCTTACCCGTTTCCGTTCGTTCGTTTGTGTTGACTGCTCGAGTGTATCGTTAAATTGTGTTCCCCTTAATCTGTGTGCTTGATATGCTATTGTTGAAGTTATCTTTTTACATAACGCCTGGCACGTTTGTGCTGTGTTGCTTTTTGAGCTTTTAGGTATTGTTTACTAGCTTGGCCACCTTAGCTTTGTAAGTCACTTGTTACCCGTTTCCGTTCGTTCGTTTGTGTTGACTGTTCGAGTGTATCGTTGAATTGTGTTTCCCTTAATCTGTGTGCTTGATCTGCTATTGTTCTAGTTATCTTTTTACATAACGCCTGGCACGTTTGTGCTGTGTTTCTTTTTGTGCTTTTAGGTATTGTTTACTAGCTTCTTTGCCTGTTCTTTGTAAGTCACTTGTTACCTATTTCCATTCGTTCGTTTGTGTTGACTGCTTGAGTGTATCGTTAAATTGTGTTCCCCTTAATCTGTGTGCTTGATCTGCTATTGTTCAAGTTATCTTTTTACATAACGCCTTGCACGTTTGTGCTGTGTTTCTTTTTGTGCTTTTAGGTATTGTTTACTAGCTTTCCGCCTTAGCTTTGTAAGTCACTTGTTACCCGTTTCCGTTCGTTCGTTTGTGTTGACTGTTCGAGTGTATCGTTGAATTGTGTTACCCTTAATTTGTGTGCTTGATCTGCTATTGTTCAAGTTATCTTTTTACATAATGCCTGGCACGTTTGTGCTGTGTTTCTTTTTGTGCTTTTAGGTATTGTTTACTAGCTTGTCCGCCTTAGCTTTGTAAGTCACTTGTTACCCGTTTCCGTTCGTTCGTTTGTGTTGACTGTTCGAGTGTATCGTTGAATTGTGTTCCCCTTAATCTGTGTGCTTGATCTGCTATTGTTGAAGTTATCTTTTTACATAACGCCTGGCACGTTTGTGCTGTGTTTCTTTTTGTGCTTTTAGGTATTGTTTACCAGCTTGTCCGCCTTAGCTTTGTAAGTCACTTGTTTCTCGTTTCCGTTCATTCGTTTGTGTTGACTGCTCGAGTGTAGCGTTGAATTTTGTTCTCCTTAATCTGTGTGCTTGATCTGCTATTGTTCAAGTTATCTTTTTACATAACGCCTTGCACGTTTGTGCTGTGTTGCTTTTTGTGCTTTTAGGTATTGTTTACTAGCTTGTCCACCTTAGCTTTGTAAGTCACTTGTTACCCGTTTCCGTTCGTTCGTTTGTGTCGACTGCTTGAGTGTATTGTTGAATTGTGTTCCCATTAATCTGTGTGCTTGATCTGCTATTGTTCAAGTTATCTTTTTACATAACGCCTGGCACGTTGGTGCTGTGTTTCTTTTTGTGCTTTTAGGTATTGTTTACTAGCTTGACTGCCTTAGCTTTGTAAGTCACTTCTTACCCGTTTCCGTTCGTTCGTTTGTGTTGACTGCTCGAGTGTATCGTTAAATTGTGTTCCCCTTAATCTGTGTGCTTGATCTGCTATTGTTGAAGTTATCTTTTTACATAACGCCTGGCACGTTTGTGCTGTGTTGCTTTTTGAGCTTTTAGGTATTGTTTACTAGCTTGGCCACCTTAGCTTTGTAAGTCACTTGTTACCCGTTTCCGTTCGTTCGTTTGTGTTGAATGTTCGAGTGTATCGTTGAATTGTGTTTCCCTTAATCTGTGTGCTTGATCTGCTATTGTTCATGTTATCTTTTTACATAATGCCTGGCACGTTTGTGCTGTGTTTCTTTTTGTGCTTTTAGGTCTTGTTTACTAGCTTCTTTGCCTGAGCTTTGTAAGTCACTTGTTACCCATTTCCATTCGTTCGTTTGTGTTGACTGCTCGAGTGGATCGTTGAATTGTGTTTCCCTTAATCTGTGTGCTTGATCTGCTATTGTTTAAGTTATCTTGTTACATAACGCCTGGCACGTTTGTGCTGTGTTGCTTTTTGAGCTTTTAGGTATTGTTTACTAGCTTGGCCACCTTAGCTTTGTAAGTCACTTGTTACCCGTTTCCGTTCGTTCGTTTGTGTTGACTGTTCGAGTGTATCGTTGAATTGTGTTTCCCTTAATCTGTGTGCTTGATCTGCTATTGTTCAAGTTATCTTTTTACATAACGCCTGGCACGTTTGTGCTGTGTTTCTTTTTGTGCTTTTAGGTATTGTTTACTAGCTTGACCGCCTTAGCTTTGTAAGTCACTTGTTACCCGTTTCCGTTCGATCGTTTGTGTTGACTGCTCGAGTGTATCGTTAAATTGTGTTCCCCTTAATCTGTGTGCTTGATCTGCTATTGTTGAAGTTATCTTTTTACATAACGCCTGGCACGTTTGTGCTGTGTTGCTTTTTGAGCTTTTAGGTATTGTTTACTAGCTTGACTGCCTTAGCTTTGTAAGTCACTTGTTACCCGTTTCCGTTCGTTCGTTTGTGCTGACTGCTTGAGTGTATCGTTAAATTGTGTTCCCCTTAATCTGTGTGCTTGATCTGCTATTGTTGAAGTTATCTTTTTACATAACGCCTGGCACGTTTGTGCTGTGTTGCTTTTTGTGCTTTTAGGTATTGTTTACTAGCTTGACTGCCTTAGCTTTGTAAGTCACTTGTTACCCGTTTCCGTTCGTTTGTTTGTGTTGACTGCTTGAGTGTATCGTTGAATTGTGTTCCCATTAATCTGTGTGCTTGATCTGCTATTGTTCAAGTTATCTTTTTACATAACGCCTTGCACGTTTGTGCTGTGTTTCTTTTTGTGCTTTTAGGTATTGTTTACTAGCTTGTCCGCCTTAGTTTTGTAAGTCACTTGTTACCCGTTTCCGTTCGTTCGTTTGTGTTGACTGTTCGAGTGTATCGTTGAATTGTGTTACCCTTAATTTGTGTGCTTGATCTGCTATTGTTCAAGTTATCTTTTTACATAATGCCTGGCACGTTTGTGCTGTGTTTCTTTTTGTGCTTTTAGGTATTGTTTACTAGCTTATCCGCCTTAGCTTTGTAAGTCACTTGTTACCCGTTTCCGTTCGTTCGTTTGTGTTGACTGTTCGAGTGTATCGTTGAATTGTGTTCCCCTTAATCTGTGTGCTTGATCTGCTATTGTTGAAGTTATCTTTTTACATAACGCCTGGCACGTTTGTGCTGTGTTTCTTTTTGTGCTTTTAGGTATTGTTTACCAGCTTGTCCGCCTTAGCTTTGTAAGTCACTTGTTACTCGTTTCCGTTCATTCGTTTGTGTTGACTGCTCGAGTGTAGCGTTGAATTGTGTTCCCATTAATCTGTGTGCTTGATCTGCTATTGTTGAAGTTATCTTTTTACATAACGCCTGGCACGTTTGTGCTGTGTTTCTTTTTGTGCTTTTAGGTATTGTTTACCAGCTTGTCCGCCTTAGCTTTGTAAGTCACTTGTTACTCGTTTCCGTTCATTCGTTTGTGTTGACTGCTCGAGTGTATCGTTGAATTGTGTTTCCCTTAATCTGTGTGCTTGATCTGCTATTGTTCAAGTTATCTTTTTACATAACGCCTGGCACGTTTGTGCTGTGTTGCTTTTTGTGCTTTTAGGTATTGTTTACTAGCTTGACTGCCTTAGCTTTGTAAGTCACTTGTTACCCGTTTCCGTTCGTTCGTTTGTGTTGACTGTTCGAGTGTATCGTTGAATTGTGTTACCCTTAATTTGTGTGCTTGATCTGCTATTGTTCAAGTTATCTTTTTACATAACGCCTTGCACGTTTGTGCTGTGTTTCTTTTTGTGCTTTTAGGTATTGTTTACTAGCTTGACTGCCTTAGCTTTGTAAGTCACTTGTTACCTATTTCCATTCGTTCGTTTGTGTTGACTGCTTGAGTGTATCGTTAAATTGTGTTCCCCTTAATCTGTGTGCTTGATCTGCTATTGTTCAAGTTATCTTTTTACATAACGCCTTGCACGTTTGTGCTGTGTTGCTTTTTGTGCTTTTAGGTATTGTTTACTAGCTTGTCCGCCTTAGCTTCGCAAGTCATTTGTTACCCGTTTCCGTTCGTTCGTTTGTGTTGACTGCTCGAGTGTAGCGTTGAATGGTGTTGCCCTTAATCTGTGTGCTTGATCTGCTATTGTTCAAGTTATCTTTTTACATAACGCCTGGCACGTTTGTGCTGTGTTGCTTTTTGTGCTTTTAGGTATTGTTTACTAGCTTGTCCGCCTTAGCTTTGTAAGTCACTTGTTACCCGTTTCTGTTCATTCGTTTGTGTTGACTGCTCGAGTGTATCGTTGAATTTTGTTCTCCTTAATCTGTGTGCTTGATCTGCTATTGTTCAAGTTATCTTTTTACATAACGCCTTGCACGTTTGTGCTGTGTTGCTTTTTGTGATTCTAGGTATTGTTTACTAGCTTGTCCACCTTAGCTTTGTAAGTCACTTGTTACCCGTTTCCGTTCGTTCGTTTGTGTCGACTGCTTGAGTGTATCGTTGAATTGTGTTCCCATTAATCTGTGTGCTTGATCTGCTATTGTTCAAGTTATCTTTTTACATAACGCCTGGCACGTTGGTGCTGTGTTTCTTTTTGTGCTTTTAGGTATTGTTTACTAGCTTGACTGCCTTAGCTTTGTAAGTCACTTCTTACCCGTTTCCGTTCGTTCGTTTGTGTTGACTGCTCGAGTGTATCGTTAAATTGTGTTCCCCTTAATCTGTGTGCTTGATATGCTATTGTTGAAGTTATCTTTTTACATAACGCCTGGCACGTTTGTGCTGTGTTGCTTTTTGAGCTTTTAGGTATTGTTTACTAGCTTGGCCACCTTAGCTTTGTAAGTCACTTGTTACCCGTTTCCGTTCGTTCGTTTGTGTTGACTGTTCGAGTGTATCGTTGAATTGTGTTTCCCTTAATCTGTGTGCTTGATCTGCTATTGTTCAAGTTATCTTTTTACATAACGCCTGGCACGTTTGTGCTGTGTTTCTTTTTGTGCTTTTAGGTATTGTTTACTAGCTTCTTTGCCTGTGCTTTGTAAGTCACTTGTTACCTATTTCCATTCGTTCGTTTGTGTTGACTGCTTGAGTGTATCGTTAAATTGTGTTCCCCTTAATCTGTGTGCTTGATCTGCTATTGTTCAAGTTATCTTTTTACATAACGCCTTGCACGTTTGTGCTGTGTTTCTTTTTGTGCTTTTAGGTATTGTTTACTAGCTTGTCCGCCTTAGCTTTGTAAGTCACTTGTTACCCGTTTCCGTTCGTTCGTTTGTGTTGACTGTTCGAGTGTATCGTTGAATTGTGTTACCCTTAATTTGTGTGCTTGATCTGCTATTGTTCAAGTTATCTTTTTACATAATGCCTGTCACGTTTGTGCTGTGTTTCTTTTTGTGCTTTTAGGTATTGTTTACTAGCTTGTCCGCCTTAGCTTTGTAAGTCACTTGTTACCCGTTTCCGTTCGTTCGTTTGTGTTGACTGTTCGAGTGTATCGTTGAATTGTGTTCCCCTTAATCTGTGTGCTTGATCTGCTATTGTTGAAGTTATCTTTTTACATAACGCCTGGCACGTTTGTGCTGTGTTTCTTTTTGTGCTTTTAGGTATTGTTTACCAGCTTGTCCGCCTTAGCTTTGTAAGTCACTTGTTACTCGTTTCCGTTCATTCGTTTGTGTTGACTGCTCGAGTGTAGCGTTGAATTGTGTTCCCATTAATCTGTGTGCTTGATCTGCTATTGTTGAAGTTATCTTTTTACATAACGCCTGGCACGTTTGTGCTGTGTTGCTTTTTGTGCTTTTAGGTATTGTTTACTAGCTTGTCCGCATTAGCTTTGTAAGTCACTTGTTACCCGTTTCCGTTCGTTCGTTTGTGTCGACTGCTTGAGTGTATCGTTGAATTGTGTTCCCATTAATCTGTGTGCTTGATCTGCTATTGTTCAAGTTATCTTTTTACATAACGCCTTGCACGTTTGTGCTGTGTTTCTTTTTGTGCTTTTAGGTATTGTTTACTAGCTTGTCCGCCTTGCTTTGTAAGTCACTTGTTACCCGTTTACGTTCGTTCGTTTGTGTTGACTGCTTGAGTGTATCGTTAAATTGTGTTCCCCTTAATCTGTGTGCTTGATCTGCTATTGTTCAAGTTATCTTTTTACATAACGCCTTGCACGTTTGTGCTGTGTTTCTTTTTGTGCTTTTAGGTATTGTTTACTAGCTTGTCCGCCTTAGCTTTGTAAGTCACTTGTTACCCGTTTCCGTTCGTTCGTTTGTGTTGACTGTTCGAGTGTATCGTTGAATTGTGTTACCCTTAATTTGTGTGCTTGATCTGCTATTGTTCAAGTTATCTTTTTACATAATGCCTGGCACGTTTGTGCTGTGTTTCTTTTTGTGCTTTTAGGTATTGTTTACTAGCTTGTCCGCCTTAGCTTTGTAAGTCACTTGTTACCCGTTTCCGTTCGTTCGTTTGTGTTGACTGTTCGAGTGTATCGTTGAATTGTGTTCCCCTTAATCTGTGTGCTTGATCTGCTATTGTTGAAGTTATCTTTTTACATAACGCCTGGCACGTTTGTGCTGTGTTTCTTTTTGTGCTTTTAGGTATTGTTTACCAGCTTGTCCGCCTTAGCTTTGTAAGTCACTTGTTTCTCGTTTCCGTTCATTCGTTCGTGTTGACTGCTCGAGTGTAGCGTTGAATTTTGTTCTCCTTAATCTGTGTGCTTGATCTGCTATTGTTCAAGTTATCTTTTTACATAACGCCTTGCACGTTTGTGCTGTGTTGCTTTTTGTGCTTTTAGGTATTGTTTACTAGCTTGTCCACCTTAGCTTTGTAAGTCACTTGTTACCCGTTTCCGTTCGTTCGTTTGTGTCGACTGCTTGAGTGTATTGTTGAATTGTGTTCCCATTAATCTGTGTGCTTGATCTGCTATTGTTCAAGTTATCTTTTTACATAACGCCTGGCACGTTGGTGCTGTGTTTCTTTTTGTGCTTTTAGGTATTGTTTACTAGCTTGACTGCCTTAGCTTTGTAAGTCACTTCTTACCCGTTTCCGTTCGTTCGTTTGTGTTGACTGCTCGAGTGTATCGTTAAATTGTGTTCCCCTTAATCTGTCTGCTTGATCTGCTATTGTTGAAGTTATCTTTTTACATAACGCCTGGCACGTTTGTGCTGTGTTGCTTTTTGAGCTTTTAGGTATTGTTTACTAGCTTGGCCACCTTAGCTTTGTAAGTCACTTGTTACCCGTTTCCGTTCGTTCGTTTGTGTTGAATGTTCGAGTGTATCGTTGAATTGTGTTTCCCTTAATCTGTGTGCTTGATCTGCTAATGTTCATGTTATCTTTTTACATAACGCCTGGCACGTTTGTGCGGTGTTTCTTTTTGTGCTTTTAGGTATTGTTTACTAGCTTCTTTGCCTGAGCTTTGTAAGTCACTTGTTACCCATTTCCATTCGTTCGTTTGTGTTGACTGCTCGAGTGGATCGTTGAATTGTGTTTCCCTTAATCTGTGTGCTTGATCTGCTATTGTTTAAGTTATCTTGTTACATAACGCCTGGCACGTTTGTGCTGTGTTGCTTTTTGAGCTTTTAGGTATTGTTTACTAGCTTGGCCACCTTAGCTTTGTAAGTCACTTGTTACCCGTTTCCGTTCGTTCGTTTGTGTTGACTGTTCGAGTGTATCGTTGAATTGTGTTCCCCTTAATCTGTGTGCTTGATCTGCTATTGTTGAAGTTATCTTTTTACATAACGCCTGGCACGTTTGTGCTGTGTTTCTTTTTGTGCTTTTAGGTATTGTTTACTAGCTTGACTGCCTTAGCTTTGTAAGTCACTTGTTACCCGTTTCCGTTCGATCGTTTGTGTTGACTGCTCGAGTGTATCGTTAAATTGTGTTCCCCTTAATCTGTGTGCTTGATCTGCTATTGTTCAAGTTATCTTTTTACATAACGCCTGGCACGTTTGTGCTGTGTTGCTTTTTGAGCTTTTAGGTATTGTTTACTAGCTTGACTGCCTTAGCTTTGTAAGTCACTTGTTACCCGTTTCCGTTCGTTCGTTTGTGCTGACTGCTTGAGTGTATCGTTAAATTGTGTTCCCCTTAATCTGTGTGCTTGATCTGCTATTGTTGAAGTTATCTTTTTACATAACGCCTGGCACGTTTGTGCTGTGTTGCTTTTTGTGCTTTTAGGTATGGTTTACTAGCTTGACTGCCTTAGCTTTGTAAGTCACTTGTTACCCGTTTCCGTTCGTTCGTTTGTGTTGACTGCTTGAGTGTATCGTTGAATTGTGTTCCCATTAATCTGTGTGCTTGATCTGCTATTGTTCAAGTTATCTTTTTACATAACGCCTGGCACGTTTGTGCTGTGTTTCTTTTTGTGCTTTTAGGTATTGTTTACTAGCTTGTCCGCCTTAGCTTTGTAAGTCACTTGTTACCCGTTTCCGTTCGTTCGTTTGTGTTGACTGTTCGAGTGTATCGTTGAATTGTGTTACCCTTAATTTGTGTGCTTGATCTGCTATTGTTCAAGTTATCTTTTTACATAATGCCTGGCACGTTTGTGCTGTGTTTCTTTTTGTGCTTTTAGGTATTGTTTACTAGCTTGTCCGCCTTAGCTTTGTAAGTCACTTGTTACCCGTTTCCGTTCGTTCGTTTGTGTTGACTGTTCGAGTGTATCGTTGAATTGTGTTCCCCTTAATCTGTGTGCTTGATCTGCTATTGTTGAAGTTATCTTTTTACATAACGCCTGGCACGTTTGTGCTGTGTTTCTTTTTGTGCTTTTAGGTATTGTTTACCAGCTTGTCCGCCTTAGCTTTGTAAGTCACTTGTTACTCGTTTCCGTTCATTCGTTTGTGTTGACTGCTCGAGTGTAGCGTTGAATTGTGTTCCCATTAATCTGTGTGCTTGATCTGCTATTGTTGAAGTTATCTTTTTACATAACGCCTGGCACGTTTGTGCTGTGTTGCTTTTTGTGCTTTTAGGTATTGTTTACTAGCTTGTCCGCATTAGCTTTGTAAGTCACTTGTTACCCGTTTCCGTTCGTTCGTTTGTGTCGACTGCTTGAGTGTATCGTTGAATTGTGTTCCCATTAATCTGTGTGCTTGATCTGCTATTGTTCAAGTTATCTTTTTACATAACGCCTTGCACGTTTGTGCTGTGTTTCTTTTTGTGCTTTTAGGTATTGTTTACTAGCTTGTCCGCCTTGCTTTGTAAGTCACTTGTTACATATTTCCGTTCGTTCGTTTGTGTTGACTGTTCGAGTGTATCGTTGAATTGTGTTACCCTTAATTGGGGGGCTTGATCTGCTATTGTTCAAGTTATCTTTTTACATAACGCCTGGCACGTTTGTGCTGTGTTTCTTTTTGTGCTTTTAGGTATTGTTTACCAGCTTGTCCGCCTTAGCTTTGTAAGTCACTTGTTACTCGTTTCCGTTCATTCGTTTGTGTTGACTGCTCGAGTGTATCGTTGAATTGTGTTTCCCCTAATCTGTGTGCTTGATCTGCTATTGTTAAAGTTATCTTTTTACATAACGCCTGGCACGTTTGTGCTGTGTTGCTTTTTGTGCATTTAGGTATTGTTTACTAGCTTGACTGCCTTAGCTTTGTAAGTCACTTGTTACCCGTTTCCGTTCGTTCGTTTGTGTTGACTGTTCGAGTGTATCGTTGAATTGTGTTTCCCTTAATCTGTGTGCTTGATCTGCTTTTGTTCAAGTTATCTTTTTACATAACGCCTGGCACGTTTGTGCTGTGTTGCTTTTTGTGCTTTTAGGTATTGTTTACTAGCTTGTCCGCCTTAGCTTTGCAAGTCATTTGTTACCCGTTTCCGTTCGTTCGTTTGTGTTGACTGCTCGATTGTAGCGTTGAATGGTGTTGCCCTTAATCTGTGTGCTTGATCTACTATTGTTCAAGTTATCTTTTTACATAACGCCTGGCACGTTTGTGCTGTGTTTCTTTTTGTGCTTTTAGGTATTGTTTACCAGCTTGTCCGCCTTAGCTTTGTAAGTCACTTGTTTCTCGTTTCCGTTCATTTGTTTGTGTTGACTGCTCGAGTGTAGCGTTGAATTTTGTTCTCCTTAATCTGTGTGCTTGATCTGCTATTGTTCAAGTTATCTTTTTACATAACGCCTTGCACGTTTGTGCTGTGTTGCTTTTTGTGCTTTTAGGTATTGTTTACTAGCTTGTCCACCTTAGCTTTGTAAGTCACTTGTTACCCGTTTCCGTTCGTTCGTTTGTGTCGACTGCTTGAGTGTATTGTTGAATTGTGTTCCCATTAATCTGTGTGCTTGATCTGCTATTGTTCAAGTTATCTTTTTACATAACGCCTGGCACGTTGGTGCTGTGTTTCTTTTTGTGCTTTTAGGTATTGTTTACTAGTTTGACTGCCTTAGCTTTGTAAGTCACTTCTTACCCGTTTCCGTTCGTTCGTTTGTGTTGACTGCTCGAGTGTATCGTTAAATTGTGTTCCCCTTAATCTGTGTGCTTGATCTGCTATTGTTCAAGTTATCTTTTTACATAACGCCTGGCACGTTTGTGCTGTGTTGCTTTTTTAGCTTTTAGGTATTGTTTACTAGCTTGGCCACCTTAGCTTTGTAAGTCACTTGTTACCCGTTTCCGTTCGTTCGTTTGTGTTGAATGTTCGAGTGTATCGTTGAATTGTGTTTCCCTTAATCTGTGTGCTTGATCTGCTATTGTTCATGTTATCTTTTTACATAACGCCTGGCACGTTTGTGCTGTGTTTCTTTTTGTGCTTTTAGGTATTGTTTACTAGCTTCTTTGCCTGAGCTTTGTAAGTCACTTGTTACCCATTTCCATTCGTTCGTTTGTGTTGACGGCTCGAGTGGATCGTTGAATTGTGTTTCCCTTAATCTGTGTGCTTGATCTGCTATTGTTTAAGTTATCTTGTTACATAACGCCTGGCACGTTTGTGCTGTGTTGCTTTTTGAGCTTTTAGGTATTGTTTACTAGCTTGGCCACCTTAGCTTTGTAAGTCACTTGTTACCCGTTTCCGTTCGTTCGTTTGTGTTGACTGTTCGAGTGTATCGTTGAATTGTGTTTCCCTTAATCTGTGTGCTTGATCTGCTATTGTTCAAGTTATCTTTTTACATAACGCCTGGCACGTTTGTGCTGTGTTTCTTTTTGTGCTTTTAGGTATTGTTTACTAGCTTGACCGCCTTAGCTTTGTAAGTCACTTGTTACCCGTTTCCGTTCGATCGTTTGTGTTGACTGCTCGAGTGTATCGTTAAATTGTGTTCCCCTTAATCTGTGTGCTTGATCTGCTATTGTTGAAGTTATCTTTTTACATAACGCCTGGCACGTTTGTGCTGTGTTGCTTTTTGAGCTTTTAGGTATTGTTTACTAGCTTGACTGCCTTAGCTTTGTAAGTCACTTGTTACCCGTTTCCGTTCGTTCGTTTGTGCTGACTGCTTAGGTGTATCGTTAAATTGTGTTCCCCTTAATCTGTGTGCTTGATCTGCTATTGTTGAAGTTATCTTTTTACATAACGCCTGGCACGTTTGTGCTGTGTTGCTTTTTGTGCTTTTAGGTATTGTTTACTAGCTTGACTGCCTTAGCTTTGTAAGTCACTTGTTACCCGTTTCCGTTCGTTCGTTTGTGTTGACTGCTTGAGTGTATCGTTGAATTGTGTTCCCATTAATCTGTGTGCTTGATCTGCTATTGTTCAAGTTATCTTTTTACATAACGCCTTGCACGTTTGTGCTGTGTTTCTTTTTGTGCTTTTAGGTATTGTTTACTAGCTTGTCCGCCTTAGTTTTGTAAGTCACTTGTTACCCGTTTCCGTTCGTTCGTTTGTGTTGACTGTTCGAGTGTATCGTTGAATTGTGTTACCCTTAATTTGTGTGCTTGATCTGCTATTGTTCAAGTTATCTTTTTACATAATGCCTGGCACGTTTGTGCTGTGTTTCTTTTTGTGCTTTTAGGTATTGTTTACTAGCTTGTCCGCCTTAGCTTTGTAAGTCACTTGTTACCCGTTTCCGTTCGTTCGTTTGTGTTGACTGTTCGAGTGTATCGTTGAATTGTGTTCCCCTTAATCTGTGTGCTTGATCTGCTATTGTTGAAGTTATCTTTTTACATAACGCCTGGCACGTTTGTGCTGTGTTTCTTTTTGTGCTTTTAGGTATTGTTTACCAGCTTGTCCGCCTTAGCTTTGTAAGTCACTTGTTACTCGTTTCCGTTCATTCGTTTGTGTTGACTGCTCGAGTGTAGCGTTGAATTGTGTTCCCATTAATCTGTGTGCTTGATCTGCTATTGTTGAAGTTATCTTTTTACATAACGCCTGGCACGTTTGTGCTGTGTTGCTTTTTGTGCTTTTAGGTATTGTTTACTAGCTTGTCCGCATTAGCTTTGTAAGTCACTTGTTACCCGTTTCCGTTCGTTCGTTTGTGTCGACTGCTTGAGTGTATCGTTTAATTGTGTTCCCATTAATCTGTGTGCTTGATCTGCTATTGTTCAAGTTATCTTTTTACATAACGCCTTGCACGTTTGTGCTGTGTTTCTTTTTGTGCTTTTAGGTATTGTTTACTAGCTTGTCCGCCTTAGCTTTGTAAGTCACTTGTTACCCGTTTCCGTTCGTTCGTTTGTGTTGACTGTTCGAGTGTATCGTTGAATTGTGTTACCCTTAATTTGTGTGCTTGATCTGCTATTGTTCAAGTTATCTTTTTACATAACGCCTGGCACGTTTGTGCTGTGTTTCTTTTTGTGCTTTTAGGTATTTTTTACCAGCTTGTCCGCCTTAGCTTTGTAAGTCACTTGTTACTCGTTTCCGTTCATTCGTTTGTGTTGACTGCTCGAGTGTATCGTTGAATTGTGTTTCCCTTAATCTGTGTGCTTGATCTGCTATTGTTCAAGTTATCTTTTTACATAACGCCTGGCACGTTTGTGCTGTGTTGCTTTTTGTGCTTTTAGGTATTGTTTACTAGCTTTACTGCCTTAGCTTTGTAAGTCACTTGTTACCCGTTTCCGTTCGTTCGTTTGTGTTGACTGTTCGAGTGTATCGTTGAATTGTGTTACCCTTAATTTGTGTGCTTGATCTGCTATTGTTCAAGTTATCTTTTTACATAACGCCTTGCACGTTTGTGCTGTGTTTCTTTTTGTGCTTTTAGGTATTGTTTACTAGCTTGACTGCCTTAGCTTTGTAAGTCACTTGTTACCTATTTCCATTCGTTCGTTTGTGTTGACTGCTTGAGTGTATCGTTAAATTGTGTTCCCCTTAATCTGTGTGCTTGATCTGCTATTGTTCAAGTTATCTTTTTACATAACGCCTTGCACGTTTGTGCTGTGTTGCTTTTTGTGCTTTTAGGTATTGTTTACTAGCTTGTCCGCCTTAGCTTTGCAAGTCATTTGTTACCCGTTTCCGTTCGTTCGTTTGTGTTGACTGCTCGAGTGTAGCGTTGAATGGTGTTGCCCTTAATCTGTGTGCTTGATCTGCTATTGTTCTAGTTATCTTTTTACATAACGCCTGGCACGTTTGTGCTGTGTTGCTTTTTGTGCTTTTAGGTATTGTTTACTAGCTTGTCCGCCTTAGCTTTGTAAGTCACTTGTTACCCGTTTCTGTTCATTCGTTTGTGTTGACTGCTCGAGTGTATCGTTGAATTTTGTTCTCCTTAATCTGTGTGCTTGATCTGCTATTGTTCAAGTTATCTTTTTACATAACGCCTTGCACGTTTGTGCTGTGTTGCTTTTTGTGATTCTAGGTATTGTTTACTAGCTTGTCCACCTTAGCTTTGTAAGTCACTTGTTACCCGTTTCCGTTCGTTCGTTTGTGTCGACTGCTTGAGTGTATCGTTGAATTGTGTTCCCATTAATCTGTGTGCTTGATCTGCTATTGTTCAAGTTATCTTTTTACATAACGCCTGGCACGTTGGTGCTGTGTTTCTTTTTGTGCTTTTAGGTATTGTTTACTAGCTTGACTGCCTTAGCTTTGTAAGTCACTTCTTACCCGTTTCCGTTCGTTCGTTTGTGTTGACTGCTCGAGTGTATCGTTAAATTGTGTTCCCCTTAATCTGTGTGCTTGATATGCTATTGTTGAAGTTATCTTTTTACATAACGCCTGGCACGTTTGTGCTGTGTTGCTTTTTGAGCTTTTAGGTATTGTTTACTAGCTTGGCCACCTTAGCTTTGTAAGTCACTTGTTACCCGTTTCCGTTCGTTCGTTTGTGTTGACTGTTCGAGTGTATCGTTGAATTGTGTTTCCCTTAATCTGTGTGCTTGATCTGCTATTGTTCAAGTTATCTTTTTACATAACGCCTGGCACGTTTGTGCTGTGTTTCTTTTTGTGCTTTTAGGTATTGTTTACTAGCTTCTTTGCCTGTGCTTTGTAAGTCACTTGTTACCTATTTCCATTCGTTCGTTTGTGTTGACTGCTTGAGTGTATCGTTAAATTGTGTTCCCCTTAATCTGTGTGCTTGATCTGCTATTGTTCAAGTTATCTTTTTACATAACGCCTTGCACGTTTGTGCTGTGTTTCTTTTTGTGCTTTTAGGTATTGTTTACTAGCTTGTCCGCCTTAGCTTTGTAAGTCACTTGTTACCCGTTTCCGTTCGTTCGTTTGTGTTGACTGTTCGAGTGTATCGTTGAATTGTGTTACCCTTAATTTGTGTGCTTGATCTGCTATTGTTCAAGTTATCTTTTTACATAATGCCTGGCACGTTTGTGCTGTGTTTCTTTTTGTGCTTTTAGGTATTGTTTACTAGCTTGTCCGCCTTAGCTTTGTAAGTCACTTGTTACCCGTTTCCGTTCGTTCGTTTGTGTTGACTGTTCGAGTGTATCGTTGAATTGTGTTCCCCTTAATCTGTGTGCTTGATCTGCTATTGTTGAAGTTATCTTTTTACATAACGCCTGGCACGTTTGTGCTGTGTTTCTTTTTGTGCTTTTAGGTATTGTTTACCAGCTTGTCCGCCTTAGCTTTGTAAGTCATTTGTTTCTCGTTTCCGTTCATTCGTTCGTGTTGACTGCTCGAGTGTAGCGTTGAATTTTGTTCTCCTTAATCTGTGTGCTTGATCTGCTATTGTTCAAGTTATCTTTTTACATAACGCCTTGCACGTTTGTGCTGTGTTGCTTTTTGTGCTTTTAGGTATTGTTTACTAGCTTGTCCGCCTTAGCTTTGTAATTCACTTGTTACCCGTTTCCGTTCGTTCGTTTGTGTTGACTGTTCGAGTGTATCGTTGAATTGTGTTCCCCTTAATCTGTGTGCTTGATCTGCTATTGTTGAAGTTATCTTTTTACATAACGCCTGGCACGTTTGTGCTGTGTTTCTTTTTGTGCTTTTAGGTATTGTTTACCAGCTTGTCCGCCTTAGCTTTGTAAGTCATTTGTTTCTCGTTTCCGTTCATTCGTTCGTGTTGACTGCTCGAGTGTAGCGTTGAATTTTGTTCTCCTTAATCTGTGTGCTTGATCTGCTATTGTTCAAGTTATCTTTTTACATAACGCCTGGCACGTTGGTGCTGTGTTTCGTTTTGTGCTTTTAGGTATTGTTTACTAGCTTGACTGCCTTAGCTTTGTAAGTCACTTCTTACCCGTTTCCGTTCGTTCGTTTGTGTTGACTGCTCGAGTGTATCGTTAAATTGTGTTCCCCTTAATCTGTGTGCTTGATCTGCTATTGTTCAAGTTATCTTTTTACATAACGCCTGGCACGTTTGTGCTGTGTTGCTTTTTTAGCTTTTAGGTATTGTTTACTAGCTTGGCCACCTTAGCTTTGTAAGTCACTTGTTACCCGTTTCCGTTCGTTCGTTTGTGTTGAATGTTCGAGTGTATCGTTGAATTGTGTTTCCCTTAATCTGTGTGCTTGATCTGCTATTGTTCATGTTATCTTTTTACATAACGCCTGGCACGTTTGTGCTGTGTTTCTTTTTGTGCTTTTAGGTATTGTTTACTAGCTTCTTTGCCTGAGCTTTGTAAGTCACTTGTTACCCATTTCCATTCGTTCGTTTGTGTTGACTGCTCGAGTGGATCGTTGAATTGTGTTCCCCTTAATCTGTGTGCTTGATCTGCTATTGTTGAAGTTATCTTTTTACATAACGCCTGGCACGTTTGTGCTGTGTTACTTTTTGAGCTTTTAGGTATTGTTTACTAGCTTGGCCACCTTAGCTTTGTAAGTCACTTGTTACCCGTTTCCGTTCGTTCGTTTGTGTGGAATGTTCGAGTGTATCGTTGAATTGTGTTTCCCTTAATCTGTGTGCTTGATCTGCTATTGTTCATGTTATCTTTTTACATAACGCCTGGCACGTTTGTGCTGTGTTTCTTTTTGTGCTTTTAGGTATTGTTTACTAGCTTCTTTGCCTGAGCTTTGTAAGTCACTTGTTACCCATTTCCATTCGTTCGTTTGTGTTGACTGCTCGAGTGGATCGTTCAATTGTGTTTCCCTTAATCTGTGTGCTTGATCTGCTATTGTTTAAGTTATCTTGTTACATAACGCCTGGCACGTTTGTGCTGTGTTGCTTTTTGAGCTTTTAGGTATTGTTTACTAGCTTGGCCACCTTAGCTTTGTAAGTCACTTGTTACCCGTTTCCGTTCGTTCGTTTGTGTTGACTGTTCGAGTGTATCGTTGAATTGTGTTCCCCTTAATCTGTGTGCTTGATCTGCTATTGTTGAAGTTATCTTTTTACATAACGCCTGGCACGTTTGTGCTGTGTTTCTTTTTGTGCTTTTAGGTATTGTTTACTAGCTTGACTGCCTTAGCTTTGTAAGTCACTTGTTACCCGTTTCCGTTCGATCGTTTGTGTTGACTGCTCGAGTGTATCGTTAAATTGTGTTCCCCTTAATCTGTGTGCTTGATCTGCTATTGTTCAAGTTATCTTTTTACATAACGCCTGGCACGTTTGTGCTGTGTTGCTTTTTGAGCTTTTAGGTATTGTTTACTAGCTTGACTGCCTTAGCTTTGTAAGTCACTTGTTACCCGTTTCCGTTCGTTCGTTTGTGCTGACTGCTTGAGTGTATCGTTAAATTGTGTTCCCCTTAATCTGTGTGCTTGATCTGCTATTGTTGAAGTTATCTTTTTACATAACGCCTGGCACGTTTGTGCTGTGTTGCTTTTTGTGCCTTTAGGTATTGTTTACTAGCTTGACTGCCTTAGCTTTGTAAGTCACTTGTTACCCGTTTCCGTTCGTTCGTTTGTGTTGACTGCTTGAGTGTATCGTTGAATTGTGTTCCCATTAATCTGTGTGCTTGATCTGCTATTGTTGAAGTTATATTTTTACATAACGCCTGGCACGTTTGTGCTGTGTTTCTTTTTGTGCTTTCAGGTATTGTTTACTAGCTTGTCCGCCTTAGCTTTGTAAGTCACTTGTTACCCGTTTCCGTTCGTTCGTTTGTGTTAACTGTTCGAGTGTATCGTTGAATTGTGTTACCCTTAATTTGTGTGCTTGATCTGCTATTGTTCAAGTTATCTTTTTACATAATGCCTGGCACGTTTGTGCTGTGTTTCTTTTTGTGTTTTTAGGTATTATTTACTAGCTTGTCCGCCTTAGCTTTGTAAGTCACTTGTTACCCGTTTCCGTTCGTTCGTTTGTGTTGACTGTTCGAGTGTATCGTTGAATTGTGTTCCCCTTAATCTGTGTGCTTGATCTGCTATTGTTGAAGTTATCTTTTTACATAACGCCTGGCACGTTTGTGCTGTGTTTCTTTTTGTGCTTTTAGGTATTGTTTACCAGCTTGTCCGCCTTAGCTTTGTAAGTCACTTGTTACTCGTTTCCGTTCATTCGTTTGTGTTGACTGCTCGAGTGTATCGTTGAATTGTGTTTCCCCTAATCTGTGTGCTTGATCTGCTATTGTTAAAGTTATCTTTTTACATAACGCCTGGTACGTTTGTGCTGTGTTGCTTTTTGTGCTTTTAGGTATTGTTTACTAGCTTGACTGCCTTAGCTTTGTAAGTCACTTGTTACCCGTTTCCGTTCGTTCGTTTGTGTTGACTGTTCGAGTGTATCGTTGAATTGTGTTTCCCTTAATCTGTGTGCTTGATCTGCTATTGTTCAAGTTATCTTTTTACATAACGCCTGGCACGTTTGTGCTGTGTTGCTTTTTGTGCTTTTAGGTATTGTTTACTAGCTTGTCCGCCTTAGCTTTGCAAGTCATTTGTTACCCGTTTCCGTTCGTTCGTTTGTGTTGACTGCTCGAGTGTAGCGTTGAATGGTGTTGCCCTTAATCTGTGTGCTTGATCTGCTATTGTTCAAGTTATCTTTTTACATAACGCCTGGCACGTTTGTGCTGTGTTGCTTTTTGTGCTTTTAGGTATTGTTTACTAGCTTGTCCGCCTTAGCTTTGTAAGTCACTTGTTACCCGTTTCTGTTCATTCGTTTGTGTTGACTGCTAGAGTGTATCGTTGAATTTTGTTCTCCTTAATCTGTGTGCTTGATCTGCTATTGTTCAAGTTATCTTTTTACATAACGCCTGGCACGTTTGTGCTGTGTTGCTTTTTGTGCTTTTAGGTATTGTTTACTAGCTTGACTGCCTTAGCTTTGTAAGTCACTTGTTACCCGTTTCCGTTCGTTCGTTTGTGTCGACTGCTTGAGTGTATCGTTGAATTGTGTTCCCATTAATCTGTGTGCTTGATCTGCTATTGTTGAAGTTATATTTTTACATAACGCCTGGCACGTTTGTGCTGTGTTTCTTTTTGTGCTTTTAGGTATTGTTTACTAGCTTGTCCGCCTTAGCTTTGTAAGTCACTTGTTACCCGTTTCCGTTCGTTCGTTTGTGTTGACTGTTCGAGTGTATCGTTGAATTGTGTTACCCTTAATTTGTGTGCTTGATCTGCTATTGTTCAAGTTATCTTTTTACATAATGCCTGGCACGTTTGTGCTGTGTTTCTTTTTGTGCTTTTAGGTATTGTTTACTAGCTTGTCCGCCTTAGCTTTGTAAGTCACTTGTTACCCGTTTCCGTTCGTTCGTTTGTGTTGACTGTTCGAGTGTATCGTTGAATTGTGTTCCCCTTAATCTGTGTGCTTGATCTGCTATTGTTCAAGTTATCTTTTTACATAACGCCTGGCACGTTTGTGCCGTGTTTCTTTTTGTGCTTTTAGGTATTGTTTACCAGCTTGTCCGCCTTAGCTTTGTAAGTCACTTGTTTCTCGTTTCCGTTCATTCGTTCGTGTTGACTGCTTGAGTGTAGCGTTGAATTTTGTTCTCCTTAATCTGTGTGCTTGATCTGCTATTGTTCAAGTTATCTTTTTACATAACGCCTTGCACGTTTGTGCTGTGTTGCTTTTTGTGCTTTTAGGTATTGTTTACTAGCTTGTCCACCTTAGCTTTGTAAGTCACTTGTTACCCGTTTCCGTTCGTTCGTTTGTGTCGACTGCTTGAGTGTATTGTTGAATTGTGTTCCCATTAATCTGTGTGCTTGATCTGCTATTGTTCAAGTTATCTTTTTACATAACGCCTGGCACGTTGGTGCTGTGTTTCTTTTTGTGCTTTTAGGTATTGTTTACTAGCTTGACTGCCTTAGCTTTGTAAGTCACTTCTTACCCGTTTCCGTTCGTTCGTTTGTGTTGACTGCTCGAGTGTATCGTTAAATTGTGTTCCCCTTAATCTGTGTGCTTGATCTGCTATTGTTGAAGTTATCTTTTTATATAACGCCTGGCACGTTTGTGCTGTGTTGCTTTTTGAGCTTTTAGGTATTGTTTACTAGCTTGGCCACCTTAGCTTTGTAAGTCACTTGTTACCCGTTTCCGTTCGTTCGTTTGTGTTGAATGTTCGAGTGTATCGTTGAATTGTGTTTCCCTTAATCTGTGTGCTTGATCTGCTATTGTTCATGTTATCTTTTTACATAACGCCTGGCACGTTTGTGCTGTGTTTCTTTTTGTGCTTTTAGGTATTGTTTACTAGCTTCTTTGCCTGAGCTTTGTAAGTCACTTGTTACCCATTTCCATTCGTTCGTTTGTGTTGACTGCTCGAGTGGATCGTTCAATTGTGTTTCCCTTAATCTGTGTGCTTGATCTGCTATTGTTTAAGTTATCTTGTTACATAACGCCTGGCACGTTTGTGCTGTGTTGCTTTTTGAGCTTTTAGGTATTGTTTACTAGCTTGGCCACCTTAGCTTTGTAAGTCACTTGTTACCCGTTTCCGTTCGTTCGTTTGTGTTGACTGTTCGAGTGTATCGTTGAATTGTGTTCCCCTTAATCTGTGTGCTTGATCTCCTATTGTTGAAGTTATCTTTTTACATAACGCCTGGCACGTTTGTGCTGTGTTTCTTTTTGTGCTTTTAGGTATTGTTTACTAGCTTGACTGCCTTAGCTTTGTAAGTCACTTGTTACCCGTTTCCGTTCGATCGTTTGTGTTGACTGCTCGAGTGTATCGTTAAATTGTGTTCCCCTTAATCTGTGTGCTTGATCTGCTATTGTTCAAGTTATCTTTTTACATAACGCCTGGCACGTTTGTGCTGTGTTGCTTTTTGAGCTTTTAGGTATTGTTTACTAGCTCGACTGCCTTAGCTTTGTAAGTCACTTGTTACCCGTTTCCGTTCGTTCGTTTGTGCTGACTGCTTGAGTGTATCGTTAAATTGTGTTCCCCTTAATCTGTGTGCTTGATCTGCTATTGTTGAAGTTATCTTTTTACATAACGCCTGGCACGTTTGTGCTGTGTTGCTTTTTGTGCCTTTAGGTATTGTTTACTAGCTTGACTGCCTTAGCTTTGTAAGTCACTTGTTACCCGTTTCCGTTCGTTCGTTTGTGTTGACTGCTTGAGTGTATCGTTGAATTGTGTTCCCATTAATCTGTGTGCTTGATCTGCTATTGTTCAAGTTATCTTTTTACATAACGCCTTGCACGTTTGTGCTGTGTTTCTTTTTGTGCTTTTAGGTATTGTTTACTAGCTTGTCCGCCTTAGCTTTGTAAGTCACTTGTTACTCGTTTCCGTTCATTCGTTTGTGTTGACTGCTCGAGTGTATCGTTGAATTGTGTTTCCCCTAATCTGTGTGCTTGATCTGCTATTGTTAAAGTTATCTTTTTACATAACGCCTGGCACGTTTGTGCTGTGTTGCTTTTTGTGCTTTTAGGTATTGTTTACTAGCTTGACTGCCTTAGCTTTGTAAGTCACTTGTTACCCGTTTCCGTTCGTTCGTTTGTGTTGACTGTTCGAGTGTATCGTTGAATTGTGTTTCCCTTAATCTGTGTGCTTGATCTGCTATTGTTCAAGTTATCTTTTTACATAACGCCTGGCACGTTTGTGCTGTGTTGCTTTTTGTGCTTTTAGGTATTGTTTACTAGCTTGTCCGCCTTAGCTTTGCAAGTCATTTGTTACCCGTTTCCGTTCGTTCGTTTGTGTTGACTGCTCGATTGTAGCGTTGAATGGTGTTGCCCTTAATCTGTGTGCTTGATCTGCTATTGTTCAAGTTATCTTTTTACATAACGCCTGGCACGTTTGTGCTGTGTTGCTTTTTGTGCTTTTAGGTATTGTTTACTAGCTTGTCCGCCTTAGCTTTGTAAGTCAATTGTTACCCGTTTCTGTTCATTCGTTTGTGTTGACTGCTAGAGTGTATCGTTGAATTTTGTTCTCCTTAATCTGTGTGCTTGATCTGCTATTGTTCAAGTTATCTTTTTACATAACGCCTGGCACGTTTGTGCTGTGTTGCTTTTTGTGCTTTTAGGTATTGTTTACTAGCTTGACTGCCTTAGCTTTGTAAGTCACTTGTTACCCGTTTCCGTTCGTTCGTTTGTGTCGACTGCTTGAGTGCATCGTTGAATTGTGTTCCCATTAATCTGTGTGCTTGATCTGCTATTGTTGAAGTTATATTTTTACATAACGCCTGGCACGTTTGTGCTGTGTTTCTTTTTGTGCTTTTAGGTATTGTTTACTAGCTTGTCCGCCTTAGCTTTGTAAGTCACTTGTTACCCGTTTCCGTTCGTTCGTTTGTGTTGACTGTTCGAGTGTATCGTTGAATTGTGTTACCCTTAATTTGTGTGCTTGATCTGCTATTGTTCAAGTTATCTTTTTACATAATGCCTGGCACGTTTGTGCTGTGTTTCTTTTTGTGCTTTTAGGTATTGTTTACTAGCTTGTCCGCCTAAGCTTTGTAAGTCACTTGTTACCCGTTTCCGTTCGTTCGTTTGTGTTGACTGTTTGAGTGTATCGTTGAATTGTGTTCCCCTTAATCTGTGTGCTTGATCTGCTATTGTTGAAGTTATCTTTTTACATAACGCCTGGCACGTTTGTGCTGTGTTTCTTTTTGTGCTTTTAGGTATTGTTTACCAGCTTGTCCGCCTTAGCTTTGTAAGTCACTTGTTTCTCGTTTCCGTTCATTCGTTCGTGTTGACTGCTCGAGTGTAGCGTTGAATTTTGTTCTCTTTAATCTGTGTGCTTGATCTGCTATTGTTCAAGTTATCTTTTTACATAACGCCTTGCACGTTTGTGCTGTGTTGCTTTTTGTGCTTTTAGGTATTGTTTACTAGCTTGTCCACCTTAGCTTTGTAAGTCACTTGTTACCCGTTTCCGTTCGTTCGTTTGTGTCGACTGCTTGAGTGTATTGTTGAATTGTGTTCCCATTAATCTGTGTGCTTGATCTGCTATTGTTCAAGTTATCTTTTTACATAACGCCTGGCACGTTGGTGCTGTGTTTCTTTTTGTGCTTTTAGGTATTGTTTACTAGCTTGACTGCCTTAGCTTTGTAAGTCACTTCTTACCCGTTTCCGTTCGTTCGTTTGTGTTGACTGCTCGAGTGTATCGTTAAATTGTGTTCCCCTTAATCTGTGTGCTTGATCTGCTATTGTTGAAGTTATCTTTTTACATAACGCCTGGCACGTTTGTGCTGTGTTGCTTTTTGAGCTTTTAGGTATTGTTTACTAGCTTGGCCACCTTAGCTTTGTAAGTCACTTGTTACCCGTTTCCGTTCGTTCGTTTGTGTTGAATGTTCGAGTGTATCGTTGAATTGTGTTTCCCTTAATCTGTGTGCTTGATCTGCTATTGTTCATGTTATCTTTTTACATAACGCCTGGCACGTTTGTGCTGTGTTTCTTTTTGTGCTTTTAGGTATTGTTTACTAGCTTCTTTGCCTGAGCTTTATAAGTCACTTGTTACCCATTTCCATTCGTTCGTTTGTGTTGACTGCTCGAGTGGATCGTTGAATTGTGTTTCCCTTAATCTGTGTGCTTGATCTGCTATTGTTTATGTTATCTTGTTACATAACGCCTGGCACGTTTGTGCTGTGTTGCTTTTTGAGCTTTTAGGTATTGTTTACTAGCTTGGCCACCTTAGCTTTGTAAGTCACTTGTTACCCGTTTCCGTTCGTTCGTTTGTGTTGACTGTTCGAGTGTATCGTTGAATTGTGTTCCCCTTAATCTGTGTGCTTGATCTGCTATTGTTGAAGTTATCTTTTTACATAACGCCTGGCACGTTTGTGCTGTGTTTCTTTTTGTGCTTTTAGGTATTGTTTACTAGCTTGACTGCCTTAGCTTTGTAAGTCACTTGTTACCCGTTTCCGTTCGATCGTTTGTGTTGACTGCTCGAGTGTATCGTTAAATTGTGTTCCCCTTAATCTGTGTGCTTGATCTGCTATTGTTCAAGTTATCTTTTTACATAACGCCTGGCACGTTTGTGCTGTGTTGCTTTTTGAGCTTTTAGGTATTGTTTACTAGCTTGACTGCCTTAGCTTTGTAAGTCACTTGTTACCCGTTTCCGTTCGTTCGTTTGTGCTGACTGCTTGAGTGTATCGTTAAATTGTGTTCCCCTTAATCTGTGTGCTTGATCTGCTATTGTTGAAGTTATCTTTTTACATAACGCCTGGCACGTTTGTGCTGTGTTGCTTTTTGTGCTTTTAGGTATTGTTTACTAGCTTGACTGCCTTAGCTTTGTAAGTCACTTGTTACCCGTTTCCGTTCGTTCGTTTGTGTTGACTGTTCGAGTGTATCGTTGAATTGTGTTCCCATTAATCTGTGTGCTTGATCTGCTATTGTTCAAGTTATCTTTTTACATAACGCCTTGCACGTTTGTGCTGTGTTTCTTTTTGTGCTTTTAGGTATTGTTTACTAGCTTGTCCGCCTTAGCTTTGTAAGTCACTTGTTACTCGTTTCCGTTCATTCGTTTGTGTTGACTGCTCGAGTGTATCGTTGAATTGTGTTTCCCCTAATCTGTGTGCTTGATCTGCTATTGTTAAAAAAAATCTTTTTACATAACGCCTGGCACGTTTGTGCTGTGTTGCTTTTTGTGCTTTTAGGTATTGTTTACTAGCTTGACTGCCTTAGCTTTGTAAGTCACTTGTTACCCGTTTCCGTTCGTTCGTTTGTGTTGACTGTTCGAGTGTATCGTTGAATTGTGTTTCCCTTAATCTGTGTGCTTGATCTGCTATTGTTCAAGTTATCTTTTTACATAACGCCTGGCACGTTTGTGCTGTGTTGCTTTTTGTGCTTTTAGGTATTGTTTACTAGCTTGTCCGCCTTAGCTTTGCAAGTCATTTGTTACCCGTTTCCGTTCGTTCGTTTGTGTTGACTGCTCGAGTGTAGCGTTGAATGGTGTTGCCCTTAATCTGTGTGCTTGATCTGCTATTGTTCAAGTTATCTTTTTACATAACGCCTGGCACGTTTGTGCTGTGTTGCTTTTTGTGCTTTTAGGTATTGTTTACTAGCTTGTCCGCCTTAGCTTTGTAAGTCACTTGTTACCCGTTTCTGTTCATTCGTTTGTGTTGACTGCTAGAGTGTATCGTTGAATTTTGTTCTCCTTAATCTGTGTGCTTGATCTGCTATTGTTCAAGTTATCCTTTTACATAACACCTGGCACGTTTGTGCTGTGTTGCTTTTTGTGCTTTTAGGTATTGTTTACTAGCTTGACTGCCTTAGCTTTGTAAGTCACTTGTTACCCGTTTCCGTTCGTTCGTTTGTGTCGACTGCTTGAGTGTATCGTTGAATTGTGTTCCCATTAATCTGTGTGCTTGATCTGCTATTGTTGAAGTTATATTTTTACATAACGCCTGGCACGTTTGTGCTGTGTTTCTTTTTGTGCTTTTAGGTATTGTTTACTAGCTTGTCCGCCTTAGCTTTGTAAGTCACTTGTTACCCGTTTCCGTTCGTTCGTTTGTGTTGACTGTTCGAGTGTATCGTTGAATTGTGTTACCCTTAATTTGTGTGCTTGATCTGCTATTGTTCAAGTTATCTTTTTACATAATGCCTGGCACGTTTGTGCTGTGTTTCTTTTTGTGCTTTTAGGTATTGTTTACTAGCTTGTCCGCCTTAGCTTTGTAAGTCACTTGTTACCCGTTTCCGTTCGTTCGTTTGTGTTGACTGTTCGAGTGTATCGTTGAATTGTGTTCCCCTTAATCTGTGTGCTTGATCTGCTATTGTTGAAGTTATCTTTTTACATAACGCCTGGCACGTTTGTGCTGTGTTTCTTTTTGTGCTTTTAGGTATTGTTTACCAGCTTGTCCGCCTTAGCTTTATAAGTCACTTGTTACTCGTTTCCGTTCGTTCGTTTGTGTTGACTGTTCGAGTGTATCGTTGAATTGTGTTTCCCTTAATCTGTGTGCTTGATCTGCTATTGTTCAAGTTATCTTTTTACATAACGCCTGGCACGTTTGTGCTGTGTTGCTTTTTGTGCTTTTAGGTATTGTTTACTAGCTTGTCCGCCTTAGCTTTGCAAGTCATTTGTTACCCGTTTCCGTTCGTTCGTTTGTGTTGACTGCTCGAGTGTAGCGTTGAATAATGTTGCCCTTAATCTGTGTGCTGTATCTGCTATTGTTCAAGTTATCTTTTTACATAACGCCTGGCACGTTTGTGCTGTGTTGCTTTTTGTGCTTTTAGGTATTGTTTACTAGCTTGTCCGCCTTAGCTTTGTAAGTCACTTGTTACCCGTTTCTGTTCATTCGTTTGTGTTGACTGCTAGAGTGTATCGTTGAATTTTGTTCTCCTTAATCTGTGTGCTTGATCTGCTATTGTTCAAGTTATCTTTTTACATAACGCCTGGCACGTTTGTGCTGTGTTGCTTTTTGTGCTTTTAGGTATTGTTTACTAGCTTGACTGCCTTAGCTTTGTAAGTCACTTGTTACCCGTTTCCGTTCGTTCGTTTGTGTCGACTGCTTGAGTGTATCGTTGAATTGTGTTCCCATTAATCTGTGTGCTTGATCTGCTATTGTTGAAGTTATATTTTTACATAACGCCTGGCACGTTTGTACTGTGTTTCTTTTTGTGCTTTTAGGTATTGTTTACTAGCTTGTCCGGCTTAGCTTTGTAAGTCACTTGTTACCCGTTTCCGTTCGTTCGTTTGTGTTGACTGTTCGAGTGTATCGTTGAATTGTGTTTCCCTTAATCTGTGTGCTTGATCTGCTATTGTTCAAGTTATCTTTTTACATAACGCCTGGCACGTTTGTGCTGTGTTTCTTTTTGTGCTTTTAGGTATTGTTTACTAGCTTGACCGCCTTAGCTTTGTAAGTCACTTGTTACCCGTTTCCGTTCGATCGTTTGTGTTGACTGCTCGAGTGTATCGTTAAATTGTGTTCCCCTTAATCTGTGTGCTTGATCTGCTATTGTTCAAGTTATCTTTTTACATAACGCCTGGCACGTTTGTGCTGTGTTGCTTTTTGAGCTTTTAGGTATTGTTTACTAGCTTGACTGCCTTAGCTTTGTAAGTCACTTGTTACCCGTTTCCGTTCGTTCGTTTGTGCTGACTGCTTGAGTGTATCGTTAAATTGTGTTCCCCTTAATCTGTGTGCTTGATCTGCTATTGTTGAAGTTATCTTTTTACATAACGCCTGGCACGTTTGTGCTGTGTTGCTTTTTGTGCTTTTAGGTATTGTTTACTAGCTTGACTGCCTTAGCTTTGTAAGTCACTTGTTACCCGTTTCCGTTCGTTCGTTTGTGTTGACTGCTTGAGTGTATCGTTGAATTGTGTTCCCATTAATCTGTGTGCTTGATCTGCTATTGTTCAAGTTATCTTTTTACATAACGCCTTGCACGTTTGTGCTGTGTTCCTTTTTGTGCTTTTAGGTATTGTTTACTAGCTTGTCCGCCTTAGTTTTGTAAGTCACTTGTTACCCGTTTCCGTTCGTTCGTTTGTGTTGACTGTTCGAGTGTATCGTTGAATTGTGTTACCCTTAATTTGTGTGCTTGATCTGCTATTGTTCAAGTTATCTTTTTACATAATGCCTGGCACGTTTGTGCTGTTTTTCTTTTTGTGCTTTTAGGTATTGTTTACTAGCTTATCCGCCTTAGCTTTGTAAGTCACTTGTTACCCGTTTCCGTTCGTTCGTTTGTGTTGACTGTTCGAGTGTATCGTTGAATTGTGTTCCCCTTAATCTGTGTGCTTGATCTGCTATTGTTGAAGTTATCTTTTTACATAACGCCTGGCACGTTTGTGCTGTGTTTCTTTTTGTGCTTTTAGGTATTGTTTACCAGCTTGTCCGCCTTAGCTTTGTAAGTCACTTGTTACTCGTTTCCGTTCATTCGTTTGTGTTGACTGCTCGAGTGTAGCGTTGAATTGTGTTCCCATTAATCTGTGTGCTTGATCTGCTATTGTTGAAGTTTTCTTTTTACATAACGCCTGGCACGTTTGTGCTGTGTTGCTTTTTGTGCTTTTAGGTATTGTTTACTAGCTTGTCCGCATTAGCTTTGTAAGTCACTTGTTACCCGTTTCCGTTCGTTCGTTTGTGTCGACTGCTTGAGTGTATCGTTTAATTGTGTTCCCATTAATCTGTGTGCTTGATCTGCTATTGTTCAAGTTATCTTTTTACATAACGCCTTGCACGTTTGTGCTGTGTTTCTTTTTGTGCTTTTAGGTATTGTTTACTAGCTTGTCCGCCTTAGCTTTGTAAGTCACTTGTTACCCGTTTCCGTTCGTTCGTTTGTGTTGACTGTTCGAGTGTATTGTTGAATTGTGTTACCCTTAATTTGTGTGCTTGATCTGCTATTGTTCAAGTTATCTTTTTACATAACGCCTGGCACGTTTGTGCTGTGTTTCTTTTTGTGCTTTTAGGTATTGTTTACCAGCTTGTCCGCCTTAGCTTTGTAAGTCACTTGTTACTCGTTTCCGTTCATTCGTTTGTGTTGACTGCTCGAGTGTATCGTTGAATTGTGTTTCCCTTAATCTGTGTGCTTGATCTGCTATTGTTCAAGTTATCTTTTTACATAACGCCTGGCACGTTTGTGCTGTGTTGCTTTTTGTGCTTTTAGGTATTGTTTACTAGCTTGACTGCCTTAGCTTTGTAAGTCACTTGTTACTCGTTTCCGTTCGTTCGTTTGTGTTGACTGTTCGAGTGTATCGTTGAATTGTGTTACCCTTAATTTGTGTGCTTGATCTGCTATTGTTCAAGTTATCTTTTTACATAACGCCTTGCACGTTTGTGCTGTGTTTCTTTTTGTGCTGTTAGGTATTGTTTACTAGCTTGACTGCCTTAGCTTTGTAAGTCACTTGTTACCTATTTCCATTCGTTCGTTTGTGTTGACTGCTTGAGTGTATCGTTAAATTGTGTTCCCCTTAATCTGTGTGCTTGATCTGCTATTGTTCAAGTTATCTTTTTACATAACGCCTTGCACGTTTGTGCTGTGTTGCTTTTTGTGCTTTTAGGTATTGTTTACTAGCTTGTCCGCCTTAGCTTTGAAAGTCATTTGTTACCCGTTTCCGTTCGTTCGTTTGTGTTGACTGCTCGAGTGTAGCGTTGAATGGTGTTGCCCTTAATCTGTGTGCTTGATCTGCTATTGTTCAAGTTATCTTTTTACATAACGCCTGGCACGTTTGTGCTGTGTTGCTTTTTGTGCTTTTAGGTATTGTTTACTAGCTTGTCCGCCTTAGCTTTGTAAGTCACTTGTTACCCGTTTCTGTTCATTCGTTTGTGTTGACTGCTCGAGTGTATCGTTGAATTTTGTTCTCCTTAATCTGTGTGCTTGATCTGCTATTGTTCAAGTTATCTTTTTACATAACGCCTTGCACGTTTGTGCTGTGTTGCTTTTTGTGATTCTAGGTATTGTTTACTAGCTTGTCCACCTTAGCTTTGTAAGTCACTTGTTACCCGTTTCCGTTCGTTCGTTTGTGTCGACTGCTTGAGTGTATCTTTGAATTGTGTTCCCATTAATCTGTGTGCTTGATCTGCTATTGTTCAAGTTATCTTTTTACATAACGCCTGGCACGTTGGTGCTGTGTTTCTTTTTGTGCTTTTAGGTATTGTTTACTAGCTTGACTGCCTTAGCTTTGTAAGTCACTTCTTACCCGTTTCCGTTCGTTCGTTTGTGTTGACTGCTTGAGTGTATCGTTAAATTGTGTTCCCCTTAATCTGTGTGCTTGATATGCTATTGTTGAAGTTATCTTTTTACATAACGCCTGGCACGTTTGTGCTGTGTTGCTTTTTGAGCTTTTAGGTATTGTTTACTAGCTTGGCCACCTTAGCTTTGTAAGTCACTTGTTACCCGTTTCCGTTCGTTCGTTTGTGTTGACTGTTCGAGTGTATCGTTGAATTGTGTTTCCCTTAATCTGTGTGCTTGATCTGCTATTGTTCAAGTTATCTTTTTACATAACGCCTGGCACGTTTGTGCTGTGTTTCTTTTTGTGCTTTTAGGTATTGTTTACTAGCTTCTTTGCCTGTGCTTTGTAAGTCACTTGTTACCTATTTCCATTCGTTCGTTTGTGTTGACTGCTTGAGTGTATCGTTAAATTGTGTTCCCCTTAATCTGTGTGCTTGATCTGCTATTGTTCAAGTTATCTTTTTACATAACGCCTTGCACGTTTGTGCTGTGTTTCTTTTTGTGCTTTTAGGTATTGTTTACTAGCTTGTCCGCCTTAGCTTTGTAAGTCACTTGTTACCCGTTTCCGTTCGTTCGTTTGTGTTGACTGTTCGAGTGTATCGTTGAATTGTGTTACCCTTAATTTGTGTGCTTGATCTGCTATTGTTCAAGTTATCTTTTTACATAATGCCTGGCACGTTTGTGCTGTGTTTCTTTTTGTGCTTTTAGGTATTGTTTACTAGCTTGTCCGCCTTAGCTTTGTAAGTCACTTGTTACCCTTTTCCGTTCGTTCGTTTGTGTTGACTGTTCGAGTGTATCGTTGAATTGTGTTCCCCTTAATCTGTGTGCTTGATCTGCTATTGTTGAAGTTATCTTTTTACATAACGCCTGGCACGTTTGTGCTGTGTTTCTTTTTGTGCTTTTAGGTATTGTTTACCAGCTTGTCCGCCTTAGCTTTGTAAGTCACTTGTTTCTCGTTTCCATTCATTCGTTTGTGTTGACTGCTCGAGTGTAGCGTTGAATTTTGTTCTCCTTAATCTGTGTGCTTGATCTGCTATTGTTCAAGTTATCTTTTTACATAACGCCTTGCACGTTTGTGCTGTGTTGCTTTTTGTGCTTTTAGGTATTGTTTACTAGCTTGTCCACCTTAGCTTTGTAAGTCACTTGTTACCCGTTTCCGTTCGTTCGTTTGTGTCGACTGCTTGAGTGTATTGTTGAATTGTGTTCCCATTAATCTGTGTGCTTGATCTGCTATTGTTCAAGTTATCTTTTTACATAACGCCTGGCACGTTGGTGCTGTGTTTCTTTTTGTGCTTTTAGGTATTGTTTACTAGCTTGACTGCCTTAGCTTTGTAAGTCACTTCTTACCCGTTTCCGTTCGTTCGTTTGTGTTGACTGCTCGAGTGTATCGTTAAATTGTGTTCCCCTTAATCTGTGTGCTTGATCTGCTATTGTTGAAGTTATCTTTTTACATAACGCCTGGCACGTTTGTTCTGTGTTGCTTTTTGAGCTTTTAGGTATTGTTTACTAGCTTGGCCACCTTAGCTTTGTAAGTCACTTGTTACCCGTTTCCGTTCGTTCGTTTGTGTTGAATGTTCGAGTGTATCGTTGAATTGTGTTTTCCTTAATCTGTGTGCTTGATCTGCTATTGTTCATGTTATCTTTTTACATAACGCCTGGCACGTTTGTGCTGTGTTTCTTTTTGTGCTTTTAGGTATTGTTTACTAGCTTCTTCGCCTGAGCTTTGTAAGTCACTTGTTACCCATTTCCATTCGTTCGTTTGTGTTGACTGCTCGAGTGGATCGTTGAATTGTGTTTCCCTTAATCTGTGTGCTTGATCTGCTATTGTTTAAGTTATCTTGTTACATAACGCCTGGCACGTTTGTGCTGTGTTGCTTTTTGAGCTTTTAGGTATTGTTTACTAGCTTGGCCACCTGAGCTTTGTAAGTCACTTGTTACCCGTTTCCGTTCGTTCGTTTGTGTTGACTGTTCGAGTGTATCGTTGAATTGTTTTTCCCTTAATCTGTGTGCTTGATCTGCTATTGTTCAAGTTATCTTTTTACATAACGCCTGGCACGTTTGTGCTGTGTTTCTTTTTGTGCTTTTAGGTATTGTTTACTAGCTTGACTGCCTTAGCTTTGTAAGTCACTTGTTACCCGTTTCCGTTCGTTCGTTTGTGTTGACTGTTCGAGTGTATCGTTGAATTGTGTTTCCCTTAATCTGTGTGCTTGATCTGCTATTGTTCAAGTTATCTTTTTACATAACGCCTGGCACGTTTGTGCTGTGTTTCTTTTTGTGCTTTTAGGTATTGTTTACTAGCTTGACTGCCTTAGCTTTGTAAGTCACTTGTTACCCGTTTCCGTTCGTTCGTTTGTGTTGACTGCTCGAGTGTATCGTTGAATTGTGTTTCCCTTAATCTGTGTGCTTGATCTGCTATTGTTCAAGTTATCTTTTTACATAACGCCTGGCACGTTTGTGCTGTGTTGCTTTTTGTGCTTTTAGGTATTGTTTACTAGCTTGACTGCCTTAGCTTTGTAAGTCACTTGTTACTCGTTTCCGTTCGTTCGTTTGTGTTGACTGCTCGAGTGTAGCGTTGAATGGTGTTGCCCTTAATCTGTGTCTTGATCTGCTATTGTTCAGGTTATCTTTTTACATAACGCCTGGCACGTTTGTGCTGTGTTGCTTTTTGTGCTTTCAGGTATTGTTTACTAGCTTGTCCGCCTTAGCTTTGTAAGTCACTTGTTACCCGTTTCTGTTCATTCGTTTGTGTTGACTGCTCGAGTGTATCGTTGAATTTTGTTCTCCTTAATCTGTGTGCTTGATCTGCTATTGTTCAAGTTATCTTTTTACATAACGCCTTGCACGTTTGTGCTGTGTTGCTTTTTGTGATTCTAGGTATTGTTTACTAGCTTGTCCACCTTAGCTTTGTAAGTCACTTGTTACCCGTTTCCGTTCGTTCGTTTGTGTCGACTGCTTGAGTGTATCTTTGAATTGTGTTCCCATTAATCTGTGTGCTTGATCTGCTATTGTTCAAGTTATCTTTTTACATAACGCCTGGCACGTTGGTGCTGTGTTTCTTTTTGTGCTTTTAGGTATTGTTTACTAGCTTGACTGCCTTAGCTTTGTAACTCACTTCTTACCCGTTTCCGTTCGTTCGTTTGTGTTGACTGCTTGAGTGTATCGTTAAATTGTGTTCCCCTTAATCTGTGTGCTTGATATGCTATTGTTGAAGTTATCTTTTTACATAACGCCTGGCACGTTTGTGCTGTGTTGCTTTTTGAGCTTTTAGGTATTGTTTACTAGCTTGGCCACCTTAGCTTTGTAAGTCACTTGTTACCCGTTTCCGTTCGTTCGTTTGTGTTGACTGTTCGAGTGTATCGTTGAATTGTGTTTCCCTTAATCTGTGTGCTTGATCTGCTATTGTTCAAGTTATCTTTTTACATAACGCCTGGCACGTTTGTGCTGTGTTTCTTTTTGTGCTTTTAGGTATTGTTTACTAGCTTCTTTGCCTGTGCTTTGTAAGTCACTTGTTACCTATTTCCATTCGTTCGTTTGTGTTGACTGCTTGAGTGTATCGTTAAATTGTGTTCCCCTTAATCTGTGTGCTTGATCTGCTATTGTTCAAGTTATCTTTTTACATAACGCCTTGCACGTTTGTGCTGTGTTTCTTTTTGTGCTTTTAGGTATTGTTTACTAGCTTGTCCGCCTTAGCTTTGTAAGTCACTTGTTACCCTTTTCCGTTCGTTCGTTTGTGTTGACTGTTCGAGTGTATCGTTGAATTGTGTTCCCCTTAATCTGTGTGCTTGATCTGCTATTGTTGAAGTTATCTTTTTACATAACGCCTGGCACGTTTGTGCTGTGTTTCTTTTTGTGCTTTTAGGTATTGTTTACCAGCTTGTCCGCCTTAGCTTTGTAAGTCACTTGTTTCTCGTTTCCATTCATTCGTTTGTGTTGACTGCTCGAGTGTAGCGTTGAATTTTGTTCTCCTTAATCTGTGTGCTTGATCTGCTATTGTTCAAGTTATCTTTTTACATAACGCCTTGCACGTTTGTGCTGTGTTGCTTTTTGTGCTTTTAGGTATTGTTTACTAGCTTGTCCACCTTAGCTTTGTAAGTCACTTGTTACCCGTTTCCGTTCGTTCGTTTGTGTCGACTGCTTGAGTGTATTGTTGAATTGTGTTCCCATTAATCTGTGTGCTTGATCTGCTATTGTTCAAGTTATCTTTTTACATAACGCCTGGCACGTTGGTGCTGTGTTTCTTTTTGTGCTTTTAGGTATTGTTTACTAGCTTGACTGCCTTAGCTTTGTAAGTCACTTCTTACCCGTTTCCGTTCGTTCGTTTGTGTTGACTGCTCGAGTGTATCGTTAAATTGTGTTCCCCTTAATCTGTGTGCTTGATCTGCTATTGTTGAAGTTATCTTTTTACATAACGCCTGGCACGTTTGTTCTGTGTTGCTTTTTGAGCTTTTAGGTATTGTTTACTAGCTTGGCCACCTTAGCTTTGTAAGTCACTTGTTACCCGTTTCCGTTCGTTCGTTTGTGTTGAATGTTCGAGTGTATCGTTGAATTGTGTTTTCCTTAATCTGTGTGCTTGATCTGCTATTGTTCATGTTATCTTTTTACATAACGCCTGGCACGTTTGTGCTGTGTTTCTTTTTGTGCTTTTAGGTATTGTTTACTAGCTTCTTCGCCTGAGCTTTGTAAGTCACTTGTTACCCATTTCCATTCGTTCGTTTGTGTTGACTGCTCGAGTGGATCGTTGAATTGTGTTTCCCTTAATCTGTGTGCTTGATCTGCTATTGTTTAAGTTATCTTGTTACATAACGCCTGGCACGTTTGTGCTGTGTTGCTTTTTGAGCTTTTAGGTATTGTTTACTAGCTTGGCCACCTGAGCTTTGTAAGTCACTTGTTACCCGTTTCCGTTCGTTCGTTTGTGTTGACTGTTCGAGTGTATCGTTGAATTGTTTTTCCCTTAATCTGTGTGCTTGATATGCTATTGTTCAAGTTATCTTTTTACATAACGCCTGGCACGTTTGTGCTGTGTTTCTTTTTGTGCTTTTAGGTATTGTTTACTAGCTTGACTGCCTTAGCTTTGTAAGTCACTTGTTACCCGTTTCCGTTCGTTCGTTTGTGTTGACTGCTCGAGTGGATCGTTGAATTGTGTTCCCCTTAATCTGTGTGCTTGATCTGCTATTGTTCAAGTTATCTTTTTACATAACGCCTGGCACGTTTGTGCTGTGTTGCTTTTTGAGCTTTTAGGTATTGTTTACTAGCTTGGCCAACTTAGCTTTGTAAGTCACTTGTTACCCGTTTCCGTTCGTTCGTTTGTGTTGACTGTTCGAGTGTATCGTTGAATTGTGTTTCCCTTAATCTGTGTGCTTGATCTGCTATTGTTCAAGTTATCTTTTTACATAACGCCTGGCACGTTTGTGCTGTGTTTCTTTTTGTGCTTTTAGGTATTGTTTACTAGCTTGACTGCCTTAGCTTTGTAAGTCACTTGTTACACGTTTCCGTTCGTTCGTTTGTGTTGACTGCTCGAGTGTATCGTTAAATTGTGTTCCCCTTAATCTGTGTGCTTGATCTGCTATTGTTGAAGTTATCTTTTTACATAACGCCTGGCACGTTTGTGCTGTGTTGCTTTTTGAGCTTTTAGGTATTGTTTACTAGCTTGGCCACCTTAGCTTTGTAAGTCATTTGTTACCCATTTCCGTTCGTTCGTTTGTGTTGACTGCTCGAGTGTATCGTTGAATTGTGTTCCCATTAATCTGTGTGCTTGATCTGCTATTGTTCAAGTTATCTTTTTACATAACGCCTGGCACGTTTGTGCTGTGTTTCTTTTTGTGCTTTTAGGTATTGTTTACCAGCTTGTCCGCCTTAGCTTTGTAAGTCACTTGTTACTCGTTTCCGTTCATTCGTTTGTGTTGACTGCTCGAGTGTAGCGTTGAATTGTGTTCCCCTTAATCTGTGTGCTTGATCTGCTATTGTTCAAGTTATCTTTTTACATAACGCCTGGCACGTTTGTGCTGTGTTGCTTTTTGAGCTTTTAGGTATTGTTTACTAGCTTGGCCACCTTAGCTTTGTAAGTCATTTGTTACCCGTTTCCGTTCGTTCGTTTGTGTTGACTGCTCGAGTGTATCGTTGAATTGTGTTTCCCTTAATCTGTGTGCTTGATCTGCTATTGTTCAAGTTATCTTTTTACATAACGCCTGGCACGTTTGTGCTGTGTTTCTTTTTGTGCTTTTAGGTATTGTTTACTCGCTTCTTTGCCTGAGCTTTGTAAGTCACTTGTTACCCATTTCCATTCGTTCGTTTGTGTTGACTGCTCGAGTGGATCGTTGAATTGTGTTTCCCTTAATCTGTGTGCTTGATCTGCTATTGTTTAAGTTATCTTGTTACATAACGCCTGGCACGTTTGTGCTGTGTTGCTTTTTGAGCTTTTAGGTATTGTTTACTAGCTTGTCCGCCTTAGCTTTGTAAGTCACTTGTTACCCGTTTCCGTTCGTTCGTTTGTGTTGACTGTTCGAGTGTATCGTTGAATTGTGTTCCCCTTAATCTGTGTGCTTGATCTGCTATTGTTCAAGTTATCTTTTTACATAACGCCTGGCACGTTTGTGCTGTGTTTCTTTTTGTGCTTTTAGGTATTGTTTACTAGCTTCTTTGCCTGAGCTTTGTAAGTCACTTGTTACCCATTTCCATTCGTTCGTTTGTGTTGACTGCTCGAGTGGATCGTTGAATTGTGTTTCCCTTAATCTGTGTGCTTGATCTGCTATTGTTTAAGTTATCTTGTTACATTACGCCTGGCACGTTTGTGCTGTGTTGCTTTTTGAGCTTTTAGGTATTGTTTACTAGCTTGTCCACCTTAGCTTTGTAAGTCACTTGTTACCCGTTTCCGTTCGTTCGTTTGTGTCGACTGCTTGAGTGTATCGTTGAATTGTGTTCCCCCTAATCTGTGATGTGTGCTTGATCTGCTATTGTACATGTTCATCTTATTATTATGTAACTCTTTGTCATTTATTTATTTTTTTTCCCTTTCCTTGCCCTTCTTCTTCTCTCTGCTTCTTTCGCCACCACGTGTTTTGTTTTTCAAGCCTCCTCGTTGTTACCTCCGCTCTGTCTTCCCACGCACGCGTCCCCCCCTCCCCCTCACCGACCGCTAATTCTGATTCGTCACTATTTTTTTCCCTCGTTTCTTGTTTCTATCGTAATTTTATTTGTTCACACTATTCGATTACTCTTTATTTTGTCTCGGTTGTTGTTTCTCCAGTTATTGTGTCGCTTAAACCACTTTACTTATATAGTTAATTTGCTTTTTTCCCATTATTGTGTCGCTTAGCCACTATGATTGATAGGTTAACGATTCTTGCCCTCAATGGAACTGCTACCAGTGTTTCTCAAAACACCCTTACTCACATTAATGCATTGGGAATTTCTCGTTCCCGCCACCAGACTAAACTTGGTTTCCGTTTAGCTCCGGCTCTTAGAGAACTTTTTTACTTGAATCAAGCCCCCCCACTTAGCCCTGATTCTTCTTCATCTCCCCCTTCACCCGTTCTCTCAGCGTCTCTCCTCAATGTCAGAAGCCTCTCGAAGAAGGCTGACTACATTCATGACCTGCTCGTTAACACTCGAGTCACTCTCCTTGGACTCATGGAAACTTGGCTTGCCCCTTCTGCTTGCTGTTAAAATCTCGCTACTCCTGATGGTTACGTCCACTCCCATACCTCCCGTCACTCTCCCGGTGGTGGAGTTGCTCTCATTCAAAGTGCCTCCTTCCCTCTGAATAATCTGCCCTCTCCCCCTCTTCTTTCTTTTGAGGTGCTCATCAATGTCTCTGATTCCGCCCACTCTCTAACTATCTTAGTCCTCTACCCCCCCCCCCGCCAGCTCCTCCCTCAAACTTTTTCTTGATGAATTTAGTAACCTCCTCGCTGGCCTCTTCGCCACTGGTTCTCTGCTAATTCTCGGTGATTTCAACTTTCCTGGCCACAATCCTAATTTCAAAGCCTTTTCTGAAATCCTTGATCCTTTCTCCCTCACGCAACACGTTTCTTCCCCTACCCACTTTCACGGTAACATTTTAGACCTTGTAATCTCTTACTGTCTTATTTCCAACGTGACGACTACAAATTTGTCCAATGCTATATCTGATCACTTCCTTATCAACTTCAACTTCTCTATCCCATTCCATATACCTCCCCAGCTGTCTCGTAATCATAAACCTTTCCGTCTACTAACCTCCATTTATATTTACTCCCTATCTAATGATGTGGCCTCCAAACTTCCTCCCATTGATGCTTCTGCCTCTCCTGACCAGATTCTCTCTTCTTTGGAGCAACCCTTCTCACTTTTTGATGCCGACTCTCTCCTTGTCACCCCTTCGAACTCCGTTGTCACCGTGCACCTTGGTATTCTATGGAACCCTTCCGTGCTAGGCTGTCCATGCGTGCCCATTAAATAGTCCTTAGAAAGGCTTGCACCCTTGAGCAAGACACGAACCCTCTCTCGCTGCCGTTCCGACTTGCGACAGCTTCCTACGTGGCGAAATTAAAATCTGCTCGTAAAGCCTACTCAGGTAATCTGCTTACTGATAGTAGGAATGATCCCCGTACCGTCTTCCGCCTGCTCTCCCATCTTACTTCCCCAGCCCAGGTCTCCCCACCTATTAGCCCTGCTACTCTCTCGAATTTCTTCGCAGATAAGGTCACTAACCTCCGTGCCTCCCTCCCTCAGCATTCTGTCCCGGCTCCTCCCATTCTCCCTGACTTCCCGCCTCAGCCTTCTGTCCTGGCTCCTGCCATTCTCCCTGACTTCCCGCCTCAGCCGCTTATAGTTTTTCCCGCTGTCACCGCGTTGGAGCTTACAGGACTGCTCTCGCTTTCTAAGAAATCGGGCTCCCCAAAGGACATTTTCCCGCCTAATCTGTTATGTAAAATTATGCCTGCTATCCTCCCAACGCTTCTTCACCTGTTCAACACTTCACTTGCAACTGGTCTTGTTCCCTTTTCCTTTAAACGTGCTCACATCCATCCGATTCTTAAAAAGCCTGAACTGAACCCCACTGACCCTTCTAATTATCGCCCGATTTCGCAACTTCCTTTCTTCTCTAATGTTCTGGAGAGAGTGGTTGCTTCACGCATCAACAGTCACATGGTGGCCTGTAACATTGATGAAACCTATCAATCTGGTTTCAAGTCAGGTCACTCGACAGAAACCGACCTTCTCAATGTGTCCGATTGCTTACAAAGAGCCGCGGACAGCGGTTGTGCCTCCATCCTCGTTCTATTCCACCTCTCCTCTGCCTTCGATACTATTGATCATACCGTCCTACTTGATCGTCTCCACTTTTTCCTCGGCATAGCAGGCACCGTGCTTGACTGGTTCCGCTCTTACCTCTCGTCTCGTACCCAATCCGTTGTGATTGACGACGTTTCATCCGACTCTACCCCCATTCACTTTGGAGTGCCACAAGGCTCTGTCCTTGGTCCTCTACTATTTCGTATCTACCTTCTCCCTCTTAGTTCCCTTCTCCGTAATCTCAGTCTATCCTTTCACCTCTATTCTAATGACATTTAAATTTTCGTTTCCTCATCCCCCACCTCTCTTGCCTACTCCATCACTGACCTCCTGGCTGCCTACTCCTCCATTTCTGACTGGCTCTCTACCAACTTCCTCAGGCTTAATCACTCCAAAACTGAGGTCCTCTTCGTCGGCACCCCAGCTCTTGGCAAAAAATCTAAATCTCTCTTTCCCTCGCTTACTCTGGGCGGTAATACTATCATTTTCTCTGACTGCGTTAAGAATCTGGGTGTTGTTTTTGATGAGCATTTCTCCTTTAAGCCTCATATCCACAATGGCAGCAATGGTCTCTATGTTTCCTTCGTAACTTCTCTTGCATTCGCTCTTACTTTAATCGCCAAAGTCTTGAGACTAACTATTCATGCCTTGATCACCTCACGCCTTGACTACTATAACTCTCTGCTTGTGAATCTGCCATCCTCCTCTCTCCGCCCCCTTCAACTTGTACAGAACTATGCCGCCCGGCTTCTCCTCCATCGCTCTCACTTCTCTCTCTCGAAACCCTTACTGCATGAAATGCACTGGCTCCCTGTCAGATACCGTACTCACTTCAAGATACTTCTCTTCACATTTAAGGCTCTAAACAACAAGGCCCAGTCTTACCTTTCTCTGCCCTCTTGCCCCACCATGTTCCTTGAGCCCTTCCATCATCACATGCACCTCTTTTGAATATTCCTCGTTCATCCATTTGATCAATGGGGGACTGCTCCTTCTCAATCTGCGCCTCTAAGTTGTGGAATGCTCTTTTTGCTGAAATCAGGTCTTCTTCCTCTCTTACCACATTTAAGCGTCTCCTGAAAACGCATCTTTTCAAAATTGCCTTCTCCCTCTCTTGAATTTCCATTCTTATCTCAGCACAACGTGCGATCTGAGAAGACCTCAGGCCTTGAAGAGCGCATTACAAAACACCCATTATAATTATTTAGGTAGGAGTTATTCTTTTATGCATGTTTTATTAAAGACCAGTTCTAGTTGAACCTTCATAAGCTTCTTTCTTTGCTTTTCTAATTTCCTTATTATTCTTTTTTCGTCTTGCAAAAGGTTATAGATAAGTGTTCCGATATTCATGGTTCATTTTAGCTAACTGAGCTTTTGGTCACGTTTGACCATCTTCGGAGCGAATTATTTTTACACTGGTTAAACATTTAAAGGCATTACATTTATATACTAAAGATAATTTAGATAATGAAAAGAAGAAGGAATGTGGTTGAAAGGAAGTAGTTAAAAAAGGTACATTTTAATGATTTGATAGTAAAAGATGGGAAAAATGGGTGTAAGATAGTGAGAGAGGTTAAAGTGAGAAAAGTTGTAATAGTAGAAGAATATGTTTGCCAGCTTGTCTGGCATTGTCTTCTCGTCGTTTTCTTCGTTTATAAGCGTTTTTGACGTGGAAAATAAAGCATTCAAGCCTTTGTTTTCGTTTGGTTTGGTGCTTGTGGCTTAGAGTTTACTCGTAATCTGAGTACATTTTACATGTTTTTGCTTCTGTCCACTTCGGATCTTTTGTATTTATTTTATTTATAATTTGTTGATTTAATGTTACTTTATTTAGGTTGTATGTCCACTACGGATCTTCTTTTTTTTGTAAAACATGTATGAACAATGGTTCAGATTGTCTCATTTGTGAAAATTTTGTTTTTTTCTGGTAATTTTTTATCTATATAAAGGTAAAACATCGTCTTGCGTGTGCAGACGGCTGCTTTTGAATCCACGTTTGTAATGTCGTATTCCGTTGTCAATAACGGGTTGCCGTATTACTTCGATCGTTCTCTCGTCGATTTTTCTCCAAATTGTTTTCGCCCTATTATGAAGGATTATATTAAGAGGCTCTACCTCCGCGAGGCGTGGAGTCTGGTTGAAGGTATGAAGTCCATTTTGGATATACTAAGGATGAAGCAGAGTTCTTGGTTTTGTACGGTCTGCACCTTTCTCAACTGGGTATCACACTCTAGGTGCAACGGGATAGGGAGATACAGCAGGATTGGCCTCACCAAGGGCAGGTACAATTTTCTTTTGTTTCGGAGGGAGAGTCCCTTAAACCTGTATAGTTGGCGTAATCGTAGTTTGGCCTGTGCGACTTTCGATTTCATATGTGCGCCGTATCCTGATGACCTCACATTCAACCCAAGGACTCGGGCTTCGCGAGAATATGGGTAAAATTCATCTCACAATAGAATCTCTGCCGTCTTTCTACATCCGATGGGAAGGACTTTAAACTTTTCTATATTAGTAGGTATTTTGTTGCGAGCCTCGTAGGCATTAAGGTTGTCTATTTCCCCTGCCGTCCTATTCGCGACGTTGATGGGTTTACGGTAATCGCTGGTAATTAATTGACAGATATCGTCAGCTAGTTGGATGTACTTCGCGTAATCCTGGGTGAGAAGTGGAAGATCGCTGATGTAGACTGTATACAACGTCGGACTCAGGCAACCTCCTTGAGGTACCCCGGTCCCCATAGGGAATGGCTGTCCTTCGATGCTATTGATCTTAATGGTCGCCTCACGGTCCTTAAGGTAGTCGCAAAGAAGTCTGGTGATGTTGGTGCCTATGTTCAGGTCACAGAGTTTCTTCTTTAGACCGGGAATCCATACCTTATCAATAGCAGATGATACATCCCTGAGTACCAAATCAACCCTTCTGTTTTTAGCCCTAGAAACGGCGATGTTATCCGTCAGCAGGGCGATGGCTGTTTCGGTTCCCAGGTGTCTCCGGAATCCATGCTGTTGCTCGTTGTATCCCTCGTTTTCCTCAAGAAATCCCTTAGCCTATCATTTATCAGTTCGTTCCAGATCGTCCTTGACTTTTCCGCTATGAGTAGCCTCAACTCCAGACGGAGGTTCCGGAGCTTCAGGTAGCGGTCTGCCGTATATCCAAGTCGACTTATTTCCCTGACCAGCTCGTCTACCCTCTTCTTTCTCTCTAATATATTTTCGTCCCAACGTACCGCTGGGAGAGTCCTGTATTCGACTCTGGAGATGGTTATCCTGTCTGCCTCCTTTAGCCTCGTCATGATTTTATCTAAATGACTGTCAAGTTCTTCCAGTGTCGACCCGTCGAGGTGGTCCAGTCAGTAGTCCTGCAGAAGTCCTCTGTATTCTTCCCAGTTTGCCTTGGGCATGCACCTCCGGGATGTAATCTCTACCTGTATAGGGGAGGTAGATATAGTAGTGACCAAACTTATATGGTCCGATAAGGTGTATGGGTCAGGAACTGTCATTTGATTCAGCAGAAAGTTAGAGTTCACAAGGACGATATTAGGGGTCGTCGAGGATCTCCTCGTCAGGTACGTCGGAAATTTCGGACCAACTCTACGCACCAGATCTCGGTCGATAAGTAGGCTCAGAGCGGTTCCTGATCCGTTGAAACCAGTTGTGTAACCAGCTTCTTTCCACCGGGCATTAAGGTCGCCGATCAGGATGTCCGGGTGTTTCTCCTGAAGAGTCTGATGAAGTTGAGGATGGGAAGATACGGGCCTCTTGGGGGTTGGTAGCCCACAGCTATGACAAAGGCGCCAATGGTCGTTTTAATCTTAGTGGCCAGATATGACTCCTCTAGATCTGTGATTTCCTTGTACTTGATGCCATTTTGGATCGCCACTGCGACGCCATCAAATCTTTCGTTATAACATTGTAGTTATAGATTCTCAGAGGATTCGAATCTGTACCGAGGCCATGTTCAGAGATCAGAACAATGTCCAGGTTTACTTCGCGTATGATATTATTGTATGCGAATCTTTTGCTTTCCCAGCTATTGACGTTCAGCGAGAAGATCTTGATTTTGCTGATGAACATGGTATTGTGAGCCATGTTATTCAACCTGGGTGTTTTGTACCTTTGCCTGTTCGTCGCGAGCTTGTGACCTCACTCTCCTTGACCTTTTCTTCCTCAACTGATCATGAGACAAATTGTAACACGATTCAGGACAGACCTCAATGCTACCTCCTTCAAGAGACGATAGCACTTCCTCCTCGGTATCTTCGCTGTCGTAGTCGTATTTAAATTTCCCTCATAGTACTCCCTCGATTATGTCTTTGACCTTAGCCAATCTTGATAAAGGTGACGATGTTGAGGCAATGATTTTGATGTTCACGTCTGTGGTCTTTCTCGAGGGCGGCGTATTCTTATCCTCTTTGGTGGGCTTGTTACGAGGAACCGTTCCTTTCTGGGCGTCCGTCTTTTGGGCCGGCAGATCGGTTTCCATTACCTTGGATGTTGTCCTCTTTACCTGCTTATTCAAACGAGGGTCTCTGGACTTCGATCGGCTTCTCGAGGCGGTTCTGGGTTTGCTTCCCGTCTGTGTCTGATAAAGTTAGTCGAGGGGGGATTTGTCGGGGAACCATATAGGCTTCATCCCGTTTTTGGTCAACATTTTGTTGAGCTCCGTGGCATACCTCCCTGGTTTCGCAATGTTGAAGAAATGTGCGTGAATCACGCACATGACCAGATCTAAATTCATCGACGGGTCCAGCTGCAACAGGGTTTTGCCTTTATCCTGGTTTTGCGCTACCTGGGCGTATGAGGTGCTTGCCTTACGGGCCTTCTCATCGTGCAGGTTCTTTTTCTTATAGTTAACCAGTGACTTCTTCTTGGGGCACGACATAGATAACGTGAGATGAGGGACTCCGCAATTCAGACACTTCTTCGTACCCCCGTTAGTGCATTGTTTCCAGGTGTTTCCTGCTCCGGTACACTCTGAACACACCTTGCCCTGGAATGTGCATTCCTTTGTCGTGTGTTGTTCTAGAGCATAGCAGGAGAAGCATACCTGTACCGAGATAAAGGTCTCTCTCTCTATGCACGATGATGATATCCTGGTGCAAAACATGATTAGCACTGCTTCCGATGCTTTGGCAGCCATCTCCGTCGTTTGGAACGTTGCTTTGAAAAGGTGGGAGTATTCACAATCCTCGCGGTTTTTGAACTTATAAATTTAATCAACCTTAGCCCAGGATTGCTTGTCTTCAATTTCGGTCCTTATTTCCTCTGCACTATGCATCCCGAACCAGGGATCGAGGCAGCGGCAGATGATCGACCTTTGCGCTGATACATGCGGCGACACCTTAGGTGACAAGCCCATGTCTTGCATTTTCATTGCGGGAGCCCACACCCAGTAACTTGTCTACATCTAGGTTGATGTCACATATAGCCAAGTATCCGTAGGATTTGTCAACTAATCTGCACAGTGCGACTCCGATGTCGGAGAAGATAGTCTGGAAGATAGTCTCCCTCGTCGGCTTGGCTTGGCGCTCTATGACCCAGAGCGGGATATATTTCTCACCCCTGGGGTCGTTCATGACGGCCCGCTGAGGGGGTGTCTTCTCCACGGGGCCTACCAATCTATTAAGGTTGTTTACCTAAACTAACGCATCGTTCCACCTTGTACTTCCCTACCTATACTAAATTGTCTAAACAGGGCCCACCTACCGGTCCTGTCCACTCTGCCCCCTAGTGGGGTCCCCTTCTTCGCGCCCCCTGTAGGGCTTCCTTCCGGGATTCGGACACGACAGAAACCGGTGGTCTCTACAGGCCTTGACCAGCAGACAAGTTATGAGGAACGAGGTGTGCTGCTGAGTTACGGAGAAAAATCCAAGACGAGAAACGTCGTCATCCAACGGGTGCTCTTGCGTGCATGCTCGCTCGCGTGCATTTTCTATTTTAGTGTATAATATTCTTGATTGTTCTTTTGTCGATTTTATACGATTCACTCTTTTGGTTTATATAGAAGATATTTATTGGATGTTTCTTATTGTCTTAATTTTATTATTCTTGTTTTCATGTTAGTTTTTCGGGAATGTATTTGTTTCTTTGTCCACCATAGTGTTGGAGAAACCATTATTAATGACGACTTGCTTTATTCTTTGAATTTCGTTATGTAACAATGCCCATGACGAAATGCATTTGTATGCGCGTCTAATGTATGTTTATATGACACTTTTTTATATCTTTCCGGACATTCGCCACCTCCATTGAGACAATTCCCAGAATTCGTTGGTTTAATATATGCCTGGGTTGTGTATTTATTTTCACTTGCTGTCACTTCAATATCAAGGAACAGTAATTTTTCGTTATAATTGAGTTCATAAGTAAATTTTAGTACAAAGTGCTCTTCCATTCTTGTTTTAAGTCTTTTCAGTTGATTTTCATCTTTAATTACAAGATATATATCGTCAACGAAACGGCAGTAGGTTGAAGGTTTGAGATGATTCTCCGTCAATATTTCTTTTTCTAGGTGACCCATGTAGAAGTTACAAAAGTGGGTCCGAGTGGTGAACCCATTGCAACTCTGTTAATTTGTTTGTAAAGTTTTCCGTTAGGTACGCGAAATGGTGCTTCCATTGTGCACGCCTTCAAAAGATTCTTCAATATGTTGGGGTCTAATTTAGGAGCAGGTTTGTTCGAGTTTTTATATACTTCGTCAATTATTATGTTTATTGTTTCTTCGGTGAGTACGAAGAAACAATAAACATTATATACTTGTAATTGAATAAACATAATATACTTGCAATTGATTTTAAAGATAAAATAAGTCGATGATTGAATGTGACTTGCTAAGGATTGAACCAGAAAGTTTAAATAAGAATTTCAGTGTATTAAAAGTTCAGAATCCAGAGAACTCGAAAATACGAATTCACCAAATGCTGAGGAATTCACATTTTCGAAATTTGCAGTCGTCCTTTGAACTTTAAATTGCCTCCCAACCCCTCTTGTTTATGAAGATTGCTACAAATCACCTGGTTAGTCTCGATATTTTGCCAATTTGATGTCATTTCTATCCATTCCATTAATTTTCTCTTTTCTTCTCACCCTTATTCACTTGCCCCTTGGGAATCTTATCTTTTGAAACTAAAGGTCATCCACTAAAATGAAAAGAGGGAAAGAGACACCAAAGTAAATGAAAATATGAAAGGAACGTTCGCTAGAACTCGGATGGTGATTGTAACGACTAAAACTTACATAAAAATTTCTCGTAAAAGATTTTAACATTACCTTTTATTTGTCTTTTACTCGTCTTTTCCAGTTTTTGCTAAATCTACCCGTAGATTAGCTATTCTCTCCTTTTGTGCTTTGTATTTCCAAGAAAAGGAGCTTCGAGTGGTTACCTGACGAACAACGCAGGTTTAGTCGGAAGAATTTTCATTGCAAATCCCTCCCTGTACGATCCCAGAAGCGACGTCATTAGCTCCCTTGTCGCTTTTTCTTGATTGCCAAAGTATATTCGCTATCCTTTAAACAAGTTCTTCTGGGAGGAATTAATCTGAGTAAAATCAGACCTGGGCTGCAGATCCTTTGAAAGAATGATCCCTTGTTACAAATATTTCAGATCCCATCAATTAATGCAAATATTACTCCAACCCACGCCATATTTCATCTGCCTTAATTTAGAAAATCTAAAAAGGCGCATATAAAGTAAAATTAAGGCTATTTTATTAAATAATAATTATAATGGGACCTAATTGACGAGTTTTCAATGATTATTATCAGGAAGATTCAAAGATTAGGATAACTTTCTCAGTATGGTTAAGATTAGGACAAAAATAGGGTTGTCCATCCATAGTTACCATTGTTTAGGTCGCTGTTTTATAATTACAGAAAATTTCTCCTCTTTATTCTCTTGGATTAAGGGATATGTTGTAAATTCAATCTTATTTTGAATTTATCGCATATGAAACAAACCAATGAACTCTAGTAATAGACATTACTTTTAGGTATGACTCTTTCATTTCTAGCATGGCGTACTAGGCAAGAAACACTTGTACGATAAATCACTCGTTGAGCTTCTAAGAATCACTATTGGCCAGTACCCTATACTCAATACCTCACTCCTTTTCCTCCATCACTCTCTCTCCCTCCCTCTTCTTCTTCCAATCCCCCTCTACCTCTCCCTCTCCCCGTCTCTTTGCCCGCCTCCCTCCCCACTCTTTCCATTTCCCTATTTCTCCTCCTCTCTCCGTTTTTCCCATTTCCCTTTCCCCTGTCTATGGCTCTCCCCTTCTCCCCCATCTACTCATTTTACCCCTCCCTTGTTATTTCTCTCTCTACCTATCTTCTTTCCCCCTGCCTCCCCTCTTCCTCATTCCCCACCCCTACCTCTCCACGTTTCCAAGTTCACACCTTTCCATAATAATACAAACTCGGTGTTTGTGCATCATCTTCTGTCTTCGAAAGGGTAACAAAGAGAGGAGGTATGGATAAAAAATATAAGTGACAAACGGAAGATTTGGCATAGTGACGTGAGTAATATTAATAATAACAAAAACAAACCCTACACGCTTACAACACAACAACAAAACGGGCAACAACCGCATGAGCGGAGGCTTTACTTTCCTCAGCACTTAGAAGTCACACAGAGAGAATTCCTACCAGCCCCCTTTAAAGCAGTCCCTTTTATGTGCAGTCCAAATATCAAATCAAAACTGATGTAATTACAATTTCTATACATAGTAATTTTTGCATAAGCCCTCATCCACCCTCGCCTCCTTAAAGGATATTCTCTATTCGATTCTTGATTTATAAATATTATTCCCTAGTTCTTATTTCCACTATTATTCCCGATCTTTGTCTTATATTGCTACCATGGAAGCTTTATGAAAATTATAACCCTCCATCCTTGTTTATATTCCTTTCCTTGATTCTTTGTTTACTTTGCTATTCTTGATTCTTTGTTTCTTCTAAATTACTCATGAATTTTTATTGCGCTATGATTATTTTCTCCTGTATATAATCATTTTTCTTATGTTTATGATTAAAAGGACCACTAGCAACTCTAAAAAATGGATCGGTGCACATCAAAGCACAATTCTCCCTAATTCTTTTAATTTCTTGACTAACCTCCGCCTACTACTGCCACGTCCACAAATGTACATATACAATTATGCTGGTATCAGCATGTACATGCCGTATGTAGTTTATTAAGAATGATTAAAATTATTTAGACGGCATATAGATTAAGAATGCCATTTGTACACAAGATAAACCTCCAAATATCTACATGTATTTTTACATTTCTTATAACCAAGTAACAATTTAATCATAAACCATCTCTACCACTTCGTCATGGGGGTCAGGAATGTGAAAAACACTGTAATTAACGTTGCAGTGTTTATAATGGTAGCAATTAAAATAACCCACAAGACCTGTGATATATTACTAGATAGCCTTCATCATAGACAACTGATTGGTGGGCAGACAGAGATGCAGAGACCATTATACCAACAGGATGCAATACTACTCAAATTTCAGCGATCTACCACAACATGGGTTGACGCCCATAGTGGCATTTATACGATATAACACACATGACTGAACGGGCGAAGCGACACCACGACCATTGCCATCATAACTCAAAGTGCTCTTACGACCAAAATACGACCTAAATACGTAGTGCTAATAGTAATAGTTATATATTTAGACAAAATATCTAGTGTTAGCTGTAAAACCATCTCATTTTCAACAAAAAGAAGTCAGAAAAAGAAAAGTGAGCGAATAACGATCGTAGAGATTGGAATAGAAGAACCAGAAGAAGGAATAATGCGCGAATGACGAGGGTAGTCAGAAAATAATCACACTTAAGGAGACGAGCACAGATACACCGGATTATCCTCACTACCATATACAGGCAATGAAAATCTTAGGAAACAATTGCTAAAATAAAAATAGTAATTTTTATAATAATATAATTGTATGTTTCTTGTATTTCACTTCTAATTTACCAAATATCTTTTCTGTGTTGAAGTCGAGTCTCTTAATTATCACTTTGGAGAGACATAAACACTAGGCTTTCACTGTGTAATTCATTCATTCTAACTTGTCGTAAAAAGCTATTAACACCATTATGGAAACTAAAAAGTATATATATTTATCCCTCATTGGTTCATAATATACAAGAAAGAAAGTTAAATGGAGAAGTACCCAAAATGAGGAAGGAATGGGAAGTTAAAGCTAACTCAATCTTTGAAAAAGTATAACAAACCTCAATCATTTAGCCATATAAGGCAATGGAAATTATCTTTAAATATTTACCAGTGTATATTTGTAATGGTAATTTCTGATAATAAAATTAAATTTAATAAAACGGAAAAAAATAAATTAAGAAGGATATTTAACATCTGTATTTGAACTCATATTGATTCAGTTCTCTGGTTTGTCATTTAGTTTATGACTCGGATTTCTCGCTTGTAGGAAAAGGAATACATAATTATTTATTTGAAATTTTTTAGTATTTTTAGTCGCGTGTTACTCTATATCTCACCCTATCGGTCGGTCCGTCGTTTCCCGGTTTGCTTTTTTTTTGTTTTGTAACTATTCAGCCGATTATAACGAAATTTAAACCCTCATGTTCTTTTATATTCTCTTCCGAATGATATTATTGCCAAGGTCCTGCCAAGGTTAACTGGGAATTATTTGGCAATAACATCATAACTACTCCGCCGATTCAAACGAAATATGAAACCCTTATGTTGATTTACATTCCCCTTCGAATGATATAATTTCTAAGGTCCCCCCTAGGTAAGTCTGTGAATTAATGAAAGTTTTGCAGGTCGTAAGGTCATATATCAAAATAAGTGAGAGCACGCGACTTTGATCAGCAGACCTTGTTTACTCACCTTCTTAAATTCGGCGCTAACATTTGAAGATTCTTTTCGGTTTAATCATTGCATAGAAACTGAATATTACAGTATGAAATCGGCATAATATCAACATTAAGGACTAATGGTGCCTACATTTCCTTTCATTTCTTACCGAAATTTTATCAATAGCTTTTCTCTATTTACTCTCTTATTCCTTCTGTTATTTCCCAATTCTCACATCCTTATAGAGTTTACTAAGTGAAAGAGAAGGGTGAACGCTTCTTACCGAAATTTTCTCAATAGCTTAGCTGTAGGCAAGACACCATGCGTTTGAAAATGAGAAATACCTCGTCATACCTTACATGAAATTTAGCAATGCATTTTATATATTTCAAAAGCACCTCTCACACTCCATGGTTTATAAAAGAGAAAAAGATAGTCTTTACAGAAGTGTTTCAGGTCAAAATTGGCAGCACTTTTTTATCAGGCGGTCTATAAATTTTATATATTAACTCAAACTTCAACTTAACCTAACCTTAGCAAAAATTCCCTTAGTTTAGCTAATATGCCTTAAATCCATGTAATCTAACTAAACTTAACGTAACTTCATCTAATTTAGCTTACCTTAACCTCATCAAATCTCACCAACTCTATAGAACACAACCTAACCCAACCTCTCATTTCTAAGAGCAACCTGCATTACAGTTCAAGAACTCACGATGATTAATTATAAAATGACTGAAAAAATTTTCGATAAAAAGCCGTAGAAATTATTTTCCCCCACCTTAGCCAAATTTAGTGCATACACTTACAAATAGTAGAAACTTGCATACCATAAATAAAAAAAAGACAATTACAATAATGAGATAGTATTTAGTAAGGAAAGGTTTTGTAGCTGTCGAATAGGATTGGATAGATTTAAGATTAAATAGAATATCTCAAACTTATACCAAAATAGATTTAATTTAGTTTTTACTTTGATTCATCTCATGTATTAATTCCTAAGTTGGTTTCTCACAACCTAAAATAATTATTTTTGTTGCACTCAATATTATTCTTAATTCAGCAAAGTTATTTAGAAATTCATTGTATTACAAGATATCACAAATATGAGATAGAGAACAATAATATTTAAGCCTTCATCTTCGAACGGAAATGGAAGGTACATGAGTTTTCTTTTAGACAAATGGCGCTCGTCTTACAAGCCTGAAGATAAGCAAGAGCTAAAGAATAAACAGAAAAGAAACATGAAGAGCAATGCCAAATGGCACATAGTTCTCTTTAATTTGGTTTCTATATCAGAGAGGACAGCTCACTCTGCAGAAAAGAGGAAAAAGAAAGATTAAGGATAACTAGGAATTTGATAATAAACGCCAGCAAGTCAGCTTAATCTGAACAGCACATTTCAACCTTTTAGTATAGATTTTATTTCCACTCAGTTGAGTCTTGGGTTTGAATCAAGGTCGTCTTCATCTAGGATCTTACGAAGATCTCAATTGCTCTTGTCAATATCAACAACCAGCTCTAATGCGATATTGCTCCTGAGTCTTGATTTTCGTCCACATGCCAATTCGAGAAAGTCATTAATAACTATTTTTCCATTTTAAGAGAGTTCGATTTTAGTATTCATTATGTTTTGCCATTTAACTAACCACAGCTTTACCAAGAAAAGCTTAGCTGAGGAAAGGAATTCGTCCTTTTTAACTAAAATGAATAGAGATGACTCCCTTCGACTGGAATTTCCAGTCAGAGTTCCCTGTTCTTGATTTTTAGGCGAACCAGGTTTAGGAGGATTAAATCACGCGCGTTCAAATGTAATATTTAGGTATGACTATGGCTACCCTCCTGACGTGATTACATTTAACTTCTCATAATCCTCCTAACCCTAGTATACCTGAATTCTAAGCTTGGCCATACATATATGAAATCGTGTTATACTTTCCTTAGCGTTCAAGCATGGTAGTAGTTAGTAGGCTTTTCCACATGCACCAAAAATGGTTGGGCTACCATCCTGACTAAGGAAAACTTAAGTGGTGCCTACAATCATCTTACGCTTTCCATTTCAGTATTGTTGGATTGCTGTTCTTAATTTCAGTCCCACGAATACTGGACTACTGTGAGAATCCTTCCATCTTAACTTCAGAAGCACTACACACTATGCTTATTGTCTTCAGCTTTCAGGATTTCTAAGAAGTTCCTAGTGGCTCCTTGATCCATAGCCAATGGGAGGAAGGGCTTAAGCAGTAGTAGTAACGGCCCACAAGTTTCTCTTCCATCTCTGTGTCTAACTTTTTATATATACACTTCACTTACATTTGTGATCTCTCCCAATGCTCACGTGAACTAGCCACTGTATGCCTCTACCACCATTTAGCCTCTGTAATACTCGGAGGAATTCGGAATCAGATGCTTATTGTGTGGTGACACGAACTCAAGAGTGAGCCGCTTCGATGCCTTCTTCTCTTCTCAGACATGAAATCATTAGAACTCTTTACCTTCTTATGATTTTCATAAGAACTAAATCTGTCACATTTATGACAAAAGGTCTTTCACCATCTCAAAAATCCCTAAATACCTTTCCAAGTTTGTCTTTTCTTCATCCTAAATCTATACATATTTCTAAATCTATACATTTTGATGCGGAAACTGGCCATGCCAGGTAACCAACATAAAAAGATCATATCCCAGCATTCTAAATAGTCGTTTCACAATAGAGGTTCAATATCTTCTTGTGCAAACGGAGACGCACGTGGTTTTTCCTCTCTTGTAGATAGGGCATGCTTCAGTTGATGGACGATGCCTATTTCAAGAGAGAGGCATATTCACTCACTGGGCAGCGCGCCCCAAATTTTCCTCATTTGATAGGACATGCTTCAGTTGATGGACGATGCCTATTTCAAGAGAGAGGCATATTCACTCGCTAGGCAGCGCGCCCCAAATTTTCTTCATTTGATTCTTTGGGTGAATGTACATTCTGCACCCATCTCCCCTATTAATATAATTTATTTTGCGAAGGAGATGGATCCCTGTGATGGTTTTCCTTTTGTAATTAAGTTTTAGAAGGGATTTATCTTTCCATTGATAGGTAAGCATATGCACGAATCTGAGCAATAATACTTTACTATAATACATGTAGTTTACTGACGAAATATAAGAACTATCAGGGAGCAATAATTGTATAAATTTGCATTTAATATTAGAAAGGAACAGTAGCTATATGTTTACATCGTTTTAGGGCAGGAATTTAGGGGGATTACACAGGTGATAAGCAACCTTCCTTCCTTGCATCACTTTGGTTCATCTGACATTGTCACAATGAAAGAGTTGGAAAAGTGATTATCTGACAATGTCACAGTGAGAGAGCCGTAAACTGTTCATCTGACATTGTCACAGCGAGAGAGCTGGAAAACTGTTCAAAATTGATTTAATAAATTTAAAACTTATATCAATGTAAAATTTAACAATTTAAAGGCGTCAGTATTTTAAGATCTTAAATAGGTTACACCCTTGTGAGAGGGGGTCCCGTGGACTGTTATACCTGTTCTTTAGAAGGAGCAACCATTGTGCCCCGGAAGTCTCATACTAGATTAAAATTAGCAGTATTTTGTTGCTTCTAGGAACTTTTCTTTTTCTCTTTTCGCTACTTTCGTTACCAGCTTCTTTTTATCTATTTTCTTAGCCGGATGCAAATTTTGCTGGCTAATCGTCAACCATTTGTTGTTCATATTTTATGTTTGGGTGTTTCTTTGTAACATGCATTCTTTTTTTCCATCATTCTCTCATGCTACGTTCCCCTACTTGTTCTTTAACTTATCTATCCTTTTACTGACCAGCAGGGAAATGACATGTAAAGCTTGGAAACCAAGCTTCAGCTGCCATGGAGAGGATTATATGCACTCTCTGACTGAATTTTCATAGCAGAATCTACGGTTATTATTGTCTCAGACATTCCTACTCTCTCTATTTTCACCACTTTCTTTACAGATCTCTCCTTCCGAATTCTGTGCAAGATAAGCTCTCGGATGTATTCGCTTTTGATTCCACACAGGTGGTTCCCTGTGTAGGCTGTTACACCTGGTGCCTGGAGAAGCAGCACGTTATTGGTCTGAGTGCAAAAGGGGAAGTTCCCGCTCACTGGGTTGATTTGAACCCGTTAACTGTTCCTGGGAAAATTGCGCGCTTCCTCCTTAGTAAGGTGTCGGAAAATATAACATCCGACATACAGAATACAATTTAAATTCAAGTCATTCAGTAATAAGCTTTATAGTAAATTTGTAGTTTATTTTCTTCACCTTGTTAATTGGAGATTGTAATTCTCTTTCTTCCTTTCTTTTGTACTGTTAGCCCATCGAATTGGTTTTGTCTAGCTGGTTAGATTATGTGTGGGAAAATTCTCCTGAGCTTTCGTTTTGTTTGCTTTGAATTCAACCCATTTGGTTTGATGTAATTATCGCTCTCACTCTAAAGACTTTAAAGCAGAAATCTGTTCGCTTGATGAGTTCACTGTGTCTGATTAGTCCAAGATATCTTATTTACATTTGGCAACCAAGACTGAGAACACTATATCGCTCGCTAAGGTACATGGTAGTCATAGAGCATCAGCCTCTAATTTAGTTAAAAACATCCTTTCTTTACCTAAGAAGACCACTCTTGATGTAGATAGCCTTAAATCCGACTTGAAATCCCTTGAGTATCATTTTTCCAAATATTGCTTCTAGATGATAAATTTGTATAGGGTTGGTATAATAAAGATACCATTGCAAAGGAAATTATAGATGGTTGCGAGGTGAAAAGGGTTTAGATTAGCCATAATGAAGGCTGAAGAATGCTCACTAGTAGAAAACGGGTTACCTCCGACTACCCCAAATTAATCTGCCAATTCTTTATGGAAACTTCCTTCAATGGAATCATTTTGATGATTTTTATTATAATACTATTCATCTCGTTTAAATCACGAATGCCCTTAAATTTGCATACCTAATAGTCGAAGCAGCACTCCGAATATTACCCAGATTTACCAGATCTGATGACCAGTATCTCGAAGCATGAGAGTTACTGAAAAATAAATGTGGTGACAAAAGGGTAAGAGTACAATCTCATGTTCATGCTATCCTTTACTTAAACGAATCTCCAAATAACTCGCGTTCACTTGAAGAGTCTGCACGGCTTATGAATATCACTTATGAAGCCTAAATAAGGGTCATAATATTAAATGTAAGCAGCTTAGGCTTGGTTATTGTGTCATTATTATTGCGAAAACTTTTCTCTATCTTAAGAAATTAAATACACAGGTTTCTTAATGAGAGTACCGACTATTGGGAAAGCAAAGAATTCAGTAACATTTTTGAAAAGGTAATACAACTCTAATCAAAACAATGGCGACAGTCACGAGGAGAAATTGGCCTATTAGGTGTGTAACAACTCACGTGTCTGCCTTTCAAATAAACCAAGATCCTTCCAAGAGTAAAAGGCAAACTAAGGTTGAAAATATTTAGAAGGTAAATCTCTCGATCAGTCGAACACTCTACTCCCACAATGTGTGCTTTGTAATGAGAAACATAAGGTATACGATTGCTTGAACTACTCAAAACCTAAAAAAATATCTAAAAAATATATAAGTTTCTCAGGTTAGCACATTGTTTGCCTTTTGGACATAAAAATAAAAATTGTCTCTTTAAATATAACTGTCTAACATGTAATAATCGTCATCATTCATGACTGCGTTTCTCTTATGGTCAGGCAGAAATGAAACAAAGGTTTCGACTTCCAATCCTAATGTGAATGTAGCATTACACGTTGCATAGATTGAAGCCGTGGGTTAAAAGGGACACACGAAGGTCAAAGGAAATTTTTAGCAATGTTCCCAGACAACCTTTAACTACTGAATTTATCAAAGTATTGTGTTTGCCCGTAATTCACAAGATTAATATACAAGTGAGTGGTTTTAGAGACAATGGAGTACATAATTTATATGATAAACTGTCATTTATAGTTAATACAGACTATAAACCTAGTGTTATTAAAACACTTGTTTAAAATTTGCCTAAGAGTATCCTTATGCTATGATTAAAAAACAGCAACTATAGTCTTGCAGCGTTAAATCTAAAATGAACCGAGCCATCCAAGAGTGAAAGTGTTAATGGAATTTCTAGCCTAAAAGAGGCTGACACTTACTTTAAGTGTGTTAGTGGTTCAAGTGAGAATAAAGTAAATTACATATATCGAATCCAGAGAGGCATCATCCACTCGAAGATCTTACCTTGGAAATAAAACTCTTTCAAACAGTCTTTTGTCCAATGGCGTGGCCGTGCTTAAGGTAAACGTGGATGATTTATATGAGCTTGGAGAAAAATGCTATATCACCAGAGGATGATATAAGTACTAAATGAGAAAAGAATTCCTTGGTTTGATTCCTCAGCACATGGCATATGAGAAGCAAAAGGGGCATGTTGATTTTAAATCGATGCCAAATTGCGTGATGGAATGTTTGTAGTGGGTCAACCGTGAAAAAAGCATCCTAACTTATGTAAAAATTATGCAATTGCTATAACTAGGCTGTGTAATATGACTAATCGACTAATACAAAAGACCCTTCACAACGAAACACTTTGAAGAGCAATTGAACAAAGGTTATATAGAGGAGGTAACTCTAAGGAACTTTCACATAGAGGGATCAAAGATACATAATTTGGTGCACCATGGAGTTATTAAGGATTTTGCTACTAAATGGTTTTTCTCACCAGGTCTTACATCGGCTCCCATTAGCCTTTGAACTTGGGAGAAACGCGTCTCCAATTTCTTACTTGAGGTGAAATTGAATATCACTCTCGTAGGGGAGATCTTGCATTTTACAACCTTAGGCCTTTCATAGCGACGAGTGGCAAGGCGCTGTGGTTACGTGTTTGACCTCACGGTGCCGGGGCTGGATGTCTTTGCGGTAACCGCATCGTGTCTTCCCTGAGAGAGAACGGGTGGGTGACGATTCTCCTACACCTCTCGCCTGTCTTGTTTTCATCTGCTGCTCCCATTAGGATATCAATGCAACTAGACATGATGCAGCATGTCTGCACGGCAATAGTGCCACTGTCCTTTCCCTTCTCCTCAGGTAGAGGCTGCACACAAGTTCATGTGGAAATTCTTCTTTACCATCTATGTTGTCAAGGCCGTGCTGCTCATCCACCACCCTCATCAGAACTGTCTCCAGGAAGAAGAAATCGTTTCCCAGAACTGTCAAAACTGTAAACAACAATATTGTTCCAGGGTGTATGTTCGATTTTGCAATTTTTTTTTATGTTCTGCCTGCGTTCAATGTTTCTGCGAAACTTCTCCTTATGCCCGGTGATGTCCATGTCAGCATCTAGACGCTTAATGTCCTTTATTTTGTTTGCTCTCAGATTATTCAAATGTAGTAGAAAAATGTATATGTTCGGCTTGTGCTTGCGCACAATGGCTTTACCAGTAGTCTGTGATATAGGCTTTAAAAGCTGGAATACTTGCCTGGGAATGATTATTTACATCAAAAGTTTCTTGGAACAGAGAATGAACTGTTCCTGTATTAAATTAACTGGCACATAACTAAGTGTCATGAGCTTCTTGACCCACTTATTGAACTCTGTTATCATTGTATTAATTCTCCGGTAAAGGTATTGTGAAAAATGGGATAGACAGCCCCTAATCTCAACTTGAGGCCAGCAAGAGCGATAAGCTTTACCAAAGTTGCTTTCAAAATCATCTATTGCTCTCGTTAGATTCAGGTTCGGGAGGAGTTCCTTCAATTTTTGCATAGATATATCATACAACTTCTGAGATTTAAGGGTTCATCGAGATAAAAATAAGAGAAAATAAATGTCCTTTATAAAAGCCAAGTAATGTGAATAGCTGATAGAATAGTGCTGGAATAGTGTAAATTGTACCATCAAAGTTCCATTCTTTAATTGTAGCCATAAGTGTTACTTATGTTTGTGAGCAAAAATTTATTGTCATTTATTGTTATGGCGTTTCCGTTGAGAGCCTCGGCCTCTGGGCTTCCAGCATGTTGGCACACTACTCTGCAGTGTGTAGCTGCCTCGGTTGAATTCGACGTTTGGCTCTAAGCATAATGTGCTCGACAAATGGGAACAATACTCCTGCTCTATGCTGATGATGTCTTGTTACTTCCCTGAAAATCTGAGTTACTGGTAGAGTCCACTTGCTCTACCAGATATGTTGCTCCTCAGGTCTGTTGCAATACAGTCATATGCTTCATTGTTGTTGAGTTAGGTTTCTCTGATGACACCAGCCAACTGTAAAAATAGGAAACTTTATTATTCTTCTTCTTCTTATTTTTATTATTGTTATTATTATTATGTATTATGTGTATATGTATATTAAAATGTATTAAGATAAGATGATATAAATTTATTGGTACATTGAATAAACATCATAAGCAACATCAAATTGGCGAAAAGTCGTCATCGGGAAGCTAAGAAGTTAAAGAGTTGGTCAATATTTCCCAAAATGAAAATACAAGAATTTATATACAGGAAAACCAATCCAAAAATCTAACCTTACTCGCCATCACTCACCAGATAACGCGACAGTTATACTAGGCTTAATACTCTAACTATTACAACACAGATAAAATAAGTATAATTGTTAAACAAAAATGTCTTGCCTCCGAACAGACGTCTCTTCCATTATAATTTGGGGTGCTGAATGCATCACAAGTACACTTTGCCTTTTCTTACAACATTTCGATAGTACTGGTGGCCAGCGTCGTCCTTATATACAACTAAGTCGCCAGATGGGCTCTAAAAAAAATAAAAAAATAAAAAAATATACACAACTGCATTGAAGCGAATATTTCCCTCAATAGTGCTTGCCATCATGGTCCAATGTCGTCTGTATTGCGTTTACGCTACGCTCGTCTGAACTCGGCTTGTGTTTAATTGACTAGGATTCGACACCTTGATATTGACTCCTGAGCGAGGTTCGAACCCACGCACCTATGATTTACCAGCAGGGTTCAAACACACCGCACCAGTCAAACCAAGTATGAGACAGACTCTAGCACACTCAGCCACAACATGAGCTTGTGTGGAAAATGTGACTGTATAGGTTTGTGTGTGTAGGAAATACGTCGTATATTGTGTAGGAAATGTGACAGTATTGATTTATGTGTGTAGGAAATACGCTGTATATGATTCGGAAATATGCTGGTATTGATTTTTGTGTGTAAGAAATACGCCGTTTGTGTGTCGGAGATGTGACGGTCTAGATTTTTGTGAGTAGGAGATACGCCTTATACGTGTCGGAGATGTGATGGGACCCTAAAAAACTGAAATTTTGTATGAGATCTGGCGTGTAAGAATTACGCCGTATTGTGCTTTAGGAGATATGGCTCACCCACATTCAAATTCCCCATTTTTTTAGGACGAAGCTACTTTAACCCTTACCCTGCAGGAAAAATACATAGATTATAAAGCTGACGATCTTTATTTGTATAATTTCTTTTAATTACTCATCAGTTCGAGCATTGAACATTAGGAAAGCGAAAGTGATGGTCAACTGCAATATCGCTTCCAACTTTTTAAACGGTCTGGCAGTAGTTCTCGGCGTTCGCCATTTCTTTGTAAAATTTTGAATATTAGGAAACTACCAAAAATAAACCTGTCATTTGAGCACTTTGTACATTAGGAGACTCCAAAAAAAGTGCAATACAAACTCGGGATTAAGTAGTCTCTAGACACTATTGTCTATTCAGACAATCCTAAGCCGAATTTTTTACTGTTTATACTTAAACAAATTATAATATTTCATAAATTTGATCAAAGTGCTCATTATTGATTTTTCGTTGAGTCTTTCCTTCCATCGTATAATGCTCGCTCGCTGGGATTCGACCTTCAAATTACTTATAGTTTTAAACAACAGAATAGTATAAAATATAAAGTGATAAAAAACACACCGAAGAACATTAAGGTCTCCAGTGCCTTGAGAAGTATGGCGAAAGCCAAATAGGAATAAAAAGCTACATAAAGAATATGATTATTTACACATAGTACCGCTATGGTCAAAAGTTAATAGAAAATTAATAGAATTAAGAAAACGTTTCATTTGGTATAGTAAGTTTATATCGAAATTTGAAAAATATATATGCAAATAATAAGAGCCCAAACAATCTCTTTGACGACATATGTACATCCGGACAAAAGGACTCCTAAATCCCAGAGTGAAACCCTGTTGAGTATTATAAGTACTATAGGTCGGTAAGGTTGAGAAAGAGACCAAACAAGTCCCTTTCCACTAAGAAAGTGCAGTTTAAGACGAGAATCTCAGTTATCACCCAGGAAAACAGAGGGACCGGTGAGAAGGTCGGCAGCAGGTTCCGACGTCAGCTAAAGTCCGTGGTTCAGGCCGACCGCCATTTCATTTCATGATATTAATAGTACAATCCTTCAAATCTCTTACTTTAATAACACAGAAATTTCATTTAGACATATATATTTATTTTCTTTTATATTAAAGTTAGGCTATTAAAGAGGAAAACTTTTACAGGGTGGAAAAACAAAGTGTAGGCGGCTTTTTTACGAATCATTTTGAAATTAATTAACCAGCTTAGCCTCTCTTCCTTCCTTCAGATAGCCTGTATTTCTCTCCTCCCTCGTCGCTTTTCATACAACCTCTCCCACAACTCTCTCTGGTCAGCCTCTAATTTCACAGGGTAGATGCTGACCTTCCTCTCAGCCAACCGTCCTGCATCGGGGCTGAGGACGGAGGGGACAAAGTTCCCTAACCCCTGAGTCCGGTCTGGGGTGGCTGGTTTTTAACAACTTGCTTTATCCCCACCCATACCTTCCTCACATCCCTTTTCCTCTCCTTTTCACATTCTATCAATTTTACGCCGTATCCAAGGTGGAGCCACCAAGCCGATGGACTGCCAGGCCACCAGGCGGGAGGGGTGGTCCGAAATGGCGGCGCCTGGCTCTGCCAGGCCTGTAAGCACCTCTTGCAGTGCGGGCAACTGCAAGAGGTTATGAGCTATTGCGTCCCGTAGCACAAATAGGGTCACCATGCCAAATGATGAAAATAAAAAAAACAACCCCCAACTTCCCCAAGAACATCCATGGAGCCGCACTCGGGCAGCTCCACCGAGAAAATGGAGGTCCCCCCCTTTGTGCTTGCGCAGGGGACCCTCCATACTTCTTTAACCGGAGAGGAGGCTTACTCCTCTCCTACGCCTACGGGTGTAGGGGACTCTCCCTCACCCCCTTCACTGGAGGTGCTTTTGGGCACCACCCTATTTCAAGCGGCAGTCCCTCCTTTGCTTTCTAAGGGGACTGCCAAGAAAGCCAGCAGGCAGCCCATTGCCGACCGCCCCTCGTGTAAGCGGCTCGGTAGGGCAAACCCCCTTAGGGGGGAGAGGAAAGCCAGGCCCCTTCGGTCGCTTCCTTCAAAAGACCTGCTGGCAAGAATATTAAACCTTGCCGCGGTCAAGGCCTGTGCCTCCCCACAAAAGACTCATGAAGCTGCCAAGGGGACCTGCAATGTCCTGGGAGGAGATGGCCAACTGGAGGCCCCTCCTGTGATAGACATGGTCCTTGAGGAAAACCAGCCTCAGACGGTAGGGCCTTCCATGGGGGAAAATCATGGCTCAGCGCCAAGCACGAACCCGAATCCGCCCATATGCAAGGTCCTCCTCAAACGGCTGGGGATTCTCAGGCAGTAGAAGGAGGGGTGGGATCTCCTCCGGATGATGCCCCTACGACCACCAGGACCTTTTCCCTTTCTGAGAAGGACCTGGCTGAGGCCGGTACATCTGGCCTGGCGGTTTCTACCTGCGAAGGTGAGAAGCGGGTACATTCCCCGCCCTCCTCTCCAAAAAAGAAAAAGACTAAAAGGACTAAAAAGACAAAGGAGACTCGGGGCTCCTCTCCATCCACGGGGGCTGCGGAAACGGATGGGTCTACTGCCCCTTTGGTAGGCGACCAAGTCAAGATCGGCACATCCGGCCCCTCTACCCCCTCGTGTGCGTAGCCCCTGACTAAGACTAACACTAAAAGTGCACAGGGCGCTGCGTCGATGACATCGGGGCCCCTCATTCAGAGGTTACCTGGCGTTTTCGAGCCCACTGGCCTTAAACGCTTCCTCGTTATTCGCTCCACTGATGTCACCGTGTTGTCCAAGGGCAACATGATCCATCAGAGGAGAGGATTAGCTAGTGCAATTAGTAGAGAGCCGAAGGTGACCCGTTTCCCGGACGGGAGCCTTCTGGCGAATGCGGCGAATCCCGCTAAGGTGGCCAAGATAAGTGCTCTTCGGACACTTCATGGCACCCCAGTGAGTGTGAAGCCGTACTCTACCATGAACTTTGCGAAAGGAGCAGTTTATGCGAGGGAACTCGTTGACTACTCCATTAGGGACATCACCCTAGAGCTGGCCGACCATGGAGCCGTCAAGGTCAAACGTGTGATGAGAAAACAGTGAGGGACCTCGAGACCCACCCCTACACTCTTCGTCACGTTTGACTATGAAAAGCTTCCTGAGTCGGTGCGTGCCAGTTGGTACCGCTACCGCGTGAAGGCATTCGTGCCACTGCCGCGGCGGGGCTATTACTGTCACCGCTTCGGCCATACGAATCGCTCATGTAGACGTGCAAAGTCGGGGTCACCCGAAGTCTGTGTAAATTGCTCCAAGGTCGCACACGATAAGTCCAAATCGTGTGTGGCCAAGTGTGTTAATTGCGGAGAGCCACACCCTGCTTCTTCGAAGCAATGTGGTGCATATCTCCTCGAGAAAGAAATCCTGGCCGTTCAGGCCCAGGATCGACTCTCTTTACGCCAGGCTAAGGACTTGGTCCTGGCGCGCCCAGGTCCGCCTGGGACGTCATATGCCTCAATAGTTAGAAAGGCACCCTCTGCTCCTGGCCCATCCAGGCCAACGAGCACGTTTGTTTCCGCACCCATTCAGAGCCCTTCTGCGGGCTCTACCCAACCCGGGCGCTCCCCTGGTAAAGCTCGCGGGGCAAAAAGGGTTCATACCCAGCCCTTGCTAAAACCAGGGCTCCCTCCCTCTTCCCCTAGCGTGACCGTTTACCGTAAAGCGAAACGGCCACGCGCCTCTCCGAGTCGTTAGACTCACAGGAGGCAACATCCCTGAAGAATGTCGCTAGGCGATCTTCCGGGGTTCCTAAAGCTGCCCCCCGAAAAGAGGACAGCAACAAAGGAGCTTCGGCTCCTTCGCCCACGCCCCGAGATGTATCGAGTGGCTCGGAGACGGTGGTTCCTCGAAAAGAGGGCCCCCCGCCTCCGAAGCCGCAACACCAGCCTAAGGCTTCGAGGGGGATGGAGGAAAAGACTCGCATGGTGAGCCCAACCTCCCCCAATAAGTCCTCGAAGGCGACAGCGCCTTCAGAGCTTTGTCCGGCCAACAGCGCCCGGGGTTCTGCCCCCGGGAAGCGTACAGCCATTCCCGTGAGGGTCTTCAGTTCGAGGAGGGCCCCCGAGTCTCCTCCGAGATAGGTCTGGAGGGAATATTCCTTCAATGGAATTGCCGTGGACTCCGGGCCAACTGGGAGGAGCTGCGGAGGCTCGTCTCGTCCCGTTCCCCGTTAGCTATCTTTTTCCTGGAGACCATGCTAGGCGCGTGCCCCCTGCCCACCCTCCCGGGGTATAAGGGTTTTGCGACCCACCACCGCGGAATAACCGGGCTGGGAGATGTCTCCGTTCTTCCTTTCTCTTTAGATACTCCCTTCCAGGCAGTGGCTGTGCAGCTGCACCTGGATAGGAGGTATACTATCATTTCTGCGTACATTCCACCGTCAGCTGACTTCGACGCGGGGGACTTCCGCCGGGTCGTGGCACGGTTGCCGAGGCCCTTTCTCTTGTTTGGAGATCTGAACGGCAGTCATCCTCTCTGGGGAGGTTACTTCATAAATCCCAGGGGAAAAATCCTTACCCATCTGATCGAAGAGCTTGAGATGGGTGTCCTTAACGTGGATGAGTTTACGCATCACTGTCCGAGAACCGCTTAATTTTTTTTGCATTGACCAATCTTTGTGCTCTTCGGATGCACAGCCTGATTTTGATTGGAGGGTGGTCGATGACCTCCATGGTAGTGATCACTTTCCCATTCAAGTATCATTTTCAGGGCAACTGTTGCCTGAGAGACCACCTCGGTGGTGCTTGGCGCGGACGCGTTGGCCTGCATTTCAGGAAATGACTGAATTCTCTATCTCAGTCCAGGAGTTTAGGTCGGTAGATGAGGCCGTTGAGTTCTTCTCCGGCAACCTCATCGCCGTGGGCCTGACTACTATTCCTAGGACGTCGGGCCGTTTTGCACGCCGACCACTCCCATGGTGATCGGCCGAGTGTGAGACGGCCCTCAAACAGAAGCGTTATGCCTACATGCGCTATAAGCGCCGCCCGAACGATTTCACTGTCGCTGAATTTCGTCGGGCTAGGGCTAGGTTCCGGTATATTTCGAAGCACGCCCGCCGCTCTTCTTGGCGGGCATACGTGTCTTTACTTAGCTGAGGTGTGGAAGCGAGTCAAAAAGATTCGGGGCAAGTTCTCGCAGGACCCCCCTCCCGTTCTCCAGGAGAATGGGACCGCAATCTTGGGCCCCGAGTCCGTGGTGGAATCCTTAGCGACCGCTGTTTCCGCATTCTCTAGCCGTGATGCTGCTCCGCCAGCATTTAATGCACGTCGTAATGTCGCGAAAGGCCGCTGGCTGGACTTTACCTCCAGAGGTGGAGAACCCATCAATGACAAGTTTACTGTGAGTGAGTTGCGTTCCACTCTCGCTTCGTGCGTGGACACCGCCCATGGTCCGGACGATGTCCCATACGCCATGCTTCGACACCTGGGTGAGCGAGGCATGGCCTTTCTGTTAGATTTGTTCAACAGGATCTGGGTGGAAGGTCTTCTCTAAGACTCCTGGTGAATTGCTACTGTGCTTGCCTTTCGCAAACCAGGGAGAGATCACTCTACTCCGACCGGTTTCCGCCCAATCTCTCTAACCTCTTGCGTGTGCAAGTTGATGGAGAAATTGGTAAGTGTTAGATTAGCCTTTTTTTCTGGACAGCGGAGGCCATCTGTCTTCCGCACAGTGCGGCTTCCGAAAGCTACACTCCGAAGTCGGATGGTCTGCTCCGACTGAAAAATGCCGTCTGCGAGGCTTTCCTTCGTAGACAGCACTACGCCACAGTGTTTTTCGATCTGGAGAAAGCCTATGATCCCGTATGGCGATACAGTATCATGGAGACTCTCCCTACAATGGGGGCGAGGGGACGCCTCCCAATGTTTATATCTGAATTTTTGCGAGATCGTCGATTCCGCGTACGGGTGACGGGAGCCCCTCCTGCCAAAAGGAGCAGGAAGAGGGTGTCCCGCAGGGAAGTGTCCTCAGTGTCACACTCTTAGCCGTGAGCATCAACGGCATCACCTCGGTGCTGCCGGAAGATGTTCTCGCTACGCTCTACGTGGACGACCATTTGTTCTTTTTTGGCGTGGCCGAGATGCCAACTCTGGAGCTTCGACCTTAACAGTTATTAAACCGCGTCTCTCGCTATACCGAGGCGAAGAGGTTTAGGTTTTTCTTGCCAAGATTAAGGTGGTGCACTTCTTCCGCCATACGGCTTCACCCCGACCCAAATTTGTTCCTTAATGGGGTGCGCCTGGATGTGGCTGAGTCGCCCGTTTCCTTGGTCTTGTATTCGACCAACGCCTCACCTAAGAGGCTCATATTCGCAGCCTTAGGGTCTCTTGTACCCGCGCCATGAACATTCTCCGTTCCGTGAAGTTCAGTGCTTTGGGCGCTGATAGGGCTACTGCCTTACTTTTTTATCGATCCTCTGTTCGCTCAAAGCATGACTACGGATGCGAGTTTTATGCATCCGCTGCCGAGCGTTTATTGCGGAAGGTGGATTCGATCCACCACACTGGCCTTCGCCTTGCAACCGGTGCCTTCCGCACTTCCCCCATTGAGAGCCTGTTGGTCGATGCTGGGGAGATGCCACTCACTCTGCGCCGCGTGCAGTACATCACTTGCCTGTACGCACGAGCCCGGTGCCTCCCTCAGTTGCCAACAGCTATCACTGCATCCGCAGCTGATCTTGATGGTACCTATGTCGCCGGGAGACGCCAGTCCTACCCAAATGGTTTAGGGCCAGGAAACTCCTTCAAGAGGTAGATATAGGTCTCGGGCGGGTGGCGCCCCTGGTTCTGCCTAGGACGCCACCCTGGAGGGTACCACATTTGGCTATTTGTCGCCACGCCTGTGCTCCCAAAGCTTATACTGTGCCGGGAGTATTGCGTTTGATCTTTTTGGAGCACACATCGTGTCACACTGTAACCGTTCCAGTGTATACGGATGGTTCCAAGTCCCAAGAGGGGGTCGGCTTCCACGCCGTATTTCCTCTGTATGAAGTCAGTGGGGCTCTACCGGGCGCTGCGTTGATCTTCACGGCCGAGCTGGTGGCAATACACCACTCAGTACGGGAGATTACGCGACGTGCCCGGTTCGGAGACCGGATTGTGATCTATAGCGACTCACAAAGCGCCCTGAGTGCTCTCGGGGCATTGGAATCTCCGCATTCCCTGGTTCGCGATATCCGTGACGCCACGGTTTTGGCGAGCCGGTCAGATGTCGAGATTATCTTCAGCTGGGTTCCTGGACATGTAGGAATTGCGGGTAATTAGCGCGCTGATGAGGGCTCTAAAGAGTTCTCTAGGAATCTGCGACTGGACCAGCGTTTTGCTCTTCCTCACACAGACTGCATGGCAGGAAAACGGGCAGCTCTTCGGACGGCTTGGCAAAGAAGATGCGAGACGGTCGAAGGGAACTTAAAGTTGTGTGCTATTGCGCCGCGACTGTTCCCATGGACCTATCTCTTAATGCCGCGGTGGCTTCAGGTTGCTTTCTGTCGTCTACGAATCGGACACACTCTTGTGACGCATTGCTATTTGATGGAGCGCTCACCTGCGCCCTATTGCAACGACCGCGTCGTCCCCCCAGACTGTTCAGCACATTCTTGTCGAATGTCCCAGTCTGGGTGATCTTGGCGCACGATACCTCTCCCGGTACCGGGATGGGCGGGGTTGCTACCGCCTGTCCCTTGTACTCGGGACAGATTCGTGCACATTGACTTGTGGACTTGTTGACTTTTGGAAGGATGCCGGGCTGCTCCTCCTCATTTAAGGTTCTTTTTTTTGTTATTGTTTTGTTTGTAGGTTGCACTCTCCTGCACTGTGGTAAGGGGAACCTCGCCCCGCTGCCGGAGATTGCTTCCTGATTATTAAGTTTTTCCAATTTATATCATTGTTAAGTGTCGTAGAATGGACTCTCGACGATATACCATATATAACTATTCGTTGAGGGAACTTCTTTAATTATCTTTAGAGTGCGTGGATGTCTGGCTGGACGATATTATGTATCTTCGATATGCTTAAGAAGTGGAACTGAGCTCAAGGATAATAATATTGCTATCATTAATAAAATAGAGTTTTATTAATAATAACTATCAACAACACATAAAACGGAAAATATTGACATAAACAGAGAATTGGAAAGGGTCGTGAGAAATCGAGTTAATCCGAGGATTAAAAGATTTGAAAAGGTAAAACAAATATAAAGTTAAAGGAATGGGATGGTTCGCTGAACCATTTAAAGCACAGGATAGAATTGACAAAAGGGTTAAATACTCAAAGGTAACGTTCGGCTTACGTAATTTATACTGGTTGTGCAGAGGAAGGTGACGTGAAGGAATTTTCGGTCCGCTGGCGAGTTCCAGCCGAAGGGGGCGGGAATAAAATGATCCTGACGTGGCGTCTTGGGAATGAGAACCGTTTTTTGACGAACGGGCTCAAAAGAACAATGGCTGTTCTTCGTTGTTCTCTTCTGAACAACAGGTGGGGCGGGGTTGAGAACCGTTTTTTGTCAACGGGCTCGAACGAACAATGGCTGTTCTAACGTTGTTCTCTTTCTAAACAACAGAGGGAGGGTGAGAACCGTTTCTTGGCGAACGGGCTCGAACGATCAATGGCTGTTCTAACGTTGTTCTCTTTCTAAACAACAGAGGGAGGGTGAGAACCGTTTCTTGGCGAACGGGCTCGAACGAACAATGGCTGTTCTAACGTTGTTCTCTTTCTAAACAACAGAGGGAGGGTGAGAACCGTTTCTTGGCGAACGGGCTCGAACGAACAATGGCTGTTCTAACATTATTCTCTTTCTGAACAACAAGGGAAAAGCCTTATAGACTTGGCGAGGCTCGAACCTTGGCACTCAAGGGATATTGTCCTTCTTTTGGACAAGTGATGGTAAATCTCGAGGTCGAGGTCCCTTGGCGCACAAGGTGAGAGAGGGTCTTAGTGATGTTTCGTGATGAAAATCTGGATCTCCAATCTGCTCTTAGTGGTAAAGTTTCCATCTAAATAGTCGAGACACCTCCTTGGCGTGGGGGATAATAGAGTGGGAGCTTCAAGGGAATGCACAGCCGAGCCTGGGAACAATGCCTTATCTGCCCATAAGCCTAACTCAATCTGGCGAGGTCGGCGTATGGGGGCGCCCGGGGTAAGATAAACCTCCTTGTTTAAACATTGACTCAGGTGGCTGCGATAAGGCGCCCAGCTTCAAAGCGAAGATGCACGTGGGGAGCATAGTTGTTTTAAATAACATGTAATAGTGTTTGAAATTAACGCGGCCTCAACCCGTTCTATTACACCCCTTGATTCCGCGGGAAGTTGTCACTTCGACAAAAAAGAGAGAAGGGACAACGATAGAGCTCCGTTGTGGGGAACTCGTTTTCTCGTACCAACCGCACCTTCCTGCACCTAACTAGTATTACCTCAATACATATAATTATTTTGATCTTTAGATTACAGGGAAAAATAACCTTTAATACAAACTTAATAAAAAAAAGGGGCATGGAACAATGAAATGATATAAAATTAGTACATATGTGACAAAATAATTTATACGTAATTTTATGGATACAAATATATATATACATACAAAAAAAAATAGACATTGAGCGTTACAAAATTCAGACATATACATTAACTAATTATATTACAAGAGAATCTAATTTAAGTCGTACAAGACGGTATATACCTACATGGAGATACTAATCCTATGAATACAATTAATCTACGCTATTCGGTAACGCATTCCTACTGAGTGCGTCAGGGACCTGGTTATCGGGACCTTTTATACAATTTATTTTAAATGATACTCTTGCAAGAGTAAACTCCAGTTCATGATTGGGCCGTTAGAGTGTCGCAAATTCCTAATATAGGCTAACGGACGGTGGTCGGTTCCTATCTGAAATTCTTTTTCTATCAAGTACCTTTTGAATTTGTCTATAACCCAGATAATTGATAGAGCTTCCTTCTCTATAGTAGCATATCTCTTTTCGCGTGGTAATATTTGGCGACTAGCATATGCAACTGGATGACTCGTTCCGTCATCCTCGTATTTAAGGAGTACACCTCCAATGCCCTCGTTGGACGTCTCGGTCTTAATCCCAAAGGATTTTTCCGGGTTGGGCAACTTTAAAATGGGGGCAGAAATGAGCTTACTCTTGAGCTGATTAAAATGGGAAATAGCGACATCATTCCAACGTAAACGATCGGGGGAATTCTTTTCTTTAAGGGGGCTGAGGGGGCCGAAATTGCAGCGAAATTCGGAACAAATCGCTGATAGTGAGAAGCTGATCCTAGGAACGATCTTAATTGCTTCTTTGTAATCGGGAGGGGCTTGTCGGCGATTGCCTTAATCTTGTTCTCGTGGGGACCTAACTTGCTTTGTCCTATTTCGAAACCCAATTATTTTATGGTTTCGTGGGCAAAATGGCATTTGCTGGGGCCAATGGTGAGGCTATTTTCGCGCAGTCGCTAGAAAAGAGCTAATTGGGTGGTTAAATGGTGACTCCATTCAATTAGTTCTTGTAGCTGACTCTTTTGATGTGGTGTCAGCTGCGCGTCAATATCCAGGTCAGAGGGTTTAAAAGACTCGCCTGGTAGAGAAGGAAGAAGGTAATCGGCATCAGGTAGGATGCACACTGTCTGGATTACATTAAAGGACTCCGCGGGGTAATCCTCTTCAAGCGCCGAAGTTTCGTCCAGTGCTACGAAGGTATCTCCATGGGCGCGTTAGGGGTACTTTTGTTCTTGGGGTCCATGGACAGTCTCCGTGTCCTTGTCTTGGGCCTTATCGCCTAAGGGTTTTAGTAATTCACACTCCTTTTGTGCCGTCCTAAAGTCCTAGTTAAGGGTCTCCGAGAAATCGGACGGTATCGGGGTTCTGATGGGGACGGGCTCCTGGGCTTCTTTCTTAGCTCGGCCTCGAGGAAGGGCGGCCTGAGACACAGGGTCATGACTTACTTGTGGGCTCTGTCCTATAAGTACGGAACAGAATTGTATGGGTGCTGAAATGACTTCAGCCCAGCCATCATAATATTGACACTGCAGGTAACATCTAACGACGGGGAATTGGTTCGCCCGCCCAAGGTAGTCATGTACCACCGCAAACTTTTCGTGGTTAGGGTCCACTGGGGGGAGGAGTTCATCGGACACGATGAAACACGTACATCCTGTGTCCCTGACGAGAGTCGATACTCGGCAGCCGTTCACGCTGCCCTCCTCAAATTTCAAAGTTCCCGATGAACTTTTATCAAAAATAAAATTTCCCTGGTGGCCTGACGGAGGGGGAGAAGTTGCTGCTTGGGTCTGCACCACCAGGGGAGCCGGGGTGGCATTAATCTGGTGAACTTGGTGGGCTGGTCCGCTTTTAAGCCTAGAATTATGGGGGCAATTCCAGCTCATGTGGTTTTCTACACCACAGGTGAAGCATATGATTGGTCACTTCAGGAAGAGAGATGGAGGAGAAATCTTAACGGGAGGTTTGGAGTCCCGTTGTTATTTTGGGGGAAAGAAGTTTTGCGGTTTTACGGGGCTCGGAAACTTCGTCGGCTTTCCTGTAAAGGGGCGCGAATCCTTCCTTCTTTCCTTGTAGGGGGATTGGTGAGAAGTTCGATTCTCCTTTGGGTATAAATTATGGGTTGCGGCATAGACATCCGCTTCTTCGGTACATTCTTTAAAGGTCTGGCACCGACGATCCTTGACGAACGCGCGGATCTCCGTCGGGAGAGACGCCAAAAATTGATCTCGCAACAGGAAGTCTGTTAAGGACTCGTAGTTCTGATCAACCTTTGAGGATTCTAACCAAAATTTAAAATTCCTCTGAAGAATGTATCCGAATTGACGGACGTCTGTCCGGTTTAAACACGACCCCCTCGAACTTCTTGGCTGTAGAAATCGGGAGTCATATTATGAGCCGCCAATAACTTAGCTTTTAAGGTGCTGTAGTTAATTGTACACTCAGATGGTAGAGATATAAAATTTTTTCGCAATTTACAATTTAACAGGGGAAGTAATCTGACTACACCTTCAGCCTCCAGATCCATGTTATTGATTTCGAGGATCTTTTCGAAGTGGGCTAAAAATGCTCCGAAATCCTCTCCATCCTTAAAATTTGGGAGCTTTAGTGAGAGATTGGGGGGGGGGCTTCGGAACGGGAACTGGCTGACTGTATCTCTGCTTCAACATGAGCTAATTTAATCTGATGGTGAAGCTCAGCTTGTCTTATCCGTTCCTCTCTTTTTCTTTCTTCTCGTTGGATTTCTCTTTCTTCTCGTTGGATTTCCTTTTCCCTTTCTTTTTCTTCTCGTTGGATTTCTCTTTCTCTTTCTTCTCGTTGGATTTCTTTTTCTCTTTCTTCTCCTTGGATTTCTCTTTCTCTTTCTTCTCGTTTGATTTCTCTTTCTCGTTCTTCTCGTTGTATTTCTCTTCCTCTTTCTTTTTCTTTTTCTTTACGCTCTCTTCTTTGCTCCTCTTGAACGTACTCAATTAGTTCTTTTCCGGAAAGTCCCAAGGATTCTCCTTGAGCTTTAAAGATTTCGAACTGAGTCATCTTTGCACTTGGGGTCTCAATAGTCAACGAACTAAAATTCCTTGCAACAAGAATTATGCCTCTATAGAATTAGCCTACCTAAATATGGACACTGACCTATTCGTACTTGGTTTCTCGATCTAAATAACCACTGACTAAAATCACCAAAAAAACACAAACAAATTATTATGACAGTTTCTTGAGCTACTCGAGCTTCTTAAGTTTTTAAAAAAAGGGGATAACAATCGTTAAAACAAAAGGGAACTACTATACTCTATTATTATAACGAATAACACTATGCTTTACTCGACTGAGACCAGTGTTTGCAAAGATATAGCGTTGAACCTTACACACTTGATACCAAATTTAAATAGTATATATATATATATGTCATAGAATGGACTCTCGGCGATATACCATATATAACTATTCGTTGAGCGAACTTATTTAATTATCTTTAAAGTGTGTGGATGTCTGGCTGGCCGATATTATGTATCTCCGATATGCTTAAGAAGTGGAACTGAGCTCAAGGATAATAATATTGCTATCATTAATAAAATAGAGTTTTATTAATAATAACTATCAACAACACACAAAACGGAAAATATTGACATAAACAGAGAATTGGAAAGAATTGTGGAAAAAATCTAACTAATCCGAGGATTAAGAGATTTAAAAAGGTGAAACAAATATAAAGGTAAAGGAATGGGATGGTTCGCTAAACCATTTAAAGCACAGGATAGAATTGACAAAAGGGTTAAATACTCAAAGGTAACGTTCGGCTTACGTACTTTATACTGGTTGTGCAGAGGAAGGTGACGTGAAGGAATTTTCGGTCCGCTGGCGAGTTCCAGCCGAAGGGGGCGGGAATAAAATGATCCTAACGTGGCATCTTGGGAATGAGAACCTTTTTTGCACGAACGGGCTCAAAAGAACAATGGCTGTTCTGCGTTGTTCTCTTCTGAACAACAGGGGGGGGGGGGTGAGAACCGTTTCTTGTCAACGGGCATCTTCACGATTTATTGAATTTTTTAAGTAAAAGTGTAACTTCATAGAGGCAACATCCGTGTACAAATATGACTGGAAAATCTAAAGCAATCGAGTACTTGGAAAAAAGCGGAAAGACAGCGGGTGATATTTTTAAAATGTTGAACCACACTGACCAGAGCTGGTTTTTTTTTACATTATCATCAGGTTTAATGAAACAGGCCGGTGTCTTCCAAAAGGAATGACCACCCTGCCTCGATCAGTAAAAACCCCAACCCTCATTAAGAAAACGATTAAAAAGATCAAACAAAATACAACAAGCAGTGCCAAACAACTTACTCTGAATGCCAAAGCGAGAAGTTAGCATGCAAAAATTATTAAAATATGATCTGAAATTTCGTCCATTTAAGTTAGCTAAATGAACTCTGTTCTCTAACCCCTCTAGAAAGAAGAGAGACAAAAAAGCCAAGCTACCCCTCCAAAGGCTCCTTGATGTCTCCCAAGCTCCAGTTCTGTGGACGAGTGAGAATGATCGTGTTTAGTAACAAAATAAATTTGAGATTCTGAATGAACAACAGACATCTTTCAGGAGAAAGAAACCAGCTGCGATGATGTTGTTGGCTGGCGTAACATCAACGGGCCATAAGATACATCATCTTCATTGAAATTGGGGTTAAGAAAGATCAACGTATTTATTTGTAGATTTTGAAGAGGGAAGGTATCCTCTAGTCAATACTGGTGTAATCCTTGAACAGGATGAAGTAACTTCGTACACAGAAGAAAAGTTTAAGACTGGTGCCAGGAAAATTTTAAGAGTTTTTTGTTCTCCAGATTTGAACCAGAGGAACATTGGGAGGGTATCTAATGCTTAAGCTAAAGGCCTGTACCAAATCTCAACAAAGTGAGGAAGTTATGAAGTGGAAAAATGCTGGAAGAAAATATCAGTTGTAACCCCCCCCCTCCCCCCCCCCCCCCCCCCCCCCCCTGTGTGCCACTTGCCCTCAGGTCATACCTAGATTTTGTCAAGTAATGTTGTAGCGCATAATTTTTATCTTTTGCGTAACTATAAACATTATTTTATATTACATTGGATTTTGAATATAATTGAATATATATCAGTCTCCACTTCGTGTTGCCACCTTATAGAAGCTGCTTTACTCTAATATATACAAAGCTGTTATGGTACATAGCACAAGAGAAGTTTACACTTTGAATTAGAATCTAGTTTGCCGTAACAATCAAGATTTTCTTGACATTTGAATGAACTGTCGAGAACTCTATCCATATTCATTTATTCATTTTCCTCCTTTATTCATCCTCTTCTTTAAATTCCATTTTTGATCTTGTGATAATTATTACTCGCATGATAAGGTATTTTGGCTAAATTTCTAAAGTCTTTCGATATAAAGAAATCAATAATTACTTTTTTAAAGCTAAACCTCTTAGAAAAGTCCCATTTAACGTTTTGTCAAAGCTTCAATCTTGATTTAAACTTATTGACAGAACCAAGTAAATAGGAATAAATGTAGAATTAATTATTGAATAATATGTCAAATATTCTAAAAGTCAATTTGACCTCCAACATATCACATTGAATGAGAATATCGACACAGACATACTCACACAGAGTAATGGTTACACATTGGAACATACACGATCTGACACCACTGTAATCTGTTTTAAATTTCTAAATATTCTAAAATCCTTTTCTAAATTGCTTAATTAAAATATGTCAGATTTAAATTCTATTCCATTTTTATTTGTGAGATAACTGATATTTCCATGCACAAAAGCACATTGGTTTTCACGGACACAGTGTGTTACAGGTGATTCTGTGTGCGAGAAAGATGTGGCAGATATACTTTAGACAATCTGACAGAAACAATTGGAATCTGTATCGCCGATTATCCAAATATCCATGAAAATGACAAAAATCGCAGCCCTTATTTTCTGGAGCATAAAATTCCGACCTTGAGAAAGAAAATAGAAGACATTAGATTGGTTCGGATCCCATTCCATCGAAAGTCTATTCCCGGATAAATGACCGAGACTTAAGTTCTTTGGGAACAGAATGGATAGAGCGTTACGAAACGCTGTAGCGTAAAGGGCTGCTACGCCAAAGCCAATGAGCATCTGCTTGCCATCTGAGCGACGCTAAGGAAGTCGGGGATAGTTAGCAACCGGATGGAGTCCTTATTCAAGTCAACTTTGTTAGGAGAACTGCCAGGTTTCGGTCACGATATTAAACAGATGCACCTGTCCGTGTCACCTCTGTGGTTGAATGGGGATAAACGAATTCAAAATAAAAACAATTTTGAGCCACAAACATCACGTGAGTGATCCTTAGTTCGAAACCAAATCCGAGATCCTTGGGTGTAAAAAGAGTCCTTGGGCATAGAAAATATGGTTACACCTATATATAAGGAAAGATTACAGGGGTTAAGTGGTGTCCTCAACCTCGGTGAGAATTGAACTTCTTGAATCACCAAAAATTGGGTCCAAAAGAGTACCGCGATTGGAAAGTGGAGCGACGCCTCGTCAAGAATATTGACCGAATTCCTTAAAGCGCTTCGTTCAGCCATTTCAGTATTACTCCTCCTCGGTGCAAAATGGCCCGATCAGAGAGAGTGAATGCCACCCTACTCCACCCAAGCATCATGAGCCCTGTGTCATCTTTTCTATGCTTCTTGAGATTATTTCCACGAGGTTCTATTCGTGGCACTAAAGGTAGCATTGATCAAAATAATCTAACTTGAAAACGGCTCTATTCGGTTATGCTCTGGGTATAACGTCGTAGACGCCCTTCTATCAAAAACGTAAAAAGGCACAAAAGAATTTCGGTTTGGAACCACGGACTCCCCTCCCACCAAGAGATGGGCATTAAGAGCATAATTCGCATAATTGTTAAAAACTGGGTGAAAGAACACATGACAGATGAATTAAAAGAAGAAATACATTACAAACACAACACATCTGGACAAGGATCCAGGAGTTTATGAAATTCAATAACCATACCATTGATTTTAAAGGCATTTTCAAAAACAACGAGATGGTCCAAAAAACAAGGAACGAATGTATCCTCTCCTTCAACATGAGTTCTCCTTCCGGAAACATTAGGCAAAAAACCTTCAACAATATACAAAAAAAAAGAGAGCAAAAAAATGAAAACAATGAGGATTGAGAGAAGACTTTCGTAATCATATAGAGTACATTGAGGGTTTGGACATCCAAGGGCTTTTCCCCAAGTTATGGTACAATAACAGGATGGAATTAGCAGAACTATTTACATAAATAAGAAGATACGAATATGGTAAACAAAACAAAAGTAAAAGAAAATAACTATTAATGTCCTGAACCAAAAATCGAATATTGCACCCGAAAATAACTAATACAAATCAATACGAAAATATGTATAACACAATTTACACTTAGAAAGAGGTAAAAAAAACTTAGATAAATAAGAAACATGTAAAGAAGATCTTCGAAGGTCAAATAATATACATTCATAACTACGAAGGGTGGTCAATAAATTTTGCGAATCCGTAAGGCAAAACAGAGGAAGGGGGATGGCTGTTTGTGGGGGTGTTAGGACAAGTCATGACAAGTCAAGACCTGCAGCCGAACGCTCCTGCCTCGTCTATTTAAGAAGAAGTAGCTGATCGCAGATTGTCAGTCACAAATTTTTCAACAATGAAGAAGGTTGAGACCGCGCAGTGATAAATTTTTGACCGAGGAAGGCAAGAATGCAAAAGAGATCCATGAATGCATGGTTGCATTGTACACCGACACCGCCTCTTCCTATGCAACCATTGCTCGCTGGAATAGGGAGTTTCGCCATGTTCAAGAGTCCCTTGAAGATCCCTCCCGTCCAGGACACCCGTCAGACGTGACCAACGATGACAATATGGCCCGTGTGGAGATTATCATCCTCGAAAATTGACAGGGAAAAGTCGAAGAAATCGAGCGACAACTTGGAATATCACATGGAAGTGTTATGAACATCATCCACGATAATTTGGCCATGACCAAGGTTTCTGCCCGTTGCGTCCCTAGAAACCTTACGCCCCATGATCGACTTCAACGTCGTCAAAGCCCACAAGGCCAGAGTTGCACAAGCTGTCCTGCGGGAGTGCGGTGTCCTGCTCTTCCACGACAATACCCCTGTCCACAAGGCCAGAGTCGCTCGAGCTGCCCTGCATGAGTGCGGATTCGAGGAGCTCACCTTTTTTTCTACAGTCCAGATCTGGCCCCTAGCGACTACTTTTTATTTCACCAGCTCAAGGATGCACTGTATGGACGCCAGTTTGGGGAAGATGAAGATGTCCAGCTCGCCGTCCAGGAGTGGATTGAACAGCAGTCGGGAGATTACTGATTGTCGGCAATTCGACTCCTCAGGGACAAGTGGCGCAAGTGCCTTGGAGTCGAGGGTAGTTATATTGACAAATAATAAAACACTTTTCCTCATATCTCGTTTCTTTATATCCGAATTTCAAAACTTATTGACCGCCCCTCGTAGTTAAAAGAAATTAACAAAAAATACAAGAATTTACGAAAGAAAAATAAGCAAAATAAGAAAGCATACGAGCCTTAGTAAACCACAAATACTAAACTCTGATTAAACGCCAGAACAAATATAAATCTATTTCTGAAGTGACCACCTGCTTGGGAAGTGAGGGCGTTACCACTGAGCTACAATGGATAAAATAAAGGAAACCTAACTGGAAATCGGTTACGAACTGAAGCGAATGAGAGTATAACACATTTTTCAGAGGTATTTTACACGTGTTTCCGTCATCAATCAGTGTTACATTTGACACCTTCGCATTAAAATGTTCTCTACAACCCTTTACCTCTTAAATGAGTTCGGGGTGTGTTTTTTTGGCCATCGTGGCTCAATGGTAACAATACACCTACGCATCGCAGAGTAGTTTCGAGAGTGTCATTTCCGGCTTAGTTCCCTCCATCCTAGATTGTTTTAATTCGCTTCTCAGAGGACATACTTTCCAATATAGAAATATAAGAAACTAAATCGATATTATTAATAGGGGGTGTGAATTTATGGTCATTATAATGTCTTTTAAGATTAAATTTTGGATAAATCGTCTACATTTAAATTGCCCATCCGAAAGTTTCTATTTGGAAATTTTGCTAATTAATGTAGATTCTATCATTTTTGTTTTAGGAAAATCATTACACAGAAAAATCATTTGGGTCTGGAGAAAATCAAGTGCATGGTTGAAATTATGAGTATGATTAAAGATACTTAATTTAACACTGGCTCGCCTAATATCAACTTTGTGATCATCTACCATATTTTTTAGGCATCTTCCGCTTTCTACTAGTTCGAACGAGGAGAAATTAATGGCACTACATTGAATTAAGCAAACACTTGATTTATTGATTTTCTCTTTGGGTTTAGTTGAAGGAAAATTAAAGATAGTACGGTAAGAGTAAATGACACTGTTCAATCATTAAAGAAAAGAAGAAAATGTAAGGGAGAGACAATTAGCATTAGCATCTAGATTTCTTTTTGGGAGGTAAGTAGAAATTTTATCTCACTTTAAATAAACTTTCCTTAATAATCTGGAAAGGATAATTCAATTCTATAAATATACAGGTCGTGTATGTAATTTAATCTTACAAAAACATGTATCGCAAATTCCCAATGATTTTAAAAACATCTATATTGCAGAGGTCATTTTAATCTTGCCATCTTGACATGGGAATAAAGAAGGTAAGAGTTAAAATGGGTTGGTTCACACGATAGAGCGCAAAAGCGGTTTGATCATTTAATTTATGATTAAGGAAAGGTATAAAATAATCTTGCCACTTAACTTTGGAAGTTATGGTTCATTCGAGATAATTTAGGCTTTATAACAATTTATAAAATGATTCTAGACAGTTTAATGACTCATTAAGATAACGTCATTAACAGTACTGTTCCATACAAATTATTGTTTTGCTAAATTAGAGGGAAGTTTGGTTAATTAAAAATGTTCTCTGAAGAGATTAAAAATGATGGCTATAAGAGATTGCACATGATAAGGATATATTTTTATCGGACGAAGCTCAAGTCACTATTAATATAAATTAAGAAACGCAAAATTTAACGATGTTAACAAAATTTGTTTGAGATAATGGCAGATTTAGTCTTGGATTATTCAAGGCTTCTGGACATGCCTGGCAAGATCTTTGAAAAGATCATAGCTAATAGGCTACAAGCTCAACTGAGCGATTTAGGAGCGCATAACCCCCAACAATACAGGTTCTGACATAAAAGGGGCACAAAAACATTCCTGGCGCTCCTAACAAAAAAAAGTAGCCTATTGACGATCGAATGGGTACTAAGTAGACATTCTGTTTAGGGACGTGCAGAAGGCCTTCGATAAAGTCTGGCTGGAAGGACTTCAATACATGATCCTGAACTTCCAGCTGGACCCAAACCTGGAAAGGATATTTTGTGACTTTGTCATGGAGAGAAGGGTATGTCTCATGATCAAAGGATACAAAGGACCTGAATTCGAACTCAAGACGGGCATTTCCTAGGGAAGTTGCCTAATCCCACTGCTTTACTTGGTTATTACCCTTGACCTCCAAACACCAGTGCACAGGGACACGATGCGTCTGCAATTTGCAGATGACTTCACCTAGATCGTGTCGTGCCAGGTGAAGAAAGCAAAGGATCAGGCAATGCGCACAATAGCAAAAATCAATAACATAAACTGGTACGAAAGACGCTGGAAGATTAGAACTAATAGGGACAAGTTCAAAATCGTCCGATTAAGCCGCACGTTGACGTGGCCCATCATCTTCAATTGGAAAAGATACGGTTACTCCGCCGAAGGCACGGTCCTAGGCCTAAAATTCTCCGATCACGAAAGCTCGAGACAGTACACGGAGAGGTGGGACCTAGGAAAGAGAGAAATCTTCAAGCTATACAGGTTTAGAGATCTTAGCTCGATCAACATTAGGAAAATATACCTAATGTAGGTCCGCAGTAGTGACTCAAGTGGCCAGCAAGACCTCAATGAGAAAACTGCAACGCGTACAGAACTCCGCATCCCTAATAATTAATAAAGGAAGAGGCGTGACCAACATCGGCAGAGGAATCTCCACAGAAGGAAAAAACTAGACCCTATTTACATCTTCACCCAGAAATTGGAAAGAAGGGTCATTCCGAAATTACAGGGAATTAGTGGCAGACTTAATATACCTGCACGATTACGAGAGAAAGATTCACGTCGTAGCCAGTTCCCAAGTACTAAGTTTTGCTCACAGGAAAACATTTTATCAATATACACATAACAGGAACACAAAATACTAACACAGTACAATCGAAACAAAGAGACCAAATAACATAAGATTAAAACAAAACAAGGTAAATTGATGAGCTAACAACTATCAAAGGCTTGACTGCTCAAGAATTTAACCCCAAAATAAGTACACAAGAATTGAAACACTAATAATAAGAAGAACACGCTAACAACACAAAAAGAAACAAACATAGAAAAACACGACATACCACAAATGAGACAAAAAGGAAAAATCAAAAGAAAGAACATAATGTGATGCCCTCCTACTAGGGCAAAATACCCCTCCCCGCTTTAAATTTCACACACTTTGATCTACTACTATCCTATCATCTATTAAACTGAGTATAGCATCTTCTTCGTGTAGTCAATATAAAGCTAATTCTGTTTAATTAGGGACATGGTTTGGTGCTTAAACTCAAAATAACGTACATAAAAGAAGTTTAGTTCGCTACGAGAAACTGCAGCTACTTTATGCGGAATGCTTTAATCAATATTGTTAAATCGCTTGGCATAACATAGGTTATACAAAGCTGAAGGTATGCTTAGAAATATAATTAACTTATACTGCAGCCAATAATAGAAGTAAAGGAATGGCATAATAAAGTTGTGGCGCGCACACACGCACGCAAACATAATTTTGTTCGCATTCAAGTGCTGCAGTTCCTGCGTCCGAACGCTCTAAAGTACTTCCGAATTTATTTAAATACTTCTATGTTAATTCATACTATGTTAACACACTCCACGTTCTCACAGCGAACTCCTGTGATGCTGGAACCACATTATAGAATCGATTATAACTCAAAAATAGATAAAAAATGAGCATTTTGAAGTCTTAGGAAATTCTATAATTGCTTCACAGTAAACCATAGCATATCACTAACTCTATAATTTTAGAAGTGGATTTTTTTGAGCATTTGAATAATAATTTCATCCTAGCTTGGTTATGAATTATGTTTTTTTTATCAAAGTTATTTCTAATAATTATTTAATAATATCAAAAAACAAAATGGTGAAGTTCAGAAATAAACATAAGTATCGAGATTTTGTGAATTTCTTAAAACCCAAAGAATTACAAATGGTGAAGATCATAAAATTTATTTTTATATATCTTCTATTCTATAACTATATTTTAGCAACGTGATATTTTGAAAGGGGAGAAATTTAGTTCAGAGTTCCTTTTTAAAATATATATAATTTGCGAAATTCAGAAAATTTATAAAAATTTAACCATGGCTGCATTTTTTATATATAATTGCGTAGAATTTGTATATAATTGTAAGACGTAGATATTAATTATGTATTAAACACTGCGTTTTCTCGGGCCGTTGTACAGCCTTGTGGTCAAGTCCTTTAAGGACAAAGGCTAAGGGAGCAGACCCTGAAAATAAAACGGTTCTGGCTGTGCACCAGAGGCGGGCTCTAACAGACCCAAGACCCGGCAGCCTCCTGCAGCTGACGGAAAATACTGGTCGTCCTGGGTCTCTCCCTTGCCACTGGAAATGTCCTACCTACAGTCAAGATAGTGTTGTTGGGATATGCGTCACTCAAATCATCTCCTTTGCGCAGGTTTTCTCTCCCCTGTAATACCTCGGTGACTCCTTCCCTTTTTTTTCACTTTTCATTATTATGTCAAAGTCTGACGCCGAGGAGAGACCTGGTGACCGGGGTAAGCAAGAGTGTGCTGGAGGCCTCTAGCTCCGCTCTCACACGCCAGCGGCACAGGGCTATTTTTAGTCGCCAGCAGTTTGGGATTGAGTGGGAACTGCTTTCGGCAAACCCCTGTGCGACTAAGAAGCCCTGTATATGGACCGCACTGCTCACCCCAATTTGGAGAGGGGCCTAGAAAAGGTGGGGCAAAAATTGGATAGGAAACTGTGACTATCGGGAACTCCACTTTGCGGCCGCAAAACACATAATATTTTTCAAATATTTGCACTTGGAATAACAGAACCCTTTTAGATATTGAGCATGGTACCGTCATACCTTAACGCAGAACAGCACTGATCGCACCTGAACTCAGGCGGTATGATATAGATATAGCTGCTCTTAGTGAGACAAGGTTTTTGGAAGAAGGCTCAATCAAAGAAACTCAAGAAGGATACACATTTTTATGGAAATGATATCCTCAAAATGGTCAACATCTACACGGAGTTGGTTTTGCTATAAAAAATAATTTATTAAAGAACCTCACAGAGTCTCCAAACTGCATAAGCGAGAAGCTTATAACACTTCGTATCCCTCTGGCAAAACACCGGTATGCAACTGTTCTAAGTGCATATGCCCCAAAATTACCTTCCAGCAATGAAATTAAAGACCAATTTTATCAGCTACTTGATGAAACTATAAACAAAATGCCAAGATATGACAAGAACATTTTAATGGGAGACTTTAATGCGAGAGTTGGAACGGACAAACATATATGGAGGGAGTGATTGGAGAACATGGTATCGGAAAGGTTAATTCAAATGGAATTAGACTATTGACCCTATGCAGTGAACATGGTCTTAACATCACAAATACCATTTTTCAACAAAAGAATATGTACAAAACCTCCTGAATGCACCCACTTTGTAAGCATTGGCACCTAATAGACTATATTATAGTCAGAAGCACTGACATTAAAGATGTGTTAATCACACAAGCAATGAGAGGTGCACAAGGATGGACGGACCATCGCATCATTATAACCAAATTAAGCCTACGAATTCGTCCACTTATCCGTCGAAGGAAAATAAATAAGAAGCGATTAAACTGCGGTGCTCTTAAGGACTCTTCAATTAAAAATAAACTAAGAAATAAGATAGCCGAGAAGCTTGAAGACGATACTACAATTGCTAATGTTAACAATGAAATTGATGCACTACTGATTACTTTCAACTCAAGTTTGTATGAATCTGCTGAAAATAGCATCGGATACAAAAAACAAAACCAAGAACCATCAAGATTGATTTGATGAGAGTTCTGACTCGATCCAAATTCTTTTGGATGATACGCATAAAGCACATAATGCATCCCTAAGCAATCTATCATCACAGGGACTAAGAAATCGTTTGAAAAACCTTAGGGCACAATCTCAAGCCCGTCTGCGGACTATAAAAAATGACAAAAGAGGCACACAGAAGTCAAAACTATGCAGATATTCATAACATGCACAATTTTTACAATGCAGTAAAAACTTTTTATGGACACAAGAATTGTTTATTGACGCCCATCTAAACTGCTGATGGAGATACTCTTTTAAAAGAACAATCAAAAATAGAAAAACAGATAGGCAGAAAGTTTCAATTTCTACTGAACCAGCCCAACTCAACTGACAATACAGTCCGAGACAAGCTTTTAGCGCTGTCACAGATGCCTGTCCTTTACCATGACCCAACCTTTGTAGAAGTTCTCTCAGCCATTATGTCTTTGGAAAACAATAAAACTCATGAACCTGATAATATTCCAGCAGAGATTATACAAGAGGGTGACTATCTCTGTCATAGGAATCTTTACATGATTATTTTAAAGGTATGGACTGAAGAAACTGTTCCTCAAGAGTGGAAAGGCGCCAACATTTTAACAATCTATATAAACAAAAGGGACAAATCACAATGTGGAAACAGCCGAGGTATCTCCCTACTATCTATGGTGGGAAAAGTCTTGGCTAAGATTCTCCTCAATTGTTTGTGGGGGGAGCCCTCTCAGACCCAAAGGAGCAGGAAGAGGGTGTCCCACAGGAAAATGTCCTCAGTGTCACACTCTTTGCCCTGAGCATCAACAACATCACTTCTGTGCTGCAGGAAGATGTTCTCGCTACGTTCTACGTGGACGACCTTTCAATCTCTTTTGGCGGGGCCCAGATGCCAACTCTGGAGCGTCGACCCTAACAGGCATTAAACCGCGTTTCTCGCAATGCCGAAGCGCACAAGTTTCGGTTTTCCTTTGCCAAGACTAAGGTGGTGCACTTTTGCCGCCATCCACGGCTTAACCCCGACTCAGATTTGTTTATTAATGGGGTGCGCCTGGAAGTGGTGGAATCGCACCGTTTCCTTGGTCTTGTATTTGAACGACGCATCTCCTGGGAGGCTCATATTCGCAGCCCTAGGGTCTCTTGTATCCGTGCCATGGACATTCTCCGTTCCGTGACGTTTAGCGCTTGGGGTGCTGATAGGGCTACCGCCTTACTTTTTTATCGATCCTTTGTTCGCTCAAAGCTCGACTACGGATGCGAGTTTTATGCATCCGCAGCCGAGCGTTTATTGCGGAAGGTGGATTCGACCCACCACACTGGCCTTCGCCTTGCGACCGGTGCCTTTCGCACTTGCCCCATTAAGAGTCTGATGGCCGATTCTAGGGAGATGTCACTCGCTCTGCGCCGCGTACAGTGCATCACTCGCCTGTACGTGCCAGCCCGGTGCCTCCCTCAGTCGCCAACAGCTCTCACAGCATCCGCAGCTGATCTCGACGGTGCCTATGCCGCCGAGAGACGCCAGTCATATCCTAAGCCCTTTGGGTTTAGGGCTAGGAAGCTACTTCGAGAGCTAGGTATAGCTCTCGGGCCGGTGGTGACCCTGGTTAGGCACAGGACGCCACTCTGGAGAATATCACATTTGGCTATTTGTCGCCACGCCTCTGCTCCCAAAGCTTATACAGTGCCGGGAGTATTGCGTACGACCTTTTTGGAGCACACCTCGTGTCGCGCTGGAACCGTGCCAGTGTATACAGATGGCTCCAAGTCCCAAGAGGGGCTCGGCTTCCACGCCGTATCTCCTCTGCTTGAAGTCAGTGGGGCTCTGCCAGGCGCTGCGTCTGTCTTCACGGCCGAGCTGTTGGCTATACACCACTCGGTACGAGGGATTACGCGGCGTGCTCGGTTGGGAGACCGGATTGTGATCTATAGCGACTCATAAAGCGCCCTGAGTGCTCTTGGGGCATTGGAATCTCCGCATCGCCTAGTTCGCGATATCCGTGACGCCACGGTTTTGGCGAGCCGGGCGGATGTCGAGATTATCTTCTGCTGGGTTCCTGGACATGTAGGAATTGCAGGGAATGAGCGCACCGATGAGGGCGACAAAGAGTCCGCGAGGACTCTGCGACCGGACCAGCGTTTTGCTCTTCCTCACACAGACTACATGGCAGGAATACGGGCAGATCTTTGGACTGCTTGGAAAAGAAGATGGGAGACGGTCTAAGAGAACTTAAAGTTGCGTGCCATTGCGCCGCGACTGTTCCCATGAAACTATCCCCCAATACCTCGAAGGCTTCAGGTTGCTTTCTGTCGTCTCTGAATTGGGCACACTCGCGGGACGCACCGCCATTTGATGGAGCGCTCGCCTGCGCCCTATTGTAACGACTGCGTTGCCCCCCAGACTGTTCGGCACATTCTTGTCGAATGTCCCAGTCTGGGTGATCTTCGCGCACGTTACCTTTCCCGGTATTGGGATGGGCGGGGTAACTACGGCCTGTCCCTTGTACTCGTGTCGAGTGCGTGCACATTGACTGGTGGACTTGTTGACTTTTGGAGGGAGGCCGGCCTTCTCCCTTTTATTTAATTAGGTTAGGTTAATTTTGCTTTTTGGTTTTCTTTGTAGGTCACACGCTCCTGCACCGGGGGAGGGACCTACCCCCAACGCTGGAGCTTGCTTCCTAATTGTCATCTTCTCTTTTTACCTTTTTTTCAAATTTATATTTTAAAGTAGCCTAGAACTAGGCTGTTTGTTTGCGGCGACTAATGCCCAAGTGGGCAGCCCCTTAGATAGCCCCTTAAAAAAAAATCCTCAATCGTTTAATACACCATATATCTGAGGAAATATTGCCGGAGACCTAATATGGGTTTAGACCAAATCGCGGAACAGTAAACATCATATTCACAACGAGACAGCTTCAAGAAAAGTGCCGAAAACAGCATAATGTTTGTTTTGTATAGGCTTCATAGATCTGTCTAAGCCTTTGATACTCTTAATAGGGAACCGTTATCGAAAGTACTCCACAAATTTGGCTGTCTATTAATTTATTTCACGATGGAATGTTTGCTCGCCTCACTGTCGGGGGACTAGAGTCAGAACCCTTCCAAGTTCACACTGGTGTAAAGCAAGGTTGTGTGCTTGCACCTGTGTTATTTAACATGTTTCTTCTCTGTGTTACCACCTTACTCAAGCAGAATATACAAGATAACAGCGGTGTGAAGATAGGTTTAAGGCTTGATGGTAACTTTTTGAACATCAGACAATTTCAGGCGGTAACAAAAATTTCATTAGACAGAATCTTAGATCTACAATATGCAGATGATTGTGCTTTTGTTGCACATACGTCAGAATCATTACAGGCTACACTAAAAGCAGTAAATAATGCTTAAAGAAGGTTCGGACTGTCTGTCAACACTAACAAAACAGAAATACTATGTCAATGGGCAAATGGTTCCCCACACGATCCACCCATTTTCACTATTGACAACACTGACTTAACCAAAACCAATGATTTTAAATACCTCACAAGCTATCTCTCCTATAACTGCAGCCTGGATAATGAAATCCAACATCGTCTACTGCAAGCTTCAGCCTCCTTCGGTAGCTTAAGGAAAAGAGTGTATGTGAACAATGACCTGAACTTGTAGACCAAAGTAGCAGTCTACGGGGCAGTATGTATCTCCACTCTAACATACGGATGTAAAGCCTGGACCACATACAGCCGCCACATGAGAGTGCCTGAGGCCTTCCACATATATTGACTTCAACGTATTCTGGGAATCACATAGCGAGATAGCCTGACCCACAACCAAATATTTGAGAGAACTTCATTTTACCAGCATAGAGACTATTATTACACAACACCAGCTCAGATGTCTTGGACACGTAATAAGGATGCCAGAAGACCAGCTACCGCGAAAAATACTCTACAGCCAATTAAACAAAGGTCGACGTTCAACATGTGGCCAAAGGAAAAGATACAAAGACAATATTAAGAAAACTTTAAAGAAAATAAATAAAAACCCAGCAAATCTGGAAGACTTGGCTGCTGATCGACATCATTGGAGGACAATATGCCGTGAGACGGCAGAAGAACTGGAAGATAGCATTAGACAATAAAGAAATGACAGACGTACATGGAAGCACGCCCGTCAAGCTAACCCTGTACCACCCGACGTGAACTTTACCTGTCCTTTCTGCAACAAAGTGTGCAGGTCAAGAATAGGACTCTACATCCATCAACGGAGTCACCGATGATCCCAAGGAGAGCGTCGTCATCGGATACGATGGAGTCCTATAAGCAAGTAGGTACTGTGGGGGTGGAACCAAGTAAAACATTCAAATGAAAGGTTTAAACGGTTCACACAAAGTCTTCAGGGAACGTTTATCATTTCCTTATTGACTTTACCTCCTTTGCCGAGAATACACATTCAGTATTGTGTGCTGGATCTGAGCTCTGATTGAGTGCCAAAAAAATCGGAAAATTGATTTCAGCCGTGTTTATGTGCAAATGGTTTGAGCATTATTAACTTTTTAAATCTATCGTGGCACTGATTGGCCAATTATTGCATTGATTATGTTTAAAAGCTGATTGGTCAATTTGTTAACCCTAAGATATATTATTCCAAAAATTAACATAAGTATGGCGATTAAATGTATTTCAATCCTGATTGGTTTAATTTTGTAGTATTATAGGTAGATGAAATGACTATAAATATAGGTGTACTTTTGTGGAAAAAGTTATCGCCGGCCGATTGTCCGACTACTGCTCTTTGCTAAGAACCTACGGATACAGCATTTTCACTTGTTTAGTGATGGATTTTGAGCACTGCCTACATAAACGAACGCCTATTCTAGAAGTTTTACGGTGAACCACGTTTCATCCTTCAAAAAGAGAGATACACTTTTTTACGTCGAAGTCTCGTAATTCAATGAGGGCTTAAGCAGCTCACTGCTCCTGTCCATCCCTCTGCTTGAGAACCCGCTCGGATGTCTGCCATTCATTGATTTCGTCTTAACTATGGCAGCCACTTGGACTGGCCTAAAAAAATATTAGAAAAAACGACTGAAATTTTTGTTTTGTCGTCATGGCTCGTACTAAGCAGACAGCTCGCAAGTCTACCGGAGGTAAAGCTCCGCGTAAGCAATTGGCCACGAAGGCAGTGTAAAAACTTTTTGTGTTAATTCGAGTGAAAAGGCGGATGCATAGTAAAAGCGGTCCGCAATAAGTGTTAAATTTTATTCGCGCAAGACTCTACGTTCACGCCCTCTTCCAAGAAAAGCTACTAGAAGAGGGGCCCCATCTTGGGAGCAGCCCCTCAGGACTGCAAAAGGATCCCCCTCCGTACCATAGGGGGGGGCACCAAAACCTGAAAAAATAGAAGTCATAAAAACCATCTACACAAAAATCCACGTGGTGCTGATCAGGCTCCTCGACACTCCCAATGGTTATGCAACCATTTGCAGCACAATGGGGGACGTCGAGAAGCTGGTCTCCGACGAGGCTCAAGCTCATCTCAAGAAGATTGGACTTGAAGCGAGTGTACCACAAGAAATACTGGCCCAAAGAACCATTATTCTTACGAAGCTGGACTCTATCTTCACGGAAAATTCCTGCGAAGAAATCAAGAAAGAAATCGAAGAAAAACAAGAGTGGGCCTCCATCACAGCAGTGCACAAATTCGGGAAAGGGAACGGCGTGGTGAAAATGGTATTCACCTCCATCGATATGGCAAACCGAGCAAAAAACGACGGGCTACTCGGCTTCTATCTGAAGGTAAGCCCTGAGCAAATACTAAAGGAAGAATATATTCAAATCGACTGCTGCTTCAAATGCTATGCAGTCGAAAATCACGCCACAAAAGACTGCACAATTACCGACCCTGCATGCGGGGGTGACCATCGGGCCCTAGTCATGAGGTGCCCAATCCGCAAGGAAGCCATCCGCAAAAAAAGAGAAAGGCTGAAAGTAGAAAAAGAAGAGAAGAAAAAATCCACCTACGCGAATACGGCAGCAAAATACACAACATCGGCACGAACGGACGAAATGAAGTTGGTGATGCCTAAAGAAGGGAAAGAAGTCAGGGCCATGGTCATGGTTGCCCACCTAGCAAACATGACAAACCCCGGTACCTGCTCAACCCACCTCAACCTCCTTCTGAAGAAGAATGGTTGTAACAAAAAGGTTTGGTTTCCCGAAAACCCAGACTCGACGGGGCTTTTTAATCTAGAGTTCATCGAAGAGGACAAAAATGCTCCCTTAAGTAATGGGGTAAAGGATACCGAAAAAGAGGAAGAAGAAAAAATACAAATAACTTCGGAAGGAGAAGAGGAGAAAAAAGAAGAGGAGGAAAAGGGCGTAAAGAAGAAAAAGAAGAAAAAGAAGAAATCACCTAAAAAACCACCGCAGAAGACACAGTCTACTTCGGACTAGGAAGAAGAGGACGACGACAGATACGAAGGGTTCCCACTCACCGACAACAAGGAAATCCTCGAAAGAGGACTCTTTTTCGACGGAAAAGACGTAGGACTACGTGTCTTCGGCTCCCCCCTGTCCCCGGCCCCCAAGGACGACCTGGAACTACTCATCATCGGCCTAGCCGCAGGTGAGTACAAATGGACGTACGAGGGACCATACTCCAAGAAAGAAGTGTCAGCCCTACTCCTTAAGTCCCTAGTATACATCAACCCGAGTGATGTGCATAACGTCAACATGTCAACATTCAAAACTATACGGAGTGGACAGAAGACATCGCAAATCAAATAATGAATACGCAAAAGTGAGCAACTAAAGTAAATAAAAAATAGTGAACCATATCTAGTGAATCAAATCTAATTTATTAAAAAGTAACAGAGTGAAAATAGTAAAGTAAAAGAAATAAGAACAAATAAAGCAAAAGTGAACAATTATTAAAATTATAGTCAGTGAGAGTAAATCTAATTCATCGTAAAATAATGAACAATTATAGTGTAAACTTAACTAATTTAATGAAATTAAACTAATGAAAATAATGAAGTAAATAAATAAGCAAAAAGTGATAATTTTAAACAGTGACGATAAATCAAATTCTAATGTAAATCAATTTAATGTAAAATTAAATAAGCAAAATACAACGGTAAATTTAATGTATAGCAAAATATAATCAACCAACAAATTAAATAAATTATAACAAATGTATAAAAATGTAATTTTAAGTATATATAGTAATTACCCATAATCTTTATATAGATAGAAAATTGTAAATAACTTGAAAACTAAACTGATAATGATTTCCATGTCTCCGGGATGCTATTTTTTCCTACTTCTACTCAGTGCTTTTACCTCCTCTGCTAAATCTATTTTCACCACTATTTTTCTATCATTTTAACTACATATATAGTATTTAATTACCTCCTTTTTGTATTTATAACTTAATAAACTTTGAACCTTAAAAAAAGTTATCGACGGCCGATTGTCCGACTACTGCGCTCTGCTAAGAACCTACGGATACAGCATTTTCGCTTGTTTAGTGATGGATTTTGAGCACTGCCTACATAAACGAACGCCTATTCTAGAAGTTTTACGGTGAACCACGTTTCATCCTTCAAAAAGAGAGATACACTTTTTTACGTCGAAGTCTCGTAATTCAATGAGGGCTTAAGCAGCTCACTGCTCCTGTCCATCCCTCTGCGTGCGAACCCGCTCGGATGTCTGCCATTCATTGATTTCGTCTTAACTATGGCGGCCACTTGGACTGGCATAATTAAGGGCTTATTTGAAAACTGGTTTGAGGCCTAGCCCATAGTGAAAGCGTAAGTCAGAAATTGTCTCCATACTGGAGCATAACTGAGAGTTCTTGACGGAGGAGAAATCCTCATCTACCGGGGACCCGGCGATGTAGTTGGATGCATTTATGGCGTATGTACCCGTGATGGGGGTGGCAAAAACCTAGTGGTCGTTGATTCGGCGGCTATGCATCAAGTGCACCAAGCTCAACCCTATGTGGTCCCAACTCAAGACCTACCCCATCCATCTATCACCCATTATTCTAGCAGCAAACGAGCGGGGAAACAGCAGGTAAATGGACGGGGGCATTTCTCACCATTTATTGGATCCGTTCACCACTCTACTTGCACCATCCTTTACCTCATTTACCACATTATAACTTTCTTTTCACTCCAAAAACATATTAATTACACTTTGGTTACAGGGAAGAAGGAATGACAAGAGGAACACGAAGACTATGGAGGCCCTCACTAAGAGGGTCCCCTTAAGGACCATCGCCGGAATGAAGACTCCCGCCAAGAAGAACCTATGCGAAATCCTCTACATCGAATTAAAAGTGGAACTAGTGAAACTGATCGAAGTTTCATTAAGATTCATCGCCATGTGTGACGAGACCAAGGATGTATACCAGCTCCTATCGGAAGAGGGAGCGAGAGTCCTAAAGAACACCAGTCTAGAAGCCAAAACCCCCCACAAGTGGCAGCGAACAGAAGCGTCATCTGCCGAAAAGTGAAGAGCTGGGTGGACGAACACAAACCCGAAGAACTTAAGGAGGAGATCACGAAGAGCAAACCATAAGCCCAAGTTCGTAAGATAATAAAATTTCGCGAACACACCCACGTATTCAAAATAACATTCTCCATAACAGACATGGCAAGAAAAGCAACCTAAAATGCTATACTGGTATTCAATATGAGAATACCAGGAGAAAACATCCAACAGGAGAAATTCAATAGCATACAAATGTGCTTTGTATGCTATAAACTCGAAGAGCACACATCAACGACATGCTCGGATAGGAACAAACTGTAGAGCAGAAGGACACCGGTTCGACAAATGTGAAAGCACCACGAAAAGATGTTTGAACTGCAAAGGGGAGCGTAGGACCATGACCCTGAACTGCCCCAAGCGCCCTGAAATCATCAGGAGAAAAGAAGAAGCAGAGAAGAAGAAAAAAGAAGTAACTTATGCAAACGCCGCCAAGAAGAATGCAGAGGTAAAACCCGCATTGGCACTCGCACAAATTAGCTTCACCGGAGATTTAACTGCAAAAATCTTAATCTGAATAACCCACGCAAATGTGGCAAATGCAGTGAAACCCGGCTGCTATAATCAAGTGCTTAACGCTCTCCTGAAGGCGAACAATCTACATTCAGTAATTATGCCTGAAGACCCCGAATGCTCCAAGGCATTCAAGGACTCAGTCATAAAGAACAATGGCGTCAAGTCTGGATTAAAGGAGATTATTGAAGCTCACTCATCGGAAGAAACCGAAGAAGACGAAGAAGAGGAAAAAACTGAAAGCAAGGATGGATCCTCCTCGTGGGACAACGAAGAAGGCCCCTGCACTCGTAAACGAGCTACGAAGAGAAGGTCAAAACCCCCGAGTACCCCTCCGAAAAAGGAAAACCCTGGGCCGAGTAAAACCACCCAGCCAGCCCCTAAGAAAAAGAAGACTAAGAAGAAACATAGGTAAAAATAACTCACCATGTTACGGAACGCACTGAAGATAATGAAAATCAACACCAACGGCTGGACGACGAAAATGATTCTTTACGGAAATGTATTCAGAGAAATTGATGCAGACATCATACTGATTTCAGAACACGGGATTGACACGCGTAGAGCAGAAATGAAGATCTGGAACTACGATGTGTTGATCACCAATTATTCGCAAGAGCGGTACGATGGCGCCGCTATTGCAATAAAGAAAGGGATTAAATACAAGCAGATACGGAAGCTAGAAGAATCCTACCTCGCGATTGAGGTTGAACTCGACTTAGGAAAGTTTGTTATTGCTACGGGAGATCAACCACCAAGGAGAGATGTGTTACCAATTCACACTCTCACTGTCCTATTTGGCAGAAGAGCCCCCAATATATTAATGGGGGATCTGAGCACCAGATGCCGAGAATCAGGTTACAGGACCTACAACGGTATAGGGTGAAGCCTGGACCTGATGCTGGACAGAAATATTGCCCAGCGAATAGGCCCCGACTTCCCTACCTATGTCAGAGCACGAGGTGCCACAAAGCCAGACATCTGTCTGGCGAATCGTCAACTGCCGTTCAATTACTACATGGAACCAGTCTAGATACCATGTAGTGACCATATAGGGATCCTTCTCACTATCAACAAGAACCAATATACAAGTTTTAGCTGTAGTAAGGAAGAACTACAAAAGAGCAGACTGGACACGGTACGCGCACCTTCTCGGGCCTACCACCCGCCCAACTTGGACAAAGCAATTCTCGAGAAGATTGACGAGGCACTTGATGACCTCAATAACCAACTCATCGACGCAGATAGGGCTTGTATCCCTAAATCTAAATATAGAAAAATCTCGAGCTACGAGTGGACCGAATATATGAAGGAATTATACCGTGAACTGAAGTTAATGTATGAACTCAACATCGTGCATGCATCGGTTCACTCGATGCAGAGAAGTAAATAAATCAAAGAAGAATTAAACCAGTTGATCCTCGAACAGCAGAATAGAAGATGGAAGGACGCGATCGATAGCTTTGATCATGAAACGACTCCCAAAGAATTTTGGAAAATAATCCGAAATCTCAAAGGAGAGACTGGGAAGAAGAAGCATAAGATCGAGCTACAGAAAAATGACGGAAACATCGAAACAGAAGAGTAAAATGTTAAAGAAATATTCCGAAGTTATTGGGAAAAGATCTTCAGTATAACTCAAGATGAGAACGAAGACTATGACCTAGAGTTCGAAAGCAACATCATCGACGAGCTTAACGAACAACTACACAAGACGCACCCTCACCGCCAGGTGGATAGACAGCGCGACGGAGACGCCGAGATTACGGAAGAAGAACTACTCGGCGCGCTTTGTTCATTCCAACAAAAAGCCCCAGAACAATCGGGGCTTACAAAGCTTAAATTTGAAAAGGTACCAGCCCGTGTCATCAAAGGAATGAGAAGAATATATAACGCCTGTCTGAACACAGGATACTTTCCGGATGCTTATAAAACGGCTAAGATGATCTTCTTGCCTAAGCACGAAAAGAACCAAACGTTAAAGGAGAGCTATCGGCTAATTTCGCTTCTGGAATTTAGCGGGAAGCTCTTCGAGAAGATCCTCAACAAAAGGCTGGTGTCTCACAAGGAGGATAACTCACTCTATAACCCACACCAATTCGGGTTTAGGAGGAAGCGAAGTACGGAGATCGTGATTAACGTCATCACGGAAAACCTAGCCTAAGCAAAATGGTAAAAGAGTTACGTGAACATTGTTTGTTGGGATATATCAAAGGCGTTTGATAAGGTGTGGCAACGGGGAATGCAGTACAAGATCTTACGACTGGGCCTAAGTGAAAACTTAGAAAGAACTCTCTGTGATTATGTCATGGAGAGAGCGGCGTACATCAATTTAGAGTACACGGACGGACTAAAGTTTTCGCTCACTGCGGGCCTCCCGCAGGGGTGGTGCCTGTCCTCCACTCTCTACTTAATTTACCCCGCAGGTGGCACAGCCTCTGTAAGCCCCACTTGCCCCAAAATTTAATTTGCCGATGGTTTCACCCAGATAATCACTTGTCCATGGAGGAATGCGCCTTGGCAAGCTCGAATGACAACAGCAGAAATAGAAAATCTTAACACCTACGAGGCCCGGTGGAAAATCCGTACCAACCAGGAAAAGTTCAAAGTAGTCCCCATAGGCAGGAGACTACGTTATGACGTAAGGGTGGGGAATATACGATATCCCTACACAACTAAATGCAATGTACTCGGAATGAAGATTACCTCATCCTGGTACAAGAATCACGTTCAAGAACGAATCACCAAGGCCACTGCTGCAGTCAAGACTTTATATAGGTTCAGAAATCTTCGCAAAAGCAACAAGAAAAAGATCTACACTGCACTAGTAAGATCAACGTTGCTATACCCCGCTTCCGCCCTCTCGTGTGTCTCAAAGACACAGAAGAGGAGACTACAAGTGATGCAGAATAAATGCGCGTACCTAGTTACAGGTACACGCAGAATAGAAAGAAGAAACAAGAAGAGCTGCGGCGGGAGGCGGGGTTAAGTCCCATTAACGTTCTCATTGAAGAACGGACAAGGAATATGCTGGAAAAGGTCAATCATGAATTGGACGAGGAAATCGTCCAAATGATTGACCAGAATAAAAGAGCAATATGTCGCGCCAGATTTCCAAGCTCCGCCGGGGTTTTAGCTGGCGGAGCAGAAGTGCCGTTCTACGCACAATGATAAAGACGTTTTTTACCCCAAACCAAGATAAGCTAACCTAACCGTGAAACCTCACCGATTTTAACAAACCTCACTGATTTGGACAAAACTCACCGATGAAGACACAAACTTACCGATGAAGACAAAAATCTACCGATGAAGACTGAAACTCACCGAACAAGACATCTAAGAAGAAACGATATGCACAAACTACACACATTACAAAATATACGAAAAAACAAAAACACTAAGCAAACATTAAAAGTAATTATGAATGCAATTAGCAACACAACAGCAAATGCGCACATCATAACCAAAGACATTAACTTATTTGAAGACAAATTGCTTGAACGCCATATTATATATATTTATATATGTAAACAAAAGGAAAAACAACAATGGAACTACAAAAAAAAAAGCGATAGGCCTGCCTGATCACCATGCTCTAGCATCACTTTGCACCCTTCCACACTTCTTTCTCTTTTCACCAGTGGTCTACTTTTCGCTGTCTGTCCGCACACCCTCTCTCTATCCCCTCACCTACATATACCCTTACACCATGCCCCAAAAAAGTTAGCATGATTATTCAAGAAGAAAAGTTATCATTATTCTTCGCCATTTCAAGGCTTATTCCAGCTATTTACCTAGGAATAAAGAATGCAGCTATAAATATATTTTCCTTTATCTTAAGAAAGCTCGCTGATCAAATAACCCGGCCTACGAAACTGCAAGAGAGAGAATTTGTTACCGTGACCCTATAGTGTAACCAGCCAAGTCGGAGAGAATTAAGGCTAAATCTGGAGAGGTTATCGGAATGGGAGCGAATAGAAGATAAAATAGGAAGAAGATGAATTTAAATTTGGAGAGGTTTTGACAAACCATATATAAGGGTAAAGGGTTGGTTAATTTGTTTGAAGCGTTGGAGGAACTGTATCTTTTTAAGAGTTTCATCAGATTTTTTTAATGAAATCGCTTTATTACTTAAAAGGTTTGAATAAAATTTCTGATAGGTCAATCTTGTGACTTTTCGGAAAATTATGTTTTTTATAGGAAAAGTATTTCATCATTATATACCAAATCATGACATTTGGCCCAAATCTCGGGAACACGAGTTAATCTATGGACCATATTCAATGCAACAGTAAAACACGTCCATTTAGGTTGTTAACAAACAATCAATAATGATGAGTGTGAGAAAGAAAAGCACACAAAACATTGGGCCATAACACTGGGCCAATTCCCTGGGCTTTTCAGATAATAGAGTTTTAGATTTTATATAAAGCGAGACAATAATGAATTCTAAAAAATATTAATCACATACAAAGCAGTAAAAAAGGTGTAATTGTGAACAGCTTTAATTATCCTATTAACGAGGTAAAATTTTACGAGCTTTGGGAATTCAATTATTGGCAAATTTGAGCAAACCCATTTTTGCTCTTCTGCGAATTATCCCTCAATATAGACGCCAGGGAGGCGTTTGTGAAGTAAAGACATCACTTCTTTTATACTTCAAATCTATCAATAAATTTGATCGAACTCTCAGTTTGCTATTGAGGATCTCTTACATAAAAAAATGAATCTTTGGTGATCTTGTAACGTCGAGTTCGGAGCTTCGAAACCATAATTTGATCTTTGTTGCAAAATGAAGAATTTAGGATTAAAATTTCTAATTTAATCCTTATGAACCCTTGACGGTAGAACCTACTGAAGAATGCCAGTGTGGCGTGATCGACCTTACAGTGTTGACATTTGAAATGATGTGCGCTCACCAAGCCTCAATTCCCCTAGAAGTATCTGCCGCTAGATTTCTTCTACACATTTTCTCTTGACTCAAGCTTCACCATTTTTTATACAAACCTTTCTTTATTTTTCCCCTGCGGGAGTCTCCCGCGTTGATCCTTCGTAAAAATATAGTTTGAAGGATTAATTTTAACTAATTTATCTGTTAAATCTTCCAAACACTCCAGATATGCACTTCCTCAAATAAGTTCACCTAGCTCTGATTTTATCCCTTCCCTTATTATCTTTTTATCATTATTATACTGATTCTAATTTTTTTTCTGACATCAATGTTTCCCAGAGGCAAACATTATATTATTTTTATGCTCTTTCACACTTACATTCCTTCCACTTTCAGGTGAATTTGTAAACTGTTTCGAAGAAGTTGCAGTCGAGAAAGGAAAGTTAAAAGCTTATTCCTAGTTCAACATGTATAGATTCCCTTCCCCTTTCTCCCATCGACGACATAGCAGCTTCCTTCAAACTTTGCATGAATCATCCACAACTGGTTTTTTCTCTTCTTTTCAAGAACGAGCGAAAGTTTCGGCGAGCATCGCATTCCGTGCACTTCGAGTACCCACATCTTTCGATTTAAAGTTAGTTCGCGCATAATTTATTTTTCACTCCCTTTAGCACTTTAGGAATTTGGTTTCTGAAGCATTTTAATGCAGATGCCTTTGTTGGTTTAGGCTATTTTTATGAATATAATTACCCCCCAGAATCCATGCATTGCCTAGTTTTATCCAATCACCGTATAGATTCCTTCTAGCGGAGATAGTTGCCATCACCATCAAAAACAACCTGAATAAGTACTTTGCCTTCTTCATAAATTTTGTAAGATTTCAATCCCTTAAAAAGATGGAGTGCAGGAACTTTCTAATATAATTTGCTATACTGACTTATTTTTCGCTAATTATCATAATCTTAGCTCATCTGGAAAGTTTGTGGCGTTTAAAAAATAATATATATATATATAATATATATATATATATATATATATATATATATATATATATATATATATATATATATATATATATATATATATATATATATAATTGGACGCAAATGAGTAAATGAGACAAGAAACCGGAGTTTTTGAAATGCAAGAGGGAGGGACACTAGAACAATCCAGGATTAAAGGGAGCAGAGGGCGACACAGTGAAGGCGATCCTTTACGGAGAAGATAGAAATAACGCCAGAGGAAAAAAGTTTTTTAAAATTCCTGGCCAGGACTCGAACCCGGGTCTGATGATTGCCGGTAAGATGCTTTACCGCTAACCTCTTTCTTTGTAAGTGACATGGACAATGAGCCTTTAAATTATGAGCGGGTAAGAGGATGTGGTATAATAATTCCTGAGAGGTTCCTAGCTTAGCAAAATACTAAGTTTGATGGGGCAACGCTTTGGGTGTTACACTGCGCCCACTGGTGCACTAATCTTCTCTCCTGCCCAGCCACCGACCGCCTCGGGCCAGAGCCAGCGCCAGCCCCAGTCCCTAACCTTGCATGAGGCGCCCAAGTGAGTGCGCAAGAGGCAAGAGCCACCCAGATGGTCCACCTCACACCGACACACAAGCTGCTAGAGTTGCTGAGAACAGCACCCCCTCCGCGCTGATCGCCGCCAGCGCCCAGCCGGGCGACGGGTGGTGAGGACCGCCGCCACCCACTAGCAGGAGACAAGCCACGCGCGGGACACCCCGCCGCGCCTTGCTGCGCGCCGATACCGGCGGGCTCCCCGCTTTGTGTAATGCTTATATTATGTATTTATATGTATTTCTATATTATTATATCATATATCGCTTTTACACAATATACCTATACAAAAAAATGCTTAAGGATAAATTGTCTGATCAAAAAATGCCATCTAAGGACTTTCCAAGTTGCTTGTGAATAAAGAATATTGAATCCAGCACCAAAGTTTCGTTTAACTTTGAGGAAATCTCTGATTACCTTTACCCAGCCTACAATCATACAATCAAGCAAAAAGAGAGCTTTCTACTATTTTTGAGTCAGTGCCTTGTGACTACCAGGCACTCCCAGCAGAAGCAAACACTAAAATCTAAAAACCATTTGGCTACCCCAAGAGTGGTACCAAAACTCGATGAAATTTCACCCTTCGTAATCGCGCCACTACATAAAAGCTTACACAGCCTAGCCACATATATATTTAAACTTCTTTCATTGAGTGGTCCCTTATATTGTCGTTCACATATTTCTTCGCATTTTTTTAATCAGTGGTAAATTTACTACTTCAAAAAATAGTTTTCCAGGTGGTAATGCGGGGAAATGTTGTCCTATGTGAGCATTGGTGGTGAAATAGATGCAATTGTGTTGAGCAGGGCCTAAAAGATTGTCTACTGTCGTATAGTTAGGGGTTTCAGTATGATAGAGATTCTCTTCTGTGGATACTTCATGTGCTGTAACATTGTGAAATGGTGATATTAGGAGGTAAGGTGATAGTAGTGTAGTGCAGTGCACGAGTAGCATTATGATAATAGGTTGATAGATGTGCCTCTTTGTTAACAGCTCTGCGCACAGTTATTGTTATGATAGAAGAAGCGATGAATCACTGTCTCTTTATATCATTTTGTGCTATCATACGCAAGTGTGGTAGCACTTAAGGTTCAGATTACCTGCACCTGTTTCCAAGCTACACCAAAAAATCATTTTTTTAATATATATCAAGGCAATGATATTAATGACAAATTTGAGAACACGGAGTTGATTTTTTCATCTACATACCTGTCAGATGCATTCACACACATAAATTAGTGGAACATCTCCATCCAAGGAAGAATGATGAACATGATAACTGCCAAAGAGAAGTTATCTGCTTTTACTCAGAAACTTCCAATTTGGCCGAACCTATGCCCTTGTTTTCCCCTTTGCCACAACTTTAGTTTACCCAAATCCTTTAGAATCTCCTACATCAAGGTACTCCTGCCGACAAAGATGTGACTGTCTTAATATTAAACCCGTATCATCTAATACAAAACTTTGTTCCGTAATAGAATTGCGAAAATTTACAAAAAAACCGTTCCTCCAGGTTACATAATGTATGGATTTCTGCAGATTTCAACAAAAAATTCTGCCATTTCCCTCAAGGCAAAAGGGCCTTTCTATAATAAATCTGGGAGGCAAACGAAGAAAGCAAACTATATGAGAGTAATTTTCCTATATGCAGACCTCAATATTTATTATTTATTTTATACATGATTTACAATTGATCCAAACTGAATTATATATTGCAAATTATCGAGTTTTATACTTACACTAGGGGATTCTTAAAAGAGGGAGAGAGCACGATTCAAATCTTAAATTATTTTAGCTTAGGCAAACAATGAGGCCAAATATTAGTAAGAGCTCTAACGACCGCTCCCCGAAGTAGTGGTACTTGATTTTCTTCAAAATAAGGTTAATAGACAACTGTAGTATCTTATATTGTAAGCATTGGCGCCATACCTCATAAATGTTTTTCCATCTCTAAGAACAATGTTTATTTATTCTCTTTCCGTTCAATGTTGGGAGTTTTCTTCGTGATGACAGCAAGAGTTCTGTCAGTGCTGCCTTGACGGCACAAACCGTATTGCTGGTTGTTTTGATGTTTGTTGCCATCTAGGTATGAATGACTACGGTTGGCAAAGATCTATTTAAATAATTTTTCAGGAAATTTCAGACGAGACATGAGACAGATTTTCACGTCACTCAGGTGGACTTCCCACTTTGGATATCAAGATAATTTCTTTAAAACTTACATTCATCTACTAAATAAATAACCAGCATTCAAAGTTACATTGATAAAATTTAAGAAAACCTCAAAGGTTAAACTGCAGCTTTAACAAAGTTTGCACTATTCATGCCTAAATATTTGACGGGAGGTCTTCAGGGTCTCAGTGAGTTTGATAGATGAAACTCTCCTTTCCTATTGAATCATTGCAGGATCTTGTGATAAGTTGCTAAATACATCTATTCTATTGATGGTGTTATGTAATTTACCCACTATTTCATTCCTCAAATTAGATGTTCATATATATATTTTCCATTGTTGAAATTTAGAAAGCTTTAGACCAATGACAATCTTGAAGCCTTTGACCGTAGTTTTTTTGTATCTTAACTGTTACCAAAGTGTTTTGGGACCGTCTCCCAGGTTAGCTGTTAAAATAGTATATAAAAACTTTCTTTGTTACTGTAATATCTGATCTTTCCCGTAGGTGCGTATTTCTCCAAGGAGCCCCAAAATTTCATTGCATTAGTTATAGCAACAAATTTGGTTAAATATAATTTACTTATGGATTTATTCACTTGCCGGCCTCCTTACCTCTCTTCTCCGAGGCGAGAGGCCCTTAGGAAGCAGGAAAGATTGTTTAGGATGTTGTTTATTGGTAGTGAGTTCAAGTATTTTTGAGTGATGGTGGTACTATGGATGTATTTGATTGAGTTGTGATTTGGTGTGGAGGAGGGAGGCTATTGTAGGGGTCTTAGAAGTAATGTGTAGGTCTATTCTGATTAATAAGAAACTTTTAGCATGTCATTGTGGCGTGCTGCATGTTTATCCTGCGTTTGTTTTAACTGTCTTGTTTTGAGTGGTTTAGGGTGTGTTTGTGTGAGATTTGGCTGTGATTAAGTGGCATGCTGGTGCTGCGTAGTTGTGCGGGGTGCGGATTTATCGTGTAAATAGAGTAGTGGGAGGTTGTTTCTGTTGTCAAAATGTAATGTTTGATTGTGCTTTGAGGGAGTTGATTTTCTTTGTAATGTTTGTTGCGTGAGTTTTGTAATTCCATATGCCTGTCTAGTCTAAGTCTTAGATAAGTGAGTTTTTTTGTTTAGCGGCAGGTGTTTTCTAATTAGTCTGATTTGAGGGTGTTTTTTCGATTCGTGACATTTGGGTTTAAAATGCGTTACTGTTGAATGGTTGCTGAGGGAGTCAGTCATGCGGTTTCTCTGAGACAGTATTCTTCTGTGTATATAAAGTTTGAAGTATACTGCTCGTTCTTTTCCTTTAGGGGTGTTTTGCTGTGAGCGAGATAACGTCTTCTTCGTAGGTGTAGGTGCTGATTAATGGGGATTGTGCATGTGATATATCAAGTCTGAATCGATGTAATTACGAGATGCAAATATATCAATAGTCAAGAAAGTGGCAGGAAGAAATTTATATATTTACATGGGGCGTGACAGTAGATGGGCATGCTTGATAGACTTGTGATTTTTAGTAGTTTAGAGTATAATTCTTCACAGATGACTTTTCAGGTTTAGTGACAAATCCACCAAAACATTCAGTTGAGTTAGGAAATTTCGATCAATTCTCATTTTTTATGTTCTAGTTCAAATGTAGCTTAAGGTTTTTCCAGCTAGTTGCGCCGAGGTGGTTGATAATAATTTATGCACAACAAAACGATTCTTACACCGCTGAAGGTACCTGGATTCGAGGCCTCGTTCTATATGTATAAAGACTGAACCAACAAAGCATTCTGTGGTATGATTTAAAGATTGAATATCGTATCCAGGGAAAATTTCCATTTCTTAGAGATATGCAATACTAGGTAATAAGAAATAGATATTACTCTTTTGTTCACACTCACAAACATTCACATAGTAGATTATAAAATGATATAAAAAGTTATCATTAAAAATAAATCAGTGAATTTAGTGTGTACAACATATTGAATTTTTTATCCGTGTTTTAAACGATGTATGCAATGTAGAGATATGTAACCAACCTATGTGTTTTATGCTTTGTAAAAGTGTGTAGAAGGCATCACAGTTCATTACAACTTTTCTCTTGTAGGAGAGCATCTTTGATCTTAAATTTATGTACGATGTCGTGATAATCCTATTTATAGATCATTGTCTATAATGAATGTGTTCTTTGTCCGGTATTGGATACATCAATGCTATGTATTAGAGGTAAATTTATTCAGTTATAGTCACGTTAAGGCTCGCGTTTTTATTATGGTGCCTGGAAACACGTGTTATGGCAGCTTCTGATGCCAAAGGAGCTTGTAGAAAGAAAAACTGGCTGGGCTTGAATGCCCAGTACCTTTCCAGTGGGTGGATATATTGAGTACCACATCTGAGACAGACGCAATTCTGGCATGTTTGTTATTCATATCAATATTCTGAGCAAAATTCCTTATTCCACCTTGCAAAGATTTCGCTAACTTTCTTCATCGCGATAGCAACGAAAGCATATTTTCACGTTAAAGAATTGTTAATACTCAATTTGGTCGAGAAGTTTTGTAAGTTAGAAGAAGAAAATCCCGTTTTCTGTGGTTTACTGCTTCATTAAATCTTCCCTGAAGACCACAATAAAACCATTCCGATAGGTTTGTGATTTAAGGGTTTCCATAACTTAAGCCGAGATGTGCATTTAATCTTATTCTTGATATCCTCTAGTGAGAGATATCTAACCATGGATCTTAGCTCCACCAGATAATACTTCTTCGACTGAAGACTTTATGGGGTACTATTGAAGGTAACTGAAGGAATTAAGTGTAGCAAATAATCACATATCCGGTGGAAATTTCAATTAACGGACGGATGAGCGTTTATTTTCTATAAATGGAATGAAAATATTTTTCCCCCATCAGGCTTTGCTTGATCGTAAATTATTCAGAGAGGAACTCTTTTGCTTTCTTCAATGCTTAGGCTAGTTCCTAGATGCGACAAGCCAAACCTGAAAAGTTTGAGTGAGAAGAGTAAAAAGTAAATAAGTGGATACCTTCTTACCTCATAATTATATATTTGGACAAAGCTTCAGACTGGTCCTTCTCAGTGGTAAGTTCCCTCCTTGAGATCCAAGGAATCCCCATGGTAGTAAAGTATATTGAATTCCCCCAAGATACTCCGTTTGAGTGTTATATAAAGGGGGGCCTTACACTTCACCAGTCAGAATCATTCAAGAGTGATTTATGGGGCTAAAAATAAACATGTAGTTAGGGAGTGTTTTTATAGGGAACTATAGAGAACTAGGCAATTGTTAGGACAAAAGCGACAAAAAAATGAGGGGTAAGTCGCTCGCAAACAAGGAAATTTAGGATAAATGGAACCAATAAAAATGGTCAAATAACATATCTATGGCTAAATCGAGGAAGAGAGGAAAGAGAAATACTGGACTGTAGACATGATTTATTCAGCGCGATGGAAATCCCATGGATATAGTATCAATATACTAAACCGATCTGCAATCTTATGTCCCGGTATTAGTGTTGTCAAACTTATGTTTTCACCAAAAGGAACACAAAAAACTTAAACATCACCTGCATGGAGGCAAAGGTTCTGCTACAAATAATTGCATAGAGAGGTGTTACTTTTGAATAAACCGAGCAATGGATAGATGACATATCACCTAAAGAAATTGAAAGACATTTAAAGAAAATCATCATACTCTCACAATTCAGTGTCTACTCAAATCTAAAAAAACTATACAAATGTGTTTAAACAAGCCTGCTTCAATAAGAAAATTGGCATAATTGGCATACAAATGGCTTCTGGTTTACAACATGCGGATATCATCTACGAAAAATATTGAAGGGGACAAATTATTAATATTTAGTTTTAGAAATTGGAAAAACACACTGCCGTGATGTGACACACTAAAAACATTAATTGTCTATGTCGTAGAATTCCCCCTCTCCCTTTTTCTTCTATTCTATGAGTGCTAAGAGTGTCTAATATATATTGATATCTGAATATCTTAACGAACAGAGCCGTTCCGATACACGTAAGGATATAAGAGAAACGCAAAATACTCCCAAAATAAACTTATATTTTAACTTTAACCATTGCATACATAACATTTAAACATTAACTACAGCAATAATATTATCATAAACAAGAATTAATTAAATTAGTTTACCCACAAAAATTGGTTAATTTCTCTACACACAACAATACTATAAGAATTAGGCTTACGGACTCATCTGGAGTTTAAAGGGCCTCAGAAATGTTATTAACTCACGACGCGTGCCGTCCGTCCAGATGTAGCTGGGCGAAATCACACGGTTGTTTTGGCGAGGGTGGCAGCTGGGGGGTCCACACGTTCTTCCGGGGGAAGGGGTCTTCAAGGACGAGAACAAATACGGTGCTTTTTGCAACACCTAGGCAGTCGTAGTCTCTCTGGCGAGAGTGAGTCGAACTTGGTTCTTAAATCAAGTTAACTTGTAGTGCGGTGTGACCACGGAGTAACGAGCTCGAGGGGGAACTTTTCTCGTTCGTTACTTATTTCCTTATGGATGAGGACTGAACTCAGGAGGGGTCTTCTTCAAGGGCGAGGATCGCTGAGATGGGGTATCTCTGACGAGAACAAGTTTCTTAAAGTTCAGTTTGGTAACCAAGGAACTAGCTGGAGGATGAGCTTCTTCATAGTTCGAGTCTTCTTCAAGGGCGAGTATAACGGAAGGGGATTTCTCTGGCGAGAATAATTTGAACTTGGTTCCTTACTAAATTAACTTAGGAGTTTGGTGTGGCCACCGAGTAACGGGCTCGAGTGGAAGCCTTTACCTTCTTCTTTTCTTAATTCCTCAAGGATGAGGAATACCCCTGGTGTTTAAGGTGCACCAGGATATGAGGAGTCTCTCTGGCGAGAGTAAGTTGAACTTACCAAAGTTAACTTATCGTTTGGTTTGATAACCTGGGACTAAGCTCGAGGATGAGCTTCTTTTTAGCCCCTTAAGGTAGGTAGCCCTGCCTCTCTTGCAGGGTACTTCTTGGTCTGGCGAGCCAAGTACACTACTTCTCCAGTCTCGGTAGTTCGGTTTGATCCGAAGACTTCGTCACCTAGAGACTGACGTATACTACCCCGATTTTCCTCAGAGTTCCTCATTTATACCTCGTCACCCCACTGGGGGAGTGGTAAGGGGGGAAAGGGCTTGAGGACGGCCCCAGGAGAGTTCGTTTGGCCAACGGTTTTTCCCACAAAGTCTGACATTGCCTTCTCGTTAGCCTTCGAGCTTGGGAGAAACACGTCTCCAATTTCTTATTTGACGTGAAACTTGATCTCACTCTCCTGGGGGAGATCTTACATTTTGACCTTTAGGGTCTTTCATGGCACCGAGTTGTGCCACGCTGCGGTTATACTTTTGACTCACTGATGCTTGGGCTGGAGGATGTCTTTGCGGTAACCGCCTTGGGACTGCATCACGAGTGAACGGGGAGGGGGGGGGGGAAGGAACGATTCCCCTACAGTCTAAAAAAAATATGTTTTAAATACGAGGCAACGCACTAAATATTGATCATTCCTACCATAAGCGGAAAGAGATCATTTTAAGAAAAGGAAATGGAAAAAGAGAACTGATAAAGAAAATAAAACTATGAAAGATGATAATACGAAATCAATTTCTATTTTAATAAAGTAATTAAATTATCAGTAGAAAAAACATTAAAATAAGTTATAGATATAATTAGTATTTTGTATGTATGCCTATATTCTCAATAGTATTATATCTCGTTGCAGGAAGGAATCAGGTGCTGAGATTCTTGTGCAGCAATCTTGTTTAATTCATCTTGATAAATTTCCCAGAGTTCTTGAGCTGTTTTCGGATCTAGACTTCTGTCTGAGTGTCTTTAATAAAATGTTTTCATTAAGATTCACTTTAGGACCCTTTGCCTGCCACTTCATAACAGTGATGTGCTCGTCAAGGTTTACAGCGAATATACCGTGTGGAAAGGGGCATTATATTGTCGAAGAGATCACTTGGACATTTGTACATTCACTGTGCCCGTAAGCGCTCAAGTTTCCTAGTGACACTTCTTCCTCCAAATTATATATATTTTTATGGTTAAAATGAGAGACAATCGTTTTCCAGCCATAAGATCACTCAGACTGTAACAAATACGAAAAAGCAATCTAAAATGCACAAAAGCTTTACTGGATGAGTTGAACGAAAAAGAACATATAATAAGAACTCAAGTAAATAGAAGGTTTACTTAAAACAAGCATCTATAATTGTCGTAGTTTGCAGGCCAGGATAAACTCTGCCTTCCTCACTTTATTTTAAGATTGGAATATCTCACATCACCTAGGCTGGACGCAGACAAACTAGTGTCAACTGCAAAACTTCGATTCGTTAATCCATTTTAGGTTTCCATTGCTCTATCACTCTTATTCCGTCACCCTGGTTCCATCGGCTTAATTGAACCATGAGGCCGTAAAGGTTGGAGATCTTACAGAGAGGTATTTCAGGGATGGCGCCTACTTTCTTCCTCTCTTCACTAGAAGGGAAAGAGATAGACAGGAGAAACCTTCAAAGCTGCTCTATCACAAGGAGTGTGAGATAAATGAAACTGTAAAATCAGAGTTTGCTTATCAATCACGGAAAAAATAGAAAACAGAAAAGCAATAGGAAATAAAGAAAATAATATTTCATTTTCTTAACAGTAAAAACAAGCAAAGCTGGGCAAGGTACAACGAGGAATTGTGATTAATCGTAGGGCATTTCTACTTATTATCTTGGACTGATATTTTCGGCGTTAAGATTCTGTAGTAGGACTTTATGGTAAGTCAGGAATTTACTTTGAAGATACTAAAATATAAAATAAAAGCATTGGCTAAATTTAACAATCTTCCTTTTTCTACTCTCATTACGTTGGAAAATAAACTTATGCTCGCATTAATCAGCTGACTTAGAAATTGTGTGCTACATTTTGGAAAAAGACATGTTTTCGGCAAAGGCAATTGAGTTACACGCTCAGAAATGCTCTCCTTCCGATCCTGGTGACAACAATGAAACTATAGCTTTTGGATCCGCAGATTTGTACATATTCAGGGCCACCGTAGAGATCTGTATAAATTAAAAAATAATAATAAATATAACTTTGTTTGATCATGTTATCTTTGAATTATGCCAATATTTTTCAAGTATTATGTTGTAGTAATATGGCATGATTTATATATAATATGTGATTGGATGGATTGGAAGTAGTTAGACACATACACGAAGGAAACCTTCTGCTAAACGGAAGTGCAATAAATTCTGCTATATCTGTTGCAAAATCACAATGCAAGATTAAAAATCAAAGATAACAAGCAATTTTGTAAATAAAATTTATGATTACTATTTTGGTATAGAAATTAGAGTCCAAGACGAACACTTTGCTTCTGATATTTCTAGCAAAATTGATGTGGAAGTTTGCTACAATAAATCAAACAAACTGCCTCTATTTTTCTGTCCCATTTTTGTTACTAGATGGAAAATATCACATTTCTAACGATTTTTCCTCTGTGATTAAACAAAGCGTTAAGATTTTATGTTATTATGAATCTATCAGTTGTGAAACTCCTTTGTTTGATATGTTAATCGTTTACATAATAAAGATGTCATCTGCCTTTATAAAGTCATTGCAAGTTTTTTGGATTAGATTATATCTAACTGAATAGTGATTTTCCTTTACTCTCTAAGCAAATACCAGAAGGCTACTATTTAATCAATGGTAACTATGTTGAGTCCATAAACTGGACCACTCTGTGGAAATTGCGCAGAGATCAAACAAGAAAAATCTGCTTACTCCATAGAAGTAGGCGCATGACAACTGGATAATATGTTTGAGACTATAATGTATGTTTGTGTATTGAAAGCATTTTCGCTTATGCTTATCGTTATTTGTTTATTTATTCCGTATCTTCATTTGGTAGGATAATCAAAACTGAAAACAAAAATATTTATTGAACCATGTATTTTTAATGTCCTAACTATTGTGGTGGGATTACAAGGTGGCTACACCAAAAACACTTATTTCCTTGTATTGATGGGAGAGTATAGCAGAGAAGCAGCACTCCCAATAGGCCAAATTCCCAGTAAGTCAAACCCTTATCACAGAAAAACATTCTAATTCAACTAGAGAACCTAAAACTTTGAGACTATTTTCATTTTTTTAGAATCATCAACAAAGAAACCATAATATTACTTTATGATAAGGAGGTTTCCATGTCTCAACGAGAAAAAAAATAATGCAGGTATTTACAGGGGGTGGTCAATAAGTTTTGCGAATTGGTAGGGCAAACAGAGGAAGGGAAATGGCTGTTTGTGGGGGTGTTAGGACAAGTTATGAAAAGTCAGGACCTGCAGCCGCACGCTCCTGCCTCGTCTCTTTAAGAAGCAGTAACTGATCGAAGATCGTCAGTCACAAATATTTCAACAATGCAGAAGGTTAAGCACCTCACAGTAATTCAACTTTTGAGCGATGAAGGCAAGAATGCAAAAGAGATCCATGAACGCATGGTTGCTGTATACACCGATACCGCCCCTTCCTATATCTCTTGGCCTGTACCCTGTTGGTATTAGTTAAATTAATGCCATGGATAATTGTGTATGTACACTTGGGTTCATTGGCGAGAACATCCTGGTACTTATCTATAAGTTCCTAAAGCTGGGATTGTTGATCCCAGTTGAGTATTCCGACCTTAGGGCTGTTAGTTAAAGGAGGGTTGAGGGTACCATCTAGTTTCAAGGGAAGCTGCAAAAAATTAATGTCTTCTTCTTTAATGACAGCCATTTTCTCTTCTCCATGAGCGGTAGGCTGTTACAGGGTAGAAGTTTCGTTAAGCATTTCCACTTGATGCACATGCGCCATGCGGTGATACATTTTTAACATATTAGCATAATAAAGCTTGAGTCGTACAGGAATGTCAATAAGATAATCTACCTTACCGCCTCTCCAGTACCTTATAGGGTCCATTCCATGCAACGATCAGTTTACTGAAATCACTAGGTAGGAGTACCAGCGCTTCATCACCAGGCTTGAATTGGCAGTCTTGGAACTTAAGATCGAAGTAAGTCTTGTACTTGGAACTGCTTATGTCATCGTGTTGGACAGCAATCTAAGAACACTCGGCCAGCTTCTGCAGAAGTTTGATGATGTACTGAAAACTGATACTTTCGTCTTCCTGGGTGGTGCGATCTTCTCACGTATCTCCCAGAAAAGGGGGGGAGGCCTCTGAATGAACTACTATACAGTAGTTCAAAGGCATAAATTCCAGTCCGGTCGTTGGGAAGTTCTATTAGGGTAAACAACGCCCTCCCTAAAAGAAATAGGTCCACAGGGAGGTGCTTAGATACCTACAAGGGTATAATAATACAATGAATGATTCAAATGTATTAAATAAATACAGTGCATTAAAGGGTAACAAAAAATCCAACGCGTTAAGTGAATATTGTACGAAAAAGCGTCACATCAAATGCAAACGTATCAAATAAATACAGTGCATAAACAGGTACATTAAATATGTCAGAATTAAACCATCAACGTCAAAACGTCGTTACAAAATAAGCACTGCTCCTCCGGACAATCGTTACAGGAACGGAATATACCCCCCGTCTTATGTCCTTTATAAATAGCTTTAGGTCTCGATAACGAGAACCTAAGGATGGGGCGTAAGATAAAAAGAAATACTTCGAATACCTGTCACGGAGGTAGTGACACCATACACGGATGGCGGTTGTCCTGGAAACGGAGAGAGGCGTACCTAGCCCGAGCGTATTACGACTTCCTGGTGAGACCAAAAGAGACGAGAAAATAGGGAAATAGCGGCATATGCTGGCGAGGGTCTGTAGGTAGCAGCAGGTGTCCTCACTGTATGAGGAAATTCAGCCGGCTTTCAGTTCGTCGAACCGTGCTCCAGTCTCTACGGTATAAACTAGGTAGTAGGTTGTCGAATCAAGCTTCCGAGGAGTTACGACGTAAGTTACAAATGGATCGTAAAACACGTGGTACGTTATCCTTACAGTGTACGTGGAAAAAGCTAAGATCTAGATATAGTGTAAGCTTAAGGAAACCTAAAATGGAGCTGGGCGGGTCATGCGATAAGATTCCAAGGCGATAGATGGACCAGAAAAATTATCGATTGGACACAACTTGAAAATAAGACCAAAGAAATTTGGAGATATGGTCTTCAGAATATTCTAAAAGATTGGAACCAATTTGAAAGTTCATCTTTGATAAGGAAAATGCTTTGCCTCCTGCTCATGGACTTTTGTGAGGGATCCTTTGCGTTGAAAATTACCTTTGCCTAAGAGCTACGAATGGGACTTGTTAAAGTGATGTCTCATTGAATATAATTTTAAGTCCTTCTGGAGTGTGATATTGAAGGCACTGAACGAAGGATTCTCGAACTGAGGGCTCACACTATCCTCTAGTCTGTACTTTAATTTCCTGAAAAGGTCCTCAGGAAAAAAGGTATATATTTTGAGCTGTAGATGGGGTAAACTTTTCCAAAATAGCGGCCCAATGGTTTAAGGAATCATTTAGATGGAGTCGTTTGGGAGGCACGAAATTCAATCAATTACTGCGTGTGGCAGTACTCGACAGTGATTTAATTTTTTGAGTGTCACTAGTTACTTTTTCCAAGGAGAAGAGTTTCTCGATTTGGGTAAACCGCGAGTTAAGCGAGGCAGCCTGAAACTCGGCTTAGGAAATATATCGTGTTGTGTTTACTGTTGTGGGATATTATTGTCGTCCTTAGTTATTGAAATGTGATTCTGTCGAGTTGTTTTTGCTACCCAAAATTCTGTGTTATGGAAGTCGATGGTCACTTTGTAGTTTAAAGGGAGCTAATGTTATGAAGAGTAAGCTGAATTTGTGAGCTTTTGTAACACTAAGTGTTTTACATGTTCTCTGCTATGTAGTCAATCGATCTTCCTTTTTTACACGCAGGTTAAGAATCTTTGCAACAAATCTTTAAAACGAATTATAAATATGGACACTTGATGAATAATTTAGTAGTATAGCCCTGACGATTTCACCAGTTTATGAATTTCAGTTCTAATCAAGGAAAAATGAATAATGAATTCTGGTAGGAGGTTGAGCTTAAGGCCAGTATGGAACATCAATCGAAAATGAGACGATAATTTATAAAGATTATACGCGTGTATAGTTTGGCACTTTATGGTGAAAAGATATTAACAAAATGATTATTCAACCAAGGAAACGTAGTTAGAATTGCGCCAGTGAATTGATAGCCAAGGCTTAGTGACGTCATGATAAGAGAAAATATATAACAAAGGAGATTTTTATGGTCTTGCAATGTGAACGCTTTGCAGGAGTGATCTGCCCTAGAGGTTTTCTCTGGAAGCGAGAAGCTCTGGTGATTGCATAAATATCCCAATGCCGGAAGTTTGAGTGACAAATCAACTCACTCTCAGTAAAGCAAAAAGGAAAAGGTAAGGGGAGGAGTCGTAAGAATAGATCTAATAGAAAGAGTAGAAGAAATGCCAAAGAAATTAGTATAATTTTTAAATAATATTTCTCTATTCTTTTCTTAAATATAACTACTGTAATGATTTCAACGAAATTCATTATCATGTTTTTCTATACCTGTTTTTTATGTAAGAAAAGAAATTCTGTGCTTTCGCACAGAATTATCTAAATTAAATATTAACTAATAGCTTATCTTAGTGTTGATTTACCCCGTTAATAACCAAGATTCATCTTACTCATCGTAACTCTTCCTTTTCTTCATCCTCAATTGATATATTGCATTTTAACGTTTATCCTCACATTTTTACCATAATCTTAGTTCTACCTCATGAATTACACCGGTTTCTTTTCCCTTTCCGTTATTAAAAACATTTAGTCCGGAAGACTAATGGTTACATTTACCGGTAGGGAAGAATTGATGATCTTGCGATGGCATTTTTGAGACATTGCGACATAAAAAAAGATACTAACCTATTTATATAAGATTATTTAATTTAAAAGTTCTATCCTGGCATAACCAACCGATTCCCTGTAGTATACTTGTTTTCATGGTATTAAGTCGTAAGGGAAAGACCTTTCATCTGTCTACATAAAAGAAAATGAGGTTGGAATATGGAAAGGTTATGACACTTCCTGAAATGTTTGATGAATTATTCCCTTGCCCAAACCAAATTTTAATTCATAAATTACCATTACAGGTTTAGAAACCTTCATAATTTTCAATATTTTTCATTTTGACTTCTACTTATCTACCCTTTTATCTTTATCCCTTTATCCTTCGACTCAACCCTATCACATACAATGTCTGTTCACAGATTATTAGGTATACCGTTTAGCCAAGTGGAAATACTGCTTCGGATTACAGCAAAGTTAGGCCACATTGGGAATAATAATTTGTGTGGAGATAATAATTGGGTATAATAATTTATCGATTGAATTGCCGATGACGGACACCTTCACAGCCGCTGCCAATGCACCTATTTTAAATATCCCACTATGTTTTCCAGGCCTATATAGACCCAATAAGAGGTGAAAGAGGGCATTAAATGTTCTAAATTAATAGAAATATCCATGATTGTGATCTATTTTTACTATAGATCGTCACTACTAAATAAAATACATCTTAATTTAGAGCAGATGGGTGGAAAACCCCTATCAAATTCTTCTTTAAGACAAGAGAGTTAATAAAGAAATGAAGGTTGTCCCTAAATCTAAAAGTACTCAAGTGTAATAAGAAAATTAACTGACGGAAACTTCAATCTTTTATTAATGATCTACTAAGGACTAAACCTCGTAGAGAAAGAAGCATTTTAGTTGATGGTTTAATGAACGGAAAAAAGGTATCTTTGGATTCGGCATTATCGCTTTTTGCACTGAAGTGGACATTTTGGCATATAATAGAAAGTTTGTTGTCAATGGTTTCTCAGTAAACCATTGCATTCAAATTATCAATAAAAACCACATCCCTGATACCTTGAATTAATTTAGTCAATGCATGAGACACATGAGTTACAAGCTACTGATCGAATATGTATGCTGATGTGCAGTTTTTTCGAACTAATAAGAATTTTTTTCTTCCACAGATATGAAGAAAATGAGGAAAAGGAAAAAGAAGATTTAAAGAAGATAGAAAGAAGTAGGAAGAGAAAGAGGATAATACGTGCTATACACATCTTCGAAATCACTGACAAGTAATGAGATTTAGAAACTTCTGGAACAGGGATATGCAAGTGCAAAAACCAAAGAACTTCCTTTTTATCGCGCCATATGTATAAGATGTTATACTTCAGAAAGTTGCCGGCGTTACGAAAATGCCCCCAAAATGAATGGAAGATTTAATGCATAATACTGCCCAATAATGTCTACACTTTATCTAGTTATAATTCTTTGGTCATGAAATGGTTAATAAACAATTGGTCAAAGTAGTAATCCAATATTTGAATCTTAATAGAATTGCTTACTTCCATTATGTTTAAATTTTCCTTTCTTAGAACTTAAGCAATTGAGAACTTGTAAAATTACCGAGACCCAATAAAATTACCTACTTTACATAAAAATGACAAAATCAGAATAGGATTTTATTGCAGAGCGGAAAAAGCATAAAATCGATTTCCATGCAAAAAGTCACGGTAGAAATGTATAAAATTTATCTAGATTATTTGATCGAGTAATTAAAGCTGCCATTATTTTAAATCATGGGAATATTACTGAAAAGTTTAAACAGTTATTAGAAAATTTTAGGTTTCAATTGTTACATTAACAATAGAACCATCTGTTGTCAAGGGAACAATTAAAAGTTGTACATTTAAAAATGGTTTACATATATTTTTATGACAGATTTTTTAGAAGATTCTGCCACTTGAGCGTTTAGTTCATTAAACCTAATGGCAGACGTAATTTAAAGATATTTTTTTATTATACATGTTGAATTGGCCGGAGTTATTGTTTATTAGTTTAAGTTTGACTCTCTTCTTTTAGAGCTAATTCATTATTGCTACTAAGTTATCGCTATATGTGTTAAAAGAGCTGATAACTCATATACTCATAATAATATCTTGTTTGTTAAAGAAAATTTAATCGATATAATATTTGTTTCCTTTGATATTGTCCAACTCCTTTATTTTTAGCTCTTAAGTATGAAAGATTTTAAAATTTTACGCATGGCTCATCTGTTTCCACGTTAATTTCGTTCATCTGCCTTCGAATCATCATAAAGTTCGACAATAATAACTATTGGTTTCTTTGTTCACATAAGTTCAGTCATCAGTGTACTATAGGAATACTATATCATCATCAGCAGCAGCAGCACTACCTATAAAATTTAAGAAGGGGATTTTTTTGAGTATTGGAATAATAATTTCATCTTAGTTTGGTTATGACTTATGTTTTTTATCAACGTTCAGAAATAAATATAAGTATGAAATTTTGTGATTTTTTTAAACCCCCCCAAAATTACAAATGGTGAAGTTCAGAAAATTTATCTTTATATATCTTCTTCTATAACTATATGTTAGCAACGTGATATTTCGAAAAGGGGGAAATTTAGTTTAGAGTTCCTTTTTAATATTATTATAATTGCCAAAGTTCAGAAAATTTATAAAAAAATTAACCATGGCTGCTTTTTTTCAGATTTAAAATTTTAATCTTAGTAGCGAAGCGCAAGCTTCGCTGGTAATTTTGAAAAGGAACTCTAAACAAAATTTTTCCCCTTTCAAAATATCACGTTGCTAAAATATAGATTTATAGAAGAAGATATATAAAATTAAATTTTATGAACTTCACCATTTGTAATTCTTTAAAAACTCACAAAATTTCGATACTTATGTATATTTATTTCTGAACTTCACCATTTTGTTTTTTGATATTATAAAAGAATTATTAGAAATAACTTTGATAAAAAAAACAAATCATAACCAAACTAAGATGAAATTACTATTCAAATACTCCAAAAAGTCCCTTTCTTATTCATTCTTAAACAATTCCCTGAGGCCGATGACGTGCCCTTATGCTAATAATTAGTAATTATAAAGTCCTTTGAAATTTCCAGAATATTGTACTTAGCAGAAATCGTTAACTGTTAAGAGGCTGTTCTTTAAACGAGGATTTATTTGACTTCTTCTGCACCAGAGATTACTATCCTGCTACGGTGGACATGGGCTCTTTTGAGGGGTAAAAATAGAACAAAAGTTTTCTGGCCTTAGAATGGCATTTTTTAATGAAATAAATGGCATATTTCAGCTCAATAAAATTGAAAATAAGGTGATTGATTTCATTCGGAAGGCAAATTGGGTCACATGTTCTATAGGCTCAGAGGAAAAGGGGAGAAATAACGGATAACATAACAGATTAGTTATGCAATGAGAAGAGATGTATTTATGGATTTGAATTGGTAGGTTTTCGATAAACAGAGCATTGTATCCGATTATTTAACAGTCGATTTTTACATCCAGAAACGGTAAAGAATTGTTATGTTCCCATTCTACTTTGAATTTAATTGATGGATATAATAAATTCAAGTTATGGAATTTTTTTTAAATTGTTGTTATCTCGAGGCCATGCAAAGAGGTTATCGTCTACATAACGGAACCAGATAAGAGGTTTGCAATGGAATCTGGGAAGGAGGGACGTTTCATAGTGTCCTAAATGTGCGCAGAGTGGAGCCTCGATTACGTCGGCGCAACTCATTTAGAGATTACCTTGCGTTTGCGAGCCCGTTGGCTTCAAACGCTTCCTTGTTATTCACCCCACTGATGACAGAATGTTGGCTAAGGGCAACATTATTCCTCGAAGAAGAGCTCTAGCGATCGTGATTTGGTAGAGAGAAAAAGGTGACCCGTTTCTCGGACCGGAGCTTTCTAGCTAATGCGTCGAATCCCTCCGAGGCGGGCATGATTAATGCCCTTTCGGACACTTGATGGCACACTTGTCACTGTGACGCTGCACTCTACCATGAATTTCGTGAAAGGAGTAGTTTTTGCGAGGGAACTCGTGGACTACTCCATAGATGACAACACCTTATAGCTGGATGACCAGGGAAAGGTCAAGGTCAAGGTCGAACGTGTGATGAAACAAAAGGGAGGAGCTTTGAGACACACCCCTACACTCTTCATCACGTTTGACTATGGTGCTACTAGTGCCACCACTTCGGCCATACGAATCCTGTAGTCGCACAAATTCGGGGTTACCCAAAGTCTGTGAAAGATGCTCCAAGGCCGCACACGATAGGTCCAAATCGTGTGTAGCTAAGGGTGTCAATTGCCAAAAGTCGCAACCCGCTTCTTCGAAGCAATGTGATGCATATCTTCTTGATAAGGAAATCCTGGCCATTCAGGCTCAGGATCGTCTGGCACGCCTGGCGCTGCGTTGGACGTCTTATGGTTCAATATTAAGAAAGAAACCCTCTTCTCCTGGCCAATCCCAGCCCACAAGCACGGTTGTTGCCGCGCCCATTCGGAAGCCTTCTGCGGGTTCTACCCCCCACGGGCGCTCGTTTAGTAGAGCTAGCAGTATTAAGGCTTTATACCCAGCCTCGGCTAAATCTCGGTTTCCTCTACTTTCCCGCAGCGTGACCGTTACCCGTAAGGGAAATGTTCGCGGGCCTCCACCTGGTTCGTTAGACTCACAATAGGCAACACCCCTAAAGTTGTTCTTGAGGCCATCTTCCTAGGTTTAAAAGCTGGCTCCCGAAAGGAAGACAGTATTAAAGGAGTTTTGGCTCCTACGCCTACAACGAGTGCTAAGCTGCGTGACTCAAAGGCAGTGGATCCTCCGAAGGAGGGACCACCACCTACGTAGGTTTCTGGAAGGTGGGAGGAAAATACTAGCACGGCAATCCCAATCTCTCCAATAAGTCTTTGAAAGAAACAGAGCCTTCAGCGCATTGTCCGGCCAATACTGCCTGGAGTTCTGCCTCCGGAGGGTGTAAGGCTATTCCCGTGAGGGTTTTCTCGTCGTAGAAGGCCCCTGCATCTCTTCCGACCTAGGCCTAGAGGGCATATTGCTTCAATGGAATTGCCGCGGACTCCGGTCCAACTGGTAGGAGCTGCGTAGGCTCGTCTCGTCCCCACCACCACGGAATGTGGCCCGAGTAGAAAGATGTGCCATTTACACCCGTCATACTGTCTCTGTTCTTCTCTTCTCTTTAGACATCTCCTTTCAGGCAGTAGCTGTACAGCTGCACCTGGATACTAGACACTGTTATTTCTGCATACATTCCACCGTCAGCCGACTTCGAGGCGAGGGACCTCCGCCGCGTCCTGGCAAGGTTGCCGAGGCCCTTTTTCTTGCTTGGGGACTTGAACAGGAGATACCCTTTCTGGGGAGATTACTCGATCAATTAGTGGGGTCAGTTCCTTGCCGACCCGATAGACAATCTTGAGATAGGTCACCCAAATGTAACTGAGTTTACGCATCACTGACCGAGAATTTTTTTTTTTCTATCTCGATCTATCGTGCTATCCGGATGCACAGCCTGATTTTGGGGGAGGGGGTATTCGATGATCCCAAATATAGTTTTCTGGGCCGCTGCCACCTGAGATCCCTCCCAAGAGGTGCTTGGCGCGGACACGGTGGTCCACATTTCAGGAAATGAGTGATTTTTCTGTCTCAGTCGAGGAGTTTAATTCGGTAGATGAGGCTATTGAGGTCTTCTCCAGCAACCTCATCGCCGTGGGTCTGACTTATATTCATAGAACGTCTTGCCGTTTTGCACGCGGTCCTCTACTGTAGTATTCAGCCGAGTATGAGGCGGCCCTCAAACAGAGAGGTATAAGCGCCACCCAAACGATTTCACTGTCGGTGAATTTCGTCGAGCTAGCGCTAGGTTTCGGTCTGTTTCAAAGCACGCCAGCCGCTCTTCTTGGTGGGCATACGTGTCTTCACTTAAGTAGAAAGACCCCTCTAGAATAGGTGTGAAAGCAAGTTAAAAGGATTCGATACAAGTTCTTGAAGGACAGATCTCCCGTTCTCCAGGAAAATGGAACTCACACTCGGACGCCGCGTCCGTTGCGTCCGTTTATCCACTCTTGATTCTGCGGGAGAACAGCCCCTGGTCCAGCGGTATCCCGTGCACCATGCTTCGATACCTTGGTGAATGACGCATTGCATTTCTGTTAATTTGTTCAACAGGATCTTAGTAGACGGTATCCTCCAAAACACCTGGCGAATCGCTACTGTGCACGCTTTTCGTCCAATCTCTCCAACCTGCCGCGTGTGTAAGTTCATGGAGAAATTTCTTGAATGTTAGATTAGCCTTTTTTTCTGGACATAGGAGGCATCTGTTATTTTCACAGTGCGGCTTCCGCAAGTTCTACTCAACGTCAGATGCTCTGCCAGGCCTGGAAAATACTGTCGCCGAGGCCTTTCATAGACAGTAGTACGCTACGGTGTTTTTCGATCTGTAGATTGCCTATGATACCGCATGGCGATACGGTATCATGGAGAATCTCCATATGAAGGGGGCATGGGACGACTCCCAATCTTTATATCTGAATTTTTGTGAGATCGTTGATTCCGTGTACGATTGAGGGGAGCCATCCCTGGCCGAATGGAGCAAGAAGGTGGTGTCCCTCAGAAAGATATCCTGAGTGTCACACTCTTTGCACTGAGCACCAACAGAATCACCTCGGTGCTGCCTGAAGATGTTTTCACTACGCTCTACATTAACGACCTTTCAATTTCTTTTGGCACGGCCAAGATTCCAACTCTTAAGCATCGACTCCATTGAACTGCGTCTCTCGCTATGCCAAAGTGCACAGGCTTTGTTTTTCCTTGGCCAAGAGTAAGGTGGTGCACCTCTGCGGCCATTGACGGCTTCCCTCTGACCCAGATTTGTTTCTAAATATGGTTTGCCTGAAAGTAGTAGACTCACAACGTTTCCTTGCTCTTGTATTTAACCGAAGCCTTACCTGAGATGCTCATATTTGCAGCCTTAGGGTCTCTTGTACCCGCGCCATGGACAATCTTCGTTACGTGACGTTTAGTGCCTGGGGAGCTAATAGGGCTATTGCATTACTTTTTTACCGATCCTTTGTTCGTTCGAACTTCGACGACGGATGTGAGTTTTATGCATTCGCACCCGACCGTGTATTGCAGAAGGTAGACTCGACCCACCACAGCGGCTTTCGCGTGGTTACCAGTTCTTTCTTCACGTCCACCTTGAGAGCCTTTGTCGATGTGGAGTAGATGCCATCTAAAGATGTGGGTAGTGATCATGAGAAAGAGACTGCTGATGAATATCAAGAAATATGTACTTTAAGAATCCGGCAATCCTTCTTATGAGATCCCAGAGTCATTGACTTCTCAACAGTTTAGCCAGACATAGCTGAATGATCTTGTGCGTGATTTGGGTCTCTCCAAAAATGCAGCTGAAATGTTAGCCTCCAGGTTGAAAAAAAAGAATCAGCTGAGCCATACAACTAAAGTTTCATACTTGCAAAATCAGGAGCAGGTTTTTGTACCATTTTTTACAGAGGAGAATAACTTTGCTAATTATCATAATATCTCAAGTGTTAGGGATTATGGATACGAGTACAAAATCCATATGACTGGTGATTATTTCTAGATAGTTTTAAGCGTTTTTTAAAATCTGTTCTAATTTATATAGCAATGTCTATGTAACTGTTCCAAATAGAAATTCTGTGTATTTACTAGAGGAAAATAATGACATTAAAACTGGGAATGTCCTACTAAAATACCACGAGGAAACTGGACAATTTGTGTGGACCTCAAAATAGTTAATTTCCTCCTAGCTTAACAAAGAGGATTTAGAAAGTATTCCTGTTTTCTTTGGATGTGAGACAGCCGAAATAGAGAAAAGCACTAGAAAGAGAACAAATGACCCATACGTGCGGCACTGGAAGCAGGTATGCCAAATATTTTTAACGATCCAATTGTCAGTCCAGAAAAGATCATTTTTCCTCCGCTCCATATCAAGCAAACACAACCTCCCGGTTTTATCCCTCGAGAAGATCAAGGCAGGTGTTTTTGATAGACCACATATGAACGACAACGAAAGGACTGGATGGCTTTCATTTTTGGCAGTGATGGCAAAATCTCTAGGTAATAAAAAGGCTGACAACTACCAAACTTTCCTAGCTAATATGTTGTCAGCTTTTTGCGATCTTATATGTAACATGAGTGTCAAATTCCATTACCTGTAAGGTAATTTTGATAGATTTCATGAGAACCTAGGAGCACTAAGTGACGAGTAAGGCAAGCGGTTCCATCAGAAACTCAAGACCATGGAAGAGCGTTAGCAAGGGAGATGGGAAAAACATATAATGGCAGATTACTGCCCTGCGACAGTCTACAAACGCAAAATCTACAAGCAAAAATTCATGCCTGAGTAGACTGCAATTGAAATTTGCCTCCTCATAGTACCAATCAGTTTTATATAAAATATAACCATTGTTTAATTTGAAAAGTGTTTCATATCGTGATCTTGAATAGATTTGTACTATCTTGCATTTTATTTTTTATTACCCAGCCATTATTAAAGAGTTTTATAACATATTTAATCACTTAATTTTCCTGATGGACTACGACCTCAATGTGATGTAGAGCACTGAGGGAAAAACTAACTTCAGATCTGAAATCAGCGCAATAATTTAGGTAATACCAAGTGTTTGATATCAATCCAACAAAAACTTTGTTGAACAGTGTTATTCGCCGGTATGCGCGAGCCTGGCGCCTCCCTCAGTCGCCAACAGCTCTCACTGCATCTGTAGCTGATTTCGACGGTGCCTATGCCCTAAAAGCTTGGGATTTATGACTTGGAAACTCCCCTGAAAGCTCAGGAAAGCCTATGGCCCGGTGGCGTCCCTGGTTTTGCCCAGGACGCCAGCCTTGAGGTTACCACGTTTGACTATTTGTCGCCATGCCTTTGTTCCCAAAGATTCTACAACGCGTGAGTAATGCATTCGACCTTATTGGAGCACACTTCGTGTCACTCTGGAACCGTGCCGGTGTATACATTTGGCATCAAGTCCCAAAAGGGTGTCGGTTTTCACGCCGTGTGCCCACTGTTTGAAGTCAGCGGGGATTTGCGAGACGCTGCGTCTGTTTTCACGGCCCAGCTGGTTGTAATACACCGCTCGTTACGGGCATTAACGCGACATACAAGATTCGAAGACCGGATTGTTATTTTTAGCGACTCAGAAAGCGCTTTGAGTGCTCTCAAGGCATTGGAATCTCAGCATTTCCTGGTTTGCGATATTCGTGAGTTTCATCTGAGGACCTCAGATGAAGCTCACTTCCATCTTGAAGGAAAGGTAGACCTAAGACAAGTATCTTCTGGGGGACCTCCAGAGCAAATAAGCTAACCATCAAGCTCTTACAATCTCCTCAGTGCAGAGTATGGACTGAAATTTCAGCCAGAGGCATTATCGGACCTTTCTTCTTCGAGGAATCTAGCGCGACAGTGACAGTCAGCAAGGAGAGGTATGTTGAGGTCCTCAAAACCTTCAAGAGGGAGCTGCAGAGCCTGTTGCCGTCGCTCATGTGAAGTTAGGTTTCTCTGCTCCTTGTTTATGGTTGTAAGTGTCTACTTCTTCTGTATTCTGTATGGGTTGCCCTTTACATCCATTACTAGCAATCTCCTGCAAGTCTCACGGGATATACCGAGGGACTGACTTTGCTTGCGCACAGATCGTTTTGGACTCTGCTGAACTGACGTTCTCACGCTCTCGACCACCTCAGCTGTACGCTTCCTGGGGCGTCCTAAATACCTTGGAAGATGGTCACTGGCTGCATTGAGGTTCTCCACTCTCCTATAGTTCTCGAAGTGGTCCACCCAGTCCTGAATTCTGCTCCTGGAGTGGGCTTTTTCACATTCGAACTGATGCACGAAAGTGTCCTGCACTTTGTTGAACGAGCTTGTCTTGTAGTAAAGTTTGAAGCAGTATATTCTTTGCTAAAGCTCTCATTGAGATCTAGTTGTGTTCACAGGTGTTGCTTCTGTCATGTACTTCAAAGTAAGGGTGATTAGTGAATGACAGAACGATATATCACAAAAAGCGTGTGGAGGCCCATTTTGGGGCGGGGGATTTCTTCTTAAATCGTCCTCGGAATGCAGCTGGTGGCTTGGGGCCTCACACAGGATCTTTTCAATAATTTATCTTTTAGAATACTAGTGACTTTATATAAACTTATTTGTATCTAAAATTTCTTAGGTTGGGGCAAATGAAGGAACACTCAAATAGTAAAAGATTCTGGTGTGGAAAAAAATAAATCGTGTTAATTACTTTAGGAAATATTAATTCAGTAACTTTAAATTGTTCTTTAGAAAATAAGGGCTAAGAATTATCATTTAACAGCGCATAAGCATAGAACAATAGAGAGAGAGAGATCGTAGGTACGTAGTAATGATGGCTCCTTGTTTTAAGGTGAGCCATCCCTTTCATAGCTTGTAACTTTATGCTAGGCGATGTGCTGTATACTTTACGCTCGATCCACTAAATGTAAGTTAAAAGGTTATAATGAGAAGAATTATGATGATAAAGAAGGGAAGCAAGCATTAAATAAACAAAGTGTGCATTAATATCAAAAGAAGGTGTGACTCGGTAATTATTTTTAAGAGACAAAATAAAAAATACATTTTTCAGGAATAAAAGGAACTCCTCCTTCTGCTTTGTAGGAAAAGCAGGGAGGATTTTTTTATAATTTAAAGGAAAAGATGTGGTTGAATGATAAACAACATACTGAAACGCATTCTAAAAAACAGCCGTCGCAATCACTATATTTTTAAAGATCCAGCCAACATGGCTAAATTAAAATGATTGAAGAGTTGGTTGATGGGGAAGAAGACTTGACAAAATTTATTCCTATGCCAAATTCGGTGACAATGGCATGATACATGGGTGCAAATATACTTACGAAAAAGAATGATCGTCAAATGAGGAAAGGATATTTGATTGAATGTAACGTATTATTGTTTGAAAATTACACAAATAAAGGAAAATTTTTTTTTTTAAATAGAAGTTCCGACACATTCAAATAATGCTGTAACACATTGTATGACAGCTATTTGTCAAAATATGCAAATTTAAATTAGATTTAGGAAAAACGCAGATTTTTCAGTTTGCATTTCGTTGAAAGCGCTGGCCATTGTTGTTCTTTGCCAAATAATCATCTGCATGAATATGAGTTTTTCATACAAAGCGATAAAATAGCATCCCATTAAAATAAAGATTACTTACTGTATTTTTAGTATTTTTAAGAAGGACAATGCTTATATTGGTTCATAAGAGTCCTTTTCATTATTTACCAACAAGATATTTGCTCCAATTTTAAATAATGGCCTATCATTGGGGTGATTGTTAAAATGCTTAACTCCTTCTCACCGATGCCTTTGTAGCACACAATTTTTTAAGTTCCTTTCAGACGAAAGGGAACAAGAGCATTATGCTTTTTTTTACACAGAGAAGTATGATGGTTTAATCAAATGGAAACTTATATACTAATAATGAGATGATGATATTGAAGAATAAATTTATCCACAATGATTAGCTGATTTATAATTGATGATTAATATCACTGAAATTGTTAACTTCAATTTGAAGATTTAAGGAGAAACGACAGCTTTGTAATAAGTGCATAATTCAATGAATTATTATGGCCAATTTAAAATTCTAGAAAGATTAGATAATGAACAAGAATTATCTACACATCCCAATTTTAATAAAAAAATTTGCACGTGGAGACATAGAGTGCATGATATCTCGATTGATGTGAAGATCATCTTTCCCAAATTGCAAATAAATAAATTCCAGGAAGAATTTTATAATTTCAATGGTGTTGTAACATCATCATCTTTTACCTCAAACCTCCATCGATTGATCTAGATTAGGGGTTGGTATTTTTGATTACTCAAATGGCATATTGAAGCAATCTATATAGACACATGTTAAGATTTTCTCAGAGTTGCAGTTATATTATCTCCTCTCAAAAAAGTATGGTACTTTTCTTTAGAACAATTATAATAACCAAATAAAAATTGTATGAATATCACAATATTACCAAAATAAGGAACAAACAGAAGCAACAACCAAAAGCATTAGTAATCTACGTCACTGATCACATCTAGAATTTAGACATATATTAGATGAAAATGCTTCTACATTGTGTGTTGGCAAAAATAACAGCATAGAGAATTAGTTTATAATTACATTTAGTGAGAAGAGTGGCATTGCATATTTTTAACCGAATCATTATAATTATTGTCTGTTTCATAGGGCAATGTGGATATTCTTTAATTGTTGTGTAAATTGCTTCAGTGAGGCTAGAAGGATACCTTTACTCTAAATATTTCATATTAGAAAAGAGAGTTTACACGTATATGTTGAAACATTAAATAAAAATAATATTTTTGAAATTTGTAACAAAACTGGACATTTCTCCTTATCATTCCAATTCCAAAACTGAAGAGTATGGGATCTTAAAATGTCTTCTTGTTTCAAGGTGATAATTATTATTTCTTCATTGTTCATGCTAAAGCAAGAGGCAATGGTGGCTGCATTTTCATGCATTCTAATTCATCAAACCGACATTTAAATTTTCCAGCACAATGTTAATACGCTGAGCATATTAATCACCAACCTTGTTAATGGACAGGTTTGTTCTCATTATCTTCAAATATGATAAATGTGACAAGTAATTGCCAGCCAATTAATTTCCCATAAAATTAATTTATCCTTAAAAGCACTTACCGAACTAATTATATGCGCAATCTGATTGTTATTTCCTCGTAGTTGTTGAGTTAGTTCATTTAATCTATTATCTAAATCAAAAATAAATCGTATATCTAATAGCCAATGCTTACCATTCAATTCAGCTTAGTTTTCATTCCTTGACGATAGAAATTCTTTCATTTCATCGATCGAAATATATAAAACGGAATTGTTCCCTCCAGTTAGTATTAAAAAATATGTTCTTTGTTTTTTGTTACTTTTGTTATTTTATCACAAGAAATTATACAAAATATCGATTTACATGAAAAAATATCACGCTTCCCTCGTATGTATACTCAAGCTACTGATATCAAGGCCAGATGGGATGAGTCACCGAGTTAATTTTCAAATTCCCTCTGTATGAAAACGTTTTTCGTTCTTCTTAACCCAGGGCTCGACGCTTCGCTCCCTAGACTGCACCAATTCATGCGCGCTTTATACAGATATTTAGAAACTCGTGTTTCTATAGTGTTTTTTTCACAACTTTGCATATATTTTGTATCGATAAAATTCACAAAGAATAACGAATAATAACCTATTAATCAATATCTAATTACATTAAAATAAAGTTTAAAGAAATTGGCATAAACTCAGAGGAAAAGTTTATGTTGAAGAAAATCCACTTTCGATAAAAGGAGATTTTTCAGGCGCGTAATATTTAGATTTCTGAACTAAACTGAGTGAATTTACTCTCTGCTCGGAACGAAACAAAAAAATAACCCGAATTGACTCTTATTTCCCTGGGTAATAAGAGTGGAACTAACCATCGCTAGTTCTTTTGCGATCGAACAAGGTCAGAGTCGACAGGAGCCGGGTTTGGTCGATACTTCTCATATAGCGCTTTCATTTTAATGAGAGAAATTCAGTTGAAAAGTAAATTTAGTATTTTTCAAAGTGACTAAGGAAATATACAATTGTAGCCAATTAGTTAATACAGAAAAAAGTATTTTTAAAATAAATCGATAGAAGATTAAACCTACGCTTTTTTACGCAAAAACATGAGTCAATTTCTAGGAATAAAAAGTAAATAATAATTCAAATAGTCATATTTTACCTCTTAGGAGTTACGCTTGAAAAATACAATGCAGATATACAGATTCTTGACAAAAAAAAATGCACTCTTAGGTTTCTCATTTCATATAATTCAGTAATTGGTATTTAACGATAGTATACCAGGGGCGGTCAATAGGTTTTGCGAATCGGTAGGGCAAAACAGAGAAAGGGGGATGGCTGTTTGTGGGGGTGTTAGGACAAGTTATGACAAGTCAGGACCTGTAGCCGCACGCTCCTGCCTCATCTATTTAAGAAGCAGTTGCTGATCACAGATCGTCATTCACAAGTTTTTCAACAATGGAGAAGGTTGAGCACCGCGCAGTGATTAAATTTTTGAGCAAGGAAGGCAAGAATGCAAAAGAGATCTATGAACGCATGGTTGCCGTGTACAGCAACACCGCCTCTTCCTATGCAACCATTGCTGGCTGGAATAGGGAGTTTCGCCATGGTTGTGAGTCCCTTGAAGATGACCCCCGTCCAGGACACCCGTCAGACGTGACCAACGAGGACAATGTGGCCCGTGTGGAGAGGATCATCCTCGAAAATTGACGGTTTAAGGTCTAAGAAATCGAGCGAGAACTTGGAATATCACATGAAAGTGTTATGAACATCATCCACGACATTTTTGGCCATGACCAAGATTTCTGCCCATTGGGTCCTTAGAAACCTCACGCCCCATGATCGCCCTTAACGTCGTCAAAGTCCACAAGGCCTGAGTTGCACAAGCTGCCCTGCCCGAGTGCGGATTCGAGGAGCTCAACCATCCCATCCCCTACAGTCCAGATCTGGCCCCTCTCGACTACTTTTTATTCCACAAGCTCATGGCTGCACTGCGTGGATGCCGGTTTGGGGTCGATGAAGATGTCCAGCTCGCCGTCCAGGAGTGGATTAAACAGCAGTCGGGAGATTTCTGGTTGTTGGGAATTCGAAGCCTCAGGGACAAGTGGCGCAAGTGCATTGAAGTTGAGGGTAGTTATATTGAAAAATAATAAAACACTTTTGTTCATATCTCGTTTCCTTATATACAAATTGCAAAACTTACTGACTGCCCCTTGTGCAGTGTAAGGTTTCTACAATTGTACCTTATTTTGCTTTGGTTAAGTACCTTTTTACTGCCTTGCATCCTACTCCGTTTCTGCAAAGGCTGTCCATAAGTCCTTCTCTACCGTTAGGCCTCCTCCTTGGGTAGCAGGTGCGAATCATATATTTTTATAGATTTAGAATTTACAAGCTACGAAAATTTATTATTATATTCACGAAAAAAAGTAAATATCAAATTTCTACATACTAGTTTATAACCTTTCATATATGTTTCAAACTCATCGTAACTATAGTGAATCAACAAATCCCTACATATTCAATTTCGAGTGGAGGATACCTTTGTACTAGTTTTCCACTGCTGTTTATTGCATTTGAGAATATTATAACACAATACACCTATTATCTTTAATTCAACAATATTAATTTTTAGAATAACATATAAAATACGCCGATGATTGATTTCCCACCATGAAGCTAACGAGGAGATACGAGTATGCCCTTCGTTGCTGCCTTCGGGTTTTATTAAGGAAGTGTTTCATAAGACGTCAGATCTTTTGTATACACCAAGATTTATTATTACCCTTCTTTTGAGGACTATTCAAATTCCCACTCCGATAGCTTTGTGCCTTTTTCAGGTGAGGTTGAAAGATCAAGTACACTTGAAAATATGTTCGACAAATAAGTTGGTTTGTGGTTAATGCCCGACATATCATCTCAAAAAATAAGCAAGTTATTTCTGCCATCTTCTATTGGAAAGTGATACGCTTAATTTCTCAAATATATAATATGGTCTCCTTTTTTATTATTTATCTGCTAAATGTGCGTGCATGATTTGTGTGTTTCATTGGCAGCAAAAAGGTGTGCATCTTTCGATGATTTCATTATCCTCTCTCTCTCTCTCAGAGACTTGGCAGAGGCCATTTAACCTTGACAAGTGCAAGGTGATGCACATTGGCTATGCCAATCTTCGAGAAGACTACCACTTGTTAGATAGAGTTGTGAAGGTGACGGACCAGGAAAAGGCTTTAGGTGTGCAAATCAGCAGCGATCTAAAGTTTTCCAGGCAGTGTACAGAAAAAAGGCACAAAGACTATTGGGTTACATAAAGAGGAAATTTCGCTTCCGTAACAAGGAGATTATCCTCAAATTATACAACTCTCTAGTCAGACCTCACCTGGAATACGCCGTTCAATTCTAGTCCCCTAAACTGCGTAAGGACATAGATAGAGTGGAACTTATCCAGGCTAGGGCCACCAAACAAATTCTCTGCCTTAGGCACAGAGACTATCAGCGGCGTAGGCTTCAAGAATTGGGGCTTTTCTCTTTAGAGCCCCACCGATTACTAGGCCAGCTGATAAAGACTTTCAAGATTTTAAGGTGTGTCGAAAAAGTTGACTACAGAAGGATGTTCACGTTGAACACAAATCCGATCCGTAACCATGGTTACAAGCTGGATATTTTCCCGTTCCAGACTAGTATTTGCGGGAACTACTTCTGGTGTAAGATCTGTGCTATATGAAACCGTCTTCCAGTCGAGGTGGTGATTAGTTCACCTCTAGAACAATGCAAATCTAGACTGGATGATGTAATCCATGAATATGTATAGAACGTAGATTATAGAAACAAGTAGAACAGGTTTCAGCTATACTATTAAAATTTTCTGATTGTGATCCTTTTTCTCATCACAATCAGGTGTCTGTTCCACTTTCTGTGCCTGCAAAAGCGATGGGAGAGGTGGGAGGGGAGAGCTCTCGCTTGTGCTATACTTTCTCTTAAGGTATAGGTTAGAACCTTCCCAAAATAGTACCTCCACGGTATGGACAGCAATGTCCTTTGAGGTACAAGTTTTCCTTAGACTCCTCTCTCTCTCTTTCTCTCTCTCTTTCTGTTCCAGCTGAGCAAAGGACGAGCTCAAAACCACGGCTACCAACTTAAACTGAAACGTTACAATAGGGACCTTTGTGGGAATTTCTTTTCTTACAGGATAGGCAACTACTGAAAGCCTTACCGCCGGATGTTGTCAATAGCACCTCAGTGGATCAGTTCAAGAAGCGATTAGACAAGGTTCTGCATAAGCTTTAGACACTAGTCTGCAAGCCTGAGCTGCTAACGAACCTTTCCTTCTAAAATACTCCCTCGTATGAGCCGTAACGCCCCCTGGAGTACTTCTTTTCTTTGTACCTCTTTCTCTTTCTCTGTTTTTTTCTCTACAACCACCTTGTCATCGCTGAGAGAGCTTGCGCAATCTGCCTGAGTTCAGCTAGCTAAACTGGAGGACTTTTAGTCCAGCAGGGTCACCCATGCCAGTAGCTTTAGTAGGATCAAGACAAAGAGTTGTCAAACTACTTCCTTGATGAATCTCCTAGCATCCCCCTACTATCTTTCTCGATTCTGTTAGCATTAGGTTTCACCACTACTCGTCAACTGTCTCACAAAAAATAATTTCTATTATACAAAACTTGTTTAGTTATAGGGATCTCACTAGTTATCTTAGGCTGTGTGAGAAGAGGGGCTTTGGACCCTCTATAAATAACGCTTTGGAGAACACAATGATTGCAAAGAGACTGAGATTGAAGGGATCTCAGGTGTCTGGGTTATGATTAGTGGAGAAATACTAAGTAACTCTTAGAAGCCCTGTCCTAGAGTGCAATGGCCTGACTAGCCTCCTATGACCGTTAGTTGGTGAACAAAGGCTCAACTGCTCTTTGGTGAGAGAGCTTTTGTTCCTTGCTGTTTGCCAGATAGCGAAACATCTCGAATGAAGTCGTGGGCACTTAGTTTACTATTTGCTTTAAGTCTGGCCGTTTTTTAATCATTATTAAGGAGTAGTAGGAAGACATTTACACCGCAAGCACCCTGGTCGTAAAATCAGAGATCCAGTTTACCGGGAGCACTTGTGCTGCTCAGTTGGGAGCTGCGGCACGATTAAGACGTCCGGCCCAGGGAAGACCTTAGTTAATGTGCTTGGCCAAAAGGGTTCCTGTTAACTAAACGACCGAAAACCTCTTGGAAATAGGCGGATGTGGCTTTTGCGAGAGAAAATCACAAAAAAACAAAACAAACCCTCCCTGTTATGCATATGGTCAGATGTTAAATTAATTAAAGTGGCGAAGAAGAATGGTCGACCATTTCGCATATTAACCTGGGGCGTATTGAGAGAAATTGATGGAGATGTCATCTTAATTTCGAAGCAGAGGATCGACATACGTAATCATAAATTCTTCCTAAAAACATTATGACGGTACCGCTAGTGCGATTTTAAAAAGGGATCAATTACTAACAAACCAGAAGTCGTGAAGAATCTTATCTCGCGATAGAGGTCAAACTCGACATTGAAAAGCTGATTATTTACAGTTAAAATCTCTCACTCTCTTAGTTGGCAGAGAGTCCTTACTATATTAGTGAGAATACCACTAATATAGCCTTGGGGAATCGGAAGGAGCCTAAACATTTTGCTGGACGGAAATACTGTCCAGCGAATAGGCCTCGACTTTCCCAGCTTTGTCGGAGGAAGAAGTACAACAAAACCAGACATATGTCTGGCCAATCGTTAGCTACCGTCTAATTACTACATGAAGCCAGTCCAGGCAAGACTAAGCACGATATTCGCATCTCCTCGAGACCTGCCATCCACCAAACCTGGATAAGGCAATTCTAAAAGAGATCGACGAGGCACTCGACGACCTTAATAACCATCTTATCAACGTGGATAGAGCTTGTATCTCTAAATCCGAGTATAAGTCGATCTCAACCTACAGATAGACTGAATACATAAAGGATTTATACCTTGAACTAAAATTAATGTATGAAATCAACATCAGAAATGCATCATTTGAATCAATACAACGAAGTAAAGATCTCATAGCAGAGTTTAACCAGTTGATCCTTGAACAACAGTGCAGACATTAAAACGATGTGATCGAGAGCCTCGATCATGATGCATCTACCAAAGATTGGGGGGAATAAAATAAGGCGTCTCAAAGGATCGACTAGAAAAAATAAGAAAATGGAAATATTAAAAGTAGAGGAAACTTTAGAAACATCGAAGAAATATTCAGACGTTATTGGGAAACCATATTTAGTATAACTGAAGAAGAAAACGAAGATTATTATATAATGTTTGGAAGCCACATAATAGACGAGCTTAATACACAAATTCATAGGACGCATTCTCACAACCAGGTGGATAGACAGCGCGAAGGAGAGGACGAAATTACCGAAGAGGAACAAATTCCGTCAAAAAGCCCCAAGACAATCGGGGCTTAAATTAAAAAAGGCACGAGCCAACGTCATCGAAGGAATGAGAAGAAGTCTTAATGCGTCTCTAAACACGAGCTACTTTCCAAATGCATATGAAATGGCAAAGATGATGTTTTTGCCAAAACATGGAGAAGACCCAACGTTGAAAGAGAGCTCCTGGCCAACTTCACTTCTAGAATTTGGCGGGAAGTTATTCGAGAAGACCTTCAACCGAAGAATGATGTCACACTTGAAGTGGAACTCCGTCTAAAACCCATTCCAATACACGTTTAGAAAAAAAGCGAAGTACAGAGATGGTGATAAATGTCATCACGGAAAAGCTTGCCCAAGCCAAACGGGAAAAGAGCTACGTGGACATTGTTTGTTGGGATGCATCAAGGGCGTTTAATTAAGGGTGGCAGCGGGAAATGTAGTACAAGATCCTACGGCTGGGCCTAAGTTAAAACTCAGAAAGAACTTTCTGTGACTACGTCATGGAGAGAGCTACGTATATCAGTTTAAGGTGCACGGACGAACCAAAGTTCCAGCTCACTGCGGGCCTCCCACAGGAGGTCGTCTCTGTCCCGCATAATCTACTTAATTTACACCGCAGATGTCCCGGCCACTGCGACCTCTACTTGCCTCAACATTCAATACGCCGATTATTTAAGCCAGATAATCATTTGTCCATGGAGAAACGCGCCTATGCAAGTTCGTATGACAGCGGCAGAAATCGACAGATTAAACATCTATGAAGAACAATGGAAGATTCGACCGCATAAATTAAAATTAAAAGTAGGCCCCATTGACCTACTTTGACTGCTTTCTGATCACAGGGTGTGGGATAGACGCTATCCCTACACCACGGAGTCTAATGTTTTCGAAATGATTATCACTTCATCCGGGTACAGGAAGCACGTTACTGATACAATTTCTAAGGCCTCGACCGCATTCAGAACTCCATATATGTTTAGAAATCTCCTTGGGGGCAACAAAAGAGGAGACTACACGTCGTGCAGAACAAATGCATGTACCTAATTACGGGTACATGCCGATGAGAAGTAGAGACGCCAATAAGAGCTGCACAATGAGGCAGAGTTAAGTCGCATTTACATTGTCATTAAAAAATAGACAAGGAAAATGCAGGAACCGGTTAATCAAGAACTGAATGATCAAATAACTCAAATGATTAACCAGAACAGAACAGTTGTAAGTCGCGCCAGATTTCTAAACATCGTAATCCTAGTGGCTGGCGGGGACGAAGGGCCGTTCTACGTATGACAAGAATGTTAATTTACCAAAGACAACGGCGAAAAACCGATTAAGACTAAATACACTGATTCACGAAATATCACCAATTTTTTACAAATTCTCACTGATCAAGACTATAAAATCGAACGAGACATCAAAAAGGAAGGTAGAAGAAACAAAAAACTCAAATTACACACATTAAAAAAGAAATAAAACAAAGGAATACTAAGCATAAAATCATAGTAATTTATTACAAAAACAACAGCAAATTCACATTACACATCAAAGGACATTAAATAGTTTAAGACGAATGGCTCAAACGCCCTTAAAACGCAACACAAAAAGAAATACAAAACAAGGAAATAATAAAAGCGATAGGCCTGACCACCAGGCGCCTAGCATCTTTTTGCACCATCGGACGCTACTTTTTCTTTTCTGTCTATCTACCCACACACCCTTTTGCCTCCCTCATGCACAAATACTTCCATTAAAGCGTATTTCGTTTAGAAGATAGAAAAGGAAAGAGGTATTTATGGTGTGAATAAATGTGTGAAAGGGGTTACTGAGTGTATTCTTAGCTTCTATGGTCATATGGGAGTAGAGTTGTGAATAGAATATACGAGAATAAATATCAGTGAGTGAAGGGTTAGAAGAGGTTGTAAAAGGTAGTTGATTATGTGAGGTAACGTTTGAGAGAGAAAGAGCTGACCGAGGAATAAACCTATGATAATGTTTATGGTATGTGTGCATGGAGCCTTTTAGCAAGGATTGAACCCCAACCCGACGAGATGATATACCACATCAGTATCAAGGTGAAATTTTACTCTGCAAACATGTTGAGTGGCTTTAGCGTCGAGGTGGCAAAAATGAGAAGATTGGATGTGTAGAGGTTTAGTGGCATTGATGCGCTCCACCCTTATTTTGAGGCAAAGCGGTTGATCATGGCGATTACTAAACTTAAAACAATAGCTCAAAAAACGGACTCATAGACATTTTAGGTTTTTATGTCATTTTTTTTTAATTAATCACTAAAAAAAGAAAAAAAAATGAAAACAGACTAAAAAATATATTTTGTATTTAACCTCGAATTGCATTTTTTTAAATTGAAAATGAACGAATCGATGCATTAAATACAAAAATGATAAGTTTTGCTGGCAGCACCAAAATAAAAGTCGAAACTCTTCCACTTCAATGACAATGACCATAACATGACCAACACAGAAAGGTTCAACAAGATACAGATCGTATTCATCATAGTCACCAATGCTTTCATTCAAATTTCTGCAACACCTGTTAACTCAGTCGATCAAGTCTTGGTGTCCTCTAAGGAGAAGAAGACATGGCTTGCAACCAAATGAGTCATGTATGTTCGGATATAAGTTATTTTGTAGAGTAATTGGGGATTGGATTTATACATAACATCCTCTTGGACCAGAGAGACCACAGTCAGCTCACATCTTAAAGAGCTGAAGGAATAAGAGAATAAGATGGAATGAACATGAAGACAGTTGGTGAATTCCCTGGTGTAACCACGAAAGTCTGAGACTTATGCTTATCATCACAAATCTGGAGCTTTTTTAATACCTGATATGCAATTATAAGTGCAAGTATGTGATTGCTGCAAGACCAAACGAGAGTGAACAATCATTTTCGAAGAGTACAAAGGAAAGAAAAAAGAATGTTAGGAGGTCAAGCTGGAATACTGTTGACATTTTTGGATCTCAGTTGCCTGTTGGAGACAACAAAGTTGTTACTATCTTGTCCAATCATTTTTGGATTAAGTCCACTTCTCATGTGCAGAGGTATAAGAACACCAAGAGCAAGAAACAAGGGTCAAGACCTGATGTATTAGTGAAGTACACTCGCCTAATGGGTGGAGTTGACTTGAGTGCATCCTAATTCAAATCTACCAGACTCCAATGAGGGCCAGGTGAGAGAACATCAGGCTGTTTTGCTACATCATGGACATCATCATGTGCAACTTCTCGATAATTTACAAGCAAGACTACAAGGCTGTTGACCTCAGCTTCCTGTCCTTCAAGGAATCCAGGCTGGATGTGTCATATCCCATAAACTCTTGGAGGCATGAAACTGTGAGATTCTCAAAGGGAGCCTTACAGATTATTATGTGCAGATGAGTCAGACCTGCATGCACTTCTTACACACCATGAACATCCATCGGACAAGGTAGATGTATGAGGAGTGACTCTATGAACCAGCAAGAACCACCAATTGTGTGTGTGTGTCTGAGAGAGAGGGAGAAAGAGAGAGAGTCACGCGGACAAAGAGACCGAGGAAGTATCTCACGGATGAACGGACCTTCAACCGGCGTCTATTGGTAATCTACTGGGGCGATAACGGAGCGAGACGAGTGAAACTGAAGTCCGGGACCCAAATCATCGAGAGGGCGCTAAGCTCTTTCCCGCCGCACTTTTGAGATGGAGTGGGACCCGCTTCTTATGGCAAACAAAATCGCTTCCGGTGAAGTCGTATATATTTCCCAGCACAGGAAGGAGCAAAGCAGTATTAAAGCAGGAGTCAGGCTTTACTCACGCAATATGCAAGCAGTAATCGAGAGGATTCGTTGGAATCAGCCAAGGACACGACTTACCACTTCTCAAGCGACTCCCCGGCACCCTAAGGGCTCGCAGGCAAGAAACCGGTTGTTCAGATCTACGGCAGTCAAGGACGTAAGGACTTATTCTGGAATAACGCGCTCCGCTCTGTGCCCCACAAGTATACTCTCTCGAACAACAACGCTTGCCCCCCCCTCCTTCTCTTGGAAAATCGTAAGCCTATTACAGTTTTCTCTATCACCGTCGAAGAGTCGTGACGCTTTCTGACTACGAAGTTTCACCTCATCATCTCATCCCGTTTTCTTTCAAGTAAATATTGTGCTACTCATAGCTCGTGCCGAAGCATTCATTGTAAATTAATTTTCTTTTGGTGAATGATTAGTTTTCCCATAGTGCATGATTTATTGTTAAATTCTTTTCTTGTTTGTATAATAGTAAAGATTACTTTGTTTTCATTGATTAAATCCTAGAACCACACCAAAAGGCATTGAACTATTTGACTAAGTCCGCCAACGGTAGAAAACGCTTTCGCATATCCCACACACTTAAAGGGACTTCCTCAGCGTCTAGGGATAGCAAGCGAAGGTCATTGAAGCTTACCTGACCTACAACATAGTATATATATATAATTAAACTGGTTTCAGGAGTTTAAGGGTAGTTAAAAGGTTATTTATGTAAAGGCTTTTAAGATTGTGGTACTAGATATCAAGGAAACAATAATTTTCTTGATAAACTATTTGCAAATTTAGATAGACAATCCGGGTGATAATTTGAAGTTAATTACTTTGTTATTATTGTGACTGCGCATCACTAGTTTTCCCAAGCTGAGTACTATATCTGTTCTTTCGGCCTCTTATACTCTACCACTTGAAACATTCAGAAAAAAATTTTATTTGTTCGGGTTTGTTTGTCGTACTTAGGGGTAGGAGCAGGGGTTCCTACCCCTACCTGGTCACATAAAACCCATTGACACTTCTGTCAGGGCTCATAAGTACGTTAAGTAAAACATGGTTAATTCTGATTCGACAAATCCGCTACATTCTCTTGTTGTTTGCGTTAATTATTTTTTTTAAGTGCAAACCAGTGAGACATCATATCATGTCTTCGTTCGAAATTTTCAAAGCACAAGGAGAATCTCTGCGTTTTGCTGGGAAGGACATAATGTTCTATATCCAGGAAAAAGAGAAAACAGCACAGGTCGAAGTAATGGCAGCACCCATCAAGTTTTGTGCCGCTCTGATTGGGAAGAGCATCAAAATTTCGTCACCCCTGGTGGCTCAACCCGTGACCACGTGCTCACAAGCGGAGCAGGAGTTGAAAGCACCCGCAACCATGGAAACCCCCGGTGCTTCAAAATATAGCAATGTCGTAAACGACGATTTTGCTAAGAAACAGAAGGAGTGTGAATCCCTTGGCCTTTGGTGGACTAAGGCACAAAATAAGACGCAAGAGTTCATTAAAGGTGGCAAATTAATTTCATTCTTCGTTAGGGATATGTTCCGATGGAGATCACAATGAGTCTCGAGCATTATGTGTTCCCAGCTCTCATGTGCGACTTATTTCAAAAACCACACATGGCAGCCTCTTCTCGGGTCACTCCAGCCACACAAAGACCTCCTGGAGCTTCGGATGAAATTCTGTGCTATTGTTGATCATGCGACATATGCCAGAAAACTGCCATTAAGGTATAAATTAAGCGATAATATCTCAAATATTAGTTTTTGAAATCAACGCTTTATGGTTACGATAGGAAGTACCTTGATGGAGGAGCTTCTATTTTCCATTTCTTTTCCCTCTGACTTCTTTAAATTTACTTCACTCACTTAAGAGAGGGAGCTATGTTCTGATTACATCGTCTCCACTCCTATTTATTATGTGTAAAAGGAAGACTACTTATTTACCAGTGAGTTGTTGTGTGCTATGCTTTCCATATTTTACTTAATCATGCTTTTTACTTTTCGAATTACCCCGGATATTCTACATTGTCTCATGAGATATTATTACTATTATTAATAGTAATAGTACAAGTAGTAAATGAGCGTTTTATACTTGACCGATTTTAGAGGTGCTCGACCAGTAACTTTCTTTAATTTTATTCATTCTTTAATTATATTAAATTTTCCATAATATGAAGGATTTATATTAAACATTTCCCTAATCCCTTTCCTTTATTCAGAGAATCCTATCGTCCCTCCATTACATACTATTTCGTATCTATCTCTTCCATCTAACGCTCCGGAAAGATTTTTCCATTGCATTCTTTCTCCGAATCGCTTAAAGCCTTAATTCGTCTTTGATACCTCCTTTCCCTGCCAATATTTATATTTCTACATACGTGAAGTGTCAAATTTATTTTATCGTAGGGAGCAGAGTAGAGAGAAATTGACCATAAAATTACTTACCATCAAATTATGGGATTTAAAAGAATCGAACAGGTAGCTGAGGCTGGGTTCCAGTCACTATATTCTATGCTCGCAATTTTCTCTTGGGCCAAGGGGGATAACACGGCTAGTTAGGGCGTTGCTTCAAGAGTAGGTTTATTATCATGAGTTAGGATATCGCGGGGTTTAATTTAAAAATAAGGGAGCAAATCATTGAGAGAGCTAGAGAAAGTGAGATGCTAAGGCAGTTGAAGAGCCGTCAAAGGCATCCAATTTGCAGGTAGGGCGAAAACTCCTCTACGGAACGTGGAGTTGAGAATTGACATTAAGGGAACGCGAATGGGCGTAAAGATGAATAGAATTCTTCGCAGTACTTAACTTTTTACTTACCTGATTAATCTCACTGACTGAACACTGATAAAATTTATTAAAATGAATGCTTTTTTCCTTTTTTTTCCACAGAAAGGCTTTTAAAACTTTAAATTTTCTTTCCAAATAAGTCGGCCTAAAATTCTCTTGATGAGAAAATTAAAATAAATCTCAATTCACATAAAATGACTTGTGATAATTTTGCATGCGATCAGTTTAATACTATAGTGACATGAATGATTATTAATACGTTTACTACTAAGAGTTGACGAAATAGTTTATTGAGATCCTCAGAACAATTTTTATTTTGCAGGTTTTCGAATGTCTGTATTGTATTTTGTGAGTGTCATTGTCATGAAGTCATTGAAATCACCGCGAACCTCCTCAGCTTTTTTTCTAAAGAGAAAAACTTTGCTTATCAATCAGTGTCACCAAAAGGTGGCTTCATTAGTGACCTTTTATTTGAAAGTTACTTTGTAATTATTAACTTCCTTTTCGAATGATTTTTTTTTAATCTTAAAAAAGCTTTTTGAGAAAAACAAATTTTAACACATATAGCTTCATGCAAAAAGTACATGAAAAACAATAGCGTTAATATCAGAAGAATCTTCATGCAAGTTCCCAAGATTTGTTCAAGATCATCTATAATATATCGATTGACATTAGATCTTGCAGCAGTCTCAACGTACATCCTCATTTTTTTAAAATTGAGAAATGCTAAATTTTGGTGCTATCTTAGGATATCACTAATTTAACTTTGTTATAGTATCTACTAAACTCTACATTTATAAATATTTCATTTTTCATTGGGTCTCTTAATTTAAGAATAAACTTCATGGTTTTATGCTTCGAAAACGATAAATCAATTGGTTAGTTTTGTTTTGGGGGAAAACTATCCAATTGCTTTAGGTGTTTTGACTTCAGATCATCAATTATGTATAGATCTATAAATAATATAGATCTTCAATTATGTATAGGACTTTCCTATTACTTAACCATCAAGCCTCTCTGTATAAGATAAGATCACTATTTTCGTCTTCAAGATTTAAAAATACTTCAAACATCCCCATGATCTGCCTAAATTTAAAAACCCAACCTATGAAGAATGGCAAATTTATGTGTTTATTACACATAATGACAAACTCAAATTCTTCACTATAATTGGTAAAAAACCATCTGTTGTGATGGAGGTTAATTTTTGAAGGAGTACAATATTTTCCTGAGAAAATTGCTATAGTGAAAAATAAATTTTCGATTTTATTCGATTTAGGTAGGATGAATGTTTATAATTCGATCGTCACAGTGTTGTTTGAACAATTTATACGCTTAAAATAATAAGTTGTGAAACATCAACAATAACCATTCAGTCAACACAGTCTAGCGTATAAAATCAGCATTTATTCAAATCGAATTTTTTTTTCTATATTTTTAGATTACTAAGGGTATCTTTTAAATAGGACGCTACTATTTACTTGATGTGTGATGTGTGTCAACAGAGAATGTATTGCGAGTTCAGTCTCAAACAATATCAAATACAAAATGTCCATCCACCAATCACAAAACTATATTCTGTGAATGAGTCAAGTTATTCTTATCTACTAACTACCCATTTAATTTAAATTAATTCATACAATTGTCGAACATCTGCAAAATAGGATAGAAAGTGTTTGATAGAGTCTCACATAGACAATTTCAGAGTAATGATAGAGCAAGAGTTTGGAAGAGACAAATGTCGTGATTCCTAACCACCATTCCTTCTAATTGCTAACCAATACCATTTACGTGATTTAGAGTAGTGTCCAGGACAACCAAAATGATGCGTAAGATTTGAAAGTTTAATACACTATAACAAAAAAAAAGAGATTTTTTATGTTAATATTTAGTATTTGACCTTCATCATTATTACTTCTGAAACTCACTCGGGAGCATATTCTAAGTGATTGCCTTCCCTTATTGCCTTGCCTGTGCTCGGAGGTTGTTAAAGTTTGTTTACTACAACATCTTCATCCCTTTTATATGCATCGCTCACAAGTTCTCGATCGGAATCGGGCTAGGAGGGTTTAAAGGTTACGAATCCACTAACGCACATCTCCCCGAATATCTCTAAAATGGTTGATAGGACGTACTCTCGGGGGTCATAATGATATCATTCTTTCTTCTTAAGGTTGTTTTGGGAAGAATTGTGGGAGGATTGATAGACTTCGATAAAAAGTATCACACTCGGTGATGGTTTCGATATGTTTACCTGTGGCCACAATACAAGACTTAAGAGGTCCTTCCACTTTTCGCAAAAGAGTGTTAATGGAGAAAAGCAGCATTGGTCTTTTGGCTGTACTTCATTAAGTGAGGCAATTAATATTATTTTAATTGGTAAAACAGTTCCTAAGAATTTTGAAGAGTTTGAATTAAATTTTAATTGACTTTTAGTTTGTTGCACAACAGATGGAGCTTGTGTAATTAAAATTTTCAAGGGTAAATTAAGCCATTTTTACCAGCAATGTGGTGATGCCGACACTATTACTTTGGCTGTTTGCGCTGTGCTGTATATATTCGGAAAGGAGTGGAGTCATGGTTGAAGAATCTAGTGTGTTGACTGAAGACACTTCATGAAAATGAACACGACCCTGATTTTGCAAATATTATAATACTTTCGACAATAATAATGAAAATGAATCTATAGTACAGCTTCAGGTAAACTACAAATGAGAAATTGAAAAATAAAAATAAAAAATCTTTCCAAAATCTCGCGTAAAGTTGATCAGTTAGATTATTTTATTAAATGTGCATTTGGAATATAAATGACCGTATAATTGTATTTTTCACCATATAAAGAGTTTCCGAAATTTATAAAACAATGCATTCTTAAGGCTTTAAGAGTTATTAGATCCACAGAGGAAATACCAGATTCTGAATGGAATACTCTGCAAAACATAATTGATTCAACCCATTAAAATAATGAATAAGCCCCCTATAAAATCATTCATATATTGTAATAAGATATTTGTAGTATATCAATTCATTATATATATATATATATATATATATATATATATATATATATATCGAATAAAGAGAAATCGAGTAGGATTTTGTTTAAAGGAGTCGTGTGAAACGAGAGTTATCGAGAAGAGCAATGCCCTACGCCCGTCGGCAAACTTCCGGCGAGATGAGCCAAGAATTCTTCAGTTTAGTTGGACCGTCGAAACCCCGTCGCCGAGCTATCAACTCCGAGGCGGTGAGGCAGGCCTTAATTGCTTCCGTTAGCAAATATAGGAGTTTTTGCGAACGCCTATATATTCCCCATCACAAAATTAATCGTAGAAGTATTCCGTCAGAATCCGCTCAAGGAATAGTCCCGAAGAAGTACCCCATCCCCCCCGGTGGTGGTGGGCGGTCTGTGGAAGCATCCACTGACGCGCACATCCTCGAGCGATAGAACATGGTGTCATACCGGCCCGCAGCTAGGATCTTATTTGGAAAAACGGCGTCAGGATCGAAGGACCCGTTTAGAAGAAGCACACAGGAGTTTTTCCTCTCGAGCGTCTACGGGAGAATCTTGCCCTTTTCAGTGTCTACTTGGAGAATCTTCCCAGAGCGTCTACTTGTGGTACCTGCCCCCAAATAGTAAGATATTTACACCTTTCCTTTCCTCGTCGAGGCCATGCGACGCCCTCCGACTAAGGCTCGTCAAATAGTCTCCTCCTGAGTCATCTCGGAAAACTAAATTGTTTGATTTTGCTCCAAAGGTTAGGATTTCATTAGTAGTTTCTTGCTAGACCCAATTGGTTTAGTATTCGGAGTATTGAACCCTTGCGGCATGAGTAATTATTGGTAATTTTTGATAATTTTTCCATTGCTGAATTAATTAATAACTAGAGAGTGTAATTATTTGTATTATATGTTTGGTGTGTAATTAAAGATTATTTTTGCATTCTTGTTTAAGTCCTTCACCCACCAAAGCCTAGTTAAATAAGCTCAATCCCGGTCAACCATATTTAAAGTATTCGAATAACAAAAAACCCGCACTCAACGAAATTCAAATCCAATTATTCTTTTGGCCTGTCGTAGTCTTTACCCGAAGAAACGAAGGAATCGAGAAATAGGCAATAAATGCTTAATTCTACGATAATATATAGTCATTTTAATACTTAGAGGTGTTTTGTTTTAATTAGAGCGATACTTCTTCGTGGCATAGATTTAACCAAATTTC